>JACYFF010031955.1:12941269-13008942 GCA_017589665.1 Selenicereus undatus
TGGGACCTTTTTTTGTTTTTCCTTGTATTTGTAATGACTTTATCTGGTTATAGTAATAATTTGAAGGTTATTTCTAAAAAGTAAGTTATACATATATATGTAAATTTGATTCAAAAGTGGGGTAAAATCTAGAAGTTGTATTATACTAATATGATTGATGGTTGTAAAAGTATGTAATGATTTAATTATTTATAAGTGGGTAGTGAAAGGGATCCACCAACCATGGCATTTACAATATGAAATAATATTGTGATGGAAAATATGTGCGAGTGTGATTGTGATGGCTGGAATATTAATGGCCCGTGGACTTTATATTAAATTGCACTGTGGAAAATTATTAATATTTATGCATCTCTCTCATGACTGAAGCCCTTCACATGGGAAAGGTGTACCTAATCATTTAGGGAGAGAGACAGATGCAGATTTATGATTTCTGAATCCTTGCAGTTGGTGTGTGAGTGTGATGTTGAGCCGTTTGTTTATTACGATTTACAAGGAGAGGGATGAAGAAGAGAGGGGGTCCATCCTATTCCTATGGTTTTGTTGATCAAAGAGTCTTGTTGATAATAACAACTCTTAAGGAAATAAATGACGTGAGAATGAGCTTGAAGTTCAATCTGTTAATAGCATAGAAGACTTTGCATATACTCAAAATGTATATATAAACGTAAAATCCTGTATGAAAACGGTCTTGTAATCTTTCTATATTAGACCGTGTATATTTCAGAGTACGTACGCTAATTGAGACCCGGTATTCTCTTACACATTACACAACGAGTTTTACATGAAGTGGACATATCTAAAGCCTACTTTACAACTTCTTTTGAAATTATTTACAAAAAAAGATTGAAAAAATAAAATAAAAATGATTACAAAAAATGATGCATTGATTAAAGGAGTAAGCATAAAATCACACCATTTTCGTGAAGAAAGTCATTCGTATTAATCGGTGTTAAGTTGATGAGAGACACTTGGGCTCGGGTTCTAGCTAGCCTATAGGCCGAACGTCCATTGTCCAAAATTAAGTTTTGAATCTAAGCAAGAAGCCCAGAACCGCGAAGAACTACATACTAGAGCTAAATGGGTTTGCGCTTATTTCCTGATGTTCGTGATAAATGAAGTAATTATTCGCATGACCCAACTTTGAAGGCATATGCCCTGTTTGGCAAACAACTTTTAACTATTAGTTGTTAACTATTTATATTAACTGTTAGCTGTTAACTGTTTGAGTTAGTTGTTTGTATTAGCTGTTTGAATTAGTTATTTGTTGAAAAACTGTTTGGTAAAATTAGCTGTTTCTGATAAGTTGTGAGACAAAAAACTAATTCTTCAAAAAGCCCTTCCAAAAAGCTCATGGAATTAGCTTTTTTAAATTAGCTTTTTGAACCCAAAAAACTCTTTTAAAAAGCTCTTTCACCAAACAGTCAAATTAGTTTTTTTACTTGATCAAAAAAACTTTTTTTAGCCAAAAAACTCTTCAAAAAGTTTAACAAGGCCATAATCCCATGGGTTGTTAATTTGTTACAAGTAACTTTTCACTCAACAATCACAATTCGAGCCAGGCATGGGAGTAGCCCCTCAAAAACAAGATTATAAAGGAAGGTAACAACTCAAGTTCTATTCATTTATGCGATAAAAATTAACGGTTAGCGTTTATAAACAGTTACAGGTAGCAGTTATGAATAGTTAGGGGACAAGAGTTATAATGCCACAATCATCTATATTTGTGAATGTGTATAGTAAGAAGGATATCAACAAGGCATTCTACTTTTGGATTTGATGGTTTGATTTGTACGCCCAATTGTTGGACTTCTCATGTCAGTGGGTTGTGTTGTGTGATTCTGGGTCGGTTCGTTACATTTGGTATCAGAGCCAACTCCCTTCCGCAGTGTGTGGGTCACGTTGGGACTTACTGTGCAGTCTCCATGACACTCCTAATCCAGCAGGGGGAGTGGGTGATGCCACGCATGGAGACCGGTAACAGCGATGTGGTGGGTTAATACTCTTGGAAGCCCACATGGCCTAGGGAGGATATTTGAGGCCCACAACGAGGACGTTGCGTTCTGTGAGTAGGGGAGTATATAATGCCAAAATCATCTGTATTTGTAAATGTGTATGGTAAGGGGACCTTGTTGCACATCGTTAGTTTGAAAGACGGATATTAGATTTATAAGTTCCATTCCCACAAAGCATATCAACAAGACATTCTACTTTTGAGTTTGGAGGTTTGATTTGTACCTCCAATTGTTAGACTTCTCATATTAGTGGACTTTGTTGTGTGATTCTGGGTCGATTCGTTACAGAAGTAGTCAAATCTTAATATTGTTTATGTATACAATTAACTAGCAGTATGGTGTAATTAAGGTTGGTATGAAGCAATTAGTGACTACGCAACAGTAAAACAAGCATGCCTGAACTCTCCTCACCCCTCCCCAAAAAAATGAAAAGGAAAAAAGAAAAAAGGCTCCATAGCTGGTAGTCTAGTAATAGGTTGCTCACAAATTATTTCACAAGTGGGCAGTATGGAAAGCTAAGGCAAAAGTACGTGAACTCTTTTATATTAATGTCTATATATATTAAAAAGAAAATACCTAAATAACAGGATTTGGAAGTTTTGGTTACTCCTACTCTATTTCCAAATTTAAATAATTTACTACAATTATTGTTCGGTCTCCAAATGATACATTTTTCACACCCTTGACACTTTATTTATTAACTCTTTGGAACTATCGGACCATGCCACACTGTACAAGGTTGCAGATATTTAAAGAGTGACCAGGCAAATAAAAAGGGGTCTATTTATTCTTTTAGGGTTTATCTTTGACGAACAACTTTTTTTCCCCCTTTGTATAGTACGTCTGTAAACTCTTGATCTTCATCGATAAAAGCTAATCTTTTGGTTTAATTCTAGTATTTCTTGATCTTGTTTTCTCATTAGCATCTGATTTCACTTTCACTCTCATAAATTCCCATAAATCCTCTTTTTATTCAATCAATTTCACCCCCAAATCGTTGGTTTTAATGAACAAGGGATTAAGGAGAGATTAACGGTTCAATCCCAAAGGATTCGAACGTCTAGTCTACTTCTCAAAATCCCAATCATTCTTTTCGATTGCATTTTGGAGTAATGTTAGATTAGTTGATCGAACTAAAAACTTTTCTCACAACCGAGTCAATGCTTGAGCTAATCCATCATGAACATCAGCATCCCATTGGACGACATCTACATTTCTCACTCAGACTCTATATTCAACAACTATAGATGTTGCATTTTAAAAGAAAAATAAGTTATATTTATGATGACATAATTAATATGTAATTAAATACGTGTTTTTTCCCCTCCATCGGAACTATTGTAACATGTTAATAACATAAAAAGTAAAATATAATTTTTTTTAAAGAGATTCCAATTAGTAATTATAATTTCAATAAAAAGCGTTCATTGTTATAGTATTTTTTTTCTAAAATACCCATAATCATTGATATATATATAAAATAAGCTATTACGAATTTATTAAATAAAAGTATTACAAGACTAACTTTGTACATTACATGGCATGTTGCCGAAAAAAAAAACCTATACATTACATGGGATCAAATGTAGCTATGACACCAAAAATAAATAAATAAAATCGAATTGAATATGATTCTATTCAGCAAACTAATAATACTTGGTAACTCCTAATCTACTGCTTCATTAAATTTTTATTTTTTTTTATTAAAATTAAGATTAGAGGTTATAAAATAGTATATTATTAACAATGTAAATGTCTTTCAGGATATTTTACAATTATATAATTTAAAGTACGAGAAAAAATTATTTGCATTTTAAAAAATATGCTAAAACCACATGTCATGTAAGAATTATAAAAAAAAGGGGTCAAATCACCTTTAAACTCATTGTCCTTATCATTTTTCCTTACCTATTAAACTCTTCGCTTAACGTAGGTAGGTAAAGTCTATAACTCTCATAAGTCATATCAGTATTACATATTAAAAATTATCTATATAGCAAATACATATTGAAAAAATATGTATTTTTGAAAAGTGAGAGTACATACTCTCATATATACGATAAACACATAATTTTTGTTTTTAAAAAAAACACATGAAATTACGGTAAAAACACATGAAATTCCCAGGTGTATGAAAAACAAATGAATTTTTTTATTAAAAAAAATAAAAACTTAAAAAAAGAAAGCTTAACGAGCAAGTAGTCCAAGGGCAGGCCCAAACCACGCAAAATGTCGGCCCATGAAATTCCGCACACCGTTTTCTTTCTCATTCTCCGTGCATTTTACGGCAGACGGTTGAGCCCCTATTCACACCGCCTCAACCTATATAAATATCGATCCAAGTTTTTCTCATTTTGGCGAGCATCGCACGAAATTCTCCTTTGTTAGCCTATTAAACAAATCCATCGTCAATCAAGTTCCTTTCTTGTGAATTTTGTAGGGTTCATATACTTCTCTGAATCGGGTTTGTGCGTTCTCATTTGGATTTGGAAGTTGATAGAGATTCTGGGCTTCTCTGGCTATGGCGGAAACTGATTCAAATCTTGGACAACAAGTGGTGAGGATTTCCGCTTTTCTATTTATCGTTCTTGAATGATTCTTGATGTAATTAGATTTATTTCTGATATTAGATGTATTTGCGAGCATTTTTCCCCCTTTCGTATGAATTCGAAGAATTTTGTTGTTTAATTAATTAACTTCCCTTTTCTCGGTGATGTCGCTGGTGATCGGGTTCTCTCTCGATTGATTAGTTTGCTTAATTCTAATCCTAACCAAATCAATTTGCGATTTGAATGATATTTTGTTGCGTTTGCAATTATTGATTTGGGGGTAATCTTAATTATTCCATACGGGATGCTGTGAGGTTGGGAAGCTGATCGAGATGTAAATTTTTGGCTTTTTTCTTGTAAAGCTTCAATATTTTTCCTGCCTATTTGGGGGGGGGGGGGGAGTTGAATTTATGTATTGATGAATGCTTGGACAAAGAATGATTTGGGTGTTTGTGTTATATAGAAGGGAAGCAATGAAGAGGAAAGCTTGAAGTACCTTGAATTTGTGCATGCTGCTGCACTCCATGCCATTGTGTGCTTCGCAAACCTCTATTGCTATGCAAAGGATAAGGCAGGTCCGCTGAAACCTGGCGTTGAGACTGTTGAGGGCACTGTCAAGACTGTTGTTGGTCCTGTGTATGACCGGTTTCATGATGTTCCGCTTGAACTTCTCAAGTTTGTAGATCGCAAGGTGAGTTGCACGCCATTGATAATTTGATATCTTGCTTTCTGATGCCATTGTGCTGACTGCTGTGCATTGTTCTTGTTTGGTGTTGATTGATACCTAGTGCGGGCAGCACTCTTGAGGAATAATTTATGAAGATTACACTTAAGAAAGAGTCGATGCCTGCTGTTTGGTGGCAATTGGTTTTTCTCTGCTGGGGTTGTTTGATGTCTCGGAATCATTTCTGGACATTGACCTCTGTTTTGGTTTGCAAAATTGCTGTTTTGGGAGGAATAGAGTATCATTATGGAGATGTACTTCGAGGCTCTAGCCTAACTGGGATTAACGCTGTCTGTATTTCAACTTAAAACTGATTTCAAGAATGGTGTCATACACTTTCTAGATCATTTTGGCACCCATACTGCCACAGTTGCATATCATGTCGTACCCACTGTGCATAGGTGGTTTACTCCTAGGGCATTTGTTTGGTTTACACCACGGGCTAGCATATTTAGCGTGCACGCCAGTTTTGCAGTTTTGACATTGGACGGCATAAACATTGTCCATTGGGAACATCCATGCCCTTGCCTTTTCTGCATCACTTCTGTTCACTGCAGTGTTGAGTATCAACCTTTTGATTGCCTGCTTGCAGGTTGATGAATCTGTGGGCAAGTTGGAGAATAGAGTCCCACCAGTAGTGAAGCAGGTGTCATCCCGAGCTTACTCTGTTGCCCAAAAGGCTCCTGAGGTGGCTCGTGGTGTGGCCTCTGAAGTCCAACAGGCAGGCGTGGTGGGCACTGCATCAGGGTTAGCAAAGAGCGTCTACACCAAATACGAGCCCACGGCTAAGGAGGTGTACTCCAAGTACGAGCCTGTGGCAGAGCAATATGCTGTTTCAGCCTGGCAGTCTCTCAACCGCCTTCCCCTCTTCCCCCAAGTAGCTCAAGTGATGGTTCCAAAAGCGGCCTACTGCACTGAGAAGTACAACCAAGCTGTGAAGATAGGTGCTGAGAGAGGTTATAGAGTTGCAAATTATATGCCATTGGTGCCAACTGAGAAGATAGCTAAGGTGTTTGGAGGTCATGAAGGCGAAGCACAACCAATGGGCGTCTATGGAAACGAGCGTTCTGCAGTTGCCGCTCAGTGAAGGGAATGTGGGATTCGTTTTGTGGTCATAGTACTGTACCTTTCTTTCACAGGAAATTGCACTCTTGGGAATTAGATTAAAGACAGTGTATTGTGGGTTGGTTTGTTCCTACTTGCGGCCTATGTTCATGTTGTTTTATGTTTGATGATTTTGCAAATTATTAACCAAGGTCTCAGTTTCTTGAATGTGGCATGTAAATATACACGTTTCTTAATGTTTACATGGAAGAATATGTTGGTGTCGCATGATTCTATTTTTGGATCATTCCTACATAGATTTCTCAGTTGTATTTGGTGGTGAAAACTGGTAGATATAGACAATTTTTTGGTAAAATATAAATACCACGGGCATATATACACGATGCAACGGGTATTGAAAGCGTAGATAAACGAACTCCCAAGCAAAATACCCAGTAATACGATTGGCTGGGAAGGTGGGGGAGTCGGAGAGAGCAACGGGGAGCTGAGTAGATAAAAGAAGTCAAAGAAAGACAGAGAGGCAAAATAATGAGGAGTGTTTATGCGTCCTCCTCGATCAAGCTAGCAGTGACCGTAGTCTTCTCTGTCTCCTTCACTGCGTACTTATTCTCCTCCAAATCCAAATCTTCCCTCCCTCCTTCTCGCTCCTCTTCTCCAGCGCCGAAAGCCACCGCCGGCGATGTACTCTCTCTCCTTGGCCCCAAAGAGCAGGCCGCCATTGTCGATCCTCATGAAGCTCAAGAGCTATGGTCTTGCTTCAAGTTCCTCGTTCCTTTTCACCCGACTTCCTACGTTGACTCTGCGGTGGGTGTCAATCGGAGGTCCATGATTAGGAAAAAGTTGTTGAGTAAGAGCGAGAATGAGAATCAGCTGATTTGGTGGCCGCCGGAATCGGTCTTGGAGCTCGCTCGTCTCGCCGTTGACTCTGGTGGCGATCCTGATGCTATTCATCGTGCGCTCGATCCTTCCATCATTCCTGTGAGATATATTTTGTTGAATTCGTTTGTGAAATGTTCAATTCGAGTTCTTCACTTTAATCAAGCGCTTTATATGAGATTGAAACTGTGTTTGATGTTCAATTTGAGTTGTTGACCTGAATTAACCGCTTTGTATGTGTCTTTGATGTTCAATTTGAGTTGTTGACTTGAAATTTAGCGTCCCGTATGAGATTGTTGTTTCGAATTTGTTTTGCAAGCTTCAACAAATGGATGACTAACATTTTCTCATTTTAGAGAAACGAGTGGGATATTATGTTTGTTGTGTGCTTCTTGTTACTCGTCAGATATTGAGTGTCATCTTAGATATAGTGTTGTTTTGAAGAATTTTGGATAAGCATTATCGAAAATCACAGGCATTTTACTTATTACTATTTAGTATTTCGCTATCTTCCTATAAGATGAATGGACTTTCGTGGCTTGCAATATCATAAGTAGTATAACATCTCACCAGCATGTAATAGGTACCTGATGTTGAAGGATCGAAAGCTCGCAAGTGCGAGCTCACTAGAACGCCCTATGGAAGACGATTCATCAGTGAGGTTTGCACTGAACTACAACAGCTTGGGCATTATTTATTAGGGACTGTTTGATGTTTCATTGTTAACATGTTTGAATTTTTTTTGACGATCAGGAGTTGAATGAGTACATGAAATTCTTGTTTGGAATTATTGTTTCACGGGGTCCAAGCGTAGGGCTGAATGTGTCATTGAGTCGCTATGACTTCTTTCATGGTCACCTCTTTCTTGCTAGAGACACTGGACGGCTTGGAATATTGTAATTTCCTGTCCTTGGTCTATCCGTCTTGTAGTAGAAAATACAGCTCTTTCGGTTTTCCCTAAATCTTCGGGGATATTTTCTTCTAAAGGTATAGCTGATAGAGATAAGTTGGTATTTAGAATATTGAGCTAGAATGATATCCAGCTTCAGACTCTTAACTTTACTGGTGAACAATGCATCTGCCATATTTGGCCTTGTGTACCCATTATGAGGATTCAAAGCTGGAGATTTTGTTATCCTAGGTTTTTCGAGCCAATATCTGATTGTCCCCTCTTTTCCCTTCTGTCTCTGGTCTGATCTTATGAATTCTGATTAATCAATCCCTTCTGCTCTTTTTCGTCGTTGAATTTGCTCATTGTGTTCTCATTAATATTGTATTGTTTTCAGTACTATACTACCCATGGTATCAATTTTGTTATTCTCATTTGTTCCTATTTGATTATGCGCAAAAAAACAGGTTCCATGCTAAGGAGTATCCAGCTTATGATAAAGAAATATTTCCACTGAATATGGGTTACTGCCAAAGAGGTCAGTTAGCATATCTGTTCTAATACTTCAGATAGTACAATCTTTAAATACTCGTCTATTCCCTCCAGTTCCTTAATAATGCAGTAGAATTCCTTAGATTATTGGATAGTTGATTATTTTACCTCTTGTGTTGGCTTTTGTGAAGGTTACTGTAACAGAGTCAGTTACAATTCTCATGCTAGATGGTTAATGTGTCAAAGATCCTACTGATCAACTGAGGTTTGGTCCTTTGGAGTTTTTAGTGCTAGTGGTAGTCCACACTAATGGTCTAAATTACAGCTCTAGTTTCATGTTGATGATAATAATAGCTGGGCGAGCTAATGACTCAGCCAGTCCATGATATTGGATTGCTAAAGTCCTTTCTTTGCAGGGTCTAATGTGGTTTATGATAACACAATGAACTTGCGGAACATTCTTTGGCTGGCTCCAATGCCTAGTAATTCAATCAAGGCATGGGTGGCACCCGGTATATTCCTGCCCCGTTTTTTTTTTAAGGCAATAACTTTATACAATTGATAAGACTATTCCTTTGGCTGATTTCCATATTATGTATTATGTTTCCGGATTTCTCTTGCATGACTCTTGAGTTCTACCCCCCCCCCCCCAAAAAGAGATCAGAAATATTGAGTTGATTAAGTAACACGAGACTGGGATTCTTTTCCTCATAAATTCAAACATGTATGTATGATGTTTCTTATGGCAACTAGTTATTGCCAGCATTTACCAGCGTGGTAGCTACTGAAGCAAAATTATGTGATAAACCGTCTTTTGCTTCTTCTCTGCTAAGCAGAAGGTAGTCGGTAGTTTCAAAACCGAGGTCCAATGAAAACAACAAATTTGCAAGTCACAGGTAAGGTTGCTACGTCTGACTTGCCCGCTGTCCTTGCTTAAGCAGGGATTCTAAGGTATGGATTTTGAAGCTTGCTAGGGAAGGGTTGGTGGAAACCAGCCAGTGGGAGATATGGGGCTTCAAGCATATGGGAATTCTGCGGGAGTGTAAGGTAGCTTCACTATCAAAAATATAAGGTAGCTCCGCAACGCAAAGTCCGGGTTCTCTCTTTTCTGGATGATTGAGCTTCAGGATGTACCAGTTCCCTGCAGCAGTGTCAGGCATCTGCAGTAGAACAATCGTCTGCTTGAAAACACTCGTTTTCTACTAGAGCTGGGAAACAAGTTGGGTCCATTCATCCGACCCATTGAATAAACGGTTCAATTTCGTCTTGGCTTTGAAAATAGCTTACATTTGCTAAAAATTGAAAAATAACATATTTTCACGCTAAACGGTCAAATCGTGTCTACTTCGAGTCGAAATCGGTTTGGTTCAAGTCGGGTTCATGTTTCTCTCACTAACTTCAGTCGGATTTGTATCGTGTTATTGTGTAGGGTCAGACTTCTTGGCTCTATATTTTACAAGGTCCCTGATTAAGTTTTTGATTTTTCTTCCCTCCAGGCGTGTTGGTTGTCCTGGATGCTCGTCCAGAAGGAATCATATACAGAGATCTGATACCTGATTATGTGCAAATTGCACGGACGTTATATGAAGGTTTGTATTCTGTAGCTTGTTGCTTTGTCTCCTTGGTCTCTCAGGACAACGATTGTGTCATTTCCCCCAAGAACATGTGGGAGATTCTAATGCTTACAAATTTAATCCTTGCAGATGATTTTGGGGAGGTTGCTGTGGATGTTAACTACCTAAATGTAGGAAGCACATCATCCGATTACCAGATTTTTATTTGTTAGATTTTCTTCATTTTTGGGCTTTACTGGATATGGCAACTGGATACATACGTTCTTTTCTCTTTTTTTTGTGGGGGTTGTTTTGGTGAATATAGGTTCTTTCACAGAGGTCCTGGTTTTGTTACAGCCTCTTTGTCTTACCATATTGGTTTGGACGAATAGAATTATACCTAAGATGGTTTGGACGAATGCTGGCATTGTACGTAAGAATGTTCGTATTGTTTTCCTTGTCTAGCTGTTAGTTGATTACTGTTCACAAGTTCAGAACGAACTTGAAAGCAAGATTTATGGTCTGGTTGGTTTTATTTTCATTCTGGGTGATTGTTCCTTGATCTGCTGTTTAGTATAGATATTTCAAGGGTAAATCACAATCTTATAGTGGATTACTGTTATGTAAATAAAGTAAATGCTCCCAATTTCTAGTTTTTGTTTCCTTTCCCACTTCAACCAAAGTTATTTGCCAATGTTTAGCTCATAGTACTATGATGTTATCTAAGGTGTTCGGCAACAGCATTTTTGGGTAGCGTTTAGTGTTTTGACCAAATTAATACACTAATTAGTTAATTTTTAGTGTTCAGTAAACTAGTATTTTGACTAGCATTTCAAGTAGTGTTTAGTGTTTTAAGCAGCATTTTTGAAACGCTAATAGTATTAACATTTGACATTTAAAAGTAGCGTTTTATATTTTTTAGCCAAAAAATATCCTTTAAAAAATTTTATTTTTGAAAATTATCTATATCATTTTATGTTAATTTACATTAATTAGCTAGTCTAACAACTAAATTTACCGTACATATTAGTTTAAATTGCTCATCTAAATAACTATTTGTCGCTTAAACGTTATTGGTTAATTAAATAACTCTAATATTTTGCATTAAAAAATAAATCAACATAAATATTGAAATAGTAGCATAAAATATTGAAATTGCACAGTGTACACGAGTATCTATAAATAGTTCATCAAAATTGGAAATCGAAGGAAAGCGGGAACGGTTGCGAAAAGCGTTTCATCAGCGGGGCAGGGCATGAATGGTCTTTCTCTCTCCTCACTGATGACAGTCCGGCTAGCACTAGTCCTTTCTCTGTCCGTCACAGCGTACTCATTCTCCCCCAAACTCAAATTCTCCTTTCCTCTTTCTCTCTCCTCTTCTTCTTCTTCGTCGGCGACAGTAGCCACCGCTGGCGACATACTCTCTCTCCTCGGCCCCAGAGATCAAGCGTCCAATGTCGACCCTCATGTGGCTCAAGAGCTCTGGTCTTGTTTCAAATTCCTCGTCCCTTTTGAACCCATGGCGGATGGTAAACTGAGGTCGATGGCCAGCTATGGAAGCTCCAGTAGGAGAGAGAAAGAGAATAAGCTGATTTGGTGGCCGCCGGGGCCGGTTATGGAGCTCGCTCGCCTTGCTTTTGACTCCGGCGGCGATGCCGATTCTGTCCACCGTGCCCTAGACCCCTCCATCATTCCTGTGAGTTTTGTTTTTCCTGAATTTGTTTGTTTAGATGTTGAGTTTCTGTTCCTGAGCTGAAGTTAGGGTTTTGACTAAGTTTTTTTGTTTTCTAATTTGGTTTATATTTGATTTGTTGAAGTAAGAGAGAACACTGCGGTAGAATTGAAATTTTGCTTGCTTGGTTGAGTTTCTAACTATCTGATTCCCTAATCCATTTTGTTACGAGCCTAAGACAACACCTTGAGGTTACGGATTTCGCAAAAGTAGGGTCTCCAATTAGGATCGAAGGAGATCCAAACTTGCACGACCTTATCCATTTTGCTAGTGCTTGTAAAATGTGTTCACTCAGCGCAAAATCTTACATGTCGTAAGTCGTAATCTACAAAAGAGTGGAAAAATCTTTGTTAATAGGTGCTTATTGTGCAAAAGATGATTTTAGAGTCCACCAATCACCGACCCCTGAGTTGTCTGGGCTGTCCGTGGGTCTTGGGTTGTAAGTTGTAACTAACTTTGTCAAACATCATCTGATGGCTCAAGATTCCTCATTTGTATCGTTTAGATCATTTGGAGAGATAGAGAGACAGAAATATGAGAACTTTTTATGGTGTCAAGACCCCCCTTGAGTGCATGAAGGGCTCAAGATTTATTTTTTTCTGCGGAAGAGGAACCTTGTTCCTTTCTGATTAATATTGTGGATAGCCTCTTTGGTGTTGTAAGTCGCTTTATTATAGGATACATAATTACAACTATAACTTTTGACTTCTCTATTTTACTTTAACATAAATATATTTGGTATCTTTCCCTTCTCCGGAAACAGAAATGAAGTTGCTGAAAGTTGGACATTGAATGTCATGTCTATCTGCTTGGCATCATGATAGTATAGCTGATGATGATTGTCATGTACTAGGTGCCTGATGTCGAAGGATCAAAAGAAAACAAGTGCGAGCTTACTAGAACACCATATGGAAGACAATTCATCAATGAGGTTTGAACAAAGCTACAACAGCATGGACACTATATAATAGGAATATCACTTGTTTCTGTGTTCACAAATTACACAAGAATTTTTTTGATTTTCAGGAGTTGAATTCATACCTTAAATTCTTGTTTGAAATGATTGTTTCCCGGGGACCAAGCGTAGGGCTGAATGTATCATTGAGTCGCTATGACCTTTTTCACGGCCACCTCTTTCTCGCCAAAGACACTGGAAGGCTTGGAATATTGTAGGTTCAAATCCTTGTTCCATTCTTCTCGTATTAGACTAATTAGAGAGGAGTGGTGTTTCTCTGTCAGATCCAAGATAATGATTTTAGCTGTAATGTAGTGCAGTCTAAATTTGATATAGCGTTAGTTAAAACTTAAAAGGTAGAACATGATATATGCTTACTCCTGTTGGCCAAGTTGCTAATAAACTGTGTACTTGTGTCACGACAGTATGCTTTTTAAGCAGTGACTGTAAACTTCGAATGTCAATTATTTGTGTTTCATATTCAACACAAATGATTATAGCTGCAATTTAGTCTACTCTGAATTCCTGTAGCATTAGTTAGATGGCAGAACATGATATATGCTTCCTCTTGCTAATGAAGCTGCTAATAAATTGTTACTTGCTTCATGATTTTGTGTGTTTTAAGATGTGAATATAAACTGTCAATTGTCAAAATAGGGTTGTCATGGAAATAATATAAAGAAGGATTAAAATGTACATCGTACATGTAGCCCAAGTGTTGTGCAGTTTCCCTAGAAATCTCTGCATCCATCAACATATTTTAATGTGCGTCTCCAAGGCTAGTAACGTTGGACGACTGTAACATGATATTGACTTTTGCTGCTTGAATTTTAGTTTTTTTGTTTTGATGATCCATTATGATTGGTCTTGTGTCATCTTTAATAAAGCATTTTATGTGTGAACTCATGCTGAAATTCTAACCATTTCCGATGTTCAGCATGTTGAGTATTATATAGCTACTTATCTTTTGACACCTCAATTCAAGAGAAGGTGCATCTGATAATCTTTGTAATATTACATTCAGGGAGCCTTTGATGTTTTATTTCTTCTTATGAGCTCTTACCTTGAGCAAGTGTTGCTTGCTCCACTGTGCTGCTTTTTCCAACTCTGACTGAGTGCTCCATTATGAATCAGAACTGTGAACATGGATTTGTGGCCAAATTGAAAGACTAGTCTCTTGTGTTTTTGTGATCTTTCCGTATCATGTAGATGTTCAAGGGTACTGCAGGCCAATGGAATAGGTGTTTTATTGGTTCAGAAGTCCAGCTTCATTCTATGTTATTTCAATCTTATGACTTGGAATATCTTTAAGATTTCCTGGGGACCGGAATCTGACTTTATCGATGTAGGATGCCTCTATGAATTTTACCCTTACGTATTCATTGGAGACGAGATTTTGGAGATTGCATCATATGATGTTCTCAAGCTCTTGTCTGATCATCCCCTCACAAATTCTGCTCCATCCAACCTCTCTCCCTTCTTGCTCCATATGAGATGAACAGGTACTACAGAACCCATGGTAGCCAAGCTCCAAGTATCTTTGCTTTGCGTGTTCATGACTATGTGTGGGTGCTTGTGACTCTGCATTATGTCTCTTATTTTCATCGTTGTATTTTCTCATTGCAGTTATTATTCTGCTTTTGAATATTACAGAACCCATGATAGCTTTTATCTGCTTGGCTTTTTGTATGATTCTTTTTCTGTTTGTTTATTTTTGTTGGAGGTAATTCTCACGTGTTGCTATGTAATCATTCCCTGAAAAAAAAAAATCAGGTTCCATGCTAAGGAATATCCAGCCTATGATGAAGAAAATTTTCCCCTAAACTTGGGCTACTGCCAGAGAGGTTAGTTATCACATCTAATCTAATATTTCTGATTGTACAATTTCAAAAGATTCATTTGTACCGTTAGTTCCTTCATCGTGTAGGTGGTACTTCTTAGATTATTGGAAATTTTGGGTTATCCAACTTCTCATCTTATGGTGCGTGAGTTCCTGTCACGATGCCAGACATAGTTCTAGGACTCACTGATGTTATATGTCATAAGGGCCTTGTTGGAGAACTGAGGCTTGGCTGGTTGGAGTTTGAGCGTTGCCATAACGGTTTTTATTAGAGCTTTAATTTATTTTGATGATAATTGTAGCTTAATGAGCTAATAACTCAAGTCCCTCATCAGGTTGGTTGCTCACGTCCTTTTGGTTGCAGGGTCAAAGGTGGTTTATGATGATACGATGAACTTGCGGAACATTCTTTGGTTGGCTCCATTGCCAAGCAATTCAAGCAAAGCTTGGGTGGCACCTGGTATATTCCATTTCACCTCACCTCTTTTCTGAGGCGAAAAGTTTTACACTGATAAGCCCTCTCATTTGGTCAATTTCCATAATGATACACATTTTCCGGAGTCATATTGTTACATCATCTGAACTCCTCTTGCATAAATCTCGAGTTGACATGGTGACAAGAAAACCACAATTGTGTTTCTTGCGTAAACCTCTAGTTGAATTGGCAACAAGAAGACCATTGTCTACTAACCTGAAACCCAAACATGTGAGTATGTATGTTGCTTCTGGGCGGCAGGTTGAAGTAGTTGTCACCATCATTTACCTAATGAATAATCTTGGCCTCATAGACTGGTATGAATAAAAAGCTTGACAGGAAAAGGGTTAATGGGGAAAGTTTGGTGAAGGGTTGATGAAACCAGCCAATGGGACTGAGAGCCATGGGGCTTCAAGCCTATGGCATCTTTTTGGCAATCATATGTAGGATCACAATGTGAAATTTGAGTTCTAGCATCTGGTGATGATTCAGTAAACATGAGCTAGTTTGCTGGACTGAATTTGACAACCCCAAAAGAACATAGATCAATTGCAGTGCTCGGTTTCTACATCATGTCTGACTGTTCTTTGATTTCTTTCCACTAGGTGTCTTGGTTGATTTGGATGCTCATCCTGAAGGAATTATATATAGAGATCTCATTCCTGATGATGTGCAAATTGTACGGACATTATATGAAGGTTTGTATTTCCTACCTATCGCTTCATGTCCTTTCTCAGCAATGCAAGATTTTGTGATCCACAAAAAAACTCATACTAGATGGATTGTCATGAGTACAACTTTTTGCATTTAAACAGACGATTTTGGGGAGCATGCTGTGGATATCAACCACCTAAATGTAGGAAGCGCATCACCTGATTATCAGATTTTCATCTGTTGATGGTCTCCAATATCAAAGTCTATCAGAAGCAGAAGCTAAATGTGCGCTTTTCCCCATTTTACAAGTTCTTCATTTTGGAGGGGGGGGGGGGGTGTTCTCGTGTTTTCGTTGACATTCTCGGAGTAACCTTCTTGCTGGTTCCTTTGTGTGATTCTCTGTGAGTAGTGAAGCCGAATGTATTATCAGCTCGGTTTGCAGGAATGAAATATAAATGTCCGAAATTAGTTGAACTATTAGTTGATCGACTAGTAAAGAAAATAAAATAGAACGGTTATTCTTTGCTTGTTGAGTCCATCTCTTGGCTAAACTTAGTTGAGTATGTTTATTTTAGGAGGACATTTGGTCATACTTAATGGTTTATGTTAAATTTTGGGTGACTGTCACACCATATATTTGTTCTTTTAAACTATGAGTTGGGAGTCACATTCTTCTGAGGTAAAAGATATTAAAACTTCAAAGCTGTGTACTGAATCTCGTATCAAAAGTCAATGGAAGCTTAGTTGAAGTTGACGTGATTGAAACTAAATCTAATTTTACCACCTTTGGCACCCAATGTAGTTCGATTACACCTATTTGAGCCTACTCGAGCATCAATAAAATTTAGACTCAATTGAAATGCAGTTCAGGTCCGGCGTAATTTTGTTTTAAGGCCTTTATTTAAAATCTCTAAATCCAACGTTATAATCAAAATGAAAAGACTCAATTAAGGAAAACTAAGCCCAGTTGGGTTAGATTCAGCTCTGGTCGAAAAGCTATTTGGATCCAAATTAGTTTTTTTCAAATTAGTTTTTTGGATTCAAAAAGTTTTTCTAAAAAGCTCATTCATCAAATACCCAAATTAGTTATTTTAATTGGTCAAACTATTAATTTCGATTAAAAAAACTATTTTTGGCCAAAAAACTCTTCAAAATGTTGTTTGTCAAACACCCCTTTGTGAGTCTGTTCAATTCTATTAAAATCGTATTTATACCGTTTAATACAATTGAGTTGAAAAACAAATTTAAATTTCAATACAATAAATATAAACTTAAATTGGAATCATCTGTAATTTTGTATCAATGCACATAAGTTTTTAAATCCTTTTTACACTAAAAGTTATCTGTTTTTTTTTTTTAAGGGGTGCAAACACCAAAAGTTATTTGTAAAATCAAACTAAATTGATAGAAAAATATAAAACCTAAGAAAGAAAAAGAAAAACGAAGGATGTCCCCCGTCGTCCGCGCCTGCTATTATTTAGTTTTTATAATACCGAGAGAGAAATCAGTAATTCTGCGCTGAAATCATTTCAAACCACGTTCCCTGTTTGGGAGTTGGGAGCTCAAAAACTTCAAACCAACGACACCAACCATAAAGCGAGGAGAGAGAAGCAGAGAAGAAGCGGACATGGCGGACGAAGACTCACTTGAAGCAGCGGAGCTCAGCGACGAGCAGAAGATGGAGATTGCTAAATGGTTCCTCTTGAACGCCCCTGCCGGAGAAATCCAATATGTTGCCAAAGGTTTCGAAATCAAACACAATCCCCGCATTTTTCTTCCTAATTCTGTTCTCGTGTGTCGTCATTCACGTTTTTCTAATTCTGATTTGTTGCGTTTTATCTGGTCTTTGCTTCGAATTCATTGCTGGAGTTGTTGGATATGCATTTCACAGATTTGAAGACGATTTTGAAGGATGATAATTTGTATAATTTGGCGGCGATGGAGTCGTTCCCTCAGTATAATAAATCTCATATGATTTGTCTCGATATGCCCAACAGAAGCGGCGATGTAAGTGTTATTTCTGCTTGCTGCGTTGATACCGGATAATTTTGTTCTGTTTGACTGGGGCGATTTTTTTATGAGTACTCTCCAATTGGTGTTGTTAGGGTTCATGTTTTGGTAGAGACATAGATTTCTGTCTGCATTGTGGAACTGCTATTGTAAGATTCAGTCTGGGCAAAATGGTTGAAGGCAGTAAGGTGTCAATATTTAGTGTGTTCTTTGTCGTCTGTCTTGCATTGCTCTAAGGGAACATAAACCTTTTCTTTGTAAGAGACATAGTACAATGGGCCTTCAACAATTGAATCCCTGCGGCTGGAAAAATTGGGCTTCTAACATCTTACCACCCTTGCACAAGCATGGATGCGAGTGGTGGAAGGATGATTTTCGATGGTTTATTAGGTGGCACTTAGCACTTGGCAGTTGGCACATGGGGTGCTTGCCACATTAGGAAGCTGGTGTTCTCCAAGAGTATTTTGAAACAGCCTATTTGTTTGTATATGCTTGCATGAATGGAAGATTTTCTGCTTCTTGATCTCGCCACCATACTTTAGGCATTGTCGGTGAGTTGAATTCTAGATGTGATAAGTCATAAACTATGGAGTGCATCATATACGATTAAATAGTTTGGGCTAGAATCTCTTTTTCATAGGATGCTACTTGTCAATGCGCTCCTGATTAATTTTAAAGGGCTAAGACATATGCTTGACAATTGATGTTACTAGAGTTGTTGTTGGACTCCTTTTTGGCATTTCAACTTTGAGTGTTAAAGTGCTACTAATTAATTTATGGTTTTTTATATATGGAATCTAGTTTGGATATGTGTGCAATTTAGTTGTATGGGATTGACTCTCTAGCTCAAATGCCTTTATATTTGTATGAATGTCAGGCTATATTGACAGAACATTCCAATATATGATTAGCTTTTGACACCACTTAATAACCTTATCTTGGTGTTAAAGTACTAATTATTTACCCTTTATATAAGATCAAAAAATTATGCCCCTTTACCTATTGTAAACAGTGTAGTGCAGTAGATGCTTTGTTGCTCATTCAAATTCAAGAACTAATTTATTTTGTGCTTTTTTTATTCACTACTCAATCACCATCCTCATTCATGTTCGTTTGTGAGTTTTTGTGGGGGCAAACTAGGTGTATAAACTTTTGATGCCATGGGGTGTGCACATATTGGAAGTACTACATATTACCTTAGTATCTCATAAGACCTTTGCTTAGAGTAAGGTGTGGGCGGACATACATGCTTACTCTTATGACTATGAAGATTGAAGAGGCCATTTCCACTTTCCTAGTGCCTCAAAACAGAAGGATAATTTAGTGAGACACGTTACTGCAAAAGGACAAAAAATTCCCTATAGGGGGTCCTGAACTTTGTTGACGAAGGAAACAAGCTCCTTATCCAGTGATGCATCTTCATTTGTGTGTTTTTTTAATCCTTCCTTACTATTGCTTGGGAATTATTTTTTTTTAAAATCCCACACCTTGTCACATTTTTCACTCACCAGATGTCATTTGAACTGGTCATGAAAGATGTTTGCTGTATGGAAAGATTTAGGGTTAAAACTTTCCAATGTTATGGGATAGCACAGCTAGTGACTCTGAAATGCTCTGGCCAACAATGAAATGCTCGTGCTCATTGCTTCGGGCAACTATGGAGAGTTTGTTTCTACTTGGCTCGTTATTAGAAAATGTTAGGTGGCTAACGACCTCTCAGCAAAGAACTGGAGAATGGTTTAGTCAGGAATACAAACTGATTCAATATAGGATGAAGCTGAAAATTTTTCCGATGGTGGCTTATTGCACTCTTTCTAGAAAGGTTGTCATCCCATCATGATTCTCCTCTATTCATTAATGGTTCAATCTCTTGTTAACATTGCTGAGTTCTAACTCAGAAAAGAGGATATCCATTTAGATTTCTTTTTCCTTTTTAGGTATAGGGGATTTCATTTTGGATAGTTGTACTTGGCTAAAGTCATTTGGCAAATTTTTTGATGACAATTGCGGGACAAATGGGAAGTTCTACTCTCTTTTTTTTTCTAAAATCTCACTGGATAAGGAGATGTATGAATTATGACATTCTGACATCCTTTCAGGTGATCATTACAACATTCAATGAGATCACGGAGAGTGAATATCTTGATCCCCGGACTGCTCAAGTTGCTGTTGTGGATCATGTGAAACAAGTAATTAGTGCCACCATAAATTGTTGTTTCCTATCTCCTCTGGTTAAGCTCAAAGCTGATTAAATCTGTTGCATTATGTGCTGAATCTGAGCTGGATGCTTTAATCCCATGAGCTTTCAGATTTTACAGCTTGCCAATTATGTTGGGGAAAGCACTTCATAGCTCAATTATGTTGCCTTCTCATGCGACGTGTTGCATTGACTTGAGTTGAGGGTCTGGATTTTCTAAAGGAAAGACACGTGCAATCCTGTGTTGTAGCAAACGTATGCCAATAAACTGGTTACTAGACACATGTCTTTCTTATAGCTTGCTTCTTTGCGACATGAGAGTTCCATTTGGAAAATTATTGCTTGCTAGAAAGAGGTGGATCTATCAGTGAGCTTTCCCTTCCGCTTCTATTTGGGTTTCTTGTTTTCTTTTTTTTCCATTCGTTTTTGTTTTTGGGGGGGGGGTGTGGAGGGGTATGGCAGTTGTTTGAAGAAGCTTCTGTTTTATGAAGAGATGAGTACTCAGATTTTGGATCAGAATAACTCCAAATTTATTTTTGAAGATGTACATTCAGAACTTAAAACAAGTTTGGATTTATAATGGTTATTTGTTACATTTGAGGCTACCCTGATTCTTCACCATTTTATTTATTGTAATGACATGCTGAACTGGCTCAGGCTTGTACAGACGTCAGACCAGCTAATGACGAGGAACTTCCGTCACCGTATATTGAGGAATTCAGGTTTGTCACAGCTTTCCTAGCTTTGTCAATCATGACCATGTTCCTTAGTGATGATTCTGTGCTCTGCTCACAACCACTTGATGCTGGGTTTTTCTGGTGACATCTGATCACTGTTGGTGGCTGTTGAGAGATGGTCTTTGTATTGCCATTCTCAAAGGACTGTAGCTATATATCTTTTGAAATTTCGACTTCGGCAACCTCTGATCAACGAGTAAAACCAATTTGTGTGTGTCTTCTTGGAGGATAGGGATCTGATCTGATTTATCCAATCGGTTATTAATCTATGTGTTTTTTATTATCATTTTTTGGTTTTTTTTGGGGGGGGGGGGGCGGGTGGTGGAGGAATGAGGGAAGAAACAACCACATTGCCCGTTAACAATATGGTCACATCATGTACCTTCCCACACGCACCCAAGGGCGGGACTCTTGAGATATGGAGTTGGATTTAGAATATGCCTCCCCTGCCCCACTTCCTTACGTCCCACTGTTTGTCGTCGTTGTTGCTGTCAATGAGTATAAAGGCCTCTCCCCCCCGCCCACCGTCTTCTTGTTTGTCTTATTGGTTTCTTTTGCCATACCTAACGAAGGGCTTGATGAGCATCGTCTTCACAATTTATTTCTCTTTGCTCTCTGTTTTTCCTTAATGTGTGCAATCTCTTGCTGCAGATGTGCTTTAGATGCAGAAATCATGAAATATGTCAGTGAAGCTTATCCTAAAGGTGTCTCTGCAGTATATTGTTCGAAAGGGAAAGATGTAGAAGAACCAGGATCTAATTTTGAATTTGTTGTGGTCATTTCTGCCACGAGGCTGAGTCCCCAGAATTTCTGGTGAGCTCCTTAGTAGTTATTTCTCTCATATGATTTTCAGATTTTGGCCATGTGTTCTTTGGTGTGCTGCCAGCCTGCCACTATAGTGCTAGTTGTACATCTTGTGGGCCAAATCTGTAAAATTCTGTTCTGGATAGAGCTGTGGTCACCAAAGTCTTGATTTCTTTCTTCAGAAATCTCAATTCCTGTTTGGGTATTTTAACTGAATGTACTTTTTTTTCAAGAGCTATAAACTGCTGGTGGAATCTTTTAAATTATAGTTGGCACCTCCAACACGTTGAAAGGGGGAAATCAGGCCATTTGACCAGGGTTTAATTGCTGCCATGGGTTACACTGTGTTTGAGAGCCCTGTGCTCTGCCCTAGACTTTCAGGTCACTGCATTGAATTTAGTACTCCTCCTTCCCATATTTATAGCTAAAAAAAATCCGCTTTTTGTCCCATATTATTGTCGAAGTTCATATTTTCAGAAATCCACTAATGTTCTTATTGGTCTAAAAACCACTTCAACCAATCTCTTTCAAATAAAATCCATTTAATACTAATTTTTTTGTGTTTCCTACATTTGACTGTAAATATTGGATGGAGGGAGTAGTTTTTGTCACCCCCCCCCCCCCAAAAAGCTAGTTTTCTATTCATGTTGCCTGAAACTAGCTATTAAAAATTTCAGTTATGTAATTTCCTAGAATAACAATCTTTTAGTGAGATGCTTACATTGCTTTCTCTGTACGGAGGCACATTGCTT
This sequence comes from Selenicereus undatus, assembly GCA_017589665.1. Classification (NCBI taxonomy): domain Eukaryota; kingdom Viridiplantae; phylum Streptophyta; class Magnoliopsida; order Caryophyllales; family Cactaceae; genus Selenicereus; species Selenicereus undatus. Next base: position 12,963,589 of record JACYFF010031955.1, read on the forward strand.
GTAAATTTCTGGTTCTATCTATTCCTACGAGGACCTTTTTGAAAATAATCCTATATAGAAGACAGTAATTTGGAACCAAGGCACTAGGATTGTGCAGAGCATTCCACATGTGAAAATCCTAGAAAGCGAGGGCTTTACTTCTTAGGACCAGCTATTTTCTTTTTCTTTTTTTGGGGGGGGGGGGGGAGGGCTTACTTGATTGATTCAGTACTTGATCAATTTTTGAAAATGGAATATTATATAGCTTGTTTTTTTTCTTTCTTTCCTGTTGATCTTCAGATTCTAAATGTCTCTGGTGTATTGCTCAGCAACGGAAGTTGGAGATCAATATGGAATCTTGATTTCAAGGATGAGGACCAGATGGTGGAAATAAAAGGAAAATTGCAGGTGTGTTCCTGTTAAGATCTCCTGTTTCTTCCTGTTTGATACGTGCCATCGAGGTTGGTATTTTATACTTAATAGGTGGAGCCTTTAGAGCATATACAATGATGAGCCACAATTTTGGCCCGCGAGGGCCTACCTCTTCCACATCTGCCCATGACTCAATTTTTTGGCTCGCAAGTTTTACTCTCCACAATGCAAGGCTCATAACTTTGACTCACAAAATGAAATAATCAAATAATACATTAATACCCATATACACATTCTAGGATACACAACTTTCCTTTTAAAGCAAAAAAAAAAGAAAAACTAATTAAAACAAAAAAAGCAAAAAAAAGCAAAGAGGAACTTCCGCGAGCTGGCTCGCTGCTCGTTGCGTTGCCCCGAGAGTTTATGAGCTTCAGTGTCGCGAGCCGCTCGGCCCGACTCCTGAGGTGCACAATCGTGGTGCTGCATGTGCTCTTAGCTTTGTATTATCAAAGTACAAATTAAGAGGCTTATCATAAAGTGTGATAGGCATGTCTTTTCATTTATCTCTCATATATTCTTCTCATCTAGGTAGGAGCTCATTACTTTGAGGAAGGGAATGTGCAGTTAGATACAAGGCATGAATGCCGAGATTCAACTCTCTTTCAGGTACGGATTTAGTAAGTTATTTCTCCTTTACTGTTTTCGTGATTGAATATAATGCTACTATATGGCTAGGCTTTGAGATCTAAAGTGTACTTGTGTCATCTTATTAACATTGTGAATGAGCATCTTGAATTTCTTCTGTAAAGTATAAGCTGTTATGATGTATGCACAAAAAACATGGTTTCTACTGTATTATTTTTAGATACTATAGCTTAGCTATAGTCCTTCTGACTGTATTGAACTCAGCTTATGTCCCACATGTGTTGTGTTCAATTTGCTGCTTTTGATGGAGATAAGGCCCTGCTTGTGACTTCTTAGTTCTTACTTCTTACAGAAGCATCTTTAAGATGCGATGATGCTATAACTTGCACACAAGTTCCTTAAACGTTGAGCTTTTTCAAAATTAGCATATGTTGCTTCCATTTGTGTGACTTGAAACCTTTTTTCATGGAAAAGGTATAAAGAAATTTAATTTATGATCTTTATCAATGAAACACCACTTTGGAGCTGTCACGCAGAAATTAGGGATCAAAGAATATATAGAAAGCTGCCTGCAATTGTCTTCCAGCTGGTTATTTCAGACATTTTCCACAACAATCCTCAAAAATGAAAAGCAAGTTTTCTTCTTCGCTTTTTCCATACATGGTGAGATACCTAATTAGTAGGCAGCGATTTTCTTTTTTTTTTTTTCTTTCAACATTGTTGCACCGTACCTTGCAAGCTTATGGGAGAGTGTGTTTTGGGTTTATTGTTGCCCAATGAGAAGACGTCAACAGGTCAAAGCAAATTAATAGCAAAAAAAGACGATAAAGAAGCAAAAGCAACGAATTTGTAACTTTGCATAGCAGAGGTTTTTGTAATTTTGGTTTATTGATGGTGATTGCCATTTGTTTCAGTCGCCAGAAGATTCAGCTGTAGCTATAAGCAACATCATTCGGATACATGAAACAGAATACTTGGCGTCCCTTGAGGTATATATATATTTAAAATCTATTATAAGAGCTAAGAACTATTGAAAGTGAACAATCCTCCCTTTTGCCTACATGAAACAGGATTGTTCTTTTTTTTTTTTTTGAAATGAAAAAATATCTCCAATGTTCCCCAGCTGCTTATGTAATAGAAATTGAAAACCTCTTCTGGTTTCTCCCATTTCTTCAAAATCATCATCTCATAAGTACTATGGTAGATTATTAATGTTTCCTGCATTCTTGGCTTTTTATTTTTGTGGTTGGCAGGCTTCCTATTTAAATCTGCCAGACACCACTTTCAAGGTACAGTTTTCCTAGCATAACCTTTCGCCACTTCTGATGAGTCTTAATAGCTTCGTATGCTTATATTTTCTGGAGGCATCCTTAATGGAAAAGAAGACTGAAAAATAGATGGCATATAAGTTTTATCATACATTCATAGCTGAAGAACATACATCAAAAGCTATAATTTTTTTAAGGATTCAAAATTTCTGATGTTATTTTTATACTTAATCTGTGGGCACATTGTTCCATTCTTTCCATAGCTAGTAATGGCAACTTAAATATTACCTCGAAAAGGTAGAGCATATAATGTAGATGATGTTGGGTCCAAGGTTAGTCCAAAATCCAAATATATCATAGTTCCATTATAATTGCTACTTTATACTTGAAGGAGCTTTATTTTTGTAAAGCATGGCCTATATAGGCCTCTATTATGATTTTGAGATCACCTTTTTGATAGCTCTTCTCAGAACCTAGCGTAGGACTCTTTGACTCTGGAGTAAATATTGACCTTCTTACCTCCTATCATGGGATCCATATTGGGTATTGTTGTCATTTGTTATTGTGTCGTATCCGGTAATTATGAGGAAGTTAAACACATTTGGCTCTCATGACACACCGTTTTCACTCTCCGTATGTTTTTTTCACGCATGCGACTGTGATGGCAGGATCTTCGGAGAAAGCTACCAGTCACTCGTACTTTGTTTCCCTGGCACCACACAGCACAATTCAGCCTGACGAGAGAAATCGCAAAGGAACTAGGAGCCGGAAAGTGAGCCTTGTAGCTTAAAATTTTTCATTTCCAGGCTGCATCAATTGTTTACTGGCACTGCAATTACTTTTGAGTTTCAGTTTTGGCTTTTGTTGTAAAGGTGTATAGCGAGTGAATATGATGTTTATGCAGAAGTGTGGACAAACTTGTGTGTATGAATTCGCCCGAATGGCCTGCCAGCGTGGCTTGACCAGGAAACTGCTGAATTTTGGCATTTGTAATCATCCAAAACCGTGGGAATGAACACAAAATTCTTTTTCCCAGCCATTTGTGAGAGTGCATTGCACTGCAATAGAGTGTGTTGGACGGTTCGACCCCTATTTGCTTCGGTTCAATTAATTTGGATTCAAATTTATATTCAAATTTAGGTTCTTACATTTTAGAGTTAAACCTATCCACATTGTATCATAGAAAATTATTATGACTGTTTATTCTTAAACGAGATGATTTGTAACACCCCCCCCCCCCCCCGAGAGAGAGAGAGAGAGAGTCCTTTGTTTTCTTTTTTGGCCAGAATCTAAAGTCATTTTAGTATAGTATTATGTTACCTTTCCCAGGTTAGAAGTAGTTTAATGCCAACATCAGCATTTATCTTGGTGTTGAATTAGCCCACTTTATGGGAATTAGGCTTGTTTTCTTTTCTTTGAAACAATGTGTCAAAAACTCATAATCATAGACAGAAAGTTAAATGGGGTAGTGTTTACGTGAACATTCAAGGTAGAAAATAGGAGTGTGAATTAATTTTAACTTATTTAATCAAGTTAGAGAGATAAATTAATAGAGTTACTTGGCAATATTCTTTTCTTTTTCTATTATGTGTCCTTTTTTTCCCCCTCCTTTAGTTGCATCAAACTTATAAACTCGGGAAATACGCATACTATATTGCATTTTCTAAGGTTTTTTTTCTTAAAAAAATAGGAGTTAACTGGTCCGTAACACTGTCAATGAAGTCTTAATATAATGGTCAAAAGTTAAGATTGAAAAATTGTTTATAAGACAAATACATACTGAAAAGATGTATATATGTGACAAGTGAGAGTACACACTCCTAGATGCATGATATACATTACCGATCTTATAGGTATATAAAGTCTTAAATTCTGTTCTTTCCTCCCAATTATATTTATAAATTATTGTACCTTATTATCCTTTGGGATCTCCTCAAACCCAGAAAACAAAAGAAAAGGGGGGTTTGTGAGTCCGCTGAAAAATCATTGAAGAAAACTGTTAGTAGAAATGACCGTAGTCTGTTCTTTTCGTGGGTTAATTGCAATTTACCAACCTCAATCCACTTCAACTTATTTCAACCTACTTAAGCCCACTTGAAAAAAAATATATCAATTTCAACCCACTTCAATCAACTACAACCCACCCCTTCATAATTTTAATAATTTGTAAAGTATCATGTGAGATTTAATCATTGTTGCACCAAAAAGTTCACTATATTAATTTTTTGTAAATTATCGTACTTTAGAATTGTTTTATTTTTCTATTTTTTAATTTTTTAATTTTTTAATTTTTAATATTTAATTTTTTGTTTTTTTTGTTTTTTTATTTTAAATTTTTTGTTTTTATTTTTTTAAAAAAAATTTTAATTTTTTTTAAATTTTTTAAATTTTTACATTTTTTAATTTTTATTTTTTTTATATTTCACTTTTTATTTTTTATATTTTTTATTTTTGTATTTTTTACATTTTTTGTATTTATTTTTAAATTTTTTATCTTTTTAGTTTAATTCCAAACAAAAGCTACAGAAAATTCCAAAAAAAAAAATAATAATAATAAAAATATAATAAATAATAAACAAAATAAATAAAATAAAAATATAAAAAATAAAAACCACTAAATAAAAAAATAAAAAAAATGAGAAATAAAAAATTAAAAATTAAAAATTAAAAAGAATAAATAAAAATTCCACAAAATTTTGATAACTTCATAAATTATCACACATTAATTACATTCTCATTATTTTAACTCAATTCAACCCACCATATAAAAAATATACCAACTGCAATCTATTTTAACTCACTTAAAAAAAATATCAATTTTAATCAACCTCAATATACTTCAACTTATTTTATACTTTTACTTACTCAATTTACCTACGAAAAGAATGGGCCTAAAGTGGGGGACTAATTAGGTTTTTAGGTTCATAGTTGGGTGGCAGGCGCGATACCGGCCGCAGGAGGGTTTCTTCTTCCTAGTCGTTTCGATACCAGATTTTGTTCAATGCTGCAAACCGCCATAGCCATTTCTCCTCCAGCTTTCAATGGCTTCAGACAAGTATTCATTTCCTCTTTCTCTATTCCAACAATCCCAGCTCAATCTCCTGCGCTCCGCTTTGCTAGAAGAATTGAACCAGACTTTCGAACTGTGGAAAACCCAACAAATCCCAACTCCAAAATCAGAAAAATTTTGCCTTTTGTTTTGTTAATTTCATGTCGTCTCACACAAGGAAGGTAATTCTCGTGTTAGCTTGAGTTAATCTTGTTACTCGTTTATGTTTCTGTCGGAGTAGCCATTGCCTGCAAGAATTGTACTTGTGTTTTAATGGTCTTCGGAAATTGCATGCTTTTGTAAAATGGAGGGTGTAAAAATAGTGCACCCTTGTTTTACTTGAAGAAATTGTATCAATCAAATAGAAAGATTGATCTCTTAGATGGGTTTGATGAAACTTGGATGTGGTCATAGAAAGGGGGATGGTTAGGAAGTCAAAAGTATTCTATGAACCTAAACCATGAAGGAGCAAATCTTATTTCTGCTCAGATTATCTTGTGATATCTCTTAAGCACTTTAACCCCATATAATTGAAAACTTTCTATGAGAGTATATTGAACATCAAAAATTATTTGACTCTTCTTTTTTAACTATTTTCTCATGCTAACTTTCTTACAAGTTTTGCTCAACATTTTCTCTTGATTTCTTTTTCTGTCTTGCTGGAATGATGCAATTTAGCCAAATCTGATATAATGTGCTCCTTGTGGCATCCCCCCCCCCCCTCCCGGGCGCACGTCAAGTGGCTTTTACTGAAATCACCCGAGGGGCATCCTTCATGTTCTTGGTGTGCCTTGGATGAGATGCCACAAGTAGAAGCGCGCCTTTGTGATCGATAAATTTAGAGATTGGTTGTCATGCTGACCAGATAGCTGCCCTGTGCTGATAATACAGCTTCACAGTTTAATGTTGTATGCATTATCTTTCTTACATATTTCTGTTGTTGTTGTATGATGCTTTGAACTTTGTTTTTATTTTTGTTCTGTCTTTGATGATACCACAGACCAGTAACTATCTTGGAGGCTTTTGTTTTTCAATAATGCTTTAAAGGCTTTTTTCAGAGGACCCTTAAGAAGCTCCAACTTCCATCTGTTGGGAAGTGTTCCTGCAGCTGTTTGTGTGCTCCTCAATTTGTTGGTTTTACATGATTTGACTGTTAATGTTTGAATAGATATGTGAAATTTGATTTGAGAGACAGGACTTAACTCCCACGTTTTCTTCAAGGGCCTTGGATTTGCTGCTTTGGTGGAATAAGGAGAATGAATGGGCTGTCTTCTGAGCTTGCCAATGTTGGTTTCATTGAGAAGTGAATTCAGCAGTTGGGCTTCCTTTACACAGTGCTGATGAACAAGTTCACTTTTAATCTATAAAATGAAGGGAGGGAGATGGCAAGGGAACATACTTCGGATGAAGCTAAGAGCTTCTCCAATGGGAAGCTCATGAGGCAAAAAGCAGAGAGAGAAGAGGGGGTGAGGCGAGGCATACACTGCAGCGGCCTCGTCGGCGCCCGTACCTCACGAGTTTCCTCGGAGCCCAGAGCCTACTTGTGAGGGCTTTTTCATTTCTTTAAATATTTTTAATTAGTTTTTCTTTTTTTTTGGTTCTAAAATAAAGTTGTGTTATAGTGTGGGTCCAGGAGTATTATTTTATTTGGTGAGTCAAAGTGGTGAGCCTTTCACTAGAGAGAAGTAAGATTGTGAGTCAAAAAATTGGATCACAAGCTGATGTGTCAGAGGTAGATCTCCATCGATGAGCCAAAAAAATGGCACACTTGGGAATGCTCTAATGTGAAGCGGACAAATGAAGTTAATAGCTTCTGGGAAGAAGCTTCAGTGCTTGAAAAACCTAGTTTTGCCACAGTAAGACTTGGAGAAGAATGCAGAAGCTAGGCTCCCATAGCCTTGTCAGAGGATGAAGCAGCTTGGTATTGGAGAATTTCTTGAGCCTATGTGATGAAAATCCAAGCCAACCGGTTTTACATCAGTTGTTATACAGCTTCTGCACCCATCTGGGGTTTCATGGTTTTGTCCAGCTCGTGTGATACAGAGTTTTTATATTGGAAAAGCTTATGAAGTTAGACAAACTTCAGAGCCATTTAAGGCTATTGCTTTTGATCCTGGTAACGTACAGGAGATTTTGTATCACAAACTTCAGAACAAGGTGAAGTGGGTGGGACACTACTGTAATTTTGGATCCCTATTTACATTTATGTGATGTTTGGTTGGATGTAATGAAATGATAATATAATGCAGTTAACTTTGCAATATAATCATAATTGCTTAGTTTGTGGTAATCATACAACAACAACAACAAACTCCCAAAGTGGGTCCCGCTTTCGCGGGGTCTGGGGAGATCCAGCTGTAGGCAACCTTACCTCTACCGGTATTCCTACCCATAGAGAGGTTGATTCCATAAGACCCACAAAAATATTTTTGAGAAAAAGGGTTGGGGGGGAAACGATTGCAAAACCATTTTCCGAAGTAAGAGAAAGGGGCGAGGAAAAGGGTTCTGATACGCGAGTAAAGAGGGGGTAGAGACATACCTCAACAGAATCGTAGGTGCTTGGTGTCGTGACAATTCGTAACCGCATGACCTGCAAACAAGCAAACCAAAAACCCACCCCACCCCACCCCCCACCGCCTAGGCTGCAGCCTCCTACGGAGCCGATCCCCTACAATCAGGGACCTTAATCTTGTCCCGCCACAACCTCCTATCCTGAGCCATGTCCTCCGTGAGTCCGACAACCCTCAGGTCCTCTCTGACCACCTCTTCTAGGCTCTTCTTCGGCCTACCTCTCCCTCTCTTACCACCGGGTGGGTTGATAGTCTCGCATCTTCGCACTGGGGCGGCCCCGCTTCTCCTCTTCACGTGGCCGAACCATCTGAGCCTCGATTCCCTCATTTTCTCCTCTATGGGGGCCACTCCAGCTAGGCCCCTAATGACCCCATTCGAAATCCTATCCAATCTTGTAAGACCACACATCCACCTGATCATCCTCATCTCAGCTACCATCAATCTCTGGACCTGCGCCTTCTTTAGAGGCCAACACTCCGATCCATAGAGAACCGCCGGTCTGACTACCAACCGATAGACTTTGCCTTTCAAACCCATTGGCACTCTCTTGTCACACAACACCCCTGACGATGACTTCCACTTTTGCCAGCCCACTTTAATCCGCTGGCTAATATCCTCGTCAATATCCCCATTCTGCTGGATGATCGAGCCCAGATACTTGAATTTGGCGACCTTCGGTATTGCCCTCCCATCCAGTACGATTTCTCCCCCCTCTTCCATCCTTCCGCTGAAACAACAGTGAAGGTATTCCGTTTTCGATCTACTCAACCGGAAGCCCCTATCCTCCAGTGTATGCCTCCACCTCTCCAGCCTGTCATTCAGTCCCTGCCTGGTCACATCGATAAGGACAATGTCATCTGCGAAAAGCATGCACCAAGGCACTTCGTCTTGGATACCTCTAGTGAGTTCGTCCATAACTAATGTGAAAAGAAACGGGCTTAAAGCAGAGCCCTGATGCAGACCCAAACTAACATCAAAATCATTGGAGACCCCTGCCGGAGTCCTAACCCTCGTCCGCCCTCCCTCGTACATATCCTTGATAACACGAATGTACGCGGGCGACACCCTTTTCTCTTCCAAGCACTTCCACAATACCTCCCTTGGGACTCTATCATACGCTTTCTCCAGGTCAATGAACACCATATGGAGATCCACCATATGGTCAATGAACACCAGTTTGTGGTAATCATAATTACAATATAGTAGTTTTATTACAATACTATTATACAATCAAAAGAGGTAATGAAAACACAATTACAAATTTATTTGTATTACGAGATTGATTATATCTAACCAAATATTACGTTAGATTCATTGTCGATTATAATAATAAGTTAATAAAATTTCAATTTTAGTCATAAAACTTATATCAGTGCTTCATTCTTATTTAGTTTGAAGCATTCAGTTAGAATAATTATAAACATTAATTCTTAAATGATGTAGTTTTACCATTGCAAACTGTTTCTATGATTAGCTACGTTTTTTGTCAAGCCTCTAAAGTCTTACCTAATCCTGTTCTTCTTTTCCTTTTTGGTTTTAAATCTCTATTTAACTAAAGTTAAGCTATGTATAACCTATCTAAGATGAAATTCACTTTTTCCCTTCAGATAATTCGAATGTAAACCTTATTGAAACAAAGCTACCACTCCACTAGATTACTTAAACTAGCTTATTGACTTGTCAAACCTGTTCACTTGTACAGATGGCACAATACAGCAAAGATACTCACTGCCTAGTAGAGTCAACACATGTTCTATCAATTAATCCATCATATGGGCTTCAATGAGAAAAACAATATGAAGCAAAATGATGAAACATCCGTTTTTCTTATCCTCTTGCCCCACCTCTCGTTGATCACTCGGGAACAACGATGCCACAACGACTGATCTACAGTGGCATTCAACTTCATAGGTGCCTTTTTCTCTGGGAGGACGACGAACACAGAACGCTCTCAAGGACTTTTTAAGTGGGTAAAACTTCAACTTCCATTGTAGAAATATACAGGGTTCATAGCCCCGTTGTTTGCTAAGCTCATGTTCATGGCGGACATTAAAGATGATCAAACGCACCAGCAAGCCCTGATTGTCGATCAAGAACCTCAAGGTCATGGCGATGAGAGTCAGCCTCCACAGAAAGAGGGCACACAAAAGCGGGTTGATTCTCTTGACATATTCAGAGGTCTCACTGTTGCTGTAATTTTTCTCCATACCCTCTTCGTTTCCTTGTTCAATTTCGATTTATTTTATGAACCCAGGGGGGAAAAAATCCATTTTTGGGTAGATAAGGGATTTTCCCTGGTTAAAAAGCTGATATCTTTGACATTTATGGTGTTTTGAGAGTGTGATTGGTGAGAGTTGAGCTCCCGTCATGAGAGAGGTGGAGAAAGGAGCTTACTTTTGAGTTCCCGTAGATTGTGTTTGGTTTGATCTTCAAGTTTGAGTGATAGCTCCATGGGTTCCATGGAATTAGTAGTCTATGATTTGCATGCTTTGCTTAATACCTTCATAATGCTCAGGGTAATATGGTATCACTAAATTTACTCAGAAATTGGGCAGTCTACTGCCTTTTCCCCTTGTTTTATTATTTACCTTATTTTGAAAGGGAGGGGGGGGATTTGGCTGCTTTGGCATTACTTATTAAGAGTATGAAATGTACATTTTCCTCTGAAACTGACCAGGGAGTGAGGAAGAGGATTAATATGCAATAGTCAGCAGCCTCTCAAAATCCAACTCATATATTGAGCAAAAGTATGCAGTTGTTGACATGGAAAATATCCATTGGCAGTAAAATGTCTTAACAATTACTCACACGGCTTTTATGGTTTTTGGTGGTGTCTATAAACGATTCACATTATTCCAAGGTTTTTAGGAGCACTTTCTACCGTGTATCTATCTGAAGATGGAAATGACTTTCCTCTTGTAAATTTGGTTTATGAGCCTAGTAGTGTAGTTTCTTGTGCTGACTTTAACCTTCTGTTGATCTAGCTGATGATTTTGGTTGATGATGCTGGAGGAGAATGGCCCATGATTAACCATGCACCGTGGAACGGTTGCAACCTTGCTGATTTTGTCATGCCGTTCTTCTTGTTCATTGTTGGGATGGCAATACCTCTGGCTCTCAAGGTTGCTATCATACGTACTGATTCTGTCTGATAATATTGAGATTTGGATTGGAGTACTTGAGCATTATGTGCGGCTATATTTGGGGTTTTTCTTCTAATTTCTTCTCATTATTAGCGGATACCGGACCCTCTTATGGCTGTCAGAAAAGTGATCTTCCGGACACTGAAACTTCTGTTTTGGGGCATTCTGTTACAAGGTTAGTGAAAAGATATCTTCATCTCTTGCATGTATGCATACTTTTATTGCTCATGAATGGAACACTGTTTAGCGCACTATACCATGCATCTGGTAGGTAAGTGATGCTGACTTATATGCTTTCAGTGTTCTAACTTTTTTATCAGACAATGCAGTAGAGATGTAACTGAGCAACAGTTAGTTCTTGATTATGACCTGAATTGACAACCCCCCCCCCCCTGCCAAAAGAAGGAAGACCCAAAAAAAAAGGAAAGAAAATTACACTATGAAAGGTAAAACTGTAGTCGTAACTCGTAAACCAAGACAGAAAGATTAAGGTTGTCTATGAAGGAATTTGGGCTTATTTCTTTCAATGATCTGAAGGTGGATATTCCCATGCTCCGGATGAACTGTCGTATGGAGTTGACATGAGAAGAATACGATGGTGTGGAATTCTGCAGGTGATATAACTCTTCTTTTCAAACAAAAACTGAGATTCCTAAAACGGAAATGAAACTTGATGAATCCAAATTTCATCATTGTTAGAGAATTTCCCTAGCGTATTTGGTTGTGGCCCTGCTGGAGATAGCAACTAAAATCTCTCAAACCAAGAACCGGTCGATTGGTCAAATTTCCATATTTAGGCTATACTGTTGGCAATGGTGAGCTTTTTGATTCGTTTGATTGAATAATCTCACACCCCATTCTTTTATGTATTACTATTATATGTTTCACCTAACATAAGATTTTCTTCTTGATCTTGAACTTGTAGGGTTGTTGGAGCATGTGTTCTTATCATCTACTTGTCTGTGCTGTATGGAACATATGTTCCAGATTGGCAGTTCACTGCTCAGAATCCAGAGAGCCCGGATTTTGGGAAACATTTTATTGTTAGTTCAGCTTTGCTTGTGCTTTGCCCTACTTACTCTAAGCTACATTTTTATTGATTCATTCACAGCTTAGGAATTGAATACTGGAAATGAAATGAGACACCTTTCTTGTGATTGGTTCCTTGGATATGAGATCAGGACGTTACCTGTTTCTCATATTTCTTTGCATTTTGTAGATTTCCTTATACTTTGTTGAATAAATTTCTCAATACTATGCAGTTGGAGGATATTAATTTTTCTGTATGTAATGAACATTTATCTTGTCTAACCAAGAGTATAGGAGAAAAGCTTCCTTGTTGTCACAAGCTTAAGGCCAAATAAGTTCAAACCTCCCACTTATCCTGCCCTTGGCAGTAACCACAATATAAACAGTGGGGTAATGAGTCGGAATCCACAATTGCTAATTTGCTATTTTGATTTAAAGCACATGGTGAGAATCAACTTAGAATATTGTATACAATTATCCTCTGCTGTATCTGGTAAATTATAGAATATTTATGTTGCTATTTAGCGTCTATGATTAAGACAAACTGCTATTCTATGACAGGTGAAGTGTGGTGTGAGAGGAAAATTAAGTCCACCATGTAATGCTGTTGGTTACGTTGATAGAAAAGTGCTAGGAATCAATCATTTGTATCATCATCCGGCCTGGAGGAGATCTAAGGTTGGTGATAAACCTGGACCTCGACTTTGAGTAATGAACTAATGATAAAGAAGAGAATCACTTCTCCATTGCTTCAAAACATCTGTTGCTAAGAATATTACTTTTGCAGATATAAAATCTACCTGAAAAATATAGTGTGATTCTGAATTTATAATCTTATGCCCTTGCAAAATATAAGAGACGCTCTTTTGCTTTTCTCCTTACGCTCTTCATGATTCAATTCACCGTAAGATTGCATTTTGTTCCTTTTGTGATGTATTTTTTTCCTTGTGTGTTTGGACTACTGCAGGCTTGCACGGCCAACTCTCCTTACGAGGGCCCACTCCTGGAAAATGCTCCACCCTGGTGCCATGCACCATTTGAGCCAGAAGGAATTTTAAGGTTTGTACTGCATTTACTATAAAAGGTTTAAGCTCCTTTTCAGGTTGGTGAATGAACTGACTAGTTGCAAACTTGCAATATATGATTGGGAGGGGGCCTGGGTCCATCTCTGCAGTAAAAATGCTTTGCACAATTTCTATGCGCCAAATTGCCCTCGCCTTCTGTGTATACATTGGCTTTCAAATTTGCAAAATTCTACAAGTGTGGTGTTGGTTTTGAGGAATGGTCCAAATAGTGAGGATGGATACCCAACTTTCCTCCAAGACTTGTGCGTTTTGGAAATCCTTGTATTGAATTCTAGGATACTATCTTCAGTATCTTTGTATGTTGCCATCTCGACAATGGTGCTAAACATGTAAAATCTTGTCTCCCTCATGTTGTTGTTAGTGGTTCCCTCTTTCTTTTCTTTTTTTTGAGGGAGGTGGGTTGTGAGTGTACGTGTGTTGTGTTGTTTCTTTTTCCAATTTCGATTCACATAGAACAATGTTCCCCAACTGCTTTGTAGTTCAGATTGTTGTCTTAGAGAAAGGTCGGTTCACTTTATCAGAAAGAAAGGAAGCATGTTAACTAAATGCCGTGAGTTGTTTTTCCTTTATGAACTCTCGCATCTTGAATTTCGTTAAATATTCCAACAGCTGTATCAAAATTCTGATCAGGAACCATGCCTTTACATGATCAAAATGCAGCTCGATATCAGCCATCCTTTCAACGATTTTTGGAGTACATTTTGGCCATGTTCTTGTTCATATAAAGGTCAGCCCTGTTTATCTACTAACAAACAGCATGTATGATTTGTGCGGCGGTTCCTCACTTCCTCCTATAAAATAATTTGGTTTTCTTCTTTTTTTAATGTTTACAGAATCATGCTGACAGGCTGAAGCATTGGGTTTCATTGGGCTTCGCTCTCCTAACCTTAGGATTGTTGCTACACTTCACTAATGGTGAGACCATGGAGTTCAGCACGTTTGACAGATTTATTTTTGAAAACATTACTAATCTCTTCGGTTTTCTTTGCCACTGGACGCAGCTATCCCCTTGAACAAGCAGCTGTATACATTCAGCTATGTATGTGTATCATCTGGTGCAGCAGCTTTGGTTTTCTCCAGCTTTTATGCACTGGTATGCACATGTATCAAGAGCTAAGAATTCTCAACTCATCCACCAATATTAGAACATATATTTCCGTCTCTCCTCTAAGTTTGGATGAAATTTCTCGGCAGGTTGACATTATAAATATGAAATTCTTGTTTATGCCTTTCAAGTGGATTGGCATGAATGCCATGCTTGTCTATGTTATGGCTGCTGAGGGCATTTTTGCAGGATTCATCAATGGGTGGTACTATGGTAATCCTCGTAATACACTGGTATGTTCTCCCCCCCCCCCCCAAAAAAAACCCTGTTTTGGATCTACATTGCACCAATCAAGGGTCAAAAACATGTTGCCACGTTCATTCACGATTGTGTGGTTTGGTTTTAAACTTATGCACATCTATCTTGTTAAAAAGTATGCATTTTTCACTAGTTTCAACCAATAATATGTACAGCATGCACATTTAATCTTCCATCTCGGAGGTTTTCACTAGTTTTCATCAGTGTTGGAAATTTCCACTTTCCAAGCATCTGAAAAGGTCATTAGTCTCTACCCTTTGACTCTTTGAGCTCTGATTTTTACTGTTTACTAAAGGCAGACTGTCGTTGACCACCGCTTTTGTTCGAGAATAGTTAAACACCTTTGAAATGTGAAGTCCAAGAGACATAAAATCTCTGTATTTAACCGTTGGGTAAGATTTTGAAAATAGAGCATCTCTGGTCCCTCCGCAAACTCCTTCCCTCCATGTTTAAGCAATTGAATGAGGGATTGGGGATGGTTACCGGTGCCCAACTGTGCATTCATATATCTCCACAGGATGGTGGCTCTGCTTGATCTCAAGTCTGGTTTTACAAATGCATGTGTCGTTTGTCCTACACGGGTGATATTTTAAGATGAAACAGGAACTTGCTGTGACACACCTTCTAAGCATCGGCCAATGTTTGCTTTGCAGGTACATTGGATTCAGAAGCACGTTTTCATAGGAGTTTGGCATTCGAAAAGGGTCGGGATGTTGTTGTATGTGATATTTGCAGAAATCCTGTTTTGGGCTGTTGTTGCTGGCATTTTGCATCGGCTTAAGATATACTGGAAGCTGTAGCCTTGTCTTGCCCCACTTTGTTGTATAGTGCTCTCTACTTCCCTTTGTTGTATAGTTCTACACTTCAACTTGTTTGTATTATAAGGCTTATGGCAGTTGAAATAAAGTTGGTAGAAAGACCTAACAAATGGGTCATTCGGTTCGGGTACGGGTCAGGGTTAAGTTCAGGTTAAGTGACATTTCGAGTCGTTTCGGTTTGGGTCGGGTATGGTTCGGTTTGGGTCGATTTTGGGTCAACCAATTTTTGATCAAAAACGTACTTCATGCTAAAATAAACAACTTCGTAGAAAATTTCGGGTCGGGTATGATTTAGTTCGGGTCCACTTTCGGATAAATATATTTCGGGTGTCGGGTCGAGTATGAGTCCGGATCGTTCAGTTCGAGTTTCGAATCTTGGCTCAGTTTGACCAGATCTTTACTCCAATTGATGAAAACTATTCATGTTTATTCTTTTAGTTCTACCCGAGTTTACTTTAAGCCAAGCTCGCAGTATTGTTGGGCTCAACTCTTCGTACATGTGCCACCTTGATTTAATTGTCAGGTTTTTCTTCGTGGAGAAAAGCCACCATAAGATTTCCTTTTCTCAAGATATTAGAGTTTCTGACATCTTCATATCACATGCAAATACATCAACGATGTAAATGCTATACCTTTTGGGTAAGATTCAAGTTCTGAGAAAAAGGAATTCTCCTTTAATTAGTTTCATAATAAAGGTCATATTGTCGTCTCAATGGGCTCTAAATATAAATTGGAAAAGCTCTAAACACAATATCATTAGAATTTTTAGACACAAATATTCCAACCTCTGAGGGAGTCGCCCACCACCTAAGTCCCCCGTGTTTCGAGAAGGGGCAGGATCGCAATCACTAGCTGAAGCATTGAGTTCTTACACTATCTTTTTCTGTTCGATCCATACTTGTTCGGAACCCCACAAATCACAATTCACATAGATCTTAGTACCCTGTGCACCAAAATAAGGCCCCATATGCAGGTAGTTCAAATCTGCTAAAGTCTGCTTATACTCAACAATGTCTACTACCATTATGCAATTTCAGAGACTATAAACTCCATGAGCCCAAATGCACAGACTGTGGATTACTACTACTCTTTTCGGAATGGAAAGAAATGAAGAAAACATGGAAACCTAGCCTTCTTTTAAACTAGACTTCTTTTCTTTGTCAGCAAATGTTCACATATAATTTGTCTGTAATCCTAACAATTCAGAAAGGGCAAAACCAAACAATATTCCCATAAGAAATTCTTAGAAATAAGCATAAATTGAAAGTATCAGAAGTCATAAACAAATAAGATAGAGAGAACAGAAACTTAAATTGCTCAACCTACGACACGCTGAAAATTGTGGAAAAACAACCATTGGGAGGTAGGTTGACAAACTCATTCCACTTAACACTTGACTTCCTTTAAACCATGGGCAAAGTAGAGGAAAGTTGGGTCCGTTGCACCATCCTTGTAGTACGCAAACACTGTGCTACCATCATCGTGCATGCTCTCCCCGACAAAACTGCAAGAGTAGACAAATTAATCAGTAGAAAGCTCTCCCACAAGGCCACAAACCATTTTCCAATATCAGAAATAATGAAGGTCAGGTATTACTGGAAAAGACATACAATTGGAGATCGCTAAGTTTTGAGAGAAGGAATTTGGTAGCTGCCTCAACATTCTTCTTGAAGACATCTTGTTGCTCTGGCTGCAACTTTGGAGTCAGATTCTTAATGTATTTTTTAACCCAAGCAACAAATTGTTTCTTGTCGTACGCAGGTTGCTCCTGTTAAAAAAAAGAAGGACAAATAAATCATAATTAAGAAAAGGTAAGAAAAACCAAAAACGAAAACAAGGGCAAAGGAGAAAATAATTACCTGAAGTCTGAAGGTGTCAACAATGTCGACAACCTTTTGAGCTTGGTCGTCAACACCTTCATCTTCACCTCCTTCAGCTGAAGGGTTGGCACCAATGTCAACATCAATAGCCCCTTGGATAACCCACTGTAAAATACAGAAGCCATTTTGACATGTGAGCTTCTTACTATTCATGAGTGCCATACATAGACAACTTATGAGTCCCACAGCTGGAACAGAATAAATCATACTAATATCTACAGCAATAGAGCCAGAAACTCAGGAAATGTTGTAGGTATCGCGGGTGTTTCTCACCTTTCCTGCTACCTCCCAAAGCACTCCCTCGAAAAGCTCATCGTAGCGGAATGAATCCGACAGAAGCTCGTCACCTGAAATCCCCAAATAACATGCAGAACAGCAATCAGGTAAATCCAATATATGCAAAAAAGTGTAATCCAGACACAAGCGTCAACACCATTGATTTTGGGTGCATCAATTTAATGAGCTTCTCTGCCTCCCGTCAATGGGATTCATTGAACGGGCGCTTGGAAGCAAGCAACTAAATCACTACGATCTATTACTCAAAGATATAACAGCAGAACACATGTACCAACATTATCATAAGTGAATCAAACTGTAGTCCAAATAAATTTAAAGAAAGGAATCAATATATTTACACTCAAAAATCTTTGAGTTGTAGCAAATAGTATCACGGATTATAACTTTCACAGACTTCAAACATTCACAGCTCGCAGAACAAAGAGCCTATACCTTACATACTATCATTAAGGTACCAAATTGCATCAATGAACCTACATCTAATAGGCGCAAGGAAACCAAACTAAAGACTGCGTCTTTTACAAGTAAAAGAACCCTTAATTGCACTCACAAACACAACCAAAGACTGCATCAAACAAAAAACTGTACATAAATGTAATCGAATCCGCATCAACAAATTTCAGATAAGCAACTCAGTGAGTCAAATTTCTTCAAAAATAAAAAAATATAGATCTATATAGCCAAATATTTCAGTTAGAAAATTTGTTCAACTACGAAAATTTGCACTCACAAAGACAACCAACGATACCAGTATAGATCTCGCAAACATCCAAAGTACCAAACAGATCGACTACACCCTTAGCTCTTCAAATCTCGCGAATTGCAATCCGCAGACTTAATTCTTTACAAAAATCGAGTGCAAAACACATAATGAAACTCCAAATCACTCAAATCGATTATCCCCACATGTGAGCCAAAAAAACCCTAAAAATATCAGACTATAAAAGAAAATCGAACGAACGGTGAAGGATAGTACTAACCGGTAAGAAGATCCTGATAAACGAGCATGATTGAGTTGAGCTCTCTCTTCTTCCTCGCTGGTTTCTGATAGGGTTTGCGATGTGAGCACCGGAGGAACGAAGAGAGAGAGAGAGAGGAGTTTCATGGTTCATAAGATTGGAATTTATAGCCTAGGGTTTTGTGAGAGAGAGTAGTCTCTACTTACTAAATTACTATCATGGACATCGACTATAGGAAATTTACTATCCAAGTCCTTGACTCTTTTTTTTTTGTGAATTTTTTGTTGGGCGAGAAACGAAGGGATACAACATGCATTGTCAAAACAAAATTCTAACGTCACAAAATTTAATATAGTACATACTATCCGTCGTATTCTCCTTCAATATATGGACTTATTAATCTACCATGAATTTTGTAAATGAGACATCAATCTAATATATTGTAATTGAATTGTTGAATGTCATTAAAGAGCCTTGTAGCAACATTCAAATGTATCTGTAGAACGCAAAAATTCTATCTCAAATCGGATGGTGCCACATGTAAAAAAAATCGACCAATTACAGATTGTCATGCGTCATGTTGACTTTGGAGGGTCCACTTGGTTAAAATTAAGTTTAGCCAATTAAACGCTGCCATGTGGCATCGATGATGCAGAAATTAGTAATCATTTTTCTTCATTTAAAAATAAGAAAATTACTGGGCTTATACCCAAAACCCGACTCTAACCCTAGCTGGCATGGCCTATAAATAGGGTGTTTGCCCCTTCATTTGCATCATTAAGCATTGGCAGAATTCATAACTCAGACGGCAAGGAGTATCCAGTTACCAAGTGAGAAGGATCAAAACTTGCAGCGTTTCAGAAACTACAATCAACCACTTGCAAATCAAAATCAAGAACAGTCTTCAAAGTTCTTCAACTGATTTGCATCAATCGAGATTATACTCAAGTCATTAGGAGATCGAATCAGATGACTATTTTATTGTATTAAATTCAGATATTGTACCTACACACTAGATCAATACAAGATTGAATTTGTTTCTGAATTTTTTGTCTTTATTTATTTTAGACTTGAAATTTGTGTTTACAGTATCATTAGAAAAACTACAAACAAGCGACAATAAAAGATATTACAAACAATAATAAAATGTCTAAACAAACTAAGCAAACAAATCTTAACAAAAACCAACAAAAACAACAATCAAACGTCTAAACAAACTACAGAAAAATAATAGAAGGCATTGCATAATTTATTTAGAAACTATTTTAGATGAAGAGTTTTCTTTAAGTAGGCTCAATGTCATTTTATATAATTTTAGACCGATTACCGATCTTATTTGCTTTAACATAAACACCTAACATTAACAAGGATCAAAACTACCTTTGAGGAGAAAATTTGGTTTTATAAACCAAAACAGCTGTATGGAAAAATTATCTTACAAAAAAAGCTAAATATCTAGTTATGTTACTCAATCTAAATACCTAAAAGTCTAGACTCCTATAAACAACTTTGGGGGAGGGAGGGGGGAATGGAGTGCAGAAGTTAATTTATGGTGTATTTGATAGGGTTGAAAATTATTTTTCTATAAAATAATTTGTCATGTAAAATAATTTTTCGTGTAAAATGATTTTTGAGCTCATATATTCGGTTGTTTGGTGAAGGAAAAATTAAACTTTTTGGGGGAATGAGTTTGATAAGTAAAAAATGATTTTCCTTAGTCTTCAAACCATATGTCGAGGAAATAGATGCGAAATAGAGAAAGAGTGTTAAACTGTGTGAGAGCTCAAGAAATGTAAAATCAACTTACACTCCATTCAAAATGAAAGTATTTTCCTTCATTTTAGAAAAAGCGATTTTTCCCTGAAAACAAATTTCTCATCCTTGTTTTATCAAACACCGTAAAATGAGAAAATTATTTTCCAAGAAAATGTTTTTTACCCTTGCCAAACACACCCTTAATAAAAAAGCCACTTGGCCTAATGTACAAATTTGCATAGTTTAACCTAACTGATTGAGAATTCATTTGTAGATGCATTTAAAGAACAAATGGTTACCAATGGTGAGAATGAGACGACCTGTCATTGCATTTGTATCGTCAATAAGTGCATGTTGAAAGCTATACCAATTCACTAAGGGTATGTTCTTTTCATTGGTAAATTTTAAAATACCAACCTCAACTCACTTCAACCCACTTCCACTATTTTAACGAAGTTCAATTTATCACATAAAAAATATTCATTTCACTTTAACTTACTTTGACCCACTTCAACCCGCCTTAATCTGCTTCAACCCACTTCACCCTTTTAACAACTCCAATTTACCCACAAAAAGAACAAACCCTAAGATGACATAAGCTATTCATCCATACTAGTTGTGGATCCAAAACATCTTATTAGCAAATTTTAAACTGATTGTGTTAAACACCACAGTATGGCTGCATCGTGAGAAAGCATGGGAATCAAAATGCTGCTAGCTTTTGTAGCATGAATGGTGTTTTACAATAGAATAATAAGTTTGGTCAATTCAAGGGGTTTGTTGGAGTTTTTCTTATGGTTTGTAGTGCTTTACATTACCAACAGTCCGTATCTAAATATACCAATGTTTGTTGTTAGGTGCAACAACCAGCAATGACAACCTTTTTATTGGTTTTTTTTTATTATATATTAGTATCGCATGTATGTATTAACTTTGAGGGGGGGGGGGGTTGAGACACCTCCTGTGTGGGGGGGATAGGATCATAATACAAATTGGAGGGACCTGACCATGTATGTATGGGGGTGATTTGGTTTGTGGGGAGGGTGTAGATCTATATTATTTTCATTTAGGGACTGTTTGGTTCACCATTTGGTAATTGATGATTTAATCATTGCTTTTGTTTGATTGAACTATGCAAAACATACTTGGATGGTAATTAATGGATGATTTCACTGAAAACATCCATCAAAACAGTTGGGTTATTAAAATTTCAGTATTATTAATATAGTCAAACATTCGACTTGTTATATTTGACCTTGATTGAAACAAATATTATTTGTGTTTATGTTTTGAAATAACACGGCAAGTAAGTTACATTGATGCTAATATTGGAGGAATCCCATCATTAATGTCGATGATGATTGTAACAAATTTGACAATGAATGCAATTAGAGATGGATCCATGGATACAATATGGTCAGATTTGAGCAAATAGGACTTGTTTGTTTGTTCCAACAGTAAAAATTAATGTTTAGTGCTACATGATAAGTAGGATTAAGCATTAAGGAGAAATTAGGATTATGAGCGATTAAGGGTGACTTGCAGATATCATATGTTGTAAATAACAATTAATTGTTTGCCGTGGTTAACGTTTACCAAATGGTGAAATTAACGGTCACATATTTTGCTCATAGTTTATTGCCATTGGTGGTACATAAATGCATACTTTTGCTCCTAACGTACCTTCCAACAATAGCATATGAGCACTGGTGTAAAGATTTAGGGTATGTTCTTTTCGTAAGTAAATTGGAATGAGTAAAAGGGTGACGCAGATGGAGGTGAGTTGAAGTAGGCTGAAGTGGGTTGAAGTAGATTAATGTTGGTATTTTAGAATTGACCCACGAAAAGAACGGAGCCTTATACATACCCCAACAAATTGAGGTTAGCAAAAATTGACATCTGTTCAACAAATTCAAATTATACCTTTGCTAATCCTTTTAGTATTCCTTATCTACGCCATGAACACTAATAAAACTATTGCCATGAATTCTGTTACATAATTTATATATAATATAAATAGTTAAACTCCTGCTAGAATGAATGGCAATTGACGGTGGATGTAAATTGTCGTAGCAATTGTTATTGAACTTTTGACATTGCACAATTAATTACCGGCCCAATTGCATAATTAGGCTCAAATGAATAAAGAATTACAACAAATCCTGGCCGACCATTGTAACAACTCATAAACGGTAGTTTTGATTGAAGGCTTAAAGCGAATAAGAAACACCATCATTTACATTTTTATTTTATTTTTTTTTATTTTTTTGGTTTGTTTGTCTGTAGGTAGTGCCCTCCCGGGTTGTCACGGCACCAAGCGCCCCTGGTTTGCTAAGGTATGTCTCCACTCCTTATTTACTCACTTATCCGGAACCTTCCCCCCTCCCCCTTTTCTCTTACGTCGGTAAATGGTTCTGCAATCGTTTCCTCTTCAAGCCTTTTTTCTCAAAGCTGTTTTGTGGGTCTTACGGAATCAACCTCTCTATGGGTAGAAATACCAATAGAGGTAAGGTTGCCTACAGCTGGATCTCCCCAAACCCCGCGAAAGCGGGACCCACATTGGGATTTTGTTGTTGTTTATTCGATTGATGTATCTCAAAATATAACTTAATATATGAAACTTGATGAACTACTGCGATTCCTTTTTTTGCTTCGGATAAAAAAAATCGTCATATGTTTACATTGGTTATCCAATATTCTCGCAATTTCGAATAACTTAACTATTTACAGAAAGGGAGTAAACAAAATTTAATTATAGGTACGCGTTAATCTTGTATATAATATATAATGTGAGTGTGACAGTTTGGCCCATGTTCTTTTCGTTGGTAAATTCTAAAATGCTAACCTCAACTTACTTTAACCCACATTGTGTCTGTTCTATTTCGTGTTTTAGATAGATAGATAGATAGATATAAGGAGATGTAAGGAGTTGTAAAAAGCTGTAAGGAGCGGTAAAGAGATGTAATGAGCTGTAAGAAGATGTAATAAGCTGTAAAGAGCAGTAAGGAGCTGTAACGATAGACAAAAGGAGTTGTTGAACAACAACAACAACAACAACAAACTCCCTGTGTGGGTTCCGCTTTCGCGGGATATGGGGAGATCCAGCTGTAGGCAACTTTACCTCTACCGGTATTCTTACATATAGAGAGGTTGATTCCATAAAACCCACAAAAACAGTTTTACAATGAACTATTTGGAGTTGTTGAATTGTATAAGAGTTGTATAGTATAATTTGTTTTACAATGAACGTTTTGGATGAAAAATAATAATATTAAAATAATATACTTATTGAAAATAAATAATTAATTAAGTTAATTACACAATAATAAAATATATTAATCCCCATAAATTTGGCGAATAAAATTTCGTCCACTTGAGATGATTTTTTATATGAGCATTAGATTGATCGAATAAGCAAAGTATAACAAAAAAAATATATATTGACAAAATTGAATACAACTCTTCAAATAAAATGCCTATTTTAAGAAAATAATGTTTAATATAAATAAATGTATGTCATCTATAATAATATATATTTTATGTCAAAACTCAAATATAATTTACGTCGTTATATTATATGTTTATGTTTATGTAAATGTTGTGTTCATAAGATATTTATAAATTTTGTATATTGGTAGTATCATTAAAAAATATTCATATTTTTGTAACTAAAATAAATGAATGTTATAAAAAATCTATGAGATGTAAGACGATGTAAGGAGATGCAAGAAAATGTAAGAAGATGTAATGAGTTGTGAGGAGATGTAAGAAGCTGTAAAGAAATGTAAGCTCTTAGCTAAATCATAAAAAATGCGAAATAGAACAGGCCATTTGACTCGCTTCAACCTACTTTGGTCATGTTCTTTTCGTGTGTCAACTCCACAATACCAACTTCAACTATTTTAACCAAGTTTAATTTATCACATAAAAAACTTCAACACACTTCAACATACTTCAATCTATCTCAACCTACTTAAACATACCTCAACCTATTTTACCTATTTATCCACCCTAATTTACCCACGAAAAAAACAGACTCTTCAATCGACTTCAACCCACCTCAATTTATTTTAACTCACTTCACCCTTTTACCCACCCCAGTTTACTTACGAAAAGAACATGTTGTAAAGGAAAAGATAATTGCTCATGCTTTAAAGAAATTTGGTACAGTCTCACTTATTGAATACACCATGATTATGTAAATTTTTAAAAAATCCTTTGATTTTTTGATACTTGGGCCCTGTTAATTTTGTAGGTTCTCTTAGATTTACCAATCTCAATCCACTTCAACTAATTTCATCTCACCTGGAAACAAAAAAATATCAACCTCAATCTATTTCAACCTACCTTAACACACTTCAGTCAATTTCAACCCACCATTTCACAATTTTAATAATTTGTAAAGTGTCATTTGCAAAGTAGTATGATTTGAAAATGGTGAAAATTTATAAGTAAATCGAGGTGGGTAAAAGGGTAAGGTGAGGTGAAGTAGGTTGAGGTGGGTTGAAGTACATTAAAGTAGATTGAGTTTTTTAATATCATAAATTGAACTTTAGTTGATAGTAGAAGTGAGTCGAAACAGGTTGAAATGAATTTAAATATATTGAAGTAGGTTGAAGTGAGTAGAAGTGAGTTGAGGTTAGTACTTTCAAATTTACCCATGAAAAAAAGGCATGTATATAAAAAGTTGTCATCAATAAATTTTATAACCCGAATCGTTAAAAATAATTGACAAGTTGTATCGGCCTCCAACTTCCAAGAAAATAGTTACAAAATTGTGAAGTTACCATTAAACGAAAAAATGCACTAAAAATTACAATAACTTCATAAATTATCACACATAATTACATTTTAATTATTTTAACCCATTTCAACCTACTATAAAAAAAATATACTCACTTCAACCCACTTTAACATACTTCGACATATTTCAATTTACCAAAAAAATATATCAACTTCAACCCATTTCAATAAACTTCAACCTAGTTCATCATTTTATCAATCTTACTTTACCTATAAAAAAACAGACCCTTAATCATCAATTTTATTAGAGTGAACAATTATTGACCTACCTAGAGATAAAACTATCTATTTTAAATTATTTATATTTAAATTCAAATCCAATACCTTATTTCTTGAATCAATTTTCTTGGCGTAAAATCACTTGAATGGTAGCTAGACAAACTAGCGATTAGCATCCTTCATGACAAAAGCATAAAAGATCGTTGACGGTTGACTTCCTATTAACCTGCGTCTTAAAAAGAATCTTATCTGGACAGTGACTATACGGTCAAATCTACGGTGTTGGAGCGAGGAGGAGAAGTGACGGTCCCGTTCACTTCTTCCTGTTTCCCACAATCTCTGTCCGCTCCCTCTCTCTCTCTACTTTCTCTCTCCACCCCGTCCCCTTTCCTTCTTCGTCAATCCACTGCTCATTGCTGCACCACACATCCCTAAAAAGCCCTAATCTCTCCCCTAATTCCTACAAAAGTACCCTCACCGACGATTAAGCTATCACCAAAGGAGACGCGAATTGGAGATTTCGTGAATAATTGGATTTTGTTCTGCGTATTCGAATCTACTAATTAGGGTTTTTGTCAATCTAATTACAATAGAAAAACAAAAAAAAAAAGAAAAAGAAAAAGATTTTTTTTAAAAAAAGATTATGGGTTTGGATGCATCTGATGTTGTTGATGATGGTGATGGCGGAGGCAAATCGCTGAGTTCATCAAACGTTTCGTGCTCGATTTGCCTCGAGCCTGTCACCGACAATGGCGATAGATCTTGGGCTAAGCTCCAATGCGGCCACGAATTTCATCTCGGTATGCTATTCTAGAGAAATTGAGATCTGATTTAGTTTCGCTTCGTTCGAGTTTGCGTTAATTTGAGTCAATTGCATATTTGGCGTGCTGAGTTGGGTGTCGGTCAAATTTTGTTTGAATTTGGTGCTTGTTCAAGTGAAAAGTACGAAATTTTGAACGGATAGGTTGGGATTTGGGGGAAACAACTTTTATGCATGGTCGGAGTAAGATAACTAGGTTGTCGTGAGGAAGTCAATCAGGAAGGTTTTGCGTGAATTGACTTAGGTAGACATGAATGAGCTTGGTATGCTGTATGTGCAATCAAACTAGATTGCAAAATACAAGCATGGATTGTCAATTTGTCACATTGGGAAGCATTCCTCGTGCGTATGTTTTCTGTGGGTTTCACTTGCATGCAGTCTTTGCAAGCTCGTATTTTTTGGTTTTCTTTGCTGTGTTATGGCTGCGAAGCTTGTTTAAGGTATCTGTATCTCTTAGTGAAAGAGAAAGAGTTTGCTCCTTGTTACATATGTTACTTTGTATCCCTCTGTAAATGGAAGATTATTGGACAACAAGAAAATTGCAAATTATGACTAATCCTTTTATTGTTGAAATAGTTTTTGTTCGGGTTACTTTAGGAACTGCTGAAAGTAGAAAGTAGCTTGTGAGACTGATAAAGCATACCTAATTCTTATTTTTGATACCCCGTATTACCAGCTTTATTAGAGTTCAGTCCGGTTACATTGTACTACTAAGACTTAACCACAATTGCCATGCAGGGGTGCATGTCTTGGTGTTTTGAGATTGGCCATTTGCCAAAAAGGTCTGTCTTATTGGCCTAGATTGAAGTCTCAAATGTCTTTGGCTGGGGAGGTATGGAAGACGAGTATTCAACCTATGCATGATAATGCGCTAATCATGCTTCATAGAATGTTCCTCTTGTTGGACATTTGACTGATTTGAGTGTCGTAGTGGGAGTTTTAGAAATGGGGCTCTATCTCTTATCTTCTACCCCCATAATGGATTTGCTGAATTAAGTAGGACAGCCCTCTGCTTTGACCATCACACTTGGGTTCTAGAGAGCTACGTTCATCTTATCATGTATCATCAACCTGAATGGCTGAACGCCTTTCTTGCTGATTACTGATCAGTTAAAGCTTTATAGACTGTTATCAGAAACTGTAGTTTTTCCATCCATAGAATAGGCCGTAGGTACAATTTTCGGGAGTTCAAATGTGGCGTAGGCTACTCCCTTCTAGCTTAGAAGATTTATTTTCATGCCCAAAAGCAATACACACTTGTTTGTTTGCCTGAAGAAAAATCACTATGGTATACCTTGCTGATGATTTAGGCCAGCATCTTACCCTAGGTTCAAGCTACTGGCATTTATTGAGGGTCTGGCTTGAGATTAAGATCAAGAAAGAGAAAACTGACGTGGATCAATCAAAGTGCTAATGTTACATACTTGACAAGGTACTTGTACACCTGAAGAATTTGGAGAGAATTATTTCAGCATGGATTTTGTCACAACTCACAAAGAACCATGTCTTTTTCCCACAACTCAGCATGTGTGTTCAACATGTCTCGTGGACCTCATGCACAGTTACATGTGCCTCACTTGGTACCTGTATAAACTCTCGGAATCCTCACTTTTTTTGTTTGATGAGAAAAACCTAGGAATTGTCTTAAACTTGAATTCCTATTAAACACTGCAAATGGACTACAGTGCATGCGCTGTCATCCGCTTCCAAATTAGGCCTAAGTTACTGATTCCTAGACAGAGTAACCATCTCTAATAACTTGGTACACAAGCATGGTGCCCTTTGAACGGCGACGCAGAGAGTGGAGAAGCACTTGCAGTGATAATTCAATTTTGAACATCTTTTGAAAAGAGGCTGGATAGCTTTCGTTTTAGGGAGTAATGGTAGGTATATCCAGTTTAGTTACACTGTGTGATAGATTCATTACTTTATGCCATATTCATAAACGAGGCTTGAAAGTGGTAAATACTTGCATCTTTTTGATGAATGTGCAGAAACTCTTCAGTGATAGGAATAAAGTGCATCCATGTAATTTATGGCACCTGCTTCATTTGGAACTGATGTAAACTAGTATAGTCTGCAATGTCCTTTTGTTTTTGGTTGAGGCCTATATTATTTAGATTAAGCTGTGAGTTTGAACGGTTTGTGTCCATGTACTGCACTTCTTTAGTTTCTGAAAGATGGCTCCGTTTTGGGAATTTAGTGTCTGACATGTTGCATAAGATGACGTGAACTCTGAATGACATTATTTGGGGCATTAGTTCTCTAGAATCTATGAAGTACACACACCGTGCAGCTTCATGTACTTGTGTATGATGCATGTCCGACATGGGCACACACGTAGACATGCTCAGGTATGCGCCGATGCCTCATATAAAAAGCATTTGACATGCTGCCGATTTACCCTCTGCATGCAAATCTGGCTGACTTCTGGTAATGCTCTCCATATTCCGACCTCCTTGCACTACCTTCGGCAGTTCATTGGTGGTTGTGCCCGCGGCAATATTTTCATCACTTATGTGAGTTTTGTTTTTCCCATTCACTGTTGTGCAGTTGTGCCTTTTCATATCTTTTACCTGTCTTTGGCTTTCAGTGGGTTTGAGGACTCAACGGGGTTCTGGTGAGAAGAGAGCTTCTCTTCTCCTCTCTAGCTTTGTCTCGAAAACCGGCCAGTTTGACTAGGGCAATGGGGGCCTGGAGCCTGGTCCGGTCCGGACCACCTGTCAACCCGCTGTCCAAAGAACTGGTCAAAATCCAGTTCAATCGGACGCTGAAGCCGGTGTTCTGAACCGGTTAGCTCGGTTTTTAACCTTTAGGCTGCCAATAAAATCCCAAAATTGCCACCCCGATGCAGACAAGTGTTTCTGCGATTAGTTTAGGCGGCAGTAGAGTACATGGTCTACGCGAGGCTGGTTCTACAGTTGGCTCTCTTTTTCTCTCTCTGCCTCCTGCACATTCATGGCTTTACTTGGCTTGGGATGTGCTTACCTGTGAATCTATGGCAGAATGATGGAGGGGTTGGACGTTTGAAGCGGCAGAAATGGTGGGAGGGGCTGGACCTTTTTCCAGGCAAAAGGCAAAGAGCCAAGGAATCCTAGGAAATAGGAAAGAATAAGTCATCCATGCTTCACGGGCCTGTGTTTTAAATGCTTTTTTTTGTAAATAATTTTTTCCCTTTAAGATTTTCTTGGTGAAATGGGCTGTTGTCTGTGAGGAGTTGATTCCTCAGTTGGGTCTTAACTGACTTGATCATTTTTAGGCCTTCCCACGCAAGGGAGTAGCAAATATGAAGAAAGTAATAACATTAATACATTCTAGATGAAGACATGTTTGTTCTTGGACATGCAGAAGGAAAAAAATAATTTAGCGTCTACCGGGTCACAGTGGTCTAATCTGGTTCAATGTTATAGCGGGTCAACTGGTTTAACTCTGGTTCGATTGGTTGACCGATTGACGCACTTTTGACACCGGGTTACTCACCGGGTCGGTTCTCTTAACATTGCCCTCTAGTTGTTGACAAGAGCCTTTATTAGATGTTCAAAATTTGAATTTTTTCCTTTGTGGGTAGTTTTTTTTTGGCGGGGGGGGAGGCAGGGAAGAGAGGGTGTGGCTAGGGTTTTGAGGTTTGAATTTTTGATGGGTGCAAAGACAAAGGGCAGAATTTGCTGTCAACTATGAAGTGCTATACAGCTGAAGGCTGAAGCATTCAAGAAAATTTGTTTCTTTTTCTCTGTGTTGTTTTTCTCTGTTTGCCTTAACTTGGTGAATCTTGTAATTATCTCTTATTTAAAAGAATACTGTATATTTATGGTTCTAAAGGATTGGGAACTTAAAAGAAAAAAATCATAAGGCCATTTATACAAAAGGGGGAAAAACATCCTTGAAGGAGAAATCATAAGGCCTTATAAAGGATTAGGCTGAGATGTTGTGGCATTATTGTTATTTTTTAAAATCATGTGTTGCTGTGTCTGTGTTGTGTCGTGTCTGTGTTGTGTCGTGTCCCCGCTTCTTATTCTATAATCACTTGCTGAATTGGTTTTACGATTGTAAATTGATGGAGAGTTGTTTTAAGTGCTGTCAAGGTGCGTCAGTGCAGATATGTGAGCTTCGGGCTAAAACTTAAAAGGAAAACAAAGTTAATGTTGATTATCCTGTGGTTTAAATTTCTTGTATTTAGCTCTTATCTAAGTGTTGGAGAAAAGTTGATGCTCCAAGTCCAAGTTGAGGTATTTCTCAGTTGTGAACTCGCATATGCTTCCATGTTGTCTATTCTGACAACATCCTTGAACGAATAGCTACAGAATATAAAGAAAAAAGGGGAGGGAGGGACAAATCTCGAAGGGACAAATCTCAGTGCACCTGTGTTCTGTGTTTGTGTCTTACTGAATGTATTATGTCCATTTGCGTATGTTGCTGACACTTGTCTTGCACCTGAGTTGAAAATTAACACAGGAGGACATGTTTTTGGATTATAGGTGTAGTCATGAACTTGCATAGCTAAGTTGTTCTTAAACTATTTATCTTCTGCTCTTTTGAGTGGTGGGAGGGTGCAAATTCTGGTGAGAAGTACTTCAGACATTAAGATCAAGACATTCAACAAAGTTTTCACATTAATGATCACTCTCATATTGTTACTACTGTGTTAGCTTCACTTATCAGTATATCAACTTCTGGATGATTTCTTGTGTAATTCAGGTTTTATGTGTCCTATATGGTGGTCTGCATTTCTGCTTGTTGATGCTGTCCTTGCCTTGAGTTAGTGTTAAACGGTCATTGACTTCTTTTCTTACTGACTACTGTCTATGTTGCATGTTGTTGTCTCTCCTGGTTCTCTGCAGATTGCATTGGTTCGGCGTTTAATATCAAGGGGGCCATGCAGTGCCCAAATTGTCGAAAGATTGAGAAAGGCCAATGGCTTTTTGCCACTGGTTGTCGTTCATTTACAGATATTAGTTTTGAGGATTGGCCACATGATGAGGATCTTTATGACCTAGGCTACTCTGAGATGGTAAGTTATTTAATTTTGTTTGATGTAAGATTCTTTTTCAACTACTTAAAAGTTCTCTTGAGCTGTGGGCGCTTTGTTTGGTGTTTGTTTCAAGAATCATGAGGACTGAGGAGTTGCTTTGTGACTTAAGCTTGTTTCACTTTCTGAAGTCAAGTTTGTCTATGAAATATGAACATCACTGTTAAGGTTATTTTCAGTTCACATTTTGGAGTATGAGTTTGTGATTACATTTGTCTTAAGCGAGACCTCCTCAATGTTAGTATATTTCCATGAATCAATGAGCGTCTTTAGTTGTGTTTTTTTCCTACCCCATAATGCGCCTCTCTGCTTGTAGGGGTTAAGGCTTCCTACATTTTGTAGGGGTTAAGGCTTCCTACATTGGATACTGCTAAGGCAGGATCCACACAGGTAATTGTTGTTGTTTTACTTCAACTCAGTGTGAAAAGTTTGTGTCATTGATATTTGTAGTTTTTATTGGAGATGGTGGTTGATGAGACATTCTAGCATGCTGTCTTGTAAATAACTGATTACTGGAAGAATATTGTCATCTACCTGAACTGTATTGAGAGAAGTCACAATTTTCACATCTTCAAGTAGTATGTTGAAAAGCGGATTTCAGAGACAATGCTTTAGTACTTGTCAAATATCTATTAGTACCGCAAGGAAGTCTCACACGTTTAGAAAGGGGTTACAAGACCAGAAATGATCTTGCACCAATCTATCAGGAATGATTTGATCCACGAGTTCCAAGAAGGTGATTGCCCGAGTGCCATTCCCAATGAGGCACTTGGCTCCAGCTTTAGAACGTCTTCAGAAAAGAGAATTTGAATTCTTTTATGATGAACCTTTGCTTTCAAAGCTAATTTCATAAATGAAACAATGCTTTAGCATACATTTTTCAGCTGGTTTGTGTGTGTGTGTGAGAGAGAGAGAGAGAGAGAGAGAGAGAGAGAGAGAGATTTGGAGGTTCTTCCTGTTGGAGATCAGCAACTTGTCATTTTATGGAGGTTTTTCATATTGGTGTATCAGCAAGTTGTCATTGCACGATCTGCTCTCTTTGTTATTGAAATAATGAAATAGGGTGCGTGGTATGGAATATTGTGGTATAAATAGGCACTTTGGCGTGCACTCGCATGCTGATATCTTTTCTCTGCTGTAGAATGCCTCAATGGATTTTCCTTGTTTCTTGACTCATGATCGATTTGTTATACATAGGCGACCATAGAATTCAATTCTAGAGGCCTTATGCTTACATCTCTGTTTACTTAAGCTGAGAATTCATTTTTCTATTCATTGCCAATCATCTTATGGAGTTATGGTTTTGTCTACCCCCCCCCCTCCTTCTTGTCGACTTAAAGCATCTTGGGTTGACTGGGTTGTTGATCTATAATGTGTGAGTTCAGTACGAAGTATCAATTGTTGTGAGACTTTTTTGCATGGTGCTGGCTGCAGTTTCTTCATCAACTTTGCAGGAACCATAGACACTGTTATGATTGTCTGTAATTTTAGCCTTTTTAGAACATTAGTTTTTATTCACTTGTAATTACCAAGTGTATGTAAGTCATCTCTCGATAAGTGGCTGCACTTGTTTCCTGCTTGATGTGTGAATAATATATTGAATAAACCGAAATGTTCACCTTGGAATTTTGCCCCTGTTTTTGCAGTCTTTCGGAGTGCAATGGTGTCCCATCACTGCGTTCTCGCGACTTCCCTCCTCCTTTGAGTAAGCATGATATCATTTATTGAGCTATGTTTATTTAGAGATGTTTTTCAATTTATAAGATCTGAGGTTTGAATTATTTGTGTTCTCTTTATTTCAGTTAATTTGTTCATCTGTCTCCTGATTAATGTTGGAAAAACCCTGATCTGGACAAGGTCATTTTGTGGATTGTCTGATCCAGATTTTGAATTACGGTCTTTATCTGATGCGTGATTTCTTTTAGTCCAGTTTGTAGATACTCATCTGGATTTTTCAGACTTTTTACCCTAAAGTCATTTAAAATATAGCGAAAGTGAGAGAGCATAGCACAAGTTATATTAGTAATTAACACAACACAACACAACACAACTATCTCAAATGGTAAATCAGACATTTGGGTTTCACTTTGCTTATCTGAAGCAACATCCCACATGCAAGGGCTCTGTGAGCATCAACTGGCCATTGCTTTGCTAATGTTGTGTTCTTATAGCCAAGTTCTCATATTGCTGTTAATGTTGATGGTTGTTGAGTAAAAGGTGGTGCCCTTCTAGACGTTTGATTGATACGATTTTTTTTTTTTGGCCTTGGCTGTGAGGAGGACTAACCATTCTTCTTCCCCTGCATTAGAGTTCTTGTCTATCAGTCTTCATTTCAGGCGAGTTTAGCTTGATGGCAACGTGAGATCTGCAGAGTGTGATATTTTGATAATACTTCAGATGACAGGTTAGTCTTAAAAGGCACGAGGCGTGCGCAAGGCGCGAGGTGAAGCCGCGCATATCATGGATATGAGGCGCGCTTCTATGCAAAATTATTTAAAAGTCTTGCCATTTCACAAAGCATATTTGCAGAAACATGTTAAATAAATGCATTAAAAAATGGATTAGACATCAATATAACTACTAACACTGCAAATAATGTTAAGATATGTTATCTTATATTCTTCTAGTCGTAGTTTCCCAATGCACACACTTCTTCACTTTGTTAAACTAAGGATGACAGAACCTTGGGGTAGCTACGGTGACTTGAGCCATGCATGCTGCTTGTTCTGTTCACATACTAAAGATTGAAAGGGGACAAGATGACAAAAGTGAAGTGCGTGTTATAGAGTTTTTTTCGAGGTTCGCATTATGATGCATCGTTAGGGTTCTGTAGTGAGACTAGGTTGTGCTTTAAATTTGGCAATAGCTAGCCCAAAATAACAGTTCAGGGGAGTAAAGAGTTGCTCGGACATTGCAGTGCTTATTTTTTTGTTCAATTCTGACAGTTTTGTCCAAATACGCAGATCACATATCAGCAGACTTGAACCCCAATTATATTCAGACATGAGCAATTGTTTGAATCCTAGAAAAGATAAAAAGTAGGGCCATACTGGTTCTTCTTCGGTCAGACAAAATCAAGCAATCAGGTCTGACTATATAGCCTGTGCCGATCGTACTTCATGCTCAGTGATTGCCTACATGGTGGGTGCCTGAGTAATATATCTCTGTTTTGAGGATGGAGATCGACAAGTACCCAAGTAGTGGTACTAATTTAATCGTCATATTCATGGAGGCATTCTGTGGTTGCGTGTAAGGAGTGCATGATATAGTGGATGTCTTGAGTGTTCTGAATAAATCAGCTTTAGCAGCATTGCTTTTCCTGATATTGCATCTCCAACATTTCAATCTTGTTTAAAATAGTTTGCTGTTGCTCTCATGAGGGCTACTCAATTGTTTAGGAGATTGTTGTGCCAAGATGACAACTTCAAGATTAATTATTTTACTACCTCCATCCCATATGTGTTGTCAAATGTCAAACATTGAGAATGTTTGAAAATAAGCATTTAGTGCTATTGCTTAATAATTTATGGTTGAAATTCGCTTTCCAACCAATAAAAAAGGTTGCAGTGGTTATTAAAAATTGAACTTTGACAATATTATGGGGCAACTAAAAAGTGGATGTTTGACTATACAAATGAGACAGTGGGAGCAGCTCTTAAGAAAATGATTTCAGGCTGGTTGCTCTGTGTTGTTCGTCAGGAGTGTACCAATAATTTTAATTTAGCATGAGAATGCACGTAGTTATGTGCTTTTTTTCTTTCAAAGACCAAATTGATTCTTCCCTACGGACTGGATTCTCTTCACCAGATGTTCTCTCTTCTGATTATGTATCATATATATATATATATATATATATATATATATATATATATATATATATATGTATATGTATATATATGTATGTATGTATGTATGTACATATATATTTCAACAGAAGGGATTGTTTTAATTTAATAAATAATTTCTAGTCTATTGTGTGCATATCTAAATCTACCAAACACTCCCCCTCAAAAAAAGGAGGGGGAGGGGGGCAGGGGGATGGAAAACCAATTCCTCGAATAGATTTTGTTTTATCTGATCTACCCTTTTCCCTGGAGAGCTTCCCTTTTCTCTACGTTCACACTTAAATTCTATAAAGTTTTTGTAACTCTAAATTGTATAGTCTTATCATCTTATGATCAGGAATACGGGCGAAAATTCAAGTGCTTTATAACTGAACTCGAGTAGCATGCTTAAAATGGGCATTTGTTCTTAAGCGGAGTGTGATTATGGATTGCTTATCAAGTTTGAGCCAAACTTGATAGTGATGATGCTTTGAGCCCCCCCCGCCACCCTCTCTCTCTTTCGGTTGGGGGGGGGGGTGTTTGGTGTTTTGATTATGAGTTTGTCTCCGGTTCATGTTCTGTTTGGCTTGTTTCAGCTGTGAAGATCTGTCGTTTTGACTGTTGAGCATCATTAGTCAGCATATGAATAGAACTAATCCTCAGGTGTCATTTTTCAATAATCTATATCTCCTTTTTATCTTTCAAAAAGAAACATTCTCTCTTTGGAAACTTGTTTTTTCCCCTTAGTTGTGACTTGTGAGCCAACAATGGCCTGGGAAGAGGTGCTACTATGCATCTGGTTGGCAGGTTTGCTTGTCTGCAGATTTTTTGCTGTCTAAACAGGCTTCTGCTTACAGTTGGCAATTAGCAAGACTAGTATCTTACAAGGTGAATTGGTCTGTGTAGCCGAGCTTGGCAGGGTGAATTCTGCCTGCCGCCCATCTCTACTAAAGTATTTCATGCACTGAATTGACCATCTTTGTTTAAAGGTCTTGTCTTGCCTTGTGTGTTATATCCATTTTCAACACAGCTAAAGGAGTCACTTTCAAGCACTTTTTCAGCTGTGGATTATAATAGACTGATATGTTGCTAAATTGTACTTGGCTTCTTTTATCTTGTGAAGATAACCACTCAACACGTTTTGAAATCACATTTTCCTGCAATTGCTAGGGTCTGGTTGTGTACATCTGACCTTAGCTTATCTCACTTAGGCAGGAGATCTGTGAGAGGCATTTGGATAGTACATTATGATATTGTGATCGCCCTTTCATTGGAGGTCTTAGATGGTTGGGAGTTTTTTATCTGATTTGTTTGATATGACACTATTAGATTGGACCAAATTACGGGCACCTACCTGTTGAACACTTGTTTATGATATTTGTTTGCCACAGATTAGACCAAAATGAAACAGGGAGGTCTGACCTTGGGCTCTCCACGCTTGTAGCTGATAGTTATCTCTGTAACTCTCAAAGAGGCTCTTGTGGTTTATCAGGATTCATGTCCTTTCAGAACTGGGAACTATATGTGTCGGGATCTGAGACTCCTATAAAGATGTATTTTACATAAGTACGAGAACCTTGGGAGGGGGGGAGAAGAGAAGGAAAAGGAATTAAGCTGCTGTGTGAAAGACAACATGATTATCTAAAAAGGTAGACTTCACCAATCACACTGTTGTTTTAGCTGCTGCAACCATGTTACCAGGGCATGGAACGACGTGCCCCCCCCCCCCCCAAAAAAAAACTGAGGCTTCTGAGAGGCATGTAATATACCAACAATGGTACTTTAAATCTATAGCCAAATCTGCACAAGGTTGAAACACTCCTTGATTATTGGGATCATCTTCGTTAGGTTCTTCTTCAATAGAAATGAAAACATTGTGTAACTCCTAATGGTATTAGGCCCTCAGATCTTATGCATACGGCACTTCGTGACTGGGTTTGTTTACCGTTTGGCTGATCTTCTGTGTTACAAAATTCAGCAATTTTGTTATCAAATATCTTGATCTACACTCATCTGATAAAAATGTTTTATAGGTGCTATCTTTTTGAAATGATCAAGTGGATGCTAATAATTGTTTCTTCCTAGTTCCTTCTGTGTCTCTGCTCTTATGTAACTGCTGTTCAATTCCTTTTTGGTTTGGTGCTAATTTATGATAATGTCCCTGATAGTTATTTCCTATTTTTGCAGGGAGGGGGAGTTCCCATCTACTGCATGTAAGTTCTGTATTTGTTGCTTATCAATTCATGAATTTGATGCAGCATGATGTGAGCTCCAGTCACTGTATTTTATTTATTTGTGCTGCTACAGATCACGATCTCTTGGGACAACATGCTGTCTTTGCTGAACACACAGCTGTGTCATCTTCGACCCATCCGTGCCCGTATGTTGCATATTATGGACCGATTCATTCCTCATCCTCAAACTCCCTTGAAAGTGTGTCCGATAGCTCCACTTTTAGCAACCACTGGGCTGGCCCATCGGGATCAAGTGAAATACCAGGTTCTTATGCTTTTGCAGCCATGGATCCCCATTATCACAGCTGGGAACATCATTCACTGCCTGTCTCAGCTCCTGGCAGCCGGTTAGGTGGTTCTGATCAACCTTCTGTTCCATCTTTGACTCAAAGATCATCTCGAGCCCATTCTGATATACCAAGACCTGGATCTTTTGTCCATCCATTTATTGCAAGTCAGAGGTATGGGTTGAGAGCCATACTTTTTCTTCTTTTTGGCTTCTTTTTGTCTGATTTTTTTTTTTTTTGGGGGGGGGGGGGGACTTTGTGTGTTAATGAGCATGTGGAGATAACATACATTGTATCCATTCAATTGGATTTCTCAGCTGTCTGCTTCCCAGTCAACAGAAAGTGACTTTTGGGGATTCCCTCTCTCGCTCCCCTGGGCTTTGGATTATGATGGACTAAAGCGATGGGCTCATAAACTGTGTTGTATTTCCTTCTTGTGGAGTGTAGGGCAGCCAACACTTCTAAAATCTAGGCTCCATGGACAGAACCTCTCTGATATTCAGGGACAAGGTCGTATCCATTTGAACCCCCCCCCCCCCCCAAATCAACCCACCCAAAAAGAAATTTACCCCCTAGATCTTATTTTGGGGAGCTGTAGTTTGTTTTTTATTGGTTAGATGAGATCTGCTGGTCGACATTTTGTCGCTTTTATTTCAATAATTAAGATTAACACGATTGCCTTGTGTATTAGAGCTTGATACACAAAATACAGATTCCTGCCATTGCTTTTCTAATTAAGCTTGAAGGCCAAAGGAGGTAATCTGCAACACCCCCCCCCCCCCCCCGGGTTTACCTAGTTTTGGTTAGAAATCTGAAACAAAAAGTACCAGATGGACTTTGAAGTGTTATTCTTGAATGGCTCAAATTGGTGAGGGGCTTCTTTTTTGTTTAACAAAAAGGATATGACTGTTATGATGATCTCAAAATTTGTGTGCTCTTCTCTTTTTCCTTTTCCTTGCATGCTTGTGCATGCCCGCTGTGTTTTTTGGAAGGGTGGTTGGAGTGGGAGTCTCTGCAGCTTGCTTTCGAGTGCTGATTACTCAATTGTTCTCCCTTGCTGAGATGAATATGCTAATCGATTTTTTTACTTCAGTTCATTTAGACGTGCTTTTAATTTATATTCTCTTGTTCCTTTTCCTGTTGTGCTTGTGCATGCCTGCTTGTGTTTTTTTGGAAGGGTGGTTGGGGTGGGAGTTCTCTGCAGCTTGCTTTGGTTCCTGATTACTCAAGTAAACCTCACCCTTGCCGATAAGAATGTGATGCCCGATTTTTGTTCCTTCCAACTCGTTTAGATGTGTTAAGTTTGTCTATTTCGGCAGAATCTGTTGGTCAGTACCTCCAAAATTTGATCCCTCCATACGATTTCACCAACTTCCATGAGGTACTGGGTTTTGATTTGTTGCAATTTCCTTTCCTTTCCTCCCGTTTTCCCCTTTCTCCCATCCTACCATAGTAAATACTGAGAGAACATCTTGAACCCTTGATTGGGGTGTAAACTCTTATATTATTTCTGTTGTCTACCTTATTCCCTGTCCCGACCTCCGTATATCTTGGGCTAACCAAATTCTATTTACATTGGTATGCACGCCAGGGTTGGAAGCTCAGTCACCTCATCTATGGTTCCTCCATATCCGGGCAGTGCTGCTCGGGCTCGTGATCGTGCTCAGGCTCTCCAGGCTTATTTTCAGCCGCCTAGTTCCTTGCCAGTACGTACGCCCTCGATGCCCAGCTCAAGAAGATCCAACGGTCACCGTAGCGTGTCTCAGGCAGGACCACCGTCCTCATCATCCGATCAGATGAATGGCTTCTACGTGTATCCACCAGGTACATCAAGTCGGAACTTTTCAGAGCCAGAGAGTCCAATAGCCAGCCGATTTCATCCATGGGAAAGAGACCATCTGAGTTCTTTCCAATTGACCGGGGTAGAGAGAGAATCCGGTTGGGGGGGATTCCACCAGGCAGTCAGTGGGCCCAGTGGTTTCCGCCAACGGCTTGGATCTGAACGGAATCCATCGCAAAATAGGTCATGAAGACTGCTGTGTTTATGCGTCTTTCTGTCTTTTTTGGGGAAGCGAGAAACAAACTGCCGATATTTATGAATGCTGCTGAAACCCCGGAAAAATATGTAATGTGTGAAGTGAAATGATGCAGAATGATTTTAGAATTGGAGCCTCCCTTCGGCTTGAGCCATTGGGACTTCAATACGCTGTTGAGTGGGTCTTGAAATGATCTCCTTTTGGCAGTGGCTTCATCTA
This sequence comes from Selenicereus undatus, assembly GCA_017589665.1. Lineage (NCBI taxonomy): Eukaryota > Viridiplantae > Streptophyta > Magnoliopsida > Caryophyllales > Cactaceae > Selenicereus > Selenicereus undatus. The sequence goes on from JACYFF010031955.1 coordinate 13,003,270, forward strand.
AGAGCTTTATTGCCTTTTGTGTGAGGGAAAACAAAAAAAATAACAAATGTGGCTAATGTGAAAGCGAAACTTTTGCCAGTGTTGAAGAGTTTGAGATGGTTAGGGGATGGAATTCTCCGTTGAGCAACTGTTCCCCTCTATATTTGTGCTTATTTTGTATGAAAAATTGTCAGAAATTTTTTTGAACCATTTCTCTTGGTCATTTTCCTATCCCTTGTCAATTGTCATTACTGCAGATCGACTGTTCTCTTTGTTTGGATAGCTCATTTTATAACACGCCACATTTAGAATATACAGAAAGTCAGTATTTCGAATTTGAATTTGAGTAATGCTTGGAATTTTGATAAATCTGGGTTTGGCTTGTTGGACAGGCTCAAACTCGTAATTAGTTCGTACATAAGTGGCTGTACAAGCTTTTCAAGTTTGTGACCTTGAATTTAATGGAAGAGAGAGGTGAGAGGCTTGGTCACGTTGTCCTTTTCCATGTTTGAAAGGTTAATCAAGGCTCTGGGCTCCAGTCAATGTGATGACATCAACCATTCAACTCTTAGAAGTACTCACGACAAATCCATTTTGATGAACCAAAAGCTTATCAGGGGGAGGCGATTGCTATAGCCTAAGTAATTCGAGATTAAAGAGAGGAAATAATCAGAATAAGACTTGTAAATACATTAATACAAGACACGTTATCGATATTGAAGTGGAGCCTATAATATCTATGGATGTAGTCAAAGCGGCGGAATAATCATTCTAAGAGGTCTGTATTAAATGTAATAACAAGATTTCCTCATAAGGACTTCACCAAATAATCTTAGGTTTCATTTTGTTTAATGAGCAATTTACATTATGTCATATGTTCCTAACTGGAGTTGGAAAATAGGTCGGGTTGGATCGACCAATTTAATAAATTGTTGAATTTCGTACCGGCGTAAAAAATAGCTTAGACTTACTCAAAATTGAAAAAATAACAAGTTTTCATACTAAACGATCAAATCGTGTCAACTTTGTGTCAAAATCGGTTCAGTTCAGGTTGAATTCGTGTTATTCTTAATAATTTCGGGTCGAATTTATATCGTATTATTGTGTCGGATTATATTTTTGAGGAAGCGATCTTGACGCCTTTGGCGTCAAATGGCACATGCTATAGTCATAAGGAGCCTAAGTTGACATTTTTTACGCTTAATAAACTTTTTTTTAAAAAAACAAAAAAGGAGGGCAGAATTAACGACCGACCTCATTGCGGGTGCTGTTCGACACGAAAAGCATGAGCAGCGGGAGTAGCAAAATGCGGCTTGGCTGCGTCTTCCTCTTCTACCCAACCCTCCATATATATATACCTCAATCAACGTTCAATCCTCATTCTTGTTTCAACTCCCTCAGATTTTCTCTCTCCTCTCTCTGTGATCGACGACAATGGCGGAATCTAAGGTGGAATCTATGAGGCGATGGGTTTCCGAGCATAAGCTTCGTACTGTCGGTACGTAATTCACAATTTTCCCCCTTTCAATTTCAATTTCAATTCTTCCCCTGCCCCCCTTAATTTGTTTTTGATGGATTAAATTGTGTTGAAATTAGGATTTTGTGTTTATTGATTGATGCTGAAATTTGAAACGAAATTTAATTTTAGGATGCTTATGGCTTAGCGGAATAACGGGATCGATTGCCTACAATTGGTCTCGACCTACCATGAAAACCAGCGTCAAGCTCATTCATGCCAGGTTAGCCCTTCCCCTCTGACCCCTAAAGTACTAGGGTTGCTTATTGGCTTACTGATGAATTTAGAATTATGAATGATGATCGTTTTGTATCCAACTGATTGGGGATACCTTGAAGTTTGTAGTATACTCAATGTACGTATTATGCACTGTATCTGATGAATGAAATACTTTAACTAACAACTTCATTACAAGGAAAGAGATTCGAGAGAGATTAATTACAGTTTACAAACAGGGATATTTTTGAGCGAGGTAGTTTGTTATGGATATTACCGACCCCTTGGTTCATGATTCTTGAATGACCTAGTTAAGTGGGAAAAGAGAGGTTGGATTTATTTGGATTAAGTTTGATGATGCTTTTCATTTTTCTTGAGAAAGACCATGGTGGAAATGAAAGATGGAGATGAACGATAGATTGGATCCTGCTATTGGTAATTTGGCATTTGATTCTACATTCATGTGTACTAGTTTGAAGAGGGTCTTGTTTTCGAATTCTTGTATGTTTCTGCTATTTGTCCTCATGTGAGTGAGTGCACATGCTTAAATGGCCATCCTAGTGACTTTTTCGGGCTGATGATTTTTGAAGACTGGGGTGGGGGTTATGTTTTGCAGCGCTTACTTTAAACCCAAATCCCGAAAAACGAGGGGGGGGGTGTGACAGGAAATTCTGTCTTCTGTTGAAAACGTTTCGGTTCATCGGGCCTAACTAGTTGGAGAGTGAAGTTTATTAGTTATATGCAGACAGAATGCAGAGCATCATGTTCTCTGCCTCATATATCCATAACAGGGTGGGAAGGACAAAGGGCTTCAGTTTTCCATCCTGACATGGTCATTATATGCTTGACACAGCCTGCTATCATGGTTATCTGTTTCTTGGCACCAGGGGTTTTGTTTTCCAGTTCATCTAATTGAAAGAAGGCTGTTCATGCCAGTGAGAAATAGATTTCCTTGATTCGTTAAACCTTCCTAATTGTTGATTCACATTGTTTAATAGTCTTCTCTCAAAATCGTAATTGGCCTTAGGCACAAGACTTTTATGGATGGGCAGCTTATTTCTACCAATAAAGCTGTCCTTTTTTGTTGACTGCCTAACATATGTTGCTGTTGGGAAAAAAAAAATACATAGTTATACCTAGTTCCAAACTCTTTGGCCATGAATAAATGTAAGCCTTACAAGTACCATAGTTTTTAACAAATATTCTTTTTGGGGAAGATGACTGGGCCTCGAGAGAGGTCAAGTTCACATCCTAATGAGGTTAGAAGTAGATTGAATTCCCTGGGTTCTACACAATAACAAGAGTGACATCATTAGAGGATTGATATTTTGGACTTTTTGATGCTTGGAGTCTCATGTGCTATGCCACCTTTCTGAATATTCGTGGATCCTAGAATACCTATGGCTGTGGCCTTCCACCAATCACCATAGAGAGTGAAATTCATTCAATTCTTTAGTTCCTAATCCTGTTCTGTTTTTTCTTTGCTCGGTTTTTATGTATAATATAAGAGTGTAAATCTCCATGAGGGTTTTCATTCTTGGCTGACTTTGCTGTTGGGACAAATGCAGGTTGCATGCTCAGGCACTTACCCTGGCTGCACTAGTTGGAGCTGCAGCAATTGAATACTTTGACCACAACAATGCACCAACTAAGAACGACCCCTATGCAAAGTTTGTCCCTAACTCCCACCAGCATTAAGCGGAGTTTATCTTGTACAAACTTTGACTGATGAATGAGAGCCTACTCTAAATTGGATACACATTCTAGATTAGATACGCATGGGAGGAGCTGAAATTCTTCCTTTCATATATTTTAGGACATCATTATTGTTTCTAGTACCCATGGAAGCCAGAGGCGGGTTCTGGAGCATGCCGTAAAATAAGCTTTACATTCTTTGAGAGCAGTATAGTGAAGGTTTTGTATCCTGAGAATGGTTTCAATTTCTGTGTTGCCAATTGAAGAAAATTTTCCTATGATGTGAATACTATGAACCAATGTTTCTAATTCTTGAGCAATAAAATGGATTTACACCTTTATATCATCTCTGGTTTGGATGTAACTTTGCCAAAGTCCTTGCTATTGTTGGGGTTGCTCTTCTTTTCCCTTCCTTATGGCCGGATATGTCTTCCCTTCTTCCCCTCCCAAGACTTGGTTAGGGAGTTGAAAGTAAAAGGTTGAAAGTAACAGGAATTTATTGAAAAGAAGCCATGCCCTTCAAAAGCTCATGTTTTACAGACATAAAAGGGTGCTTGATTTTGATACAGGACTTTGGAAGAGCCCATCCCAAAAGCTAGCTCAAGAGTTGGGAAAACCCAAAGCCTATATAAACCTCACATCAACCCCCCATATGATCAATGGGGGACTCAAGTCCCATACCTTGCAATCGGACCGTAACAGATTTTTTATTTTTTTTCTCTTTTCTTCAATTGTTTGGTTGTGTATCTTGACTACGTGATGGTTGAGTCTAATTCTTCTGAGTTATGACCAGTCCTCTATTTTAAAACCCGCCCCCTTTCTTTTTTTTTTTTTAAAAATGTTTCCAACCACCTAATTCAATCTGCTCACGTTCAATCACCTAACAAACCCTTTTTTTCCCTCCTTGTTTTTGATCACCAATCATCTAACAAGTGACAATCTTAGTTTGGCTAAAAGGAAAAAGAAACTCAAAAAAAGGATAAAATAAAAAGTTAATGCTTTCATAAATCATGCGTGAACTCAACTGTGAGGCCTTTCTTGCCTTCCCAGTGCTTCAGGTATCTGAAAATCTTGACCAAATATACTTCTACAAAAGCACCATAACACAATCACACAGGACAACCCCCCCCCCCCCGGGCCGATCCGGCATGGGTGAGGTTCGGAAAATCTAGATTCCCCTACAAGCAGAGAGACCAATTTTGAGAGATTTATTTTTTCGGTTGAAAATGCTCTCACAAATTAAAACATTTTGTAAGAACAATACATACAAACAAAATGCCAGCTTCCCCGGCCCCCAAAGAAAAATCCCTTCAATTATTAGTTGGGTAAATAATGAGAGAGACAGGGAAATGTCTATATTATAGATATTTTAGAGTTAAACTGGGATATTTTGGTGTATATATAATCCAATGGAAAAACATATTAACAAGAGACAAAAATCCAATTAAAATTAAAATCACCACATATTTATCGCAAGAAAATATAAAGACAGCTTCTTTCTTTTTGCCTCCCAAAAGATTATACTGAAAGCTTCGCATCTTGTGGGAATAATTATGGCTTTCTTTTTCGCACCCACTTATATGATTAACTCTGCCTGCAAAAATTGACCCTGTCATCTGCATAATTAACAATGGCATATGTAAAACCATTGTTCCCCATTCGTCTCATTTTGCTGTTGAGCCTTTTCTGTCTCCTGCCTCTTCCATCATCCTGCATCAACAACTTCACTGCAATCTATCAGTTGGGTGACTCCCTTTCTGACACTGGAAATTTGATCTTGGAGAGTGATATTGGAGCTGCCTCGCCGTGTGCTCATCTTCCTTATGGTGTCTCCTTCTTTGGCCACCCCACTGGCCGATGCTCAGATGGCCTTCTTATGATTGACTTCATTGGTAAGCATATATTTTCATTCATAGTGAAGCAGTTTTCATCATTTTCATTAGTAGAGTACTTGGTAAATGGGTTGTTTGATTGGCTTTGGCTTAGAAGCCTTGCTTCACCTTGGGTTATTTTGGGTTCGGGCCAACGTAACTTTGGATTCATTGTTGGTCTTAGTCGTATATGGATCTAGTTAATTTGGTGCTAATTGTATCAAAAGGGTTCACAGTTAAAATCCAGTTGTCTTATTTTAAATCGAATTTGTGTTTTAACATTTAACTGGTTTAACAATCGAATTTGTCATACCTTATCTTCTAATTCTAGTTTGCACTCCTTGATTTAATTATTATTATTATTATTATTATTATTATTATTATTATTATTATTAT
>JACYFF010031955.1:13008952-13026196 GCA_017589665.1 Selenicereus undatus
ATTATTATTATTATTATTATTATTATTATTATTATTATTATTATTATTATTTTTTACTGAAATGTAGTTTCTCTTATTGAATTGAAGGGGGATCTATGTTATTATTTCTTCCTTTTTTTCTTGGATCTTTTTTCTTTTGGAGGGGGCTGGGGAATTCACTTTAGACAGAGAATGCATGTGCTCTGTTTGGTGTATGGGCCTCCACTGTTATTTGCCTTTTCATCTCCTCTATAATGTGCTGCAACAACATGAATTGACTTGAAGGCTATCATTTAGTTAATGCCTACTACTCTTTTGGAAAACAAAGATAGAGATCACAGAAAATGTTGGTCCTACTTGAAAACTACAAATGTCGGGCCTTTGAATGATCTAAATTGATAATATGAATCCGAAGGTTCTCAGTATTTCACCTTACAATTACAAAGATGCATGTATTCTAATGGACTTAGACAATTCTTGGTTTGTTTACTGTGTAATCGCGTATATCTTAAATAATTAGGTCACGTTTCATCAATACTGTTGTAAAACTTTACATTCAAGTATTTGTTCTGGTCAATTTTACTTTCAAAACACAATCCTTCTTTATAGAATAAGATGTAGATCTACACCCCATATTAAAGTAGTTTGGACTCAGCCTTTTTGCATGTTCCTGTTGTATTGTACTACTTCAGAAAATCATTATATTTCTTTAATTTTATGATAATTTCTTCACCGTGCGATCTGCTTTTTCGTTGAATAATTTCAGCTAAGGACATCGGTGTTCCCCTACTTAATCCGTACTTAAACAAGGACGCGATTTTCACACATGGAGTAAATTTCGCTGTGGCTGGCGCCACAGCACTGCAAACAGAATCACTTGCAGCTGAAAACATGACAAATCCTCTGACAAATAGTTCGCTAAGTGTTCAGCTTGATTGGATGTGGTCATATTTCAACTCTATTTGCTATACTACTGATGGTACTCAATTAACCTTACTTATAATCACATAATTTGCTGTTCCTAATCACGCCGTATATCACTATAACTGTGATTCATGTGTTGAGCAGATTGTGTGGAGAAACTCAGAAGTGCGCTGTTCATAGTTGGGGAAGTTGGGAGCTATGACTATTACTATGCATTGTCTCAAGGGAAAACAATGGAGGATGTGAAGAACATGGTGTCTGATGTCGTCCACGCCATACTTTATGGTGCTAAAGTAAGTTCCCTCTTTATAACTGGCATTTTACTTGTGTTGTATTGATTGGGCCGGGGTAGATTATCATTTTGGGGACGACCAAGTTATCCAACCTTGTGTTTAGCTTCAGCTAGACTTGTTTAGAAAAAAAATCGGACATGAGGTGTAATCTATACTAGGAGTTGGCGTCGCTACTAGAGTAACAACATATGTATAACGCTCCCAAACTATGTAAAATCGGACATGAGGTGCATCTAAACAGCAACTTTACTTTGACTAATAGTAAACTTGGTAAAACCGGATATGATGTACATTTAAACAGGCAACTTGACTTTGATATATATGTGGTCAGAGAGTGATCGACATGGGAGCATCCAAAATGATAATACCAGGGATGTTTCCACTAGGGTGCTTCCCAGCCTATGTCTCAGCTGCTTTCCCAGCCAAGTACACAGCTTCCTACGACGAACATCGTTGCTCCATCGATTTAAACAACCTTACAATCTCTCATAATGATCAACTAAGATGGGGTGTTCAACAGCTGAGCCAAGAGCACCAAAATATCACCATCCTCTATGGTGACTATTACACTGCATTCATCCAGCTTCTGCAGAATGCTCCTCGTTTTGGTATGCACTATCTGTACGTAGGTAACCTTACCCCTACGCAAACGACTACACGTAGACTAATCTGTTACCATGCATGATCTTAATTAGGATTCAATGCCACATCTGATGTGAAGACGACGTGTTGTGGGATCGGAAGGTGGGACAATTTTAATCCAAGCAAAATGTGTGGGCATCGAGGAGTTCCTGTTTGTGCTAATCCTGATACATATGTGATTTGGGATGGCCTTAATTTGACTCAAAAGGCAAACAGACTCCTGGCACGATGGCTTATTCGCAGTACAATCTCTCGCGTATGACATTGAGCTGGATGCTTCAAATCTACACCAGTTTTGGATTATCAAGAAAAATAATAAGCATGTCTATTTTTTGAATCTTTTTTTTTTTTTGGATTTCTAGCAAGCTAGCAATAATTGTGAATTTATCATTATGTACATATATACAACATAGAGTAAGCACTGAGGCTTGGTAAGAACCCTACCTCTTCAAGTAAGCCAAGCTTAGTGGACACTTACATGAGAGCTCGTTGATGCAAGAGCTTATTTAAAATCATTATCATCAATCAGTTTGTTTACATATGAGAAATTATATTTACTACCAACAAAACCGTATCAAGAATATTAAACGCATTTTGATTGGTTTATTTTAATTTTATAGTTAGAACTTTTTTAGTTAAATGGGAAATATATATATATATATATATATATATATATATATATATATATTTATTTTATTCAGTCATATTATTGTGCTAGCTTAAGATTAGTTTAGTTTTTATTAGTGTATCTAGGATTCATGATTTGCTCTGTATATTAATTGGCAATGTTTTTGGAAGTAGAAGTTTGGATGCCTTTCATCAAATTCTCTTACAATGTCTATATAGTAACTAGGCTAATGTAGCGAGGGAATAATTTGCCCATATATAACTCATACAATTCAAGGCAGAAAAACTGGTCGAGACTCCTTAAATTCTGTCGAAAGACTTTAGAGCTCTAAAAATTTGTGTGCCAGTTCTTTTCACTGGTGAATTTTAATCAATAAATTTCAACCTACTTTAATCTACTTTATAAAATTTAATTAAAATTGTCAATTTTAACCAACTTTAACCTACTATTTTAATCAACTTCTACCCATTATATAAAAAATATACTAATTTTAACTCACTTCAATCTACTTCAATAAAAAAAATACATACTTCAACTCACTTCAGCCAACTTTATCCATATCTCAACCCTTATTTCTCAAAAAAAAAAGAAAAAGAAGACCCTTATACAGTTATACTAATTCCTTGACCATTTGAGAGGTAGATTCTGATATGTATATATCCATGCATAAGATTGTATATACTTTTGGATTTCACTAATTCAACTCCTGACCTATTCTGCAGTCCTGTGACCGCTGTCATTGTCATTCTAGAGCGGGGAGAGAGAGAGAGAGAGATTGCAGTCGAGGCTGCATGGCATGGGTGACGAGGCTGACAAATTTCTATGGCTTCAATTGCTCTGTGCGTTGCGTGTCCAACTACTTTGTTCATTCATCCTTCCAGATTTATTCTCTCACTGATCTCTCTTTCTTTCTCTTTCTGCGCTCGGCTTTACGCCATTGCTTGTGTTTTAAACTTTCCTTCAGTTTCTCTCTCGCTCTCTCTCTCTCTTTAACTTGCCTTTTCCTTTTATTCCAACACGCAATGAGCTTCTCAATTAACTCAAAATTCCTATTTAATTATTTTCCCTTTTCCTTTTCCCTTTCCATTAATTAAACTTTTTTGTTATTCTTCTTTATCTTGAAATTAAATCCTTTTCAGCTACCCTTGTTTGTTTTTTGGTTTAATCAAAATTACCCACCGCGGATCGCAGTGATTAATCTTCTTGCCTTAGTTAGGAGCTCCACTTAAGGGTAAAGGGCTGGCTAAGAATTGTTCTATCCTTATTTGTTAAATGTTCTATACTGTATTATTAGAGTTTAGCTTTTCTGTCATTTGAAATATTTTTTACCTACACCAATTCATGTGGATCAAAATTCTTTGGATATGGTGGCAGATAGTTGTGAGAATGTCATAGAGAATTCGTCACCAAATATTCCAGTTACTATTGAGAACAACCAATCTGATGAAGAGTGTGGTCATGACCATCATGTTCACTCCAATACTAGCAAGACAATTTTTGTCCTACGTATATTGGCGAGCTACCCCCTCATAAGTCTTATAAAGATTGCATTTATGATTTTAATGGATCTTCCATGGTTAATGTTGAGGGGCCTAAACGCTCCACTAACAGCACTCCTGCTATGCCTAGGAAGACAGTTCCTAACTTGAGTCCTACTCCTAAAGACCTCGGGCGAGAGATTGCCAGGCAGGATCCACTTACTCCTGCAGAAATTGCTCGAGAAAACTTGGGGTTGGGTAGGCAATTGGCTATTTGTATCATTGGAGATGAAACTTTGTCCATTAGGAGGATTACGAGAAGTCTGGCGGGGGGGGGGGGGGAACCTTGAAAACAAGCAACAATAATGTGATAAACCTAATGCAACATTCTAAGGTGGTTGTGCAATTAACTAATTAAAAAGGCAATGACTTTGCAAGACTCTATTAAGTTGTTATTGTGTAATTGACAGCGCTACCTTTACAAGTTGTAACTTATGTATTTACATTTTAGCTATTGTCTTTATATTCACCTTCTAACATTATTTTACGCTTGAGTTATACCCTACTACTAATCAGGTAAAAAAAAAAAAAGTAGATCAATTCATATTGATTGCTTATGTTATTTTATTATGAGAATAACCCTAGCTTAAAGACGAAACATTCCTCACCATATCACATTTCTACACTTTTAGTTGTGATTAATAAAATAACAAACTTTTCTCTCTCTTTTTAAAAATTTATATATATATAGATATATATATATATATATATATATATATATATATATATATTAATGATCTAGAACCACTAAATTATACAAATAAGAGTATAAGACTATCATGTCAAGCTTATGGGCAAAAATTTGGACTACCTATGGATGTATATTAAACCCAAAGCCGGCATTTTTGACCCTTTTAAATTTGCTTTCTTGATGAAGCGAAAAAAAAAACTCGACTGTGAAGGTTGTGCAAATTTTTTTCTTTGGGGGGGGGGGGGGGGCGTTTCTTTGGACAGTGCAGCTTTAATTATTTCTTGTGTAGAAAAGTTCAGTACTAGGAGTTAAAAAGTTGTACTAGTGTACTACCCACGCCCTCAGGCTCTGATGGTCTTCAGTTTTCACCCCGTCTCAGTATCTGCCATTAATTAAACATCCATTCTGTGGCACTTTTTAATAAATAATTATTAGTTGTTTATATTAACTATTAATTATTTAAATTAGTTATTTATTAAAAAAATATTTTGTAAAATTAACTATTTCTGATAAAATTATAAGATAAAAAATTAATTATTCAAAAAGCTGATGAAATTAACTTTTTCAAATTAGCTTTTTGAATCCAAAAAACCCTTTTACCAAACACCCAGATTAGCTTTTTTTCTTAGTCAAACAGTTAATTTTAACCAAAAAAATTCTTTTTAACAAAAAACTGTTTTCCAAACACTCCTATATTTTCTCTTCCTTTTTATATTTGTCTCCTTCTTTTTGTGCATTTCTACTTTTATACCATTAAAGGTTTGGTCTTTTCTTTAGGAAATAAGGGTTAAGAAATAGGTAAAGTTAATTAAAGTGGATTAAAATGTATATTTTTTTATTGAAGTGAAATAAAGTAGGTTGAAATTTGTATATTTTTTATATAATGGGTATAGGTTGGTTAAAATAGTGAGCTAAAGTGGGATGAAATTATTATTTTTTAATTAAAATTTATAAAATGGGTTGAAATAAGTTGAAGTTGGTAAATTGAGATTTACCAACGAAAAAACCAGGGCCAATATATAAGACATTCAATATTAATACTTACATGGCGTTAATTAAAGACATCCTCTGTCTGATTCTGCGAAACCAAAAATGCGTAGCTTAAACTAGGTAATTTAATAAATTACTTAATTAGAATTATATTAATGGTTTGTTGATTTTAATTAAACTTTTGTGTAAATTGATAGAGTAAGTAAAAGTGTGAAACAAAACATGATTTTAGATCTTCTTTAATTATTTTGGAGACTTTAGAGATCCTAGTTATTTAATGTATTTACTTGATTAAAGGAGAAAATTGTTTTACATTGCTCCATCTTTGATACAAACACTCACAACTTCTCACATCTTGTTTCACTAGATCGAGTACGTGTATCATAAAATACAAGAACCTACTTGTTATCCTCCCTCCAAAAAAAGTCAACACGATCAATAGGTAAAGACTACATAATTAATTATATTTTAGTACATCCCACTCAAATATGAAATATTGAATAAATGGTAATATCAAATGTGCATGCCCTTGTATGATTGTAAACAATAAGCTGATTTTATACCATTAATTAAACTAGAAAATTTGAACATATAACGGGTCAATTTTCAACCTTGTGGGATTTTGATTAATGTAAGACTTTTTTCTCGTCCTTTTTGAATTTGTATTTACTCTGTTATAGTTTGTGTTAAATAATTTTGGACCTCCAAATTGTTTAGATAAAAGTCAATTATTCATCCTTACGGAATTATACAACATCATGATTTAGGGGTTAGAAATCAATCACTCAAGATCAATTAAAGGGTAAGCAAATAATCACTGATTCCCCTACCCAAAAAAAAAAATCACAGTAAATAAATCAGATTAAATTAGTTGCATGAGATTAAAGGACGTACTTTACGTTACTAGCTAGCTACGATCTTGCATGCATGCATGGAAAGATTTAAGAAAGCAAATTAACTGGAAGGAGGAGAGGAAACTGAGGGAGAGATGGTACGATTACGAAAATTTAAGAGTGAGAAACTCATGTTGGAGAAGGGGAGCACGTGCAGAGCACATGAACTAGCTTGCACGTGCCCTGCTTCTCCAGCAGGGGTTCTTCACTCAACCTACGCCATTCATCTTCTTTCACCACAACCACTCCTCTGTGGTTATGGCTCCCATGCATGCACGTTATTTATATACACCCACGAAGAGAGAGAAAATTCAGAGAGAGAGAAATTCCTCTTATTGATCACGTTATGCATCAAATCTATTAAACTTAAATCTTCCCAGTTCCCACCCAAAAAAATTTTGTTTTAAAAAAAATTTAATTCTTTTGGGGGGGGGGAGATGTTTATTGCCCAGCGCAGCACTTGGCTCTACATATAAAAAGCATGATAGATGGATAGATATGGATGGATTGACATGAAGGTGTTTTAATGCAGATAAAATTACCAGCTTCAACTCAATTTCTTTACCTTGCTTGGTTACCCCACCCCCATGAAATCTGATTTTGATTTTTTGACATCCACTCTTTCTCTCTCTCAAATCGCCTGGCGTGCCAAGCACTCAAATTTGTCAAATTTAAATGCCAAGATATTGGTTTTTGCTGTCAATTTTTTAAATGCCACAGCCATTTAATTTGTCCCCAGCTCTCTATGCATGCCTTTATTCTTCATGATTTCTCTGGATTAATGTGACTTCTAGTTGACATTTGGCTCGTGTGTCATAAATAGACTTTATCAAATTGAGGGTTAAGTTGGGTTGAGGGTTGGATCTTAAAGGATCGGTAGGCATGATTTTCCCAACTCTAATCTTACCAGACCCTTATGTGGGTGGGTATAACCTTGATCCTACGGGTATTCTCGAGTCAGATCCAACTTTCAAACCTTTTTTACATAGAAAATGAGATTTTTCACTAAGTTTTCTTTTTATTATAAAATTTAATATCAAACATCCTACAAAACAAAAGGTCAAACGATAATATAATGCTCCAATATGAAGTATATCACAATTACAAACACTCTAATGTGTACTTTAGTGATTAAAACGTTTTGTTCGCTAAAATGATTACTCCAAACATGACAGATGGAGCATTAGAAGGTTACGAGTCAGTAAGATTTGGAGAGGTGAATGGGGGGAAGGCTAAGAGGAGACGAAAAAGTAGAAAGTTAAAAGATTTTGAACAAATGAAACCCATAGTATCTTATCATTGATTTTTAAAAAATTTAATGTAATTAAAAAAAGAAGGATGAACGGGTGGTATCAGAGGGTCAAAGCCTCTACCCAAACCCGACCCTCATCATAGTCAGGTATTCTCAACTTGAGGATTGGAGTGAATCGAAGATTTTAAAAAAAAAAAAGGCTAACCCTGACCCTCATTTTTGAGGGTCGGGTCGGAGCTGGTAGGGTCCTGACCCGTTGATCAGGTCTAATCATATATATATGTTCTAGACAAATCTTATTATTTTTGAAGTTCATGTTTTTTTATCATCACCCCCCTCATCAAATCAAATTAATATATGGTATAGATCCTAATTAAAATTGGAATTTTCTTTTCTAAGACAATCTAGGTATATGCAAAATGACAAATACAAAATAACATATATAGGCAACTTGTTAATATATGGGACGACACTGAATCTATTCATTTTTCCTGATATGCTTAGGACTATTTGCAAATATATATATATAGGATAATTTACAATTTTTAGACTAGAACTTTCATAAGAAGGCTTGCAATTTGTATTGGAACTATGAAATTTATAGATGAATGATTGAAAACTATTAATAGAAACTATATGGAATTCATAAATGAGCACTAAAATTTGAAATTTGTATACATGATTTAGAATATATAGCCAAACTTTGAATTTTTTTAAAGTTTGATGTTTTGATAAAATTGTCAAATATATATATATATATATATATGCATGTACGTGTATGTGTGTGTGGCTTAAGCAATTGGCCGAGAAAGTGATTGACTTGATAGTTATCACCTTTATCAATTACGTACCTGTTTCATCAAAATGTGAGGAAATTGTTTTGGTTGGTAGTCATGGACTTGCCTAGACTTTGACATTACCCCCTGTCCGCTTGGCCCATTATCAATTTATCACCCATTGAGTTACATGAGATATGAGTTTAGCAGGTTAGCTTGCCAAACCTAACCCACAAAAAAAAAAGGGGGGGGGGCGCCCCCGCGGGGTTGGAAATGGAGGTTGCGTGTTGAAGAACAAAGATTTTAATTAGACCAAAAAAAAAGAAAAGATTTTGATGTTTTGTTTTTTTCTCTGTTTTCACCCTGTTTTTTTGGGGGGTTGTTTTCCCTAGTGCTGTGGAAGAAGTTTCACTGGGTGTTTTGAGGGAGGCCAGATGAGTGATGAGTCCCCAGGTAGATTTGATTCCCCATCTTTGGTTTTTGTTACAAAATCATCACTGTTTTTTCTTCTCTTTTCCCTCAAAGAAAACCCCCGTGGTTCAAGGGGCCTGCAAACTTCGTTCATTTGCTAAACCCATGACATGATAGGGAACCCGGAAGTTCCTTGTTAGGACACAGACACCAAAAAACAAAAAAACCAACACTCAACATCATCATATTTTTTTTCTCTTCTGGAACAAATAATGGCTTTACTAATGAACTGTTTTTTTCCTTAGAAAATCAAGATTGAAAAATAGATAAAGTCGATTGAAGTGGGTATTTTTTTTGTTGAAATAGATTGACGTAAATTAAAATAGGTTAAAGTTGGTATATTTTTTATATGATAGGTAGAAGTGGGTTAAAATAGTGGATTGAAGAGTCTATTTTTTTTTTTGAAATTCGTAAAGTGAGTTGAAATTGATAAATTGGGATTTACAACGAAAATAATAGGGCCTATGACCAAAAAAAGGATCATATTAGCTTATGTTGATATGTTACTAGATTGAAATTGTCAAATTGTGCAGAGTTAAAAATTAATTATCAGTTATGAAATTCAAGTATTAATTGACTACTAACAAAACTATAATTAGCACTTTAATTAGACAAACCTAAGGAATTAGGGTCCATTGCGCCACAACGTGTACAGTAGCATTATGTGTACTACTTTGAAAGTGAACGATTGAATTCTAATTTCTAAAGCCAAACAGAAATGCCTGATAAAGGTTTTAATTTTCAAATTAAAAAGGAAGCGTTAATCAAATTTGAAATTAATTAGAAGCTATAATTTCTATTGGAAAACTACTAAATTAGAAGCTCCATCTTAAAAAACGCCTTTTAAATGATTAATAAGTTATAAAATATTTGAGATCAACTTTTCAAAAGTGAACTTCGGATCTAAATGAAGATAAAAGTTGAAAAACCATCCAAAATTTGTACAAAGTCATTACCCATCATCACTATTTATCGAGGTTACAAGAACTGAATCGGACTGGCAAGTCGGACCGGTCCAGCCGTGACCCGTCACCCTCAGCGGTCTGATCGCGCCTTCAACCTGTCTGAACTTTTGGACTAGCCAAAACCGCAATGAACTGACAGAATCGGGTGAGCCAGATGAACGGTGAGCCAGATGAACCGTTCAAACTGTGATTCAACTATTATTCCAGCTTAATTGGGCATTTTGCTGGGCCAAGACACTTTTTTTTCGTTTTTTTTTTTTTTTTGCAATCAAATCGAGCCCAAACTTAAGGCAAAAAGTTAGAAACCCTAAAATTGAGTGAATTCATTTTCTGTCTTTTACTCTTCTCTTTGTGCTCTCTGGCTCTCTGCCAGACTCTCAATCTCCCATCTCTGATCTCTCAAAGCTCAATCTCTCTCATCTCTTTCAGTCTATCGGCGCTCCCACTGGCGTGGCTCTCGCGCGCAACCGTCGTGTTTGTGGATCTGCCGACTGCTGCTGCTATTTGTTGGCCTGGGGATATCTGCTGCTATCGCTGTCTCCAGTCTTGACTCTGTCCCATTCATCCCTAAGTTCGCCCTCATCCTCTCTCAGTGAGCACCCACATTCTCTCTCTAATTCTATAATTCATAATTTCATGTTTAAATTGGGTATATATTTGCTGTTGTTGCTTGATGAATGGTGAATATAAAGGCATAAACTTTGAACTTGGAATGAAATTTCAATAATGATTTTGAATTTTGATATATGTTGGAAAATTCAAAGTTTGCTTCAGCTGCTTGAATGTCATATTTGAACATGCTTCAGTTGCTCAGTTTTTGGAAACTTTGCTTCATAGTTCATGGCTTTATGCCTTCATCTATTCATTTGCTTGAATACCTTGAAACTTCAAACATTGTGAAACGCAATCACAATGTTACGCAATTGCCTATCCCATGATTCTAATGAGAAACCAAGTTGTTCTTTGTGTTGTGGACATCATATGCCAATTGTTAGCTTGCTTGGCAATTGTTAGTTGTATAAACGTATTGTATGACTTGTAGTCTTGTATTATGACATTCAAGTTTGCGGGTTTGTTTTCACCTTTTGGTACGTCGTATGTGGATTATTGGAACTTTAGACATTTTTGGATGCAATGGAAGTTGGGAAGATGCCAACATGGATGTTGCATAATGTGTTAATTTGTAAAATTTATTTTCATTTTTAGCTTATGTACATGAATAAAGTTTGAAAGCTAAAAAAAATAATAATTGTACAGGAAATGATTTCCAATTTTACATGGAAAACCACCTAAATTTTCAAAATCCGGTCTAATTCAATCTAACTGGTCTAACCGATCCGGCCATCGACCCAGTGTCATGACCGGTTCATTATCCGGTTCGATTCTGGCAACCTTGCTATTTATAAAAGCTATATAAAAGATATGGTATTAGGAAATTTCTTTTTTTACATTAAAATAATTACTAAATATATCTAATGGAATCAATCAAATAAAATGTAATTGAAAATATAATTATCGAACAAGTTCACAATACAATTACTGACCCCGCGAAAGTGGGACCCACATTGGGAGGTGTTGTTGTTGTTGTTGCTCACAATACAATTACTCACTCCAAGGGTAGCCTAGTGGTGATAAGTTTTCTTTAATTTGTAAAATTCACCCTTCCCAAAAAGATATACAACTCTTTTGAATTTAGTTAAATGCTCATCAATTAAAAGCACTTTTATTCCATAAGTTGGAGTAATAAATTTTAAAAATGTAAAGTGATTGGTTTTCATCCCAAATACACAATCTTTCCCCGGAGGCCCATTAAGGTAAAAGCCCACATCCAACCCAATTTACTCCAAAAATTTTTTTCCCAAGTTCAGCCATCAATCGAACCGCACTTCACTCATTTCCCTCTCTTCCACTGGATCCTCCTCTTTTGCTCGGCTCCTTGTAATCGGCAAGTCATCCGCGGTGACCACTTCAGGTCAGGTTTGAACATCTCTGATGTCCCAGCTTTAATTTTTCCTTAATCTATTATTTTATCGTATTGATTATCTTCTCCTTGAAGATATTAGGCCAATTTGCTCAAATGATAGAATTTTTTTCTTTGCCCGCCAACTGTTCGATGTATTGTCTCTGAGAGAAAAGATGCTTCTTTTTTTTTTTGGAGGGGGCGGGGTGCGCGTTGGATTGCCCATTTTGTGGCAATGAAGTTGTCAACTGTCGCGGGTTTCTTTTGTTTCATAGATTGGTGATCTTCTTTCGCCCATTTGTTGCAGAACGTTTTAGGTGTAAACTACTTTGATGCGTAGCACTGGAATGTGTTTTACAATTTTGAGCTGGTTATTAGTTCTGACTTTGGTGTCTATATGCATTGTACTCGGTGGGTTTTGCATTTTCATATTGGATGGATGACTTTAGATAATTTATGCCCTTGTATTGATTAGTTAGCTGGTGTAGTCATACTTGGATTTTTAGCTTTTCTTAGTTTCTTATGCTGAAATATCAATTGAGATAATGTAACTGAGTTATTATTGACTAGATAACTATATGAGTATGACCATAGTTAACTTGAGCGTGTCAGGACTCCGTAAGACCCCAACTTGACTTGACTAAAGTGCATACCATATGAGCTAAATGGCTTGGGAGATGGCTAATCCAAGAAATTCTTGTTGGTCATCTTGGGAGATGGCTAAACTAGGAAATTCTTGCTAAATCTATTCTCATATGTCCTTTGATCCACAAGGAGTGCAGTCATTTTTTGCCTATAGAAACTCCAATCTTTGCCAAAGAGATGGAACCTTCATATCTGTTTGTGGGCATAAACAGGTTTAATTGTTTGCATGGATACAATTAATATGGCTTCTTTTCAGTTCAAAGGGGAACAAATTTGTCAATCGATGTATCACATAATAAGGAATCTAATTTTTCTTTCAACCAACAGCTTTGCATAAGTCTATTTGTTGAGGTTGTTGGAGAGAAATCGTCGTATTTTTGAGGACAAAGCCTTGTCATTTCAAGATTTTAAGCTCTATTTTTTGAGGTTGTTGTATAGTTGGAGTGTAGGGCTCAGTGGTAACAAAAATTTAAATTTTTTGGCTTTTGTCGATTGCATTATGGATGAGAGATTAAGGGCATAATATTGTTGTATTTAATATACCTCTTGATTACTTACCCCACCCCCCTCAACCCAAAAACAAAAGCTTTGCATAAGTCTAGTCAAATGCATGAAGTGAGACCATAAGAGCCTTGGTGTCTTTCTGAGTTTCTTTGCTATTTGAGAGCTTCCTCCGAGGGAGATAGGGTGCTGGTATTACAGAGCAAATGTTGAAATTGTCATATGTTGTAATTATGGTCATTGAATAGATTTTGGTTCACATTTTGTCTTTTGAACATGGTTGAATGGCTGGGACTTCAGAGCCCATGTCTTGAGCTAATTGCCCATTCTCCACAAGGTTATAACTCACTTAACCGTTTACTGGACATCAATCGCTATAAGAGAGCCAAAGTTATGATTTAATTATTCCCACTTATTGAATGACTGATGTATGTTGACAGGTACAATTGTTCAGTAAGATAGGTATATTCACCAAGAAAACCATGAAAATGAAACCAATGTGAAACAGATGAAAGACATGGCAAGGAATATTGTTAAGAGGAGCTCTCAGCATAGCATATGACAATGCTTTTTTATGTTTCTTGTAAATGTTCTGGTGCCAAACTTATGGACTGCTGCAAACCCCTAATATTTAAGCTTCTCAGTCCAAAAGTGTAGACTTGAGGGTTCACCGCTAAGCAGTCTTTGTTCTGCATGTTTAATAACTCTAGGTTTCAGTTGCACTAGCTTCACTTTTAGAGAAATATCAATCAAATTTGTTGACCTTATGTCATCTCCGAATGAGAATCAAGGTTCTCCATTCTTGCACTTGCACCAAAATCTGTATAGAGATTGTGAACTTCACATGGGTGATGATTGATGATAATATTTGTAGGACAACATGGTTATCCCACCGCCGGTCAGACCTCCTAGAATCACTGAGTTTCTGAAGCCATATGTACTGAAAATGCATTTTACAAACAAATTCGTTCATGCACAAGTCATCCACTCACCAACCGCAACAGTGGCTGCTGCAGCAAGCTCACAGGAAAAGGCCATGAGAGAAACCATGGCCATCACCCGGGATGTTGCAGCTGCTGCAAAAATTGGGAAGATTCTTGGTGAGCGCTTGCTGCAGAAGAACATCCCTGCTGTTTCCGTCTTTTTAAAGAGAGAACAAAAGTATCATGGTAAGATCAAGGCAGTGATCGACTCCATGAGGGCAGCTGGTGTGAAGCTACTTTAAATTAGGCAAGGCGATCGCTTAACCAATACACTTTATGATTATGCTGGTTTCAATATAATGCCTCTAGCAGGTCTGTTATTTTTGGTGAGGGCAGTGTCGAAGTGACTTGCTTTTAGCCTCTGAATTGCAAGTGCTTTAAGTTCCTCCTACGTATGCCCTTGTCTTTTATACTAGATGAAATTGCTGTGCAACCTCTTTGAAGCGTCCTCGTTGAGGAACTAGTCAGTAGTTGATGCACAATTGATGCATTCGAGTTTCAATTTTGTGTCTAAAGATGTATTATGAGAAATGCATGCCTTGGCTGTTATGCTGGATAATATGAGTGAGTTTGGATCATGTCAAACTTGATTAAAATGTGCTGTTTGCATAATTTTGCCTTCTAAATTAAAATTTCTATGCGGACGTGAGTGAACTAAGCTGTCCATAAATCCACAAACCTCGAAATCTCAGATTCTCCCCTGAAACACCCCCCCCCCTCTTTTCCCCACGCGGGACAGCTAGAATGTTGCTATGGTGCCCATGAGACTCATGTACGAGTCCAGATGGATCAGCATCTGTGGTTTGGGCTTGAACATAGATGGGAGATAGGGGGATGAATCTGAATCCCACCCTGGCGCCCCCTTCTGATCTCAGTTACGTAGCCGAAGAAGTCACATCAGATACTTGTGTTCAGCATGAGGGAACTGCCTTTGTAGTTAGACTAGACAATTTAAAGACTGGAGACATCATGTGCACTATGCAGCGAAGGGGAAGGATGCATCCCACCCAAGGAACTCCCAACATGGGCAGCTGTTTTACTTTTAGGCCTGGAAATTCTTGGGCACACTTTGATATTCTCTTCCTTGCTTTTCTTTCTGAAGAGAACACCCTTGGATAAATGGTACAGTGCACCTTCTATGTGAAATGTTCGGGTTCGAACTTCACCACTTACAAAGATTTTCTTATAGCTTTCTTTCCTTGCAAGTGGATGCTTTACCTCACCTAAAAAATGGAGCAACTCTTTCATCTTCCTGCGTGTTTGCTCATTGTATTGTGTATTTACGCATTCATGAAAAATCCAAGTTCAAAATCAGTACATTGAGTTGCAGTAGGTGATGTGATTTTCTTTTTGGGGGGTTAGATGTAGTAGCTTTACGTTTACGTTACATAAAGGTTGTAATGTCAAAATACAGATTAAAAACCATTAATTGTCTACTACATGTAGTTTAGATTGCGACAACCAGTAATTGTCACAAATCATAGTCTTATTTAGATATTTTACGCTTTGCAATTCAAAGAAAGAAAGAGCCGCTGGATATATAAGATGTTAACTATAAGAGAAAAATAAAATAGGAAATATTCTGGGAGAGTATTAGATAGGCAGAAAAAAAAGTACATATATACTCGAAGATTTCATCACATCCAACCTAAACTAGGTAGGGGTGCCCAAATTTGACCTTTCGAAGTGTGCAAAAAGTTAAGAAGTCGCCAGTCATCTCTACTCTCTGTCTCTATCGTGATGAGTCCCTCCCAAACCACTTCACTGGCTTATGGGCTGCATTATTGCATCCCTGATAGCGAAGTCATTGATTGTGGACTATAAATTTGGTGCACCTGATAACTGATTGCTTGGTTATCAAGGGCCCAAAGCAACACTTGATAACGCCAATTAATCTAAAGGCAACGACTCTGTTTTTTTTTTAACATTTTAAGATGATACGATACCTATTCATTGTGTTTGATATATGTAGGGATCAGTTGCCTCAATTAGTACTGTCTTTGGAAGTTGTTGCTAAAGGTATAAATTCAAATACCGCTTACAACAGTTGTTGTGTCTCTTTTCACCCAAAAAAAAAAAAGTTTCACGTATAAGAGATTTAAGCGAATGAGCTACTAATAGATTAGGGTGGGGGATAACAAGTACTAGATTATATCCAAAGAAAACCTAAGGATAATCAGGCTCACAAAGTAACCATGGTCACCAACTCACCATAGTGCTAAGGATACATTTATTTTAATATGTGAACTCAGCAAACTAATAGTACATGTAGGGTTTTGGTCAATCATGGTGTAGCTTACCATAGGATGTGGGGAGCAAAAACGAATAGTTTTGCATTAGAATCGAGGGAAAGAAGTTATCCTTTTAAGTAGGGGCCGACTTCATATCTTTTAGGATGTGCAACAAATATTAGTCTCAAAAATTAGATTTTTAATTTAAACTGCTTCACGCATTCATCTAACATAGCATCTATTTTAAAGTACAAAATATTAATCGTAAATATTGTTTAGGGTACATGTTCTTTTCGGGACCAAGTTCATGTTAAAAGAATTTAATTCATAGTCATTATATATTGCTTAATTCTTTTATTTATTCTATTTGGATAGAATACATACTTCTGTTCAGCAGCTTACAGTGTGTAATGCACTTAGTTAGAAGATGGATCCTATGCATAGCTAAGGATTAGGAACAGCAACAGATAATGATGCCATTTGTATATAAATATAGAATGGGATTGCATAAGAACATGCATATGACATGGTGTACATGTTCCTAGGGATTAGTGAGATCGAGCACCTTACTTGCTGACCTAGAAAACTTAGGACCAAATATATAATTGTATAAGAAATGTGCAAAGTAGAAGGGAAAAAAAGTAAAAAGTCAATTAAATACTGTTAGATGATACATAGATAGATGATTACGCAAGTCATAGATTAAATACTACATCAGCCAACTTCAATCCAATTAGTTAAAGTTTTCTATCGACCTTTCATATTTTTCAAATCGGACAATATTAATATGTTAGTTAAATGAAGGAAAAAGTTGTGCTCCACACTAGGAAAAATTGTTATGTGCATCTGTGAGTATGTGCTCTCACATCTAATATATATATA
>JACYFF010031955.1:13026596-13049887 GCA_017589665.1 Selenicereus undatus
TATATATATATATATATATATATATATACTTGATGTGTATTATACTCTATTTTTTAATATATAATTACTTATATCTCATATAAAAATGCGTACTACCTATCGGGAGTATAATATAAATTTTGCCGCACTAGTGGGCATGTTGCCTTTTGGCGAAGTTTGAACTTTTTTGTACCTCGTGGTTTGGCAAGTTAATATTTTTAACACCCAGGTTTGTTGATTAATTTTTTTGTACCCTGAGCTATGTTGTTTTGATTTTCAGCTACCTTCCTTACTTTCTTCTTTTTAGCTTTTGGTCCAAAGCTTTTTAGAAATTGCAGAAAAGCCCCTGGGATGGGAAAAATATGTAAATAAGCTATTTTTAGAATTTTTTTCAACAAATATACTTGATTAACTTTGTTATACTGACTTTACTAGTACTAGTTATCACAATTTACTACTTACATCTTATATATTATACTTTCTGTGGTTATATGCCCACCATGCTTAGCAAAAATAATTAAAACTTAATCAGAGAGTTTTGACCGTTACCTGAATTTAGTCGACGCTGGACTCCGGCGTTCCTCTAACTTCCGGTTTACAGATATTGCTAATCTCAACCTCACATTCCTTAGATCAGGCACAACACAGATACGTTTCGATTTTTACCTCAAATCGTAGTCACTAATCAAGTTTTAACTATTTTTAAAGGATAATGAGACTTTAATCAAAAAATTATAATATTTAGGACATAAGGTTCGATTGAATAACGTTTCCTACGGGGAACTTCTTTTATTGAAAGTTTAAAAGTGGAAATATTACAATAGAAAGTTTTGAAGAGGGACTTAAATTAAGATCATTAGAGGTGCTTGCCCATAGAGAAATGAAAAATCCCAACTTCTCTTGTACTCAAGAATGCTCAAATGATCGTGTCCCTTCTCAGCATTTGACCTCTCTATTTATAGAGGGGATGGAGGTACCTAGGATGCCCTAATAGTTATAGTACATAAAGATTTTTCACATGGCTACAGTACACACTCTATTTTATAGACCAAGACACTTGTCATAATAGTACAATAATGGGTTAGCTACTTTTTAGAACTTTTAATGATGACAACATTAGTCATCATCATTGAGATTCTGCATGTATTCATCTCCAATTATATCTTCCAGACCATCATTATCTGGATAATCATCAAAATCTTCATCAATTTGCTTAAGATGCTATGGGTCCCATTCTTCAAATAATTCAATGAGATATTTCTTCCCTTTTTCTGATAAGAATTTTTCAACTCCAACATCAAAGAGATAATCAAATATATCTTCTGACACTACTCCTTCTACCTTCATGTAGTATTTGAATTCATTATCATAGGCGAAAGTAGTGTTTTCACAATGCATTAATATTTTTCCACGTTCGATTAATGCCCAATATTAATGATAAATGTTGAAAAATTCAATGACCCTTGATAAAGTAGGATCAGTAACTAGATGTATCGGATTTTCATGAAGCCAATTTTGTCGTTAATCATTGAGATCGTCGCAATCAACGATTTGGATAAGATAATGAGTTGGTTTGGCTTTTTCATTTTCATATTCAATTAGAGTGCAATAAACCTCTAAAGTTAAGCATATGCAAACTAGAGTTTTTGTTGGTCCCTCAGAAGATGTAAGAATCCAATAGATCCTTTTAAACATGTATTGTCGGAATTTAGTTAAGGTTGCGAAAAATGAGAATTTTGGATCTGAGATTTCTGTGAAGTAAAGTATCATTCCATATTTTCAGGCTTTAAAGACAGGATCATTTGGAGATAACGAATTTGTTGGGAAACAAATACCACCAACTCCAGATATGTCGGAAAAATAGACCGTTGTACTCCAAGACTCCCAAATATATCAGAAATAATGATGATAAAAGTCGATGCAGGCTGCATATCATTTATTGAACAATTTTTCTCAAACATGAGAACTTATTTTTTCTTGGATATCATAAGGACACTGAAGGTAACTAATTTGTAACTCTATAAGGGAAAATCTTTGGGCTATTAGATAGGCAGTAGATAGTAGACCAAAATGCAATCTACTTTTTGTATGGAATTATAGGTTATCGATAAAGACTTTACTAGAAGGTGTAGCCCGTTCTAGTAGGAATGACATTTCATTAAGGATTTCTTTCTTTTTTAGCAGGATGTCTGCTTTGATTGTCACCATTGGCGAATTCTCGAGTTAGACTATCTGCCAGAGAGTTCATCGATCCCTGTATATGTTCAATAAAGAAGGAAAACTGGTTAAGTCATAATTGCCAACGCATGAGTCTCCCTTGCGCTTGCATATTTGATAAATTATTTTTCACAAACCCAAGCATTCCTTTACAATCAGTTCGAATGAGAAAAGATTTTGGGGCTAAAAAGATTAATAATTTTTCAATTCCCCTTATGACCGCAAGAATTTCTTTTTTCATTGTGGGATAGTTGCATTATGCCTCATTAAAGCTTCCACTGCAATATTTACAGAGTTTTTCACATTCTTTAATTTTGAGTATCGCACTGCACTCCAATGCTCATTGCTGGCAGGTGTTTCAAGAACTAAATCATCTCCTTCGTTAGGTAAATTAAGGACAGGAAGATTTTCACACATTTTTTTGAAGTTTTGAACAATCTTTGTATCATTAGTGGTCCATGTCCAACTTACGTCTTTATTGAGTTTCTGTCGCAATGGTTTTCTTAGCTTAGCTAAATCTTTAATGAAATCTGAAGCATAGGCAAGATATCCAAGAAATCTTTCTAGTTGCTTCCTATATTCAATTTTTTCATGAAAATTTTTTATTTTTTCTAGAATATACTTTTGTAGAATAATCTGTCCAACTTTTATCTCTAGACCTAAAAACTCAATTTCTTGTTCAGCATAAATGCACTTATTCTTTCCAAGTATAATACCATAATCAATGCATCTTTGAGTAACAGCTAAGATATCATCTTTATACTGTTCTATAATTTTGAAAAAGACAAGGACATCATCAATGTAAACTAAACAATAATGATTAAGGTCTTTAAAGATGTTATCCATTATTCTCCTGAATATTGGAGGTGCATTTTTAAGTCCAAATGGCATTACTATTTATTCATAACGTCTTTGTGGGGCACTAAATACAGTTAAAAGAATACTTTCCTCATCTATTTTTATTTGCCAATAACCGCTTTTGCAATTCATTTTTGAGAACCAAGATACTCTTTGAATTCTATTAAAAATGACCGTTTTGTTAAGAGTATAGCAACCATTAAAGACAGTATTATCATTAAGCTTTTTATAATTGATTGTCATTGTAGCTTTTCCTCTTTTTTCTTCCGCATGATTTCTTACCATGAAAACGGAACTGGTATGAGAACTCTTACTATTTCTAATCAACCCTTTATCCAGAAGTTCTTTGATTTGTTTGTTAAACTCTTGAATGTCCTGGTGTGTGTACTTCATTTGTTTAACTCGGATAGTAGTGTTGGGATTTAATAAAGTGATTTTAGCAAATATTTTATCTTTTTTTCAAAATTTTAGAGGATTATTAAAGTAGATTTCTTTGCATAATTTCTCTTGTTGTTCAACAATATGTTTTTTAATAGATAACTCAAGTAATGAAATTGTTAATGTTACTTCACGTTGTGCTGAAATTACCTTCTTACCACGCTGGCTGCGTATAAACTCAATTTTCTGATGAGTGTAAGTCTTACTTAATTTTTTAATAAGAACTGAGTGACCATTAATTATAAATATTATTTGGTTTATAGTCTGGGTACAGGGAGAATATAATCTTTGAAAATTATTTTCAATAATCATATCGCGAGAGGGTTGATCAGTAGCCCATAAAACTAGTATAATGCATTGAACTCCTCCTAATTCTATGGATAATTCTTCTATGGCTTCATTATGGCTCATAATACTGTTATCAGTTATCCTTACTTGTAAATGATTTTTAGCTTTTTCCCACATAAACTCAAGAAATAATGATATTTTTTCAAAGCATACAAAATTATCACTATCTATGTCAGCACATAGTTCATATTTATTATATCCCACTAAACATACCTTTATTGGGATATAGATGCTATTTGGGCTTGTATTGGTAGTTTCATAGCATATTTTCATAGTCATATTTTTGACTAATTCATTTTCATAGATAGGTTCACTAACAGTTCTAGTTTTGCACCAAATGACTTTTCTATCTAGACTCATAATTCAATCTACACTGGGTCTTGCAGTTTTAAAACTCATTCTACTCATTTCACTGGCCAAGCTAATGGTATCATCTTCTTTAAGCTCTTCTTTAGTTGATGAGGATCCTTCTCCCCAATCTGATCTTGTACTACCGCTTCTTAATAATTGAGGTTTAATGATGATTTTACCCTCCTCGTCAATTTTTATTATATTTTTCTTATTGATTTTTGTAGGGTTGGCAAAACTAGATATCCATGAGCGATCAATTTTTATTTTATGGGGATTGGACTTAATCGTCTAGATCTTTTGTATAAGGGCAGGGCTTTCAAATTTTTCTGCTTCTATCATAGTTACCTTAGTCTTTGGGTCATTGTATTATATAATTTATAGATAATTTTTCAAAATATCCGTAAAGAATATCCTTCTCTTTTCATGTCCATTCCAACTGTTTTTATCTCGAGGAATAGAAAGTTTTTAGCAAATTCATCATTTAGACTCACATAATATCCTGATCGGTAATTGAACTCTATTGACCCATTACATAAATTAGTCTTAACCCCTGTAATAATTTGATTATTAAATTTGGTGTACCTAATTTCATAGAGTAAAGCGTAAAGATCAACATCTTTACCCTAATATTGTAATGGAGTGATTTGAACTTGGACACTTTCAACACGGATATACATATACTTTCTATTTTTGTTATGTTTAAGGATATTATCCCAATTAATCATACTAACTTTCCCAACGTCATACTCACAATCCTTTATCTCAAGATCTCATTCCTTCATTTCACATACATATTTACTTTTTAATTGAAAGATGAATTTTTATAGATTATGTCTTTTTGGATTATAGGAAGAACTCAATCTCCTTTGACTTCTTCATAATCATTGTCTACAACAAACTATTCTCCATGAAGATCACCAAGGCTAACCGAGCTACTTTCCATCATATGATATGTTTCTTCATGTTCATTGTTGAATATAATTTTAACAATTTCTTTGTTGTTCCCTAGGGTTAGGTCTAATGCCACATCTTCACTAAGTTCAACATAATCTAAACTTCTCAAAGTTTCAATAAGTTTGTTATTCTTACTATTTTTGCATTTATTAGCATAATGTTCTACTTCTCCGTATACCCAACAGTTGCAGTTGTTTTTTCCTGCTGCACAATAAGCTGCTTTCCTAAAAAAGCCACGTTTTTTATGACTTGATTTGTTATAATATTTTCTTCTATATTTCTCGCCCTTTTGCTTGTTACAACTCTTTTTTTTATAGAATTTTCTTTTTCGTCTTCTCTCAAGTTCCTTTCCTCATTAGTGAGGTGAATCCCAATAAGTTAGGAATTTCTTCTTAATTTTCTTCTACTTTTGGAGATCAAGACATTGATCATTGACCCATTTTTTTAGATAAGAGATTCTAGATCCAAGGGTATCAATGACATCTGCTCGTTCCAGATATGCAATGTATTTTTCAGTGATTATGAAATTTATAGAATACGACAATTTGTCGTAAAATATACCAATATTGGTTTCATTGTACCCAATTTTGTAATAATATTGACTAAAGTCAACAATATAATTTTTCAAATATCTCATATCCCATAATTCTATGTTGTTAATCTTTCTTTGTCATTCTCTTGCTTTGTCTTCGGAATCAAGTTTAGCAACGCTAAATTCGGTTTCAATTTCTTTGCATAGATTTTTAAACATCGCAGCTAGTGTTTCCATCATTGTTAAGGTATTTTTACCTTATTCAGTTAATGAATCATATCAATCAGCTACAGTACCAGAAAAGCTATGTTCGATGTAATTTAAGGAATTGACAGCACTCCATGTAGTATTTAAGTTTAAGACACTAATCATACCTCTTTTTCAATGCTCAAATATTTATTTTCTATTACGAACTCCATCAATGTTTAATATATATCCTATTTGACTAATTGGAGTAATGCCAATTTCTTTGAAAGTTGTGGTTTTCCTTGGGACAAACCCATAGGAAAATTTTGTTGTACGTCCTGCTGGAACATATTTAGGTCTTAAGAAATGAGTATTTCTCCTAGAAGGTTCATCAAATTCTTCAGACTTAGGAACTATATTGTTAGCGAGATTGGTCTCAGTTTCATATAAGTCAATCTCTTCTCCAATTTCGTTAATCTTATCCTCAACAACCATTTTACCATTTTTTTATCTAATTTTCGTTTAATTTCTTCTAATGGTAATGCATTAAGATCATCAAGTTTAATAAAGTTCATTTTCTAATATATTTCTTCTTCTAATTAGATATTATTAGTCTCTTCATTATCATTCGATAATACATCATGTTTATCACTAATTGCGCTCATGATTTTGTTTAATTTTTCTGAATTTTGTTCTTTATCGAACATAATTTGTAGTTCGTCAAGAGTATATTGCTTATACTTCTTCTTCTTCTTCTTTCTTTGCCTTTTCAGCTAATTTTTCGCATGATTTTTCACTTAATTCTTTTTGGATTTTTATCTCATGTAAAGGAAATGAAATCTTATTTTTTGAATTTTGGAAATAATATTTATACTGAAAAGGAGTACTAACACCGGAAGTGGCTTTACTGCTATGTTTTACTTCGTTAACTAGTGAAAGGTGGATTACAGATATCTGCTTCTTAAGCTCTTTTACTTCAATCTTAATTTTATCTAATTATGTTTTTAATTCTAAAATTATATTGGTTATATAGTTTAATTGAGGTGTTATAGGAGAAAGACCTTCTGGTGAGTGAACAATATGTGAATAATTTGGTTCAGGACAAGTACGTGATGATTCTAGCATTAATCTCAACTAATTATAGTTAATTAGCTTAATTAATCTTTAATTAGCTTAAATATTATAACTATTTTTGGTCACGTGGATTTGATACCAAATGAAAGAGGGCCTTGAGTTCCACCAGTGAGCAAAAAATCACAAATATAATTTTAAATTTTTCAAAAGTAAATTTTTAAGAATTTTAGTTAAAATGCAAATATTAAAAGCTTAAGACTTAAAGAAAAATAAAATTCAATCAACAAACGTCAATGTACAAATTAATTCACTGTAAAACTTGAGATATGAAAAAATTAAAACCCCATACGTCGAGCTACAAAAATGTCAACCTCCCCCCTTTGGCACGCCAACTACGAAAAAGGTATTAACTTGGGTCATGGGCCTCATGGCTTCTCGCAACTGCGTTCCCTTGCTTATCACAAATGGCACTTTCTTGTAATTATCTTGAACATTGCGACGTTTAACTAGCACTCCATATGAATTGAGGGGTAAATCCGTCCTTTCACTCTAAGTGCAGTTGGCCTGTATCTCACGTGATTACCCCACCAATCCCTGTTGAAAACCTGCCACGTTTCCCGAGTTACTTCTTCCAATCCACTCTCTCTCTTTACTGCCGATCTTATCCGTTTTCCTTTTAATTTACAAACAATTTTTGATTCATAAGATGTTACCGCATCAACTCAAACTTATCACATTAATTGAGATTTTGATCGTTTAAAGCCTCAAAACCAAAAAAAACTGGGTTGCATATGAACCAAGACTTTTGCTGTTATAGCCCAGTCTACATTAAAAGTCACCATCTTGATTTTTTATTGTCCCCCCTTTTTTTGTGAATTTTGTGTAATTTACTTTTAAGTCTTTTCAAATTTAACAATCAAGATTAATTTCTATGAATGTTTGTTTCAAAAATTTGAAGAAATTAACTAGTTTTATGCAAAATTAAGTAATTTTATGCAAAATTTAGGATGAAGGACATAGTCTTTTTAGTTAATAGATGATTAGGATATTGATGTCTAGTTTGCATTAATTTTTTTTATATAAATTAGGCCATAAACAAAGAGTCATGCATAAAAACTAAAATAAGGTTCCAATCTAAAATCACTTAGCAATATATGAAGTAACTCACAAATTTATACGCATACTCAAACCCTTTAGTTTTATCAATGTGGAATAACACCGCTTTCATACTACAATAGTATGTAGATCACTCGGTTAGCAAAAAGATATTTTTGATAATTAGAAAAATTAATCTTTTGCTAATAGTCAAAAGAAAGACTGTGCATGCACACATACATACACACACATATGCGTGCATGCATGCACACGCACACATTTACACACTTGTACAAGCAATTTACTTGAAAATGATCTCCTTAAGCCTTTAGGCCAATTTAGAACATGTCATTAATTGGCCTCCAATTATGATATACTTCATAGATGTACCCTCAATTTTTTTAATTTTTTTTATGTGTAAAACCTTCTCATATAAAATATATCATGAAATGGATGCTTTTATGGTGATTTTTGATAATAGTTGAGGTGACTAAAAGTTTATTTACAAATAATTATAATAAAATTATTTTTAAATGAATTATTAATTGACGCAAAATCTTAAAAACTATCACAACTAAAAAAGTTATTTTACAATAACTTTAGTGTGAGACAATATTTATTAAAAAAGTGTACTTCTGTGGAATATGGTCGTTCCATTGACCAATTTGCCCTTCTTTCTAGAAATAAAATGGCTTTTATGGAAAGAAAAAAAGCTTTTTAAATTTTTTTTTAAAACACTACACCCTCAGTTTATTACTTTATTTTATGTCGAGCTTATCTATTATTGCTCCTGCAACGTCACAACCCACCCAACCATTTGAGATCAACGGCTGCGATCACCCGGTTACCTTCTCTCTCCGGCTTTAAATCTCCCACTTCCGCCTCCCTCCCTCTCTCATATAGCGGTCTGATCTCCCATCAAGACTAAAGGCCTACGACGTTTCACCATCTCCCATCTGACGTTTCGTTTTTCCGTCACCAAAAAAGCGCCGGGATGGGACTTTTGGAGAAGCTATGGGACGACACCGTCGCCGGACCCCAGCCGGATTCCGGCCTGGGTAGGCTCCGGAAGTACAACACCTTCAGTTTCCGGTCAAACTCCGGCGGCAAGGGTACTCCCATGCCCTTTCGCTGATAACTCATGAATGAATTTCTTCAATTTTGTGAAATAAATAGAATTCTACATGCATGCTAAAATTCGGAACAATCGGAATCCTATTACGAACTACCACTGATTCTAACTAATCGTACTTGATGTTGATCAAGTTAGAGAGAGACTATGATTGATTTCTGTGATGTAGTATCAGTCACGAAGTTAAGGATCTGATTTTGCATTTGTTTTGGGTTAATTTTGGGGCAGAGCCGAACGGAAATGAGAGATCGTATGGTGAGGCAGCGCCGCCGGCGGCGGTGGATATTCCGGTGAAAGTGAGTCGAAGCATCACGATTGTGAAGCCGCCGGGGTATACTGGATCTGCGCCGGCTTCCCCGGCCGGTGCTACTCCCCCACCATCGCCATTTTCCGGTGAGTGCTTTCTCATCCCCACTCTCACTCCATATTTTCTTGGAAAAGACGTGAATGTCCTTTAGTATCCAGTAAAGGCGGAAGAATCTAGTTACTGTGTAATTCATATAGAAAAGTCTATCAAGGGTATTTCTGACATTTCACATATATGGATAGTGCGCAATATTTGGTGAGCTGACTATGATCATGACTTCACTTTAATGCTTTTATTATTATTATTATTATTATTATTATTATTATTATTATTGTTATTATTATTATTATTATTATATATTTGTTGGCATGTTGGTTTTCTTTTCTCTATCCTATAGTCACCACCTTTTTGACTGTTTGCAATGAAATTTGAAACTTCGAGAAAAATGCAGCAAACCCAGAACACTTTGCTAATTGTGAATAGTTTAATAGTTGAAATGTTTCTTTGAAATCGATAGATTGGGTTAGGTGGCCTGTAACTTTCATGTTTAATAATATATATGTGCAAGACCCTTGTGATACGGTGGTAGATCTATCCCTAGCCTAGCCCTAGGTCCCACAATCTGCCAATGGCTGGAGATTGCTGAATTTTTTGTGATCCCAGAACACATAGTAAAGTACATCCTATATGATATGGGCATTTTTGTATTGATTTGTCAATGTAAGGGTAAGTGCTCCCTCGACTCCAAAATAACTGTCGTTTTTGAGTTTTGGAACTGTGTGAAGAATAGTAGAAAGAACCAATAATGGTGGGTTTTTACAGAGTTGTATGGTGCACAATTAGAGTTGGCATTTATGATAAATAGTGATTAGTTTAAATCAATCGGAAATAGATATTGTATATCATACATCTAAAAGTATGTACTCTCACTTAATAAGTATATATATTTTTCGACGTGTATTTGTCATATAGACAAATTTTAATATGGGATGCTGATGTGACTTTATGTGAGTATATGCTCGTAGAAATATGATATAAACTTTGTCGGAAATATAGGTTGTGACAATTATTTAGAGATAAAGTAGTAATTATTACAAGTTACACTGTATATTGGAACTTTGGAAGTGAATTGGTGGGTGGTTAGTTGATAGCTACTACCCCTTTCATTGGTTACTTAGAGTAGGCTCAATAATGGCTGTTACAGTGTTATTACTTGTGGTTTCGATGACCTCAACGCCCCTCTCTCCTGTGGGATTATAGCCCTACCTTGGCTCTCCATGCCTGAGTTGTCTTGAATTTTGCCAAATGCTAGCTGCTGCTTGTAGTCATGGGCTTTCGATCCTACTTCCATAAAGGAGCAAACCCTCGGATATTTGAGCAAAGGATTAATCAGTACTTATTGAAATGCAAATTTACCAATGCTAGGTGTGCCTCATGGTTGTGGATCATGGCCTTTTTCTCCTGTTGTAGTGCTGCTACTAGTTGCTTAATTGGTTAATGATTCCTTAATATGCCTTGCATAAAACGTGACTCATATTCTTTATCAAACTCATGAAGTTGCTGGAGTCACTTATTGCTTTGGACTTTACTGGGTGGCTCTTAGCTTGATTGGAACTAGGAAAATTTTCTTGAAAGAAACACATTTTCTACAATTACTTGCCTCTGTGTCTGAGTGGATAACGACCCCCTCCCCCCTTTTCTTCGCACAATAAGGGCAAAAAAAGGAAGTGGATCTTACGTATTAGTTGCTGATTTTTTGAGTTCATTCATGCGTGTATCTTTTTGCTCCCATACCCTTGGTTTGGCTTGCCTATGAACACTGTATGAACCAGCACCAGGGATTAAACATGAAAACAGCAAAGAAGCATCCTGATTAATGGTAAGATGAACATTGCGAGTAGGTAACTAGCTTTTCAGTAAATAGATAATAACGATGTGGGAGGTGGGGGCAGGTGGAAATTATTCACAACCTGTAGGTAGCAATCTAATAATCTTTCTTGGTTAGATGGCTAGCAATGTTTGCCGTGTTTCCTGTAATGGTTGGCTTAGTCGATGCTCCAGTCTCAATGGCACACCTATTAACCAAATTAAGTGTTCTGGTCAGGGACCAGATCAGGAGCATTCAGGTTTCGGAGAAGATCCACGTCAGACGCGTTTGAGAAGGCAGCAAATGAGGTTGGAGCGAGAAGCCCTTCTCCTTCTCAAGATGTCTGACATATGAGCCATTCCTGAACGAGGTTTAAACTCGTCTGGGCCCTCAAGTAGCGGTTTTTGGTCTCACGGAGGCTTTTTACCGATACTGGTGCCTGCCCTTGCCCATGTACCATAATGTATCACATATGAACTATGAGCCGAGCTGTAGGTGTTTTGTGCAATAGGCTCCTATCCCATGGTCGTGAGTTTCTGGTCCTTGTTGTGGGTTGCACGGAATGGCGGTTAATACTTGTAAGATAGACCAGATGTATGAGTTTGATGGTTTCAGCATCCAAGGTGTGATGGTGGTGTCTCTGTAATAGAGTTTCCTCATGTTTTCAAAGTTGCCCTCTTGTAGGTCCCTCCTTTTTAGTATGCACTTGTGTGTAGGTCCCTCTTTTATGGTATCCACTTGTGATAGTGGTGCCTTTGTAATAGAGTTTCCCTCTGTTTCAAGTCCTCCTTTTGTAGGCCGGTCCTGAATGCACGAATGGATGAATGAAAGTTTATATTCCAAGCTCTCTCGGCCCCCTCCCCCCCAAATCATATTGCCAAGAGCGTTGCCCATAACATTGTGACTTTTCTTTACATTATTCTCACATTTTAGGGGTTTAATTTTAAGGGATATATTGTTGCCTACAAGAAGTTTGAGTTGGAGGATTACTTTCCAATTAAAAAAATAAAAAAAATCCCTTGTTTCTAGTTGGAATTTGGAAATAAGGCAACTTGAACATATATTACAAATTTTGATTTCCTTGGAATATTTTATAGAAAAATACCTCAAGAGTGATCAGTTCATTCAGGCGTTTGCCCCCTTGATTCGGCGTGGAGTTAATGGTCCCAAATTACTTGAAGCGCAGTGTGTTATTCTTGTTGAGTCTCATCTAGGATTTAGCAGCAGCAGCTGAGGCACACGAGGCAAGCCCTCATCCATAACTTCATGATGTTCAGTATCATCTCTGCCAAAAGTTGAAGCTAATGGTTGAAGGTTCAAGAATAATATGATTTTATACTCTTTAACGCATGGTATGTATAATTGTTTGCATCATCATGAGTTGTTCCTTATAGTTATATATGTAGGTTGTTTTGCTCGGTGAAATGGTGCTATTCTTTTGAAGCCTAGAGTTAGTTAAAGGTCAAAAGGGTTGCTCTATCCTAGCTTTGCTTTGTAAGTTGAAACCCTTTTTTGTTTTGATCTTTGTTTCTCCTTTTTGTTGGTAGTTACTGTTGGTTATGTTCACTTGGGAACCAACTGTGCCCAAAGTGACCAGCCTCACCCTCGATCCAATCCATTAGGTTCTAACTTCGCACTCGCCTTTGTTCAGTAATTATTCTTGGGCGGGTCTCCCTGTCTTTTGTTCTATTCTCAAGTCCGGATTAACGATCATTAGTGACCTACAGGTAACACGCGCCAATCGAAATGCACTAGCTGGAATAAAGACCCATGATTAGCCCAACAGCATTGGAAGAATGTACAGAGTGGAAAGCGGCACTTGTGATGAATTTATGACCGCTAAAACACTTCTACAATGTATCATGTAATTGTCGATTGTTTATAGATGTAACGTTGATTGGATGCATGCATCTGTAAGGGTATGGGGGATGTGTCTACAAAAGGCAGCTTGAATGCCCAATAATGCCTCACATGTTTCTTAACTGTAATACCTTGTCTCTAAACGCTTTGAGCTCATACAAGTCAAGATCAGGCAGTATCCTATGGGCTTTTGGACTCCACATCAATTCCATATTGTGTTAGTCAGGGTTTTGCACCTAAAGGCATGGGTGAACATGAACTATTTAAGTCCTGGTATAACCAAGTCTTAACCGGCGACAATTACGAGGTAAATATTGCAGTTTCGTCGTTGTCGGTTAGCTCAATAGGCAAAATATCTTTTAATTATAACCAAAGATGGGTGCGTATGGGGGTCGGGGAGGAGATTCTGGGAAAGCTGGAGAGAAAAGATGGAGATTAAATGTAACTTCTTTCTGAGAACAAATCAAGAGACATTAGTGGATACAAGATAGCAGTAAAAAACCCCATATGGGGGCTAAACAGCTAGTATTGGCACTTGCCTACAACTACAAGATGCCAACCCAACAAAACACAGGTAAACAAAAGGACGACCTGAACCCACCTGTTTGGAGAAAATTAAAAGGAAAAGAATTTAAACTCTCTCTTAAGAGTATTGGCACTTCCACCAGAATATCCATGTGTGATCATTCTCTGCAGATATACAGGTTTTAATCACCCAAAAACTTTTCCTCTGCTGCAGCAACTTTGCAGTTGTGAACTTTCTTGACAACTTGGACGATTTTGATGGTTTTGATTTACTTATCCTGACAAACCATGATCACTAGAATAAGATTTGAACTCAGAAGCAGAAGGTTACTCTTTTACTACAAGTTTATACATTCTCAGTCTATATATGTCAGACTGCTCCAGCTTTAGGGACCTGTTCAGCATGCAAAAAAGGCAAGTCAAAACTTCTGCAGAATAACACAAACAAACAGCCAACATCCATCTGAACCTTCCTGAAAGTTCCTCCAAAAAAAAAAAATTTTTTTTTTTGAGGTAGATCCATTGTGCATTAGTTAGCGCTAAAGCAAGATATCTCATTTAACATCCTCCCAGCTTTCTTTTTTACAAGATCCTTTCAAGTCAGGGTTGACGCATTTGCACCTGAAACAAGATCGAAATATCCCCAACATAGCATGAGGCCAATTCAGTGCCTATGGTGCATTTAGTCTTACCTTCTTAAGCTTAGAACCGCTCCCTTGTTCACGCGGCTTCACTATCTCGAAAGAACATACTAGGGCTTCGTCAACACTTAAAAGTGCTCCGGCATTGTCAAATTCCCCACCATAATTCGGAGCTGAGAATATAGTGACTAATCTTCGCTTGGCAAAAAATTCATACCCATCTTCTACCACCTGTAATTTAACATCAAGAAGAAAATTACTACATGATCCTCGAATTAAGATTGCTATGTTATTTTGGACATGGCTACAAGTGTTCCAAGTATCAAACTCGCCCATTCCCGAAAAGTTTACTTGTTTTGGTCTAAAATGAAGGTCAATTCCCATATTATATTGAAGAGACCAAGTATCCAGCATGGGCAATGAGGGGGAATGAAGAGCCTGAATAAGTATTCTAGAATATGAAATCCTGTTCTTCCTAACTCTGAAAAAGGATGACAATATATACATATGCAAACAGAATGTAAAAAACAGGGATCTTTTTACCTGATGCCCACGGCAAATAAGATCAAGATCAGTCTTGTCTAAGAACTCCGTGACCACATCGGCCCCAAATGTACATGACACACCCCTGTCACTGTCTGCCCATCCCTCGGCCTTAGGGTCTGGATCTGCCCAGAGAAGGTCACAAAGGAGACCACTGTCTGGTATTTCAGTCGGTCTCTGAATCTCATCTATTTGCTTTAAGTCATGCAGCTCTGGAGACAACCCTCCATGCATGCAAATAATTTTTTCATCAATAAGTGCAGCCACTGGCAAACAATTGAAGCAGTCTGTGAATATCTTCCACAGGCGAACATTAAATCTCCTTTTACATTCGTCATAAAATCCATAAATTCGATTGATCTTTGCATCTTCGTGGTTCCCTCGTAGAAGGAAAATTTTGTCGGGGTATCTTATTTTGTATGCTAGAAGAAGACATATCGTCTCCAGGCTTTGCTTGCCTCTGTCCACATAATCGCCAAGGAAGAGGTAATTTGCAGATGGGGGATACCCACCATATTCGAAAAGCCTTAAAAGGTCCTGATATTGTCCATGTATATCACCTACAAGAACGCCTATAGATTAGAGCTGATAGAGCACCCAGAATGTACAGCGTTCAAGACCAATTTCAGAATGCAATAGCAAGCCAGTGTGTTCATCCCACTGCATCAAGGTCTGCCATGACCCGAATATGAAATATCCATAGCCTTAACATAACAATCAAAGAATGCTACGATTTTGAAGGCTTTGCAATTTTTGAAGAGATGTTTCTAATGTATGAAATATCCATAACCTTAACATAACAATCAAAGATGCTACTATTTTGAAGAGATCCACAATTTTTGAAGAGATGTTTCTAATCAGGCAAACGACTTCATAAATAAATTTGAGAAGTAGCCATAGTCTTTCAAGGAATCAAAATAGTTAACCAACAACAACAACAACAACAAACTCCCAATGTGGGTCCCGCTTTCGCGGGGTCATATAAATCAAAATAGTTAACCATGGTGCACAAATCTTTACATGATCATGTAGGATAAATTTGAGTTCCATCAATAAATCAGGAAGAAAAGCTGCATATCATAGGAAATCTCCAGTTTAACATGCTAAATAAGGAAACTCAAATCCAATTATTGATAATTCTCTGCAGACATACTAAAACTACAACAAAATCCAATTCCCAGCAAATATAACTGTCTGGGAACGCTCACCATCTATCAAATTTCACAAAAATGCCAAAATGACATCCAGAAACTTATTCTCAACTCCGAAATGTACTCCAAAACACTTTTTTTTTTTCTTCATTACCCATTATCTAAACCCAAAAAATATGGAACCCCATTTGTGTACTTTGATGTAATGCATTCAAATCAAGAACTAAAATTCATCCAACCCTAGAATTCAACAAAAGGGCAAGCATTTCTTACCGCAGATCCTAATGGGGGCATGTAGTTGGAGGAGATTAGGCTGAGAAAGGAAGATGTTACGGGCATTAACACAAAGCTGGCGGATCTCACCCTCCGATAATTGCACTTGTTTGCCTCCTTTGCCTTCCAGTAATCTTCGTATTATATCGTCCAATACATTCTCATCCATCGACCCCTCCATTGTCATCATCATTTTTAATTTGACCTTCAATTAATTCTTCCTGCCTCAACCCCAAACTTCAAACCCAGAAAAGGGATCGAGGAGATGAATTTTTTGAATTTCTCCCAGAAAATTTTCACGTGACAAAAGGGCCAACAAAAATGGAGGAAGGAGAGAGAAAGCGGGAAGAAGAGGAAGGAGAGAAGTCAATTTTGGGTTGGGGCGATCAGATGAAGGTCGTCATACGCAGATGGATACTTTTCAAAGATTGGGAGAAAATTATACTGATAATCAGTTGATGATCATGATTAGTTTGGTGGGCTTAATCTAATTTCCCCACCCTTTTAGAAAAATAAATAAATAAAATTGTCTGCCTCCTCTTGTCATTGTCGCATTATGGTAGCTGTGCGTGCTTCCCTCGTCTCTCCTACTTTTCACTTTTGAAGAATCTTTGCTCACGCATACACGTATTTTTAAAGTTTATCTAATCTAGATTAATATTCAAGTTTATCTGATAAAAAAAAAAAAAACCATATTTTCATTTTCTCCAATTCATACGTCTGTTCTTTTTGTTGAAAAATATAAGTTGATAAATTGATAAAGTTGATTGAGATTGATAAAAGTGGATTGAAGTAGGTATTTTTTTTTGTTGAAGTTGGTTGAAATGGATCGACTTTTAAGTGGATTGAATTTTCTTTTTTTGTATGATAAGTAGAAGTTGGTTAAAATAGTAGGAACTGAGTTGAAGTTGGTTAAAATAGTAGGAACTGAGTTGACGTTGGTTAAAGTAGCTATTTTTTACTAAAGTTTATAAAGTGGATTGAAGTGGGCTAATATAGATTGATGTTGGTAAATTTGGATTTATCAAAGAAAAGAACATGGTCTATATCCCTAGTATCTTGGGTGCTATGTACTCTAGGTCCTTTCTATATGTTGTATTAGTAGTAATCTAGTCATTTTTAACATTAATTATTATTGCGTCAAACCTTCTTTTTTGGGGTCTATTTGCTCCAATATTTACTGGCCACTTACTATTCCTTTCTTATGTGTGATTAACTGCTTACTGTTGTCTGTTATCGTTCCTTATTGCTCTTAAGTTCTAACGACTACTTACCGATCATTTGCACATATGTTTAAAACTGCTTATCGCTCCTTGTCTTTTCCAACCAATATTAACTACTCGTTGTTGATCCTAGGCACTCCTTATTGCTCCCAATCGCTTACTGCAATTGCTCTTGTCGCTCACCAAGCTTGCTCATTTGATCTATTAATAGTAATTCTTTTACCTTTTTCCTACGTCAATATTCAATAATAGAATATCGTTCTTAATAGAACCCAATGCCCTAAACTAATGATAGAATTTCAAACAACCAAAAAAGTAGAAAAGACTGTATTACTGTTGACTTGTACAGTTGTACTCCAAGAATGGGGGGGGCCTTGCAGTCATTCTGTTTCTCATAATTATCCCTTTGAATGCGGGACTTGCCAAACAATTCAGAAATCGTACCCATTTGCAGTTGGGCTTGCTTAACAATTATTCCCCGAAAAAAGAGAGGAAAATAATAAAGGTTAGTAATTTCAGTAGACCTTATAAATGGGTCATTCGATTTGGGTACGGATTATATCAAGTTCGGATCGAGTTATGTTCGGGTTAAGTAACATTTCGAGTCGTTTCGGTTTTGATCGAGTATAGTTCGGGTTGGGTCGATTTCGGGTCAACCAATTTTTGGTGAAATAAGCTCGTCATGCCAAAACAAGCAACTCTATTGAAAATTTCCGGTCGAGTATGGGTCCGAGTCATTCGGTTCGAATTTCAGGTCTCGGGTCACTTTTGCCAGGTCTAAACCTTCGTGGTCTTCTTCCCATAATGACTCGGCAAATAGCATCCATATTTAGATAAACCTGATAGTAGATTCAAGTAGAGTTACTGGATTATCATTTTTTTTTTGGTAAAAAAAAAAAAACATTATATTAACTACGGATAACTGTTTGCTCCCCTAAATGAAAATATAAAAGTTGAAAATATCTCCTCCACCTCAAACGTTATACAATATTTCATTTTTATTTTCAAAAGTTTTGAACCGTCACTAAAATTTATTTTAAAAATATTCTTAATTATAAGTTGTATTGGGTAGAAACAATTTATAATTTAAGTAAGTAATGTCATACAAAGACATATATTTTTGAATCCCATATTTGTGTTGTCCCCCTACACCTTCCTCTGGAAAAATAAAAAGAAAAAGAGGAAACGACTCGATAATCATAAAATAGCTCCATGAGATATTTTGTTCTAAACGGGGTTTTGTGTGGCCTCGATATTATGAACTTCATATCATGTATATAACGTACTCTATTTACCCTACAATATAATATGTAAAGGTAATATTAAGTAATTATTTTTTGTAGTGCTGAGGATGTTGGACCTGTTTTTTTCGTGGGTAAATAAGGGTGGGTAAAAGGTTGAGATTGGTTGAGGTGAGTTGAAATTGGTATTTTTTTTAGGTGAGTTGAAGTTGATTGAAATGAGTTGAAATTTGTAATTTTTTTTGTGGTGGGCTGAAGTGGGTTAAAATAATGAGAATGTAATTATGTGTGACAATTTATGAAGTTATTGTAATTTTTAGTGCATTTTTTCGCTGAATGGTAATTTTACAATTTTGTAACTATTTTTCTGGAAGTTGGAGGCCGGCACAACTTGTCAATTATTTTTAACGATTTGGGTTACAAAATTTATTGATGACAACTTTTTATATACGTGCCTTTTTTTGGATAAATTTGAAAATACCAACCTAAACCCACTTCAACCTATTTTAACCCACCTTAACCTACTTCAACCCACCTCACCCTTTTACCCGCCCCAATTTACCGACGACAATAACAGGTTTGTATTCGAAAAATTCAAATGTAATTAAAAAAAATAGTATGATCGTAAGTGTTACAAAATATATCAACAATATAGATTTGTTGTTAATTTTTAAATGCAGGAGTTGGTTAAAAATATAACATTATCTTTTTTCTAATTTTATAAAATACGAAAAATTAAGTTGTGAAAAATAATAAAAATATGATGTAATTTGAAAAGCGTGTGACAGCAAAATATGATGATGATAATTTGAAAATTAAAATAGAATTGTATCTAATCAATACTGTCTGATGCATCATGATAATCAACAAAATGGAATCGTATCTAGTCAATTCAAAAACACTAACCTCAACCCACTTCAACATCCTTTCATTAATTTAACGAAGTTTAATTTATCACATCAACAAAATTCAACTCACTTCAATGTATTTCAACCCATCTCAACCTACTTCAACTTACCTTAACCTACTTTACCTTTTTACCCACCCAAAGCTACTTATAAATTTTCACCATTTTCAAATCATACTACTCTGCAAAAATAATTAAATCTCACATGACACTTTACAAATTATTAAATTTATGAAGGGGTGTGTTGAAGTTGGTTGAAGTAGATTGAGGTATGTTGATATTGGTTGAAGTGGGTTGAAGTTGATATTTTTTTTTTTTTCAGATGGGTTGAAGTAGATTGAAATAGGTTGAAGTTGATAAATCTAAAATGACCTATGAAAAGAAAAGAGTTGTTGAAGCTGAAGATGTTCAACATATCTTGCATGAGTATGAATTAGCCTCCCATCAGGTCATTAATTTTGGCAAGAGAAATGGTCTTTTTAACAAGGGAATTAAAGCTGATAGTAGAATTTGGAGTACCCATTCCCTAGACATTAGGCCGGTGCTATCTTATGACAAATATCTAGACCTTCTTGATTTTGTTGGAAGATCTTGGAAGAAGTCTTTTCTTTTCGTTGTGGAACGTATTGAAAAAAGTTATCAAGTAGGATAAATCATTCGGTTTTCTAGGTAGGTAGAGAAATGCTAATAAAAGTTGTGACCTAGACTACTCTAACCAACATAATGATTATTTTCATATTTCCAATGAATCTATGCTATACGATTCAAGCTACTGTTAAATCGATTTTGGTGGGGTCATAGGAAAGAAGATATGAAAAATCATTGGATTAAGGGGATACTTTATGCAAACATAAAATTAATGGAGGGTCGGTCAGAGGATAGGGGCTTTCAATTGCAATGATGCTTTGCTTGCTAAACAGTTTAGCAGGCTGCGTGGTGATGACTCATCGTTAGTGGCTAGATTGATTACGACAAGACACTATCTCAATTGCAATATTGTGGGCACTCCATTGGATTCTCATCCTAGCTCCTCATTGCTTATCATTCGCAGTGCATGTAATCTAGTGGCTAATGACTCGCGTTGGCTTCATAGGAAATGATGAATCTTTGGAGACTTGGGGTAGTAGTTGGTTGTGTAGACCTTGCTCTTTCCAGCCAACTACTCCAAATTCGCCTTTCTCACAT
Organism: Selenicereus undatus; assembly: GCA_017589665.1. Classification (NCBI taxonomy): domain Eukaryota; kingdom Viridiplantae; phylum Streptophyta; class Magnoliopsida; order Caryophyllales; family Cactaceae; genus Selenicereus; species Selenicereus undatus. Next base: position 13,047,484 of record JACYFF010031955.1, read on the forward strand.
GCAACTAGGGTGTTTGATCTAACAGATTTCGGGCATGGGCGTCATTGGAAAGATGGGGAGTCTTTGTTTCCGTGTGATGTCGGTGTGATTCTTAGCATTCTTTTGAGGATTTTTGGTTAGGATATAAGCTTATTTGGCGTTCCTTAATGAATGTGATTTCTTTAGTCGAGTATGCGTATCATTTAGATGTCAGTTAGTGGTTTTGAGTATGGGTGGTTCATCCAATAGTGACACTAAAATTTGAATAACTTTGTGAAGTCCAGATGTTACCCCTAACAATTAGGGTTTTCGCATGGCAGCTATGTCATGTCACGATGTTCAACCCATGAGATTCAACATTGCCTAGCTACTTCCATGGTTCAACACGATTTGTGCTATATTTGACTATTCTATGAAAATTGATGTTAGTGTTTTACCGCAATGCCTTTAGGAACTCAGATTTGGAAGGGTACTTCATCTATACTATTATATAATAGTAATGTTGTGATGATGTGGATCTTTCCTAAATTCTCATAAATTAGAGTTTTTAGATCGTTGGATGCAATCTCTCTCTTGATCTTAACCGTTAATTCAATTTTGATTATATTTAAATAAATTTCAAAACTTCCTAAATTACAATTGCTTTGCTATGTTAGCCTATGTGGCTTTTTTTGGTATGTTTTCAATAACAAGAAATAAAATTGCAGAATTTTGTTGGAAAAGGCAACTTTATTTATTTTTTGTTAGTTTTCTAGATTTTATGTTATTCATAGAATAGACCTTCCAAAGATTTTTTTTTATTTTTAAAGAATATTAATAGTTTTATGTTTCTTTGTGACAAAGAATATTAATACTTTTCTAAATTCGTACAAAGCACGGGTAACAAATTGCCTAATTTGATAGGGTCCAGACCTTCCAAACATTGCACAGTCTGGACCCTCTAGCATTTGCACAGTGGGTCACTGGTTTTAGGAATTTTTTTTGGTTTCTTAAAGTATATTGATTTATTTCTCTTTCAAAAGAGTATTAATGGTTTTGGGCTGTTTCGATTATTGTGAGTTATTGGGCTAGAAAAAAATTATAAAAATTTTACTGTAGAATCTACATGTTATTTGGAATTTTTTTGTAAATTTTTACATATTTTGGATGTTTAATTTGTGAGTTATGAACTTTTTATTGGAATTGCCCTATTTTAGTGCATGATTTGATCTACTGTTTCAATTACTAGGAGTTATTTTCTTGAAGAAAAATTGTGAAAATTTTACTATATATTATCTATGATACTTGAATATTTTTTGTAAATTTTCATGAATTTCTGATGTGTATCTTGTGATTTATTCATTTTTGATTGAAATCTCCCTGTTTTAATGTATATCTTTGGATACTGTTTCAATTTTTATGGATGATTAGCAATACAACATCGTGTAAATAAAAATGGATGAATTTATAAAATATTGTGATTTCGCTATCCAATATAACTATAATTACATCATGTCTTTCATGTTTAATATTTAAATATTAAATTTTGATACAATAAATTTAATACATTTGTAAAATCAAACCCCTTTCCATCTCCGCCTAAAAAAGGAAATCGACATAAAAATAAAAAAGAAAGCAAAAAAAAAATAAAATCAAAAGAAAATACAAAAAAATCCATTTAATTCACTTAGTAGGATTGAATATGGATGCAATTAAATTAGCAATACAACATTGCATAAAAAAAAAGTGGATAAATTTATAAAACGTTGTGATTTCACTATGCAATATAACTACAATTAGATTATGTCTTTCATGTTTAATATTTAATAATTGAATTTTGAAATTACATTAGATACAGTGATTTGTCAAACATAATATATTTAAGGAATAAAAGAGTTATTACCCAATAAAATATTATTATAACATAAAACTCTTTTACCTTGCCAAATGGGTTTTTATTGTTAAGTACTCTTGATTACACATTTTGAGTTGTATGTTAACTCATAGAAGGTATGCCTAACGAGTTTTCATTGTTAAGTACCCTTGATTATACATTTTGAGTTGTGTAGTTAACTTAGTTAATGGTTTATTTTCAATAAGTTTATTGTTTTAGTATTATTATTTCTCATCCAAAACGTTCACTATAAAACAAACATATTTCATTTCAATTATATTAAGAAATATTTTCTTTACTGATGGTATTAAATTTTAGTCGTAAATATGAGTAATATATCATAATTGTCACAAATGATACGATACAACTCTTCAATAATTCAACAGCTCGTTACATCTATCTTTACAGCTCCTTAAATCTTCTTGCAGCTGCTTACATTTTCTTACAACTCATTACATTTTCTTATAACTTACAGCTGTATCTTATCACGAAATAAAATAGGCTCTAATATATATATATATATATATATATATATATATATATATATATATA
>JACYFF010031955.1:13049987-13069882 GCA_017589665.1 Selenicereus undatus
TATGTATATATATATATATATACACACACACACACACATACATACACGTACACAATACGTCAATCATACTCCTGGGAACATATGCTCTCACAAGCCACATCATCAAATATATACTAAAAAAATAAATATATGACAAATACACATGTGAAATATATATATACATGGATAACGAGATTATGTGCTCTCGGGAGCACATAAGAAATTGTCCACGTACATACGTACGTATGTATATGTGTAGATATATGTGTGTGTGTGTGTGTGTGTGCGGGAGCGGATGTATATATATATAGACACACACACACACACACACACACACACACACACACACATATATATATATACACACACGCGCGCGCGCGCGCGCGCGCGTGTGTGCGTGCGTGTATGTGTGTGTATTCAAACTGTCTATTGTAGCATGCGCCGTGCAAAGCACGGGTCTAGACTAGTTTGAGTAACAGATATGTAAGATGCAGTTCAGAACCTTGAGGGATTGCATGGACATGGCAGGTGAGATTCTTAGTAAGAGAGACCCCAAATTGTTTGTTATGATTATTTGGAAGTGCTAGAAGCAGGAAATATGTTCAATTTCCAGACGCATTATCATAATATGTCAATATTTCGAGAGAGGACTATTAGTTTTGTGAAATCGTACAGTGAATTGAATGAAGGAGAAGGAGGTGCTGCAGGTTCCCATCAAACTTTGTGAGAACCATTAGCCACGAGATTTCTCAAATTTAGTTTTGATGGTGGGTGTGTGGGTGATGATGTTTTTTTGGGGGGGGGGGGGGTGTTTGCATTTGAAGCCATGATGGCAGTGTTGTTTTGGCGAGAGTGTAGCAAGGGTAGAATTCTGTTGTGCCCATGATTGAGGAGAGTCATGCTTGCCTCTTTGGACTCCAAGTTGCTCATGACTAGGGATGACAACGGGGCGGGTTAGGGACGGGGAGTATATTCCCCGTCCCCGTCCCCGCTGGAATCCCCGCCCCCCCGTCCCCGCTGCGGGGAAAAAATTTCCCCCCGTCCCCATCCTCAGCGGGGATTTAATCCCAGTCGGGGCCTCAACGGGGATTTTTACCCGCTGATTTTTCCTTACTTTCTAAACTCTTTACGGCCATGACTACCAAATCCAGTATATATACCTAAGATTTTTGCAAAGAAAATTACATATATAACCTTAGTTGTTTCATTTAAAAATTTTGAAAATAAGATTATTTTTGTAATTTTAATTAAAATTGGGGGCGGAGGCGGAGATTTTTCCCCAATCGGGGAATTGCGGACGGGGATGGGAACGGGACAAAACCCCCGACGGGGAAATGGGGACAGGGATAGGTTGAATTATGTCCCCGTCCCCGTCCCCATCCCCGAGCGGGGATTAATTTTCCTCCCCGTCCCCTTTGGGAACGGGGATTTTCCCCCACTTCGGGGCGGGGCCCCGGCGGGGACGGGTATTCCCCAACTTTTTGCCATCCCTACTCGTGACCATGACATTCTCAGTTTGGTGGTGGAAAGGGAGAGGGGGTTGTTTGTCGTTATCAATAAGCTGCGTGGTAGAATAGTTGAAGATTATTCTTTAAGCTTTATTATAAGTGATATCCTTAGTGCGGTTGGGTATTTTTGATTTCATTTCCCTTGCTTTTATTAACAAAGAAAGAAATCGATTATCTCATGAGCTTACTCATTAACAACCACGCAGCTATAAGAAGACAGCAACAACACCTCCCAATGTGGGTTCCGCTTTCGTGGGGTTTGGGGAGATCCAACTATAGGCAACCTAACCCCTACCGACATTCCTACCCGTAGAGAGACTGATTCCTAAAGATCCATAAAAAAAAAATTTGAGAAAAATATTTAATGGAGGATTAAGATTGATGATGTTCCAAACACTTATTGTACATCAAACAACATATGTATATTTTTTTGACTCAAATCTAATATATGGTCTTGTCTTACAATGATTAAAAAAAATGAAATCTAAAACTAGTTTTCGCATTTCGTTTAATTTTTCATTTTACTTTTTTTAATAAAGAAAATCTCTCTCCGAAAAAGGGGAAAAAGGGTATTGCTGGGTACTGCTTGGCGAGCACGCAGCAAGTCTGAAGGGCACACACAGCGCCCCCCCCCCCCCCCGGCGTGCTCACAATCATCTGGGAGCCTCTAATCCATCTTCATTTTCTGATTTGCGCCACTACTACCCACTTGAGATGTTCAAGAAGTATGCTTCCCTTCCGTCTCTCTCGATTTGAGGGTTTTTGCTTATTGTTAATTCTTGTTGTTGTGGTTTCTTCTTTTGGGTTCCGCTTCATTTTGTTGCGAGGTTGTGCACTGATTGTGAAATTTGCAAATTTGATGCCTTTTTGGTTGTTTACCACTTGAAATTGTGAATCGCCGGCTGGTTGCCTGAATCTTTGCAAAACCAATCGCTGTTGCTTGTCTTTGGTTCATTAAGTAGATGAAAATTTGAGGGTTGGTTCAGTTTGCAGTCAGGGTTTTACAGGAGATGGGAAATCTGGAACTGCTTTAGGCTACTTTTCTCATTCCATCCTCTTCTTTGCTAATGATGAGTTGTAAGCTTGTAATGGTTTGTGGGTGTCTGATTTGAATCAAGCCGAATAGCAGAGGCGAAATTTTGTTCCCTGTGGGGGTTTATGTTTTTTTCCATCACTTTCTCCCCCCCCCCCCCCAGCCAACAAAAAAATTGTTTGGAGGAGAATTCTGGGGCGCTTCGCTTGTGTATGAAGATTTATTCCGCATGCCTTCTGTTCGCGACTGTTAGTCAAATCCATACTTAAATTTACTTCGGTGTAGGTGACAATTTGGCAATGGGACTGGGGAATGGCTTTCAAATATATTTTGTGGGTGTGAAGGGGGGGGGGGATTATTATAGCCTGTTGGAACCCCTAGTATGATAATGATATAGGAAGTCTTGAGCTACATAACTGCCAACTGGTGATAAGAGACGGCTATTTCGAGTACCTTTGCATAGGGTGGGTGTTTCTGTATGGTATAAAGGTGTCGTGCTCCCGTGTGGCATTGGATTAGTCTACTTTGAAGTTTGGAATCTTGTAATGTTTGTTACAAGCTGACATCATGAATGTTCATTTTTATGTATACTTTCACGTTAAAATAAAAGTGATTAAGTTCCACAGACCCATAGTGCTATCGATAATATAATGGAATATTCTGTTACAAAGCATGTCAGCTTATCCATAACAATTATTTGCAATGGTAGTTACCAGGGATAGAGGAAAGGACTTCTGCCTACAATAAGAGCTACTTTGTTTGCTTTACTGATAGCCTGTTACTGAGAAATGGATGCGTCATGAATCATGATAGATTGGTGTGGTTATGGTATCTCATTGAAAGTTTTTGCTGGAGTTGCCTTGCTCATGTAGGGTATAGCCATTGTATTTGACCATGCATTGTTGCATGTATGATCTGGGTCTTGCTAATGCAAGACCTTTTGACGACACAGTAGGTACTGGGGAGTATTGTCAACTGAACCATGTCAGTGAATGATAGAGGAACAATGGAAAGGGCATGGAACTTGCTTTCAAAAGGATTGCTTTGCTTTCTTTATTTCTTTTCTTGATATCATAACTTCATAAGGGTGACAAAATATTGATGTGATAGGTTCTATACAATCACAACAAATGTGACTGCTTTTGTAGATGATCACTGATGGATTTGTGTATGCAGTCTTCTGCTATTTCCTTTTCATTTTTAAGCAGTTATCTGTGAGCATGAAGAGTTAGAGCACAGTATCCATCTAAAGGAAAAGATAGGGGTGGTTCTTTGAGGGTTAGAGGAGTGAACACTTAGAAGGTAATTAATCTGAAGCTTTTCTGGAGGGTTGGACTTGGGATCAATTATTTTGAGAAGGTTACCATAGTCCCATATGGAGCTATGCTGCTATGGTGTGTCTTAACCTGCCAATCTGAGTTTAAATGTCTTGTGCCTGCATAAAGTTATCCAGATGTAATAAGTGTTTGAATTGGCATTCTTTGCTTTGAAAAGATGTTATGTTTAATCTATCATGGAAGAAGCATATTAGATGCACCCAAGTTCTTGTGCTGTGGTGATCAACACTGTTGATTTTCTGGTTATATTAAGATTAAGGGACTTTTACTTGTTCGTTTATCAGGTTCACTTCTGAGGATGTATCTGCCCAAAATCAGGTCAAGGCCTCTGTTCAAAGGAGAATTCGTCAAAGCATAGCTGAGGAGGTGGATTGGCACTGCTGCTTTATTTATTAACAATAAGGGTGTAAATGGAGAGAACTTGTATTCTTTAATGGAAGATTGTTAATTATAGTTAATACTTGTAAATGATATGCTTCTCTTATGTCGCAGTATCCAGGACTTGAACCAGTGTTGGATGATTTGCTTCCAAAGAAGGCACCTCTTATAGTTGTCAAATGGTTCTTTTTGACTTGTATCTATTGTTTTGATTTTAGTGTACAGTTTCTGGAATTGTCGCTGATGACTTTCTTCTATTGTGCAGTCAAAACCATCTAAATCTTGTTGTTGTAAACAATGTCCCACTATTCTTCAACATCCGTGATGGACCTTACATGCCTACTTTACGGCTTCTTCATCAATGTAAGTTTGTCTTTATAGAATTTGTTTGCTTTGATAAAACTAACTGATGATTTGGGAGAATCTTATCTCTATTTGAGGTTGAGATTGCCTTTGCACTGGATGAGGATAGTTATCATTTTATGTTTTGTTTCATTCTTATAGAGACTATAGAGGTTGTTGTAGCTTGCATTGCTGATTGCTCTACAAGAGCAGCAATAATGTTGACAATTTTTCTTTGGTGTAGATCCTAACATAATGAAAAAGTTTCAAGTAGATCGGGGTGCTATCAAATTTGTGTTTTCGGGTGCTAACATTATGTGTCCTGGGCTCACATCTCCTGGCGGTGCCCTGGATGAAGAAGTTGCAGGCGAACGACCTGTGGTATGAGATTATTTTCCTGAGCCCATTAAAATGTTGGTCCTAGCTTCATTTGTCTCTTAAGTTTCTGCACTTGGTCTCATGTTTAGGTGCAATTTACGGCTAAAACTCCTTCAGAATTGACATTACATATATATGATGATTCTGATTTATGGAACTGATTGCTTTCAGGCTATAATGGCTGAAGGAAAGCAACATGCACTTGCTATTGGCTTCACTAAAATGTCGGCAAAAGATATGTAAGTTTTGATGCTATAATATTTTTGTTGGCATCCTTTTAAAGAGAGTTGATGAACAGGTGATCTCCAAACCTGAACATTGGTAACAGGGCCTCAGTAGTCGATTTCAGTGGGTTTCAAATGCCTGTATAATTACAGACTTTTGTCCTTGTTTCTTTTCAATCATGGTAAAGTTCTGCAGATACTGAGGCCTGATTGTCTGAGACCCTTAAGTTTCCTTGTTGACTAGAACCAGTATTTCACAATTGACATTCTAAATACATTTCTCTAGTGCTTGATGTTATGTATCTAACTCTCTGATTCTTTATGTGATTGCTGTGTTCTTCCATTTTCAGACTTGGCCATTTCTCTAGTATGTTTTTAATCAACCAAATGGTGATATCATACGTCCATAGCAACTGTCATTGGGGGGGGGGGGGACTATTTGGTGGATGTCAGAGCTAAGCGCCTAATTCCTGCCTCTAGTCCAGGTGCCAATAGGGGTCCCATAAGTACTCATGATCGAAATAAGCTAAGAAACCATAGAGGACCATGATGGTTGAACCACATGACGGGGCACTCTGCCCGCACGTATAGTTTTCTTGAGAAAATATTACGACTTACGAGTTATGGCAAATTGACGATGTCCAATTGTCAACAATTCCGATACAGAGCATCCCATGATAGTACAAGTTGTCAGATGTCACAGGCCTACAGGGGAGGTGGTACTTTATATCAAGCGATAGGGAGAGCCTCTGTTTGTTACATGACATAAATTATCAGCCTGCGCGGTGGCCTGTATCACCCAACCAGTGTAATGTTGGAATTCTTACGGTCTGTAGTTTAGGTCCAAACCATCAGAACTCCAATGTGAACCTACTCTTCATGTTATGCATTGCGGAGTCATGGCTTTTCAAGGCCTCACACTGTTAATATTCGAGATTCGAGCTTGTGACATGGGTGCTTGAGATGAAATGAGAAGTTATAGTAACACTGGTTCTCTAGTTTTGGTGAAGCTAGGAGAGATTGGCTGATCCCCTCTCCTCCTAACTTCCATGGATCAATACAGTCATATGAAATTTATTTCGACTTGGTGCTTAGAACTCATACCTATACTTCTCAGTTGTGCTTACGTTTTTCTTTGGGGAACCATAGTGGCCAATTTGACGCCTCCAATGTGTCTTTTCTTGGATCATAAAATAAGGAACTGCTAGCGTTGACCTACTATATGGTATATTCTTCTTTAAGACAACTCGTACTTCTGAATGCAGAAAAGCTATCAACAAAGGCATTGGGGTAGAAACTTTGCATTATCTCAATGATGGCCTTTGGAAGGTATGCTCCCCCCCCCCCCCCCCCTTCTCTTTTTCTGCATAGAGCGATATTTCAAGCGACATCACTCTTATCATGTCTAGATAACCCATGCGCTGAAGGCATAGCCTGTTGAAATTCCATTTTAGGTGAATGTAGATTTCTTTTCCTCTCCCTTGTTTTTCAAACCAATTTATGTCACTGAAAATTTCTCCATGTACTCCTTAAGTTCATGTGATACAATCATCCAACTAATTATGCTATTCTGAGGTTGTTTTCAACTTTTTTTGGGGGGGGGGGGGGATATATTTCATGAACTTTACCATGGCATGTCTGCCATCAGCAGCCAGCTAAATCCAAGTGTTGGAGTGTTGGACATATAGGGGCTGTTCTGTCCATTTGAATATGTTTTGCAGTTAACAGCAAACAGTCGGAACTTGGACAAACTGACTGATTTTGTCTGCTTGCTAATGCAGATGCAACGCTTAGATTGATTGATGGCTTGCAAAGAGCAACCAGCATTGTCAACTTTCTGCCTTCCCTGTTGATTTTTTTCACTCAGGGTGTTTCTTTGCCTGCTTCTGATTCATCCACTCAAGATGATTGAATTCCACCCTTGCGGATTCTTAACATGCATAGTTCACCTTTCACTTGCCTCAGTTGTGCATCATAACACAGCAGTTCTACTAAAACATCAGGAATGGAACCTTGTTACTTGCCTTCATTTCTTTTTGTAGTGGGGGGTACTTCCCAGATTTTCATGGATTCGTGTTTGCCCAATTGGTGTCCAGCCCCGGTTTTGGATACTCGGCTGTCTTGAGAAACCACATGGGTGACTCTGGCTACCATTGGTGTGATCCGTTGGAGTTAAATTAGTTATCCCTTTTGTTGCACAAGGTTCACCATATTGATGGTTTTATTGACCCATATATAATCATCTGCCCCCCGTGCACCGGCCTGGGGTTTTGGTCGATGGTGTACGAGGTAAACTTACAAATGTTAAATTGGAGAAATTTCAAAGGGGAAATCACCTCTCCTTGGGTCTCTACTTTGATCACAATTTGTTTATTGTGCGTATATTTAATTAAACAGTTAAGTGGGATGGTTGGTGAGAAAAAAAGGATTATTAGAAAACTCAAAACTATTAGTCTTTTGATATTTAGGTTTTTGCATAGCATAGATTTTAAAGAGACTTCATCAACTACTGTTTTTTTTTTTGAGCCTTTATTGTAGTATTTCTAATAGAAATTGGTAATACTTTGATAAGTGAAGAGTTTATAATTGTTTATCAAACATTGTAAATATTAACTGTGACAATTTTGTAACGGCCCAAGCAAATTTGAAATTAATCTTGGGATATCATCAAGAAGGGTTGAGCTTAAAGAAGTATATATCAACAAAGAATGTAGTAGGTGAACAAGCTGAAATGTGTGCGGGTGTATTTCAGACAAATTTACTCAACAAAGAATTTCATCAAACTATGACCACGACATTCGCTATTGTTGATAGCATTTTTAACAACTGGCTTGCTTTTTAATTGGAAGTTTTCTACTATGAGCATCCAAAAAACTTTCCACTTTATGGGGTGGTTTGGTAACAACAGTTTTTTGAGAAAAAATAGCTGTTTGAGAGGATTTTGGCTGTTTTGATCAAGTCAAACAGCTAAAGGGTATTTGGTAAAGAGCTGTTTGCAATAGCTATTTGACTCCAAAAAGCTCTTTTTGAAAAAGCTATTCTCATTAGCCTTTTGAGAAGAGCTCTTTGTAGAAATGACATAATTATTCATAAGTTTGAAAAATTACACACATCCCATTAAAAACTAATTCATAAATAAGGGTATAAATGAAATTTTACCAACATATTGTTTAGAAACAGCTAATTTTTATCAAACACTTTTTCTAAAAACAGCTAATTCAAACAGCTAGTATAAATAGCTAATTCAAACAGTTAACAACTAACAGCTAATACAAACAGCTAACAGCTAACAGCTGTTTACCAAACAGGGCCTATATGCATTGACCGTAAGGTGATGTAAAAAAAAAAAAAAAGATTAGAGTACATGCAGCGCATGGCTCATGGGCTAGAACTCATGAGCGAGCGGCTCGTTTTTTGTGTAGTGACTGGCTGCCTCGTGGCTTTTGAGGATGCGCATGAAGGCTTGGGGCTTGCAGCTGCTTGCTACCTCATTTCCTTTGCTTTTTGGGTTTTCCCTTTTTTGTGTGTTTGATAAAGAAGATTGTGTGTTGGGAGTGAGTTCATGAGAATTATTGTATGTCGTGAATTAAAATTGTGAATCTTATATCATACAATGAGAGTTTAGAGTAAAAAAAAATAGACTCATGGGATGATATGGAGAATGTAGACTTTCACTTGTGAGTCGAAATTTTGACCACACACATAAATAGAAAAAAGGGCAGTTCGGTGCACAAACATTCCGCGTTCAAGCAAAGTGCGGGGAAGGGCCGCACCCCAAGGGGTGAATTGTAGGTAGCCTAACCTGTCTTTGTCAATGACTGATTTCACGGCTCGAATCACACACATAAATAGAAAATGAAATTAATTATGTAAAATATCTTTTTTTGGTTAGGCTTTATGTATGTAAAATATTTTTTTATCCCCCTTCCACCCAATTTCGTAATTCCTTTAAAATATTTTTTATCAATAGGTAAACTAATCTTGTTAGTAATGACAAACTAGGAAGAATTTTTGAATTCAGACTTCCATAATAGGAATCTTTTGGATAAGGAAACTATATAAGATTTGCAGATCTCCTTGTTAGAGGTTATATGATGAAGCAGCGATTGATAAAAAGTGGAGTGTTAAGAAGAGTTTCAATTAATTTTTTCTATCAAAAGACTTATTTTATTATTTTAGTTATGAAATTTTATTTGAATGTGATGCTTATCGTTGATATCATATGATATTCAATTAATAAATTCTTCATTTACCTTCCAAAAAAAAAAAAACTAGGAAGAATTATATATTTTTTTCAGAAATTGCTAAAGCTAAAGAGGGCGGGGGGGGGGGGACACATAACATAGCACGTGTACGGTCGAGATTTACGTATCCACAAGAACACTATGAGCATAGCAACACAGAATCAAGCCACCATGCACTAAAAAGTAAAAACCCTAAACATTCCCATGTTTCCGAGAAGCGTAGACGACGAGCCACATTCTGAAAACCCTACCGCGGAGCAGCCGGCGTACCACCACCGCCACCACTGACACCGCCGACAATGGTGATTCTCTCTCCTCTTCTTGCTCCTGCTACGCCATTGCTAGTTGACTGATTGAGCTTCAACTCATCTTGATTTTTCTGTTTTTGGTGGAATGAATCAGGGGATCGATTTGAAGGCAGGAGGTAAGTCGAAGAAGACGAAACGAACAGCTCCCAAATCCAACGATGTCTACCTTAAACTCCTCGTTAAGCTCTACCGCTTCCTCGTCCGTAGAACTGGTTCCAGCTTCAACGCCGTCGTTTTGAAGAGGCTCTTCATGTCCAAGATCAACAAAGCCCCACTCTCTCTCTCCCGCCTCATCACCTTCATGAAGGGCAAGGTACCATTTTCTCTCTCCCCTGTTTATCTCTTCTTAGGATGTTTTGCGGGGAGTTGTAAAAATGTGAATTTTTTTTTTTTGATGGGTTTTGTTGGGTTGGTTCAGGAGGACAAGATTGCTGTGATAGTCGGAACTGTGACCGATGATGTCCGAGTATATGAGGTTCCGGCATTGAAGGTTACTGCATTGAGGTTTACTGAGACTGCACGGGCCAGGATTGAGAAAGCTGGTGGAGAATGTCTCACTTTTGATCAACTTGCTCTCAGGGCTCCACTGGGCCAGAACACCGTAAGTCTCTGTTTGTTTTATTTCTGTGTTTCTCTAATGTGTTTGCTTGTCATGGAGATTTGATTGTTTTGGGAGAACTACGGATGAGTCTTATATGTGGTAACCCAAGCCATTAGAGAATCGGATCCTTGTCAAACTCATGAACACCAGATAATCTGATTTGCATGGATTCCAAATTAAAGCTTTTGTAGCAATGGGTTATCTCCGTCTGATGATCATAGTGTTGTAATTGCTCACTGATGGTAATTAAGAACCTGAGTATCTCTGCTTTTGGGAGGATGGGTAATTACGAGTGGCTGTCCTTTTGTTTTACTGCGTGTGCGGATTTGGATTGAGAGCATGGGGAGAGGTAGGCGAGGAGAGGCTATATAAATATTGTCAACTTTTGTTCAGGGATGGAATACTAAATGGAGCAAAAGGAAGAACGTTTAAGTATATGCACCCCCCAATACCCGGCTATTCGCTCACCTCAAATTGGGGTTGAAGGAAGATTTTTAATAAGTTCACTCGGATTGTGCTTTTTACTGACATGTCCGAACAATGCCGAAGTGATTTGTCCCCTTCCCATATCCTACATTGACTTCCCCTGCCTCTACTATGATTTGCTGATATCCAAATGTAGTTTTACGCATTTAAGATCCATTCTTATTTGTGTGATAATAGGTTCTTTTTTGAGGAAAAGTTCCTTCTGCTTTCATAATTTCTTGAACTGTTATACTGTATGTTGTAATGCTGTTAAAATTATCAGTGCTTTTGTTTTTATCTCGGATGTGCAGATGAGCATTGCCTTGTGTTAGCTGTAGTTTTTGAAAGTGTGCCTAGGCTAGTTGACCGAATTTTCTACGGTTCATTGAGTCATGTTCCGCGGTGCAGCTTTATTTGAGGCATGAGAAGCGCCCTCCCTGCCTTCATATCAACATCCATGTGGTGTAGGTCAAAATACCCGACAACATTATTAGGGTTGGTACAGGCATTTAGTTACAATTTGACAAGTTCCCAAACGTCTTTCTAGAAATCCTGAAAGTTGTGTTTTGTGCATTTACAATAGACCTTGTTTTAGGGATCGTGTAAAGCTTGGATTGCTCTATCTTTGGAACCTCTTATGATGTACTAAGTACTCCTCTAGACAACTTAACAAAGGTTAGGGATTTATTAGTGCGATCAGCCTTATAGGTTTAGAAAGATGATTCTAGAATGCGACAAGAATTCATGTACTGCTCCCTTTAATGGCCTTAAGTAGCCCTACAATTGTGCGGTTGAGAGGTAAATAGGAACACATGGAGTGTTTGATTTGACGACATTCTTCTCAACGATCTGAAAACTGTGTGATAGCCTCGAGTTTGGAGCTCCTTAGGCTGAGAGGTTCTGCCAGGTTGCCTTTTGAACTTCTGAGACATTTTAAAATATCTTTTGAAAATATTAAGGGAACTTTTGTATGATGTTGGCCATACTACTATCACTTATCCATCAATTGTATGATGTTAGCTAGCGTGCCTCCTTCCAATGATATGTTGGTGTCGTTTGTTTTGAAGATTTAGTTCATTAGTTTGAAAGGTGAAAGGTCGTCCTGAAGAATTGTCCTTTATGATAGCGCCGTTTTCACCTAGACTATTCTTTTATGTGCTTGTGGGTTCATTCTTTCTAGCTGATTAAAAAATTGCACATCTCAAATAGATGGGAGACTTGCATTTTAATATTCTAGCTGATTAAAAGTTATGCATTTGGGTTCTTTCCAGGTTCTTCTCAGAGGACCAAAGAATGCGAGGGAGGCTGTCAGGCACTTTGGCAAAGCACCAGGTGTTCCACACAGTCACACAAAGCCATACGTGCGCTCTAATGGAAGAAAGTTCGAGCGAGCAAGAGGAAGGAGGAACAGCAGAGGATACAGAGTCTAAGCTTTATATTGGTTTCTTCAGGCTGTTTTTGTTTCTGTGACAGCCATTTAAACTTTTGCTGAAGTTTAATTCACTTTTGGTTTATTGATTGGATCTTCTTGCGTACTGTAATCTGATCAGATATAATGAAATGCTTTGCTTGTTGGACATGGTCTTTTCTCCATTGTTTCGATGGCAATTTTAGGTTTTAGGACGTATCTTGGTTGATATAGTTGAAATTTGAAGTACGAGGACATGACAATTAACTGAGCTCAACTTCGTAAACTTTGCATAAGTAATTGAAACATATCAAGCAAGGCACCCAACGCTACTACTAACGTTCTAACAACGAGGATTGGGGCATGAGCACTAGTATTACACATGACTAGAGAACTAGAACTTGCCAAAGAAGTCGCAGATATGGCAGCTGACCTCCTCAGCTCTCTCTTGGTTGATGAAATGACCAACTCCTTCCATAACCACAACATCTTGTAGAAAGGGTACGTCCTTCTTGAACCCACCCTGATGCACATACTCTTTCACTCCTACCATATTATACACCATGTCTTGATCCCCAACCACTAGTCTCACCGGTACCTTCACTTCCACTCCAGTCCATGGTGCCGTTAGCTCCCAATTCCTGCATCACATGCTCATTATCAAATAAGTTAATAACAAATTAAAGGAACCATAACTCGAATTGACCTGACTCAAATTGATCTGACTAGACTATCGTATCAACTAATTAGTTGGCCACTCATAGCGCCTTCAATGAGACCCTTATTTTGAGATGGCACTAAGAGGCATTACAAGTCTAGATTCCGGTAGTGGTTCAATGCTCCAGTGAAGCCCTTGGTCTCATACTTGGATGCATAGTAGTCGATATCTTCCTCTGATAGCCAAGAAGGCAAGGTTATCGGATCGTCATGAGAGACTTCAAATGACCTTCCTTTGGGTAGCATGGGCGGTCCTGGATCGCGTGTTGTTAGGATCTTCTTCAGGACACGCTTAGCACCATGTTTGGCTATCTCTGTTTCAATATCCCCAGGTTCCTACACGAATGAGATGAACGAATGCATAAGTGAAAAAGAAAGGCATTTGCTTTCTATTGTTAGAGTATATGCTGATCTGTGTTGCTTAGAGGAATGTGTGTTACGAGTTATCCCAGGCTGTGCCTAAACTAGTTCCCACTTTAGAAGATGTCAACCAGACCATCTAGTAACGTCCGTAGAATTTAAATCAATGTATCAAACAAGAGAAACAGGGTTGACCTGAAATCTGCACATATAGTAGTCGTCACCAAAGACAGCCCTGAGGATCTGGGTGGGCTTAATCTTTGGGTTCCTAGGTCGGAACGGGACCGAAAGAGAGACGTAGGCCCTGATCTTATCGGGCCGAAACATGCAGAGATACCACCCCACCAAGGCCCCCATATCATGAGCGACCAAGTAGACTTGGCCCAGCCCTAGAAGGTCAATGAGGGCCACAAGGTCCCCAACCAAATGGAAGCAAGCGTAGGATGTAACACAGGGTGGGGAGTCAGAGTCACCGTAGCCCCTTAGATCTGGGGCGATTGCATGGTAGCCGTTAGATGCCAGGGCTGTCATCTGATGCCTCCAGGTGTACCATAACTCTGGGAACCCATGCAGTAAGAGAACTGCTGGACCTTCACCCTTTTCTGCTATGTGCATCCGTATTCCATTCACTTGCACCACTCTGTGTTCTATCTCTTCCATCTCTCTCTCTCTGTCTCTCTCTCTCTCGTGAGTTTGTTTGAAGGTGATGGTTTTGATTTGGTTTAGCATTTATAGAGGGGGCTTCTTTTAAGTAATATTGTGGTTCCAAGGGTCATATCATGGGATTCATGGTACTGTTTATAAGCTTTAGGCAAGATTCTAATACCAGTTTTGAAAAACATTTCATTAACTAACATCAACTTTATTCAGCATAAAAGCTTTAACTTATATCTGTTTTTAAGGGTCTGATCTTTTCATTAGGAAATAAGGGTTTATAAATAGGTGAAGTTGGTCAAGATTGATAGAAGTGTGTTAAAGTTCGTTACAGTTGATATTTTTATTGTTAAAGTTAGTTAAAGTTAGTTAAAACTAAAAGAAATGAGTTTGTATAAGGGATGCGAAGAAAAGAGCGAACAGTCCACGTCAATGGTACTTTCCAACGACAAGGTAGTTAGGAAGTAACTGAAGAATATGAAAAGGCGAAAACTTGTTAAATGGCGAATTTAAGGCTCGCATTGACATCAAACACCAACCCATACCAGTTGTACCTCATCAGCTGATCAGATTTCATGCATGTGACTCCTCCCTATGCAAGTACGCACTTTCCATATTTGTCTCCTCCGGGCCCTGCGACTAACGAGACGAGATGGTCAATATATGCTAATTACATTTATTTAACACTGATTTGTAGCTACCTCTACTGTTACAAGAACTATTACAAGATTGAGGAAAGAATGTAAAAGTAGAAAGCAAATTTGATTAAGATGTTTCAATTGATATTTCAATTGGGAGTTGTGATTTGTTAATCGGTTTTGATTGGCATATGGTACATCAAATCAGTTGAGAAGTAGCTTCTATTTGTCATAATTTAGCGGAGTTCTATTTTTTATGTGTTTTTCTATCAGCGGAGATTTAAGTGTGTCTTTAGCATTAATTTATTTGGTGTTTATAGTACTCGTATTTTCTAAGGTTACATACTATTAATTATATGAAAAAAGAAGTAGATCGTTGAAGATAAAGTTGAATTCATATGTAGTGAAAAATAAATAAAACACATGAATATTAATCGAGCTATTCCATTATTCCTAATTTCTCCAATTTATATTTAAGACATTCTATGAAAAGTGACACAATATTTTATATAGAGAGAGAGAGAGAGAACATGCACTGTCTTATCATCGAACCAAATACTTGAACATTTGATACTAAACTAAGAGTAAAATAGGGTTAAATTAGAGACACATTGAAAGAGATAATATCGACTATGCAAATAATGGGGGTCAGCTAATGGTGGTGGCCTGGTGGGTGTGAGGGACTTGGGTTTTTACTTGATATCTTACTTTATTTTTTAAACCATTGTTAAAAATAACAAGATTTTAAATCAAAAGTTGCAGGGTTAGGGGTGTGCGTATAGTGTATATTTATAAAATTTAAAATTTTAGTTAGTTATTCAAAAAACATTTCGGATTTGACTGAAAATTTAAATGGGATGTGATTTTTTCTCCCTATTCAATTTGAATTTGCCGGGAATTCGAATTATTTTTATTAGATCTAAACTTGAACTTTCTTTCCTGCAATTTAAATGACATTATTTTACTTCAAATTGGATTGGATTTATGTGGAAGTAGGAGATAGCCACTGTATCCCTAATCACAAAAGCACAGCCTACTACTTGTAAATGAAACTAGGTTATAGATTATACCGCGGCGTCGTGGGAGGTTAAGGGGCTGCTGTACTTGTAAATTATAAGATACGAGTCTCAAGGCATGCAGTGCAGTAATTACTACTTTCAGGGACTGTTAACTGAACAGGTTGTCATCTGTTACTGCTATCAGCATTCAACAATGGCGTTTATTGCATTCAAAGGTCTGATGTTGCGACTTCCCCAACATCTCCACCTTTTGGCTTTTCATGATTTGCTTGTACCAATGCCTTTGTATTAGTTAAGAAATGCTGTTTATATATTGCAAGCTAACTATTAAAGGATCTTATTAGAAATTTGTACTAACTAGGGCATGTTCTTTTCGTTGTTAAATTAGGGTTGGTAAAAGAGTGAAGTTGATTGAGGTAGGTTGAAGTGGATTGAAATTAGTATTTTTTGTTGAAGTGGGTTGGAGTAGGTTGAATTAAGTTGAAATTGGTATATTTTTATATGATTGGTTGAAGTTGGTTAGAATAGTGACAATATAATTTTGAAGAGCGTAGGTTGAAGTTGGTTGAAGTGGTTTGAAATTGGAACTTTTTATTTAAGTAGGTTGAAGTTGGTAAATTGGAAAAGACCAAAGAAAAAAATAGACCCTTAATATTGCCAACATCGATGGTGTTTGGCAAACAGCTTTTTGAAGAGTTTTTTGGACAAAAAGAGCTTTTTTGATCAAGATTAGTTGTTTGAGCAAGTAAAAAAGCTAATTTGGGTGTTTGGTGAAAGAGCTTTTCAGAATAGCTTTTTGGGTATAAAAAGTTAATTTGAAATGGCTAATTCTATGAGTTTTTTGGAAGAGTTTTTTGAAGAATTTGTTTTTTGTCTCACAACTTTATCAGAAATAGCTAATTTTACCAAATAGTTTTTCAACAAACAGCTAATACAAATAACTAACAGTTAGCAACTAACAGCTAACAGTTGTTTTGCAAAACAGGGCCATCGACTTGAAACCAAAAAAAAAAGAAAAGCCCATATGTTCAACATGCATCAGTTGTCATACCATTAAAAAAAAGGGAAAAGATGGATCATTATTCACTTGATTTGAATCTATTTTTAGACCTCATTAAAATCTTATATTTTTTTGGTTAATAAAAATGATATTATGTGTCATTATTCTGAGTATGTCTATATGCATTGGGGTTTTTTTGTTTTTTTTTTTGGGATGAATGGCCATACACATAGTTAGTCATTTTTAAAAACTATTACGATGTTTTTAACCTTTACAAACCTCTAATTCGAATACTAGCAATTTGTAAAATGAAGACTCTGTTCTCACTAACAAAAAGTATACTAAAAGTACCCCAACAGCATATATGAAGGGTTCATTTTAATTTTTAATCATAAATCCATGTTTTCCATCTATTTGTGTAACCTGATAGGAAATGTTATTATGGGACTGTATCTATATAAATGCTTATATATGCACCCCACAATGTAATGCTAGCCTAACTGCCATTGGACCTCCCCTTCCCAATCACTAAATTAAAGTAGCTAGTACAAGGGTGTTCAAAAATATCCATAATCAATAGCCCAAACTAAAAATTTTACGTGTCTGAATTTCAGTTACCCGAATATTTCAATTTAGATACGATTCGCCGCTGTACCGACCCGAAATTTTGGACATCTGAGCCATGAACACCCCTAGCTAGTACGTACTGTGTCTCCAAAGAGGCCCTTCCCCCCAACAATATGCTTTCAAGTTTCAATGCTCTCATTTTGACTGCACTTCTTAAAATATTTTTTTTAAATGTAAGGTGAGCATGTTGACCCACTGGGCCCTATCTTAGGAAAATCCAACGGCCTTGTATAGGCGGGGCAGGGGGATGAGACTAACTCACAATACCCATGCTTATAAGCTTGGTTGTTAGTCTTGCGCATCTCTACATCAGAGAGAATTGCAAGTCACCTCTAGTATGGAATGCCACCTCAATGCCACTTGAGCTAAGAGCTCTTGGTTGCACTGCTTCAAATATATGGTGAAGAAATAAGGCGCAAAAAGTGAGAGGAGGTGTAACTTAGAGGGGTGGCAATGGATCGAGTTCGGGTCGGGTTAACCATCACCCGCATCCATCACCTGTTTTAATCTACTTCATCCAATCCACCCATCATCTGTAAAAATCTAATCCAATTCATCCATTCACCATCCGCCGGTGAAAATGGGTGGATCAGATTGTAAACGGGTGATGAAAATTTATATATAATATGTTAGCAAATTTATATAAAAAAAAGTAAGTTTTGCCTTTCAAAAAAGTTAAAAAAGGTATTTTAGGTATAAAGAACAAGCAAATATCATATTCATCACATTAGTTTGGATGAAAATCATAGAATTAACAATATAATTGTCTAAAAATGAGTAAAATTTAAAGGTCAAAAATAAAAAGTAAACCAATTGCAAATAGGAGATAAATAAATGGATGACTAAGCGGGTGATAAATCGGGTGACGGATCAGATGAGGCATCACTCGAAACCATGCAAATCCATCAAACCATCACCCATCATCCATCCATCATCCATATATTTCGGATTTTTACCCGCCTTTTCGGGTCAGATGGAATGGATATCTATCGGATGCGGATGAATTGCCACATCCAGTAACTTAACTTGAATTCGGGAAAAAGAGAAGGGGGAGATACCTAAAGAACCATATAAACATTGCACATGATGTGATTTATTTTATCTTTTTAATACTCATGATTTAATGTGAAAATGATGAACTTTTTTTGTACAAACAAATATTTATGATAAGTCTAATTAAAAGGGTAGAACCTTCAAGAATTATAATTAGTGCTAGGAAGTTGAAATTTTGTTCTAAACTTGGATATTTTTGTTTTAACTGATAGATAGAAAGATTAATGCAACATAAGTGAGAACATTAGAGAAGAAATTCTGAATCAACTTGAGACTTAAATTTATTTAATGCTTATAATAAAAAAAATTATTTAGTGCCGCACTTTTGACAACAAGATGAACAACACAATGGTGGCATTATTCTTTAAAGCCCAATTCCATATGATTTGGGACATGTTTCCTCAATTGGGCCGATGCAATCCAAGGCCCAGTTCAAATCTGCCTACAATTAGCCGACTTATGAAGTGACATTTGTTATACAGATGCAAGTTTGAGGTAGGTTGCCTGAAAATTCGTTATGATGTCCTCTTAAAATAGATGCATATGATCATATCAAAGACTTTTGAGCATACCAAAGATAACCCATTCAAAAGGAGAAAGAAAATCATCGTTTAAAACCGTCTAATACTTATAATACCCATTACAAAAATGCCTTTAAGACCAAATTAACTTTTTGAAAGTAAATAGCTATGATGAAATTACCATTAACTCATGCGTTTAGTGATTAAAAGAGTTTTTTTTTAAAAACATATGAGTTAGTATAAAACACTTTATCAAGTAAAAAAGTTAGATCATCATGTTAAAATTCTAAAAAGTTTTAAGATGAAATGAAAATTTTTGTACTTTTAAACGTTTTGAGATTATTGACAATATGTTTCAAAGTGGTTTTCTAGTTCAAAAGTGACTAATAGTTTATTTAACAGCTGCAATGACTCTTCTCAAAATCATTCATAAATGAACTTCTAGTCACTACAATTGTTCGAAAAGTCACTGTAAAACTTTATGTGATATAATACGACTTATATGAGATAGTCTCACACAAGAATTACTATAAGAAAAGAAAATTGTAGAAAAAAAAAATGTAAACCAGTATCATTGAAGCACATCTCCATTTATAAAAAGAGAGACGGCTCAAGCAGACTAGATTTATGATGAGTTGCTTTACGCACCAATGTAAGTCTTAGAAACCATTTATTGGATGCAAAGGTTTCCAAGATGAACTAACTTGTGCGCACTCAAATCAAATTGAAATTGAAAATGAAAATTATGAACAAACATAACATAACAATACACAGAGAGAGAGAGAGAGAGAGAGAGAGAGAGAGAGAGGCGGCTTTTGTCTGAGAATGAACCAAAGAAGATGGAAGCTAAGCAGCTCTTGAGATAACCCTACAACCTCTCATTATATATCCAAAGGCCTTCATGAAGGAAAATCATCAAATAAAATAAAGTGCAAATTGCAAGGCAAGTGGCCTGGTGGGTCACTTGTCTGACAAGCTGTCTCTATATTATTGTCTTTATCCTCCGAATTATATATCCTAAGACAGGCAGATAGCGAGGCGACAAATTTGAAAGTTTTTTTAAAAAATAATTAGTAGATGGCTAGATGCATTTGGTATGTT
>JACYFF010031955.1:13069982-13087030 GCA_017589665.1 Selenicereus undatus
TATATATATATATATATATATATAGACGACTTTGATTGAGCTCCAATTATAATGAACGTAAAAGAATAACATTGAGGGTCATTTTAAAGGACATTAAAAAAATACTTAAAAAATAGTTACGATCAATTAACATTTGTTGGATGGGAGAATTTATTAGCATAATTGAAGTGGTATTATGCTACTGTACGTGTTATTTATAATTGAGCTAACTTTGCAAATACCTCCTCTTTTGCATCATCATATTCAACCATCTTCGCTTCATCTTATGAATAATACGCTTACTTTTAGGTTGAACAAAGACAAAATTTGGAGATCTTTAGCATTTTCATAGAGAAACAAAACCTTAAAGTATTTCGTAAAAAGGTATTTTGTCTGCAAGCTATCGTTAAAAATATATTTGAAAGAGGGCATTGAATTCAAAAAATGAAAGTAATTTAGGTATGATGAGTGTAGAACTTAGTAAATTTTTTATAGTTGTAACCAATTCCCTTTCTGTTCGTCTTCTTTTTGGGGCTTGATTCAACAACATATTATGAGGAATTTAACTTTGGTACAATTGAGTGGATGATTGGTGAAGTCCTTAATTTGAAGTTCAATTTCATTGATCTGTAATAAGTAAATAAATATTATTAACATGGTTTGTATATCTACATCTAATACTTAAAAATAAAAAGATAATTGTTAAATCATTAACATTGTACAACTTCCATCGAATATGGATTAAAGAGAGGCTACCACACACATAGCGTACTACTGCCGATAGCGCGTCCCCTCAGCAAACTAGAACATAAATCTAAAAAGAAAACCCAATCAAAACCAGACCAATATCACCAACATGGTGTAAATAGGCTAAAAGGACTTCAAATCACATTGTCGGATATTTTCTTTTCGATTAATGAAAAATACTTATTAAACCTTCTTGCTGAAACATACTGAATCAAGCTAAACCATGCTAAATTATATTACACCATACTGAATTATACTAAAACATGCTAAAAAGTTGAAGAAAATACAATTAAGTATTTTCAATAAATGCTTAACAGTGTTGAATTGCACTAAATAATACTAAACAGTACTGAAAGTTGTTGAATAATGATAATGAGTACTCATAATACGTTGAAAAAATTATACCTGTAATAGGATTTTTTTTGGGGGGGGGGGGTGTCAAAGGGTAATGTAACAACCAGCATTAGCTAGAGTTGCCATTACAACGCTAAAAACCAGAATTAGTTCAGAGTTGCCTTTTAGAAGCTAACACTGCTAGTGTGTAGGCCTCCTAGACTGACAACCAAGTAACCTTAAAAATGCGAACATAAGCAAGGGTGTGAATGAGGGGCAACCAAGCCGAAAGCATTGGAAGGCACAACTTGAGCGGTGAGCCCCATGCAGACTCTTCATGAGCGCCAATGTAGCATTTTCATTCAAGCTCAAATTCAAAAATCAACATCCAAAAACAAAAGAGCGTTGCAGTGAGCTCCCAGAGTCTCATCCATAATTCCACGGTTTATGGAATAGATCATTAAAAAGTAGATATCAAAATAAACCACCGCCAAGCTTTGCCAACTTACAATACACGCCAATACAAGAATATCCAAGAGGACACTAAAATTCCATTTCTAAAGCTTCTAAGATAAGCTGAAAAAACCAGAGGATTATGATGGTCGCCTGTTAACGCCCACTGTAATCACAATCTCAAATATTACCTCCAAATGAAACCTGCATTCCTTGCATGAGGATCCCTTGCAGTCAGTCGTAACTGGCATTTAGAAACTTCAGCAATTCATTACGCTTGCTCTCTGCGAACTTGTCCTCCTTTGACTTCTCAAGCTTCATTTGGATCTAAGTTGACAGAGCAAGACAAAAATAGAAAACCTAAACAGGGGGTTTTCAGAAACATTGCATCCTTTGAAACAAAGTTCTTGTAGCTAGTTGTCTTACCTTTTTACCGGACACCACACTTCGGCGAACACCTTCTTCTTTGTCACGCCCTAAGAACTGAATATTCAAATACAACCAAGTTGACAGAAGAGATTGAGAGGAATAGGAAAATGCCTAAACTAATGACAGGGAAAAACAAGTTTAGTTATCAAAAATGTTACACGGACATGGCCCTACCAATTTGGAGTGCCAAGTGTGAAACACAGTAGTAGTACTTAATCTTAGGCCATTTCCAAAAATTCTGTATGAGTTTTTAGCCAAACACAAAGGATAGCGTGCCCATGATACCCATGTCGGAGTGTTGAATACGCAAAACATATAAGGTGAATAGGAACTCTGAGCAGCATAGATTATGACCCAGATGAATACCTTAGAAAGCTGCACAGGGCTACTGCTTCTTCCCTCAGCCTGATCTTTCTGCATCCAGCTCCCATTACCAGGAGAAACCCGAGCCGAAAACAACATTCAGACAACCAATCAAATGCCCAGTCAACAGGTCACAGATCCCAGCTCCAATTTCAAAGAGCAATTCCAATAAAAAAGTCAGAAAGAACTAAAATATCAAGAAGAAACCCCTACTCCCGTAGGGTGAGCAGCTAAACTCCATCAGACACTAAACAGGTCCCAATAACATATTACAATATTTGATATGAAAAGAGACAGCAGAGAAAGCCATGCATGTTCTCTGAGAAAGTTATCCCCTACCTCTCCGTTGTGCTTGTGCCGTTTATGACGACGAGCCTTCTCTTTATCTTTTCCTTTGCTCTGAGAAAGCATCATAAGGTAATGAACTGACCCATGAAAATCTTAAATGCTAAGAACAACACAAGAAGGGACCCAATTCACCTTCTTTGGCTTGTCATCATGCTTGCGTCTCCTTGAATGACTTGACACTTCACGCTCACTGTCAGATGAGCTACTGGTTTGCAATGCACAGAAAGGGTAGAAAGATGTTAATCACCCCATCAAACTGATATAATCAAGCAGAGATACCAACTCAAACACACAACTTCACAGTCTGACATGCAAGAGTGAGAGCAGTCCAACCCATTGCTTTATGTCCTACATTCACACTTCACAGCAACTAAATTTTCTGATTTCGTTCAGCTCTTTACTACTTGGATGTATACCAACAAAAAGTGAGATAAACGAAGTCTAAACAGTTCTCAGTTGCAAACGCCCAAGGATCCACTCTCATAAGTCCTAATGTTCTAATGTACCACAAACATTGGACTACCATTAAATTAAACCTAATTTTTATAAGGTACAGATGTAGTAGCCCCATAATTGGCCACTTCAAAATCAAACCAGTAACATACAGCATTGCCAAGGGAGAGTGTGAGAGGACCAAATGGCGCAAATTTACCTCCCAATGGCATAAATGTTTCTGATCCTAGATTGAAAATACACTATCTAATATTTGCTAATACCAAACAGGGAACAGTAAAAGGATTGACAAATAGTTTAATCAGGAAATTTACTTCAGTCCACTGTACTATGAGCTGAAGAAAACCACTAATTGGATACGATAATTCTACCCTTGATAGACCTGTTCATGTGGCAATCCTACTTTTGGGAAAGAGAGACGACTCTACTTCTCTACTTAGAGTGAAAGGATTTTGAGATTTCAGATTTTTCCCCCCTCCCTCCAAAGATAGGTATTTATGTTATTCTCTTAATAACACAAACTCATAAAACCACAAGGTTAAGTAGGATTGTAACTGACCGAGCTGACCCATCAAGTCCTCAAGTTGCCTCAATTTAAGAAGCATCAAGATGATTTCAAAGACATGGATGAACCTAGCGGATGGTATGGTATGTGCTCCACATATCTCAAAATGGAAGTCCAAATTTCTACTTTAGAATGTTTCAAATCAAGTATTCCATGTGTCCACCGCCACTTCGGTGTATAACACAAAAACCTTCACAAGACCACTATTAGCTTTTCTAACGTCTGTTTAACATTTGAAGAAAGTCAATAGGGACTACCGTTCACAGAAGGAAGTCTACCTTTAAACTACAAGGTCATATACTCATACCAGCAAAACTTCACATCTTCCACAAGAGTTTCACCAAAAATTTCATAGTTTTGAAAACTCCTCTTTAAATCTAGGGTCCTACAAATTACAAACCCTCTTCTGAAAGTTCCAAAACTCCATCCGAAGTTTTCAAACACTTATACAAATCTCATGGCCCATTTACGCTTTAGAGCTACATTGAAAAATTCGTTGCATGAAAACAAATTTCCAGGAAGAACAAGACAGAAGAAGATTGAGCATTAAGTAACTAAGCTGCACTTCCTTATCAAAAAAAGTTGCGCTATACCTGGAATAAAGATTACCCTGCCATCTATGCAATTTCATAAGATTCATTTGAAATTCCCCCTTTTTTGGGAGCTGTTTGAACGCATTCAGTTATGATTTACGACTCTTCGATACTGTGAATCAATCCGCTCCTTCTGGAGGTCTGAAGATCTTTCTTTCGGATTGAATTATTACTTTACATGATCTTTACTCAGGTTCAAGTCACGAAACGCCCAATTTCGATACATATTCCACACACAAAACGAATAAATCCAACACCAGCAGCCAGATAGCTCCCAAATTCAAATACTAGATCACAAGTAATTCATTCAACTAAAATAACAAATAAATTTATGAAGCTAGTACCTAAATCATTAAAAATTGCCTTAGGCGGACTTCGCAGATCACAAATCCCGGACCAAATATGCTACACAAGCAGTCTAGAGAGAGGGGGGGGGGGAGACCTGTAATCGTCGGAATAGGAGGAAGAAGAGTAGGATTTGGAGGAAGAATGACGTCGACGGCGTCGTTTGGACTTGGAATGGCTCTTGTTCTTGCGGACCTTGAGAGCATCACGGTGGCGGATGCGGCGACGACGGTGGCGATCTCTACGCGGCGAAGAAGACGACGTCGTCGCCGACGTGTCGGAGGAAGACGAGGCCGCCGATGTTGAGGCCGCCATTAGAGAGAGAGAGTCGAGGGAGGGGAGAGAAGGGAAGACGTCTAGGGTGGAGGATGATGGGATCGTCTCAGGCTTAAAATATAGCACCCAAACGCGTCGTAGAGCTGGAAATGTCTATTCGGGGTTGTTCGTACTTCCGTCCGGCAATTCCACGACAAAAGAGGCTGAAAACCCCGGTCTAAATTGGAACCAAAAAAAAAAAAAAAAAACTCGCTCCGGGCTTTGGTCCTTAAAAAGTGAGGACTTTAAATTTTAGATTTTGGTTCGATTTGGTCTAAGTTTTAAAAAATAAAACTTAAATTTGAACTGAAAATTTATTTATTATAAGTAATTTATTATTATTATGATTTATTGTTAAATAGTATTGATTAGTATTGGTGAGTGTTACTCAATGCTAACTAGCGCTGAAATTATAAGTAAGAAATATAATTGTGTGCTGATACATGCTAATCAGTGTTAAATGTCAATGATAGAAATTTATGATAAATTGAAAAAAAAAACAAGCTCTAAAATATATAACAATATACTTAAATCTAAATTTTTGTTTTCAAAAACTAAGAAAAGAATGTTCTATTATGGAACTTTCTAAGTTGCTAGTATTATGATGGTTAACTTAAATTGCATTCTCACATTTCCTCTCAATAATATAATCTCTCTATTTTTTGGCTGGATAATATAATATTTCTAATTAAGATCAAATGTTATGCATTGTTATTACAATAATTTTGAAACTTGACATCAAATAAAACTCTCTCTTCGAAGTCCCAACTCATAAACAAGAAGGCACACAATATGTACCATCACCAGTTCTCGATATGATCTATTCACTTCTCTAGTATTTTGAAGAATAAATAAATAAATATAGTTGTTTTCAATCCGGTCTAATCTAATCTAATTTGAGTTCTAATTTGGTTGGTAAGGCTAAGGACCAATCATTTTCAGTCTGGTCTTTGGTCCATGATTTTGAAAGTAACGAGTTAGTATTGGTCCAGTGTAGATTTGACCAAGTCAACACTCCTAAATGCCGTAGAGCATCTCATGCAATTTTTTGGGTGCGAATGAGCTCATCTTTTTTTATTAGAAATCGAGGTTACTATTAGAAACTTGGGTACAAATCGCAATTACATTGACTGCAGGACTCCCTTTTCAACATATCTAATGTTTTAAATGTGAATCATTTTTATGTTTCAATTTATTTATTTTTTTATCAGTAAACTATTAGTGTAAATGTCCTATGACTTTTTATCAATGAAGTTTCTTTTTTTATAAAGAAAAACATAGTATTACATACATAAATTTATTCTATTCTAAACTATTTGCTCAAATTTTCACCAATTTATTAAACTTTTCAACAAATAATTTTTATTTGAAATTATAAATGAAAAACTTAAAAATATTTAAAAAATCACAACATTGTAATGTACAAAGAATTAGGAAAGCTAATCAAATATAAAATATGAGAACTTTTCAATTTGAAAATATTATGAAAATTTAAAATTAAGGACATTCTTGCAGTTATCTATGAAACGTTTTTTGGGAGGGGGGGGGGGGGGATTATGTAGAATACATAGCTGAATGCATGAAAATTTAGAGGGTCATATGTCAAAACCTCTTATTATAGTGCAATCTTTGACTAACAAGATCCACAGGTTTTGCATAATTTTTATTCAAAAGGGTTTATCTGCTACGTTGTTTTAGATCTAATCTAAAGAATAGACATCTATTATTATAAAAGCAGCATATAATCAACCAAAGATTTACACATTATGAATTCATCATTAGTAGTGACATCTATTATTATAATAGTGACGGATCGGTTGAAATGTCCGTTTCGACTAGCGTTTTTTCGACGGGTGTAAATTCCGTCAAAATAGCCATTACAAGCATTACTTTCCGTCAAAATCGACTCAAATTTCCGTCAAAAAATCCGTCAAAATTTGACTATTGTCTTGTAGCGAAGCTGTTGTAACAAAACTCTTCTTACCAATATAATAAGGTATCTTGTTTTATTAGCAGGAAAATTAAAATCAAAAGAAGTGAAATAAATAAAATAGGGCCTACTTCTCATATAGCATTACATATGATTTTTTTTTTTTGGGGGGGGGGGGGGGGGGGAAAAAAAAGGGGATTAAAAAAAAAAAAAAAAAAAATAAAAAAAACACCACAGCTCCCCTCACTACTTTCATTTTTTTTTTTTTTTTTTTGGGGGGGGGGGGGGGGCCCCCCCCCGGAGAGAAAAGGGGATTTCATTACTAAGCATCAAAAGTGATATAAAGATCCTCAAAGGCCAGATCCCTAAGAGCATTCCCAACGCTGGGAACGCGTGAAACAAATGGGCCCTGCGTGTCCCATGCATGGGAGAAAGTTGCTGGCAGTTTTGGGGGAAATGGGGGGGCACACGTGGTAGAACGTTTGCCCGTTCCTCCCCCATTCCACTTTTTTTGTCTTTGTTTGATTTTTTTATTATTTTTCTGTTGTTTTTTTAATGAATGAAATATTATTTAGATAGTTTTAAAAAAATATATGTTATAAAGTGGGTCCATACAAAATATTTTATTGTATAATTTAAATTGGAGTTCTATTGGTTGGGAAAGTGATGGAATACAAGTTTTGAAAATGTGAAACTTTTGATAATATGACATGTCTGAGTTCCAATTGATTGGGAGTCCTCTAACATAATCAGGGTCATCCCCTAACCATTCACAGCAATAATGAAAATACGGTTGGAGATGGATAAGGGTGTGAGTAACCCTATTCCTCAATCTATTAGCCTATGAAAGACTGCAAAAGTTGAAACGAGAAATTCATGATTTAAAATCCCATCAAAAACAAACCCAAAAGATGTATTGTCATTTTGGCGGTACATATGACTCTTGAGATAGTACGACATATTTTGCCGCACTTTTGAATTGAATACCCATATAAACACTGTATTCTACATTAGACAAAATAAGATGCAGTAAAGTCTTGTTCTGAGTCAAAATTGAGGCCGTCAAATGTATATATTGGTTTGTTGGATCTCATATTCAATGATTCCTCGTTTCAATGCATTATACTAGTCTTGTTTATTGGATTTTGTACGCTTCAGTACCATTTATAGTGCGATCAATCTTACTAACTTTGTCCAATTTTATGAAGCTAAGTTGAATACTATGATTACTTGCTTAAGAGTCGACACTGTAAATGAGTTGCTAAAAGTAGTATTTCAAAGTAATCTAAGAAAGTCCTACTGTTCGTGAGATGCGAGTCACATATAAATGAAAAAATACAGTATCAGTAGGTCCTAAATATACTAGATCTTTCATGAAATTCAAACTAATACTCCTTAAAAATCACCGGGAAGAGAAGTGTAAAGAATTAACTGAATTTTTTTTTTATAAAAAATTCCTACTTATCCACAATCAATTTACAAGATTAGAGCAAAAGCATAAAAAATTAGCCCAGTCAAAATGACATTGCATTTGTAGTTGAACCTTGATCCCAAGTTAGCATCTGTTGTTGAAGGAAGTGTCGAAGCCAATTCATCAGCAGCTGGCTTGTTGTCAAGCTCGGGTGCGGGAGCTTGGGCCTCCTCATCGGGTTTAGGCCCAACGGCCGGGGGAAGCCATTCATGAACCTCCTCATAGTCGTAATACTTCGGTGGGCTTTTCTGAGGGCCTGGGCTTAGCCCATTTTCGATCGATGGCGCAAAGCTAGGTCTCTCTGCTATGGAAGTGGTTGGGCTAAGCGCAATGCTAGGGGGTAATGATATGCCATTGCTCGGGCTAACCGCGATACTCGATGTTGGTGCTCGGCTATGAAGTTGAAGCATGCCTTGGTTGTTATCTTCATCGTTGGTTTTGTCATACGGTTCATATATCTCCTCGTCAGCCATTAGCATCCTTTCCATTTCATGCACCTCGATTGGGTCTTTGGGTTGCCTCAACTTAACATTTGATGGTAAAATTGGGTTAGTTTTAGGTTTGGTTTCCTCTTCATTAGCCATTAACATCCTTTCTAGTTCATCTATTGTTAATGGCTCCATAGGTTTCTCTTCTCCTATACTCGGGTTGTGCATTGGGTTAAAAGGTTGAACCATGGCCAAGTTGTTC
The DNA here is from genome assembly GCA_017589665.1 of Selenicereus undatus. Lineage (NCBI taxonomy): Eukaryota > Viridiplantae > Streptophyta > Magnoliopsida > Caryophyllales > Cactaceae > Selenicereus > Selenicereus undatus. Next base: position 13,078,997 of record JACYFF010031955.1, read on the forward strand.
TTGTCACTGTTGGTTAATGCTCCGTCATTGAACATACCATTCATTTTCTTATCCATTAACGCCCTCTCTAATTCATGCTCCCCTATGGGCTTCTTCTCCCCCTCCCCTAGGCTTGCACGTTGGGTTGACGCGGTTTCTTCCATGAAACTTGTAGATAGTTTTGCGCTAAGAGTGAAAAGTTCGTCTCTAAGGGTAGAGTCAAATGGAGCAGGGGCGGGGGCAGAAGCTGGTGCATCTGCAATAGAATGGTCTTGGTTATTCAATTTTTCGCCTTCATCCTCTTGGCCACTTGATTTGTCTTCCTTATGTCCGCCATTGCCTGATTTTCCTCCCTTATTCTCTCCTTTATGCTTCGACTCTGACGATCTTTCTTTTTCTTTATCTCCTTTGTTCTCTTGGTCACCCGATTTTCCATCTTTATCTTCTCCTTTGTGGTCTTGGTCACTTGAATTTCCTTTTTTATGTTCTTCTCCTTTGTGTTTATGGTCACTTGATTTTTCGTTTTTATGGTTCTTATCACCATCTTTTTTGTCTTTGTGCTTTTCATAACTTGACTTTCCTGTCCCGTGTTCTTTATTCCTTGATGTTTGTCCTATGTCATGATCATCATCCTCCATTGACGAAGAGCCATCTTCAGGGAAGGAAGCATCCATGGCATATGGTGCTCCAACTGGGGCTCCATCTGGGGCCATTCCAGGTTCAAAGGCAATAGATAAGGTGGGATCATAAGGTACGCCAGAATCCTCAATCCATTCATCGATTTCAAATAAGTTCGGGGGCATGAACTTTTCAGCACTATCATAAGATATAGTCTTAACTCCGCGCCACTTAGCTCTATTAGCCAATTTAGCACCAGGGCCAGCATTGATGAACTCGCTATAGTAACAAGTTTCGAGTGCAAAATTTCCATCCCATGGAAGCCACCCTTGTGGTTGGATAAGATCACCAATGTAGGACTCCATGATGATTGTTCTAGAATACTCCTTCCAAGGCCGACCTAAGTAGGCTTTGTTTTTTTGCCTAAGGGGGTAGTAGTCACGGTCAGCCTCAAACCTACATTTATGAATGATTATTCCTGTGGGTTGGTGCCTCTCCATCCGACCCTGGGCCGTGACGATGCAGTCTTGGTTCGGGAGTGGCTTTCGAACAATAAAAGTGCAGTTTTGGAAGAATGCGGCTGCATCGCCAAATATAAAGTCAATAGTACCTGTTATTCGACAGTTACGATAGAACTGACGATAGGTGTGGACGTAAAGAGTGTCTTGATATCCATCCATATGACAATTATAGAAAATGGATTGGTCAGCTTGGACGCGAAGGGCCACTGCTTGATGCTTTGCTGCTCCTGCTGTATTCTCAATTCCAATGTCCTTAGCCATGAAGTAGTCTCCTTCAACAGCTGCATAGTGTTTTTTTTGTTAGTTATCTACTTAATTATCGAAAACAAAGGAGTTTATTGGTGTACTTACATAAAGTAGCAGTTTTATACGTCTTGGTCCCATCAATGAAGTTCTTGTTATTGGTAATCCTCGTCTTAGTTGGTCCATCTCCAACAAACACGACGTGTTTCATCGATTTTTCCACCACCAAGTACTCATTATAAACACCTTTCTTGATGTAGATAATGAACTTGTTACCATTCCCATACTCGGGGATATCTTTCAGAGCTTCTTCAATAGTCCTGTACTTGCCGCTCCCGTTCTTGTCCACAACCACATCAGCGATGTGCCTAATATCTTTCATCAAGTTGAATTCTTTTAGAGGCCCCTGACCATCGCTCCCTAGCCGAATGGCTAGCTCCTCGTCATCCGGTGCTGTGTCATGAAGAAAGCCAAGGATCCTACGACGCCTATTGTCTGGCTCGTCATCCTCAAAGAGAGTACCCCCATCATCATTATTGTCTAAGTTCATGAGTCGACGATTCTTATATGGATTTTTGTCTAGCCAATATGGTATCGAACCTTGGCTAGTATGGGCATCAACCTTGGGGCCCAAATTGGGCCATCTTCTGTTGTCCCCATGAGGATGCTTATCAAGGAAGTAAGGGATGCGGTCATTAAAAGCATGACCAGCAACCCTCGGGCCTAAGTAGGACAAAAGCCGCCTCCTGTTAAAGGAGGCAACATCAATGGACCCAATCAATTGGGACATGTCCATGATAATGGCTAGCCCATTGCTCGACATTTCCAATGACAATTTCAACACTTCCTGAACCTTTTTGGCCGCGTCTGCAGTGGTATTCTCAAATCCATCAAGGCAAGTCTCTTGGTATGTGATTGTCGCACTTAGCCACGACTTCATCTTGGCTAACACCTTAGTGACCCTATTCCACTCAAATTCTTCAAGGCCCTCGAACGAGCGTTGTAGGTCCTCCATGGCATCCACAAAGAGCTCCCTACAAACCTTCATGGAATCAGCAGTCCTAGGGTCATTCTCAAGCTCTCGTAAAACACTAGAATTATGATACACCGCGTTCAGTTCCTCCTTAGCAGACCTGAATGCCGCCCTCACTAACTCTTTCGGATTATCAGTATCCACATTTGACAGGCTCTTAAAACACGCTTCTTTGAAGTCTGTGGGCTGGCATATGGCTTGGACCGCCTTCGCCGTGGCTTCCGCCTTCGTATCCTCCTCGTGTTTGCCCCAGTTGGTGACGAAACCCATCGTGATGGCAGCAATCAACCCTACTAGGACAACAGAAGCAAGGGTGATTACAACCACCTTGGACATCGTTTCTGGGCAAATGTTACCCAACAAGACAATCCTGATTTCTCTCTCGTTTTATCTCTAGTAATGAACAAGCTAGAGAGGAGAAGAAACAGGCATATCAAGGCCCTCTCTGCTGGTAAAGCCTGAGGGCCCCCCCTTGCAAATTCTAGTTACTAATTTTTGCAATTAATTTATAAATCATGGAGGGGAAAGAGGAGAATTTTAGGGCTTAGGAAATGACTTAACAATGAATTAAATGGAATGCAAGGTCATGAGAACAAAATGGTGAAATGTGACATTCTACTATATTAATGCTTTACTTATTTTCCCACCCAGGTTTGTTCATCTATTTTTGGGCTTATGGTTTGAGGCAACTAGTTTCATCTGTCATTGCTAACTATGGCCATTTCTTCTTTTAGCATGTTAATTACAAATTTAAAAAACAATAAGCAATAAGCTGTCATTTGGAGGATCTTTACAACGTTTGTTTTTTAGATAAAATTAAATTTGAAGGGTAGCATTTGGTAAATAACTTCTGGTGAATACGAGATTAAAAGTCCTCTATATATAGACAGACAAGGACATATCACAACAAATTTAGCATATAATTGAGCATATACTGGCTATCTTTTAGGTATAAATTAATCTTGCAAAAATATCTTGTGAATATTAATTAGCATTGTGACAACTAAACTCAATGATAAACACTCGAATTTTACAAAATAATGGTCACTAAAATTCTAAACTCCACTCTTCGTTATGTAACATCTAGAAAATAAAATTCTGTAGTAATAACATTCTTATATTTATTTTTATTGTTAGATGTTGGGGATCTAGGCTAAAAAAATGTTAATTCTAAACTAAATTCTTTATATATATATATATATATATATATATATTCTAGTAATAACATTGTTGTACTGTTATAGCAGCTACCTTAACGGCGTATAAGCTCACACTCTACGAATGTTTATGCAATGTGACCAAATCTTATAATTAGATTTTGAGAGTTTAAGCGTAGATCATTAATAACAAAATTTGAAAGCTTGATATTGTAAAAGAATTATTTCAACCAAAGGTTTAATCTAATGGTTGAATGCCTAAAAATATATTTATACTATAGTAGCTATATCACTACCAAAAGCAGGGAGTTTGACAGGTTGGATTTTGAGGTCGTTGACACCATGAAGCCAGACAGCCATGCTTTCTTCATTCTTAATTGTAGCAGCAGTATGTACCCAATGCTTCCCTTGTTATTATTATTTTTTTTTTTTGGCTGATTCCAATGCTTTTCATGTTGATTGAATTCGCTTGATTTATAAGCAACTTTTTTTCTCTCTCTCGAAGTTGTGATGTATTCAGGACGGATGAATTGCTCTTGCCTGGAATTTTCAAATACAGGCAAAATCACGTCTACTAATCCAAAAAAATTATATGCAACAGATAAAGTGTATTGAAGGGGCGGATAATCTGTGTCTTTGCCCCCAATAGTACAAGAAAACTGCTGTAGAAACTAGGAAGATCACTCTGGAGAATCCTACTTGGTTAGGACCCTGTGCCGATATCCTTAAGTTGGCAAAGGCAAACTCATATTAACTCTTAGCAATTAATTAATTACTGAAGCACAGAAAAGCTCTCAAGCTAAAACTGCACATAAATTGGAGATACCGACAATTTTGCTGCATTCAAGTGGTAAGTCTTAAGTCAAAATCCTCACAAACAACAATAGAAGAACACAGCTAAACCAATGACTTCAGCATTTTGAGTATCAGATCAATCCTACTTCATGTTGTAACACACATTACAAACACAGATGCAGCTTCATTTACCTCCAGACTCAACTGGTCGATTTAACCAAAGATAAACCTCAGTCCTCCGAACAGAGACGAATGGAGCTTCTTTTTTCGTTCTGCTATGCTGGTTTCAATACGGTATATGATCCTCGTCATTTGGCCACTTAAATATCATCAGCATTTGGGTCTATCTTGATATATAGGCCATGTTGTGTTAGTCCCATCTGACTTTACAACCTCTTGACCATAGAAGCTGAAGGACTTCGTGGGAAAGCGAGAATTTAAGAGAGACTTCCAATTTCACCTTTTTAAGTTGAAGTGAACAAGCCCAAAGTGCAACCTCAAACCCTCCCACTGATACATTAGGAAGGTGGACCAGCTTTGCATCCTGAAGACATGAGAGATTGCTCATTATCATCCACAGCCCTACTTCTGAGATGGCGCAGCAGCTCAAGTTTATCTGCCCAAATGAAGTCAATACACCGCTAGGTAATCAGTCAATCACCACTTCCATAATTGCTCTAAACAAAAGGAAACCCTTCGCTCTTTTCTAAGACTCAGCAATCTTTCACAACAGCACAATGATATGACCCTAACGGTAACAAGGCATGAAGTTATAGAGGAAGACACAAACAAGTTCAGCCTAAATTTGACCTAGTCTTGAGCCATTTGTCATAAGTGGCTATCATAATTTCATACGATACACGAGATTCCTATATTAAAGATACAATATTTTAGGACCATTTCATTTAATATTTACATATAAATACTGATTTATATCATCATTTACTTTCAACAATTGCTATAATTATTTCAGCAATACAAAACTAACATGAATCAAAATATGAAGACTCCTTTCAACAAGAATTGCTAGTGCTATTACACTACTCAATTATAAAAAGTGATAAGTCATCCTTTCAGCAAAGCGAAATGCCATTGATACAATGCTGTCAAGAGTAGATAATGCAAACAGTAATTTCGCAATAAATATTGCATTTAGAGAAATTGGACGACAAATAAAACTACTTTCCAAAGATATTTACACGTGGTTTAGACTGAGGTAGAGAGGGGGAAGGGAATGGAGGGGAAGGGAAGGGAACGAAGGTGATTATAGGGGCCTACAAATAAAACTACTGTTGTGGAGAGTATGCAACCTTCCAACATGGGTCCAGCAAAAACAGTCCTTCTACAGTTGTATTCTAGGGGAAAGGTTGCGTACATTTAATCCCCCCCCCCCCAAAAAAACCCAAGGGGCCCCATGAGAAGGGGGACAAAAAAAGGCCGCAGTCCTAGGCTCGGCTGCAAGCTAGCTATTTTGGTTTGGTTTAATTTCAAACAAGTAGTCCTAAAGTGCAGAAATTGCACATCAAACAAATGCACTTACCAACACAATGATGGCCTAATTTTGTCTACCAAAAGCCTTGGGCAGATATTGATGGTTGAAAACACAATGAAGTTTACCTGGCGCATGTTTTTGGAGTAGAAGGCAAGAGCCCAGAAGCCAGAATCTTGAATATTCCCACAGTGCTTTAAATCCAATTCAGTCAGTTTCCTGCATCCAGCTGCAATAGTTTGCAATCCAGCACCCATGACATTCATAAGTCCACGCATCTCAAGTTCACACAATTCCTCCATTCTGCCGATGTACTCCATTCCTTTGTCAGTCAAGCTACTGCAATATGAGACATTGAGCTTCTTTAACCTCTTGCATCCAATTGACAAAACAGCCATTCCATCATCCCCAACATCAGGACAGCTGAAAACTCAAGACAAGCAGAAGAAGAAATGCATTAGAAAAAGTCTAGCTACAACTACTCAAGCAACATCACAAAAAGTACATGATTAGTATAGGCATATACCGGTATAAATCAAGTTCACAGATCTTGCCACATTTCGAAGCAACATAGATCAATCCCTTATCTGATATGTTGTTGCAAAGACCTAGTTTCAGGAATTTAAGTTCTGTGCACCTAGACAAGCAATTCAAAGCTGCAGTACAAAGAACAGGCTCCCATTAGATAATCATCAAGACAAAATGAATACTTGCTAGTTGTAATAAGCATTGGAATATACATCTTGATACGAAGCAGTGGTTAAATCCTTGAGCATATATTTACCCATATCATTTATGCCACAGCAATCTGTAAGATCAAGCTCCTCAAGCAGTAAACAGGAAGAGCTAAGCAGTTCAAGACTCTTTTCAGTAATAGAACCACAGGACTCTAACTTTAAGGACCGAAGCTTTATGCATGAGCCTGCTATGGCTGCAATGGCAGCATCAGTAACTGAGCCACAACAGGAAAGATTCAGGACTTTCAAATTGGCACAGCCAGTTATTAGCCATGTAATGTCAAAGTCTCCCAATCCTATGCATTTACTCAGACCAAGTTCCACCAGAGACCACCTGTTGGTACTTATGGTATGGAAAGTAGACTGACAAACTCGAGCACCATCTACTCTGAACACATTCAGAAACTTCAAGTTCTTCAATGCATCAAGAAGAGCAAAAGTAAGAGCCTGCAACAAATAGCGATGCAAGTATAAGCTCAGAGAATAATTGACATATAAATCCAAAACACGTGATGAGAGCAAGGTTTCCCACAGTTCAAACAGTACTCACGACCATAGAATGGCTCGCATTCAGCTGTAGCAGATCCGGATGTCCTTTAATCAATGAGCATAACCCAGCCGAAGTAATCCCATCACACCTTGACATATCCACCACCTGGAACCACAAAAGAAAAGTCTCAGTAAGCACCATACTCACTATGGGCAGCACTTACGTTACTTGAACTCTTGATTTTGCTCCAAGTACTGTTATCGGACAATGGACATTCTTTAGAAAATGAGCACAATTCTTTTGAAAATTACCAAGGTTTACATGATACCCATCTTCGACACTCTACGCGCCGACATCGGAATGACCAAGTCTGAGAAACCTAGGCCAACAGAATGACTTCTAAATACAAGAACTACAATAATAAGTTTTAATGATTCGCTTTCAATCACATTATCTACAAATAGTAACTACTATCACACCCCCCCCCCCAAAACACACACACACACACACACACACACACACACACACACATATATATATATATATACACACGCACACGCACACGCACACACACACACACACATATATATATACACATATATATACGTATATACATATATGCATATATACGTATATATAAACATACATACACACACACACACACACACACACATATATATATGTATGTATGTATGTATGAATGTATACACACACACACACACACACACACACATATATATATGTATATATATACACACACACACACACATATATATATGTATGTATATATATATATGTATATATGTGCATATATACATATATATATACATATATATATGTGTATATATATATGTATGTGTATATATATACATATATACATATATATATACATATATACATATATATATATATATATATGTGTGTCACATATATATATATATATATAAGTATGTGTGTATATATATATATATA
>JACYFF010031955.1:13087130-13140953 GCA_017589665.1 Selenicereus undatus
ATATATATATATATATATATATATATATATATATATATATATGTATATAAGTACATACATATATATATACATATATATATATTTTACACATACATGCATACATAAATATTTGTATATATATATGTATACATACATACATATATACATATATGCATAGATACATATACATATAAATATATGTATATATGTGTGTGTGTGTGTGTGTGTGTACACACACACCCCAACTAGTAGAATCTTTCTCAAAGATAAAAACCACCCATTCCTTAATGAAAGATTGCAACTTGGACGATTCCATGGACAACAATTGGAAACTTAAAATTATACAAGTGAAACCCCACACCCCCCCCCCCCCAACAAAAAAAAGGAGGGGGTTCTGTTGGCAGTTTGCAATCTTCTGAGAACATCACAAAGAGTTGACTGATTGTACAACATGAATACACTAGTAGGTCCATAAAATCAACTTTGCAGCCAACATGCTTTGGCAAATATTTTTGCAACAGGATTTTCCTAAAGTATCTCCCTGATTTGAAGTTGTGTTGCCCAATTGCATGCTTACATGGAAGAAAGCGGGAAAAAAAAAATTATAAAATGCAGAGACCTTTCAAAAAATTTATAGACCCTCTGTTTTAAGAGTTTCTCGGCCCAGTGAGAACCAGAACCAAACAAAAAGCACATATGCATACTTGAAGTCGCAAACAAGGGGATAGATTTGGAACAGTATTTTATACAATCATTCCCATTGATTGGATGGAGGAGAACTAATCGAAGAAAGTAAGAATGATCAATTGAGGAAACATCATATCAACCTAGTTGCTAGCATTGGTTTCTTGTAAAATTCTTATCACCTTCTAATGTGTATTAACAATCCCTTCCTCTTCGAATAATCATATCTAGTTAAAACGAAAGCTCAGTCTCCAAAGACAGTTTCAGCCTTTAACATTGCTCTGTAACCCATGGTATGCCCTTGACAACTTGCACAGCCTTGGTCACTCACCTGCAAAATCCTATGTTCTCTAACAAATTTGTGCTGTCACTTCCATCACTTTCGCTGAGTCACAAATTCCTTTATGCCCCGTTGTAATATTGGTGTGGCTAGATTTCATGGATCCGAATCAAATCGAATAAAATATAGAGAACTCTTTAGAGACATTCTCCACTATTCATTCATCATATTGCACATGACATTACAGTCACCACCTAATATAGTTTTGGGAAGATCCAAGTATAAGCACTCTTACTTTTGCAAGCTTAAAAATTGTTTCGTGTAATAATGGAATATTCTAAACACCTAACCCACTTATGTATGCGCAACTCATCACAGTCATACGTTTTAGACTGCGCTTGAATGTTCAACATGGGTACATGTCCAAGTATCGAACTCAACTATTTCCCCAAAATTCAGCACGTTTTTGCCTTAAAATCAAGGATGTTCAAACACACAAACATATAATTCTGTAAAACCAAGGTATCTAACTTGAAAGCAGAGATAATAATTGAATTAAACGCAAAATAACATGTTAGAATTTCGCAAGAACTGGAATCGCAACATCTAACCTTGAGTGAAGGGCAGCCATTCGAGAGAGAAAGCAAGCCAGCATCATCCACAGAGACACACCCTACCATAATCAAGCTCTCGAGCTTAGGCAGCATGGCAATGGAGGACAACGACGAACTCGTAACTTTCAGCGAAGATATATCAAGAAATTTCAACCGCAAACACTTCTTGGCAAGCAGATCAACCCCAAGGTCAGTGATCTCCAAGCACCATTTCAAACTAAGCCGCTCCAAACAAGGGCACCCGACCGCAATTCGGGCCAACCCGACATCCGTGACAGCGAGGGACTTATCGAGCCGGAGCTCCTTGAGCCCGGCGGCAAAGGATAGAGCCAGCGCTTCCCTGTCACCGAACCTCTGGCACCAGTAGGACGCATCGACGACCTCCAGGCAGGGTGCGCAGCCCGAGACAAGGGTTCTGAGACCGAGGGGGGTGAGGCCGGTGGCGCGGGAGAGGCCGAGCACCTTGAGGCGGCGGCGATGGGCGGAGATCGCAGCGAAAATGGCGGCAGCGAGGGAGTCGTCGAGGCGGGGGCAGACGGAGAGGTCCAGGGACTGGAGGAAGGGGAAGCGGGCGATGAGGGTGGGAAGGAAGTCCGGGCGGAGGGGGCGGAGGTGGGTCCGGCTGAGCGAGTCGACTCGGTGGAACTCCCGGCACACTAGGCGGAAAGATTTTCGGTGGGTCGGGTCAGGAAGGTGGGAGTGGATCCGGGTCAGGAGGTCGTCGGTCAGGACAGAGAGAATTGGGCAGCATTCTTCTTCTTCGGGCGTGGGCATGCTAGAGAGAGTGGTGAATTGAACTGAAGAAATAGAGAGATAGAGAGAGATGGGTGGCGGGGGATGAGGTGGGAATTATGGGGGAGGGGAGAGTTCGATAATTCGATTAGGTGGGGACGAAGAGGAAGAGGACGAGGAGGTGGAGGAGAGAGAGAGGGAGACGGAGGAGGGAGGTGGAGGAGAAGAAGAGCCGCCTTGTTCTCGGTGGCACGAGCATGGCCGCCGCCGTTAGAGAGAGAAACTAGAGGGAGAAAGTAGGGAGAGAAAGAGCACTCAGGCGAAGGTGTGACCTGAAAGTGGGGAAAGGAAAGTTCGGTCATGATTTTTGAAGGTGATGGGAGAGGCAGGTCCGCAGGTACCACGGTACAGAAGCCCCTCTGAAATGAGTGGATTCCCCATTGTACCCCTCTTATAAGAATCACGAAGTGCAATCAAGAGGGGGTTTTCGGGAAAAGCAGTGGATTCTAGATTCTCAGGTACACCACATTCCATGATGAGGATACAACACCTGTCTCATCATCCGTGCTTGGGTGTGGGGCAGACCATTTCGAAACGGGCGCTCTGTGAGTGAAGGTCGTACATAAGTAGGGTGGGGCCCAGTAACGTGCAATGGACCGTACCTATCTGTCCAAAATTTTTCTATATTTTATTTGGGTTTTGTTTTTTCCTTTTTTGTCGAAATTGATAATCGGTGGTGTCCAACCTTGAAACGTCGTGTGGGACCATTTCCAATTTTCCAACGGCCATTTTTTTGTATCCTGACTCTTGAATGATTATCACTTATCGGCATGAAGGAAATCTTGAGATTTTTTTTGGGGGGGGGGGGGGGCCGACATGGATTTAGATGTCTATGTCCTTGAACTTTGTCTACAACGTAAAATCCGTAAGACTCATGTTTTGTAGTAATTGTCTATCATACTATGAAAATATATAATCATTTAAAATAGAATAAGTTGGTTAATTATTTTTTTCGCTACCTTTAATATATAAGGGCAATATTCAAATTAAGGCAAATATTGTCCATTACAAAGTCACAATGAACTGTATTTTATATGTTTTTAAGTTTCAACGGCGTATAATAAAATTTATGTGCAAGTCCATATATCCAACCTACTATCATAATCAGACACGCACTATACGTTGAAGGTTTATGTCAATTATGATGAGATTATCTTTTAATATGTCTACAATCACGTCTATAATAAAAATTAAATCGTCTAAAATTTAAGCGATAAATAAATTATATCCTAGATAATCTTATTAATCAAAACAACTGTCTTAATTGCAATCTATTTTCATGATTGAAAATAAGATAGATCAAGTCCTTAAATTTGTGCTTTTATCAAGCATTTCCTTTAAATAATCTTTTTAAAATATTGAAGCTACCTTTGAAAGGAATCTAATGATCATTATGTTCCGATCTGTTTTGTATTTTAATCCAAGCATCTTCTTTGATTAATTAATTGTACATAAATAGATTAATCCCAAAAATCAAACTTTCTTCCAACTTGTAAACTTTAAATTAATGCAAAAATCCCAAAAATATTATAATTATTATGCAGAGAGTGATAGGCGGTTAATAACTATAGAGGGGGGCCTTATCATAGGCCACATCGGTGATTATCTGCTAATCACTTGTCCTAATGATTATCACTAATTCACTATCAGTGGTAGCACTGATAATTATTATTGGATTTGTTTGTCCGCATTTAATGCTTAATAATATACAACAATGCATAGTGGCGGGTTCATAATGAATTGTTTATTCAAATTGCAGTACTAAAGTCCGGTTCTTTTTATTGAAAAATATGTGTTGATAAATAAGTAAAATTGATTAAGATTAATATAAAGGGATTAAAATAGAGTGAAGTAGGTATTTTTTTTGTTAAAGTGGTCTGAATTTATTTTTTATATGATAGGAATGAATTAGTTAAAATAGTGAAAAGTTGGTTAAAATTGATGAAATTGGTTGAAGTAGTCGATATGGGTTAAAATTGATCGAGGTTGATAAATTTTGATTTACCACCAAAAAAACAAAACAAAACAAAACAGGGCCTAAATGCTTGTAGTATTTGGTATAGCAATTAGTTTTGTTAAATTTTATATATTAATTGGGTCGTCAACAAATAGTCATGCATATAAGTTCAAATGAGGTTTCATCATAAAACCAATTGACAATAGGTGGAATAGCTTACAAGTTTATTATACATGTTCAAACCCTTTGATTTTATCAATGTGAGATAACACCTATTTTCACATATTTGTATTCATCAATATAGGACAATACCTACTTTTCAAACTCTAAAACGCCCCATCACGTGCGGGTTACCAACAAAGCCCAACACGTGCACACAATTTTAATCAAACGAGGACGATGACAATAAGTGGAGTAGCTCACAATTTTAATAATGCACATAAGGTACAAGTTCAAATGAGGTTCCATCACAAAACTAATTGACAATAGATGGAGTAGCTTATGCTTAAATTCTTTGATTTTATCAGTATGAGATAACATTCACTTTCATTCATATCTTTATATTTCATTAATATACAACAAGGCCTACTTTTTAAACTCCAACAAGTTCATCATTACTTAACGTATTCGCTACATATTACAGAAGTCCCTAGCTGTGATGATGATGATGATGATAATAAGTTGACAATTTGTATTCAATTGGAATGTCAAGAAACTATCATCCAGCCAAAATTGAAATCTTGAGCATTTTTAAATGGATTCAATACATATTGCGATCAAAATTAGAATCAATCCATAACATCGAAACAAATCACTCTCTAAAAAATACATATGTTTCCTTTGCACTGGATCCAAATTACAAAAACCTAACGAGGGCTAAAGAGAATCCTACTTACTCTATAGAGAGTGGTACCTTGTATTTGAGAGATAAAACAAACCATATTATCATAAAAATATATATATATATATATATATATTGGTATTAGACTTGTTTATAAAAATACAATAAAATGGTAAAAATGAGGAAATTAAAGTTTGTCAGTTTGTCAGATCTCACAGTATTTCCTTACAACATCAGAGGCTGGAAGTTCAATATGCAAGAGGACAGAGGCAAATGTTACGTAAGCTTTTTCTTTTTCGCCCAACACTGTTCATAACTTTTAAGTAGGTAAGCCTTTGATGGACGTCATTTGCAAAATATTATAATTAATAAGCGTACACTTACGTACTAGTTGGTACCCAAAGATGAACAAAATGAAAAAGTAGAAGTCAATGAACAAATCATGCATAATTTTTTTTGTCGTCAAATGCATAATTTGATAAATTCGAATTTGCATCACATATTAGATTCATAGAAATAAGAACAGTGCACGACAATATCAGAATTTTTATTTTTTGAGAAAGGCAGATATAATTATTATTAAAGATTTTCCAAATGACAACATATAGAAGTGAACAACACCTAAATTACAACATTATTATAAAACAAATTCACTACACTGAACACAGTATCTCTCTGCACACAAACAAGCATAATGCTACGACTTTAATTCACACACTATTAGGTCACGATTGATTTAGTTTTGCACTTGCTCTTCTTCCTTACTACTTGAGTAAGATCCCATTTAAAGATTATATAGGTTTTTTTTTGGCTAAAATTGTTAATGTTAATTTGAGTTTTGTTTCTCTAGGTATTCATCCCCTTTTTTACACCCCAAAAAGAAATATACATTTGGTTTAGTTTATAAAAGTTATTCTTATGTACTGCATGTCTCCATCTCAAACAGATTGTCCAGTTTGCCAAATTTTGCCTGTTAATTTATTACAAACTATAATGATTTGCAATACGAGAATAATACTATTCGAAAGCTATTTTAAAAAATATTCTTATTACAAAATAAATTTTTAATTTTTATTAAAATAAAATAATAAAAATTAATGGTCAAAGTTAATCAAATATAATATTTTTTTTTAAAACGGAGGTAGTATTTAAATTTGCAAAATGATAAGTGTTTTGCTACAAGACACTTTTTAACTGTCATGATTTCACTTAAAATGTGTTATTATCACATATTAAATTGAAAAAAATGGTATGATTGAATAGTGGATGGATGTCAAAACTTATAAATTGTATAAAATCATCATTTTATACATAATCTTTCACATTTACAAATTCACACATATGAATATATGATATGCCTTCGCGGATGGGGTTGATTCGGTTAGGGTTAGTTTGTATTTATTAGCGTAACCAACGAATGTTAAAGCTATATAACTCATAATAAGTTGTAATTATTAAAAATTTAGTGATTTTAAATGATAAAACATATTACTTTCAGTTAAGACAATACATTTAAGAGTCTCTTACAGTAAGACACGTATCATCATTCTTTAAATTTATATTATGCCACCTAAGCGCCTATGCTTTGTCCAGCAACAGATAAAAATCCCATGAGGTGGCCATAAGCCACTCACGTGCACTAGAACGATGCATGATTAACGTCCTTATTGTTTTTTTACGTTTCCTAAAAGTTAAAACGTCGATAAATAGCACATTTGAAAACCTGATGTCCACCGATATAGGTGAGTAGACCCCCCAAAAAGGGCTAAAGAAGGGGCTGGAAGGGTAGAAATGGGCCCGTGACTCATGAGTTAGCTTGAGACTGAGAGCTTCTTGAAGCTGAACAAACGGGAAAAAGAAAAGCATGTACCACCTTCTTGAACATTAAACATAATGATTGGACTACGTACTATGTAGTGTACATTAACGTTCAGCCATCTAACTGTTTCTCTCACCGTGGCATGCGTCTTTCTTCCTGTATAAATTAAAGCTCTAACCAAGCCCTCCTTCACGCTCGTTCTAGTCTCTCCCTCCGTCTTGTTCTTGTTCTTGTTCTTCCATACAAAACAACTTACAATCAGGTTTTTTCTTACTATCTTTTCTTCTTACAATTAGGTTTTTCTTCTTACAATACATTTCCCTATTTTCATTTTTTGAATGAACAAGATAATGATGAATTGATGATGGTACTTGATAGTGAAGTGATGACGGAGTTTGAAGTTGTTCGAGCTATCATACAAGGCCTCCCTTAATTAAGAGGGGCCGGAGAATTAATCTCTTTTCATGGTTACTCTGAACATTTCCTTTCCATCTATGTCATCATATATCTTCGTGTTTCATTTTTCATTTATATATGTAATTTCAAAATTTTAAAAAAAACATTTACCTGTTTTTCAGCTTTTTTTTTTCACTTTTTTTCGTCTGAAAAATTGATGACATTATTTGTATGGGTATTGGGTAATAAGATGATGAGTGATGGCAATACAGCGATGATAAATGTTAAATTCTACCCAGCTCATATGAGGCCAACGAGGTCAGAGAATTGAGCTTCTTCCAAACATTTTTCTGAGCTTTTTTGCTAGCTTCGCCTACATCATCATCATCATCGTCGGCGTCATCCCCAATTCCCCATTATCTTTCTCTACATTTATATATATATTTATGTAATTTGTGGAAATTCTTTTCTCTAGCTTTGTCTTTATTATCTTTCTTTTCTAAATTCGGATGCCCAGTGATGTAATTTATCAAAGCCCCTGCCAATGGATTCTGATCAATCACATGAGGTCAAGAATAATTCATATTGACAGTTTGATAAACTGAGGGTTTGATTTAATTTGATTCTGAAGTTTCATGGATGTCAGTTAGCTTAATTTACAAAGCTTTTTAAAAATACTCTTTAAGAAATTTGAGTTAATTAAAACCCCCTAATATTGCTACTCTTACAACACCATTATCAGCAGCACTCCTAGGGGGAAAAATTTTAAAAAGAATTCTTCTTTTTTTTTGGAGGGGATGTATAATATTTTGAGATAGTAGTTGGACAAAAATAATAACTTCTTGTATATTATGTAGCTATGTGTTCTTGCCTCGTATGGTTTTTCGATATTATTTTTTAGCATTTTGTTTTCTATATATTAATTACTCCATTTATTTATTAAATATCTAATGCTGCTTGTTATTTTATATTTTTGGGTGCTATTATTTTATATTCAGGGAATGTTTGGTTGGGGGAAAAATTATTTTCTAATTTTTCGTTGTTTGACACAATAAATGATGAAAAATTATTTTCCAATGAGCCCCCAATGGAGGAAAATGATTTCCTTTTTGAGAGGATGGAAAGTTGATTTTCTTCTTTCAATTTTTTGATGATATAGTCAGCTGAAATTTAGGTGCAAAATTCGATTTCAACAGTTTGGATTGAAACTTGACTATCCGATGCAAAATATTAGAATAAACTCAAATCTGAATTTTTGGCTTAAATTTCTTTCATTTGATTGACATTTATCTCCACCATGATAATTTAATCGACTTTGTTTGCTACTAAAACAATTCAGCCGACTCGCTATTAAAACAATTTCGACGGTTTGGATCGGAACTTAATCATTATATAGAAAATATTAAAATTGACTCAAATTCAGATTTTGAGATTGATATTCTTTCATTTGGTCAACATTCTTTTTTCAACAACGACAAATCAATTGATATTTTCACTCTTTAAATAGTACAATCAATTTTTTCACCACTAAAACAATTTCAATAGTTTGGATTGAAACTTGATCATTGAATATGAAATATTAAGATATGCTCAAACCCAAATTTTGATCACGACATTTCCTTCATTTGGTCAATATTTTTCTCCACAACGACTATTTAATCGACATTTTTCGTCACTTAAGCAATTCAGTTGATGTTTTTCATCACTAAAATAATTTCAACAGTTTAAATCGAAGCTTGATTGTCCGAGAGAAAGTATGGAAAAAAAACTCAAATGTGAATTTAAGCTCAAAACTACGACCATATAGTCAATATTTTTCACCATTTAAACAATTCACTTGATATTTTTTTCTTTTTCATGGAAAATGATTTATCTTGTACCAAAAAACGGAAAATATAACATGAAAATCAATTTTCCTTCCAACCAAACACTACCTTAATGCTTCTACTTTTAAATGTTTTCAAAATATTTCATCTTAATAAAATGTTTTTGAAGATTTTTTGTCTCTTAAGGTTGGTTTCTCTATTTGTGAAAATACTTATGAAGATAATAATGCTTACTATTGAATTTCTTCAAATTCTTTAAAGTAAAATTTACACTAAAAGTAACTGTTATCGTACCTGATGCACAGGGCGTGTTCGGTAACAGTGTTTTGGATAGCGTTTTGACTAAGTCAATACACTCATCAAGTAATTTTTAGTGTTAGGTAACATAGTGTTTTGACTAGCATTTTAAGTGGCGTTTAGCGTTTTAAGCAGTGTTTGCGAAAAGCTAATAGTATTAATATTTTGTATTCAAAAGTAGCGTTTCATATTTTTTTCCCAAAAAATCTCCTTTGGAAATTATCTATATCTTTTTATGTCAATTTACATTAATCAGCTAACCCAACAACTAAATTTACCGAACACATTTATTCAACTGCTCATCTAAATAACCATCTACTAAAAGCTAAATTAGAAACGCTATCTGCTACCTAAACTGCTATTCACTACTTAAACTGTTAATTTTACCGAATATGGTCTTCGACTATATTGCCCCAAGCCGCTATTTCATAATTTTCACTCAATAAGGATTGCTGACGCTCTCCCGATACGAGGGTTGGATTCGGGCTCGAACAATGGAAACCCGACCCAATAACCCGCAAGTTGGAAATAAAACCAATAATGAAGAAATCCAAACTTTGAGGTCAGGAACTAAAACGAAGGTCTGAATGCTGATACCCTAGAGCCAATCTTCATTTCACCTCCCTCTCGTGAGTCAAACCAATTGGCAATCACACTCTCTTTCTCGTTCTCCTCGCCGATCGCCGCCTGCATCAGTCGCCAATCGTAGCTTGCTCACATCAGGTTTGCTTCTCTCTCTCTGTGCACGCGTGATTCGAGCTTGGCCCTGCTGTATCTATCGTGATTCTTGAGCATGAAATTGTGGACTGGGCATCATGGAATGTTATGTTTTTGGTTGTACAAGCTGCCTAATTTGAATGGTTGTCTTATGATTTTTGTCAACTTATATGATCATAACTGCGTTTATTTGGTCATAATTGCTTTTGGAGAATCCCTAGTTGTGATTACTTGGTTTGAAGAATGCTGATGCTAACTGATTGTCTTGTTTCCTGGATAATGCATCTAGTTTCAATCTTTTCTGGGTTTCATTTGATTGGACATTGCCGAGTTTAATCAGCAAAATTGTTATTGTATATTTACAATGACATAGGGTTGGGGGTCGGAGCTATACTGACCCAAATGAGGGTCGGGGCGCGGTAAGCTTGGAACACCCAGTCGAGCAAACCCTGTTGACCCTAACCCAACACCGTCCTGACCGCGTGGATCAGGACTAATTGGACCATAGCTGCGAGAGTTTGATTGGCAAAATGATGGGATTCTTGTAATAGCATAGCCTCTGGTCTGAACTGAGGCCTGAGGGTACCTGCAGGTTCCGGTTGAGGGTCAGACCTATGTCAGTCTGAACTAGGTTTGGGTAGGGTTAGGGCCTGGAAAAACCGACCAGGCAGGCTTGTTGTCCCTGCCCTAACCCGCCCGAGTACTTTGATCAGGTCTAATGGGCATTGCAACCTTGGGAATGCTAGGTTTGAGGCCACCATTATCACCGGCGTTAACAGCCTCACTCTCGGCCTGCAATAAATCACAATTTCATTTTCATAGGAGGCGGAAGTGGAGGATGAGTACATCAGGATCATCAGTGTCCACAACGACGTCAACTTCAGTGGAAAGCATCGTAGGGGAGGACCGAGATACGAAGGGCAATGGAGCAGAGGATGTTGATGTGGTGGTGCAGTACGTGGTACTAAGGAGAGACCTCATAGACATTTGGCCGCTAGGGAGCGTGGTCACCCAAGGGTGCCATGCCTCTGTGGCCGCTGTTTGGGAACACAAGGATGATCCTCACACTGTTCTCTACTGTAACCCTCCTAATCTTGACTCTATGCACAAGGTTTCTCTCTGTCTTTGCCGCCTTCTCCCCCTTGTCCTACTTAATCTCACTTATTATTTCATATTTAAGAAATTCAACTCCTATCAAAATTTTGGGTCACTCCTGGTACTCACTTGTTTTGTTAATAGATTAGCCTATTCTAAGCCATGAGAAGTTTCGGCTGTCTGATTATTTCTTGGAGTATCCATGATTCCTTGGCTTCTGATACGAGTTAATGGCTTTAACCATCTTATAGCTAGCTTGTCCATTCTACGTTGGAATCTAACCTTGCTAGCATCATATGACTTATTACTAAGTGAACTGTGGAGCAGGATTTTGGATTGGAATTTAAAAGCACACGATTGAAATGCAGCTTGCTAGGCCAAAGGGCATGCTCCCTGCATAACTTGTTGATCAATGCATTTCTTTTGATGATGGTGCAGGTTACCCTTGAAGTAAAAGGAGAGCCTCAGTTAGTTAACTTGTCAGAGAAACTCAAAGCAAGTAGGATTTCACACAAATTGTGGATCGAGCAACCTGAGAACATTCCAACATGCCTAGCTACCAAACCATATCCTAAATCTATCGTATCGCGATTTTTCAAGAAGTTGAAACTTTGCAAGTGAGTGAGACTTCTTATCTCAGAGGACATGATCGACTGGTGAGATTGTGTGACCGTTCCCTTTATCACTGCCCATTTTTTTCAGGAATTGAGAGACATTTAATCAAACGGCTAGGAAACTGTGGAAATGTTGGCCGCACCACGAATGAGATGTTTGTAATATGTGGTGCCTTTGCTCTTGAGGCTTGATCTGTTCTTAATTTGCAGCAGTGGGGCATTCAAGTGTGAAACTCATAATCAGCAACTGCTCCCTCTGCATGTTCATTTGAATGAGATTTGGAGTTAAAATAGCTTAGCTTTGTCTCTTCCTCAGCTCTTAATCTGTAATGATTTGCGTATTGGTATAAAGGGGAAAGTGCTCATACATTATCCCGAGAGTGCCCACTTCTGCCTTAAAAAAGGAATGCACGATTGAATTTGTTCATGTACTTGAAACGCTGAAAGTCCCCCTGACCATGTTATCTGTTGCAATCAAATTTTCTGATGCGATACACAACTATGTAGTAGCTCAGCGTTAGTTTGTCCTCGTTCATCAATTTCTATATCATTCTTGTCAAAATATGTATTTTCACAAGTCACAGGTACCCCCATTAAGCTTTGCAAGAGCTAGTTGAAGCCTAATGATGTGCCGATGTTTAAGGATAGAGAGGGTTGTATTAAATTTATAGAACATGAATATTGCTGAGTCCCCACTTAAGAACCCTAATGTGTCTCTTCCCCTCTGTTTGTTTTATCTTGATTCTTGCTTTTCGATGTACCCCACCAAAATTGATGATGCTTTCGTAATTTTAAATGGGTGAGATTAGATGAGTTTATATCATCGATAATAAGTATTGGAACTTACCCAGCTCATCTGAAGCCTCCGAACTCAGAGAATTGAGCTCTTTCCATAACTTTTTTTGTGCGTTTTCTTTCGTTATTTTAGAAAATTATTGTCTCTTTTTCTTTTTAAATTACTTAGGGAGGATCGAAGCTGGGATCCCAATGATGAGGTGGATCAAAATCATGCTAATGTATTCTGATCAAACCCTGACCTCAAAATGATCCATTAGCTGAGGGCTCTAGCTGAGAGTCTCTCCTCTGTTTGACTACCCCTTTATTACTCTAATTTTTATTTATGAAATTTCTTGGAATATTATTTCCCTTTTTTTCTTTCACTTGTATTTGTCACCGGGGGGGGGGGGGGGAGAACTGAAAGTGGTATCCCCCGGTGACGCCCGTGAATACTACGCTCATGTATTCAGATCTGATCGGTCGATGATTGAAATTATTCATCAGCTCAGGGTTTTTCAGGTTTAATTTCGTCTAATTAATCTGCGCAATTAAGACGAAATAAATTTTTATATATCCTTTTTAAAATTTTATTACTGTTTCTTCTTTTGTATTAATTTGCTGAGGAGCGGAGTGTCCCAGTGACGAGGCAGTGAGAACCATGCTAATGAATCTGATCTATTGGTTGGCAATAGATCAAGTCGGATCGGGTTATAGTCGGCCCGTTTACAAAATGGACCGGGTCAAATCATGGTTAGCCTATTAACCATTTGTGCCCAGTCGAACCTTTTGTGTACATAAGCGGGTTGGGATGGACTAACCTGCTTTTAATCAGTTTTAAAATTGAACAAACTTGCACAAAAAACCGTGTATAATAATTATTATTATGTATTAACGTTAGTAATAAGCTTTGACTAACTGTAATATGTAAACTATTGTGTCAAGTAAATTCAATCCAGCACATTAATATGTCTTAATGGACCGGTCCACTATTGTCTCACGCTATTATTGACCAAAACTTTTATTGATCATATTTTAAACGGACCAACCTGCTTGACTTAGGCCCTGTTCTTTTCAGTAGGAAAAGAAAAGTGTGGGATGGGTGATTGTGGGAAAGGGGGGAAAGAAGTGGGTGAGTGTGGTATTTTTTTCTTAAGTATCGGAAAAAGTGGGTGAGTGTGGGTGAAAATTGAATATAGTTGAATGAAGTTGAAGTATTAGTTATTAATATTTTTTTGTTTTATAATGTAATAATTTTATTGTGATAGTAATTAATGATGATGAAGTTTTTTTTTTGTTTATTCTGTTTTGTTCTTTTTTATTTTGTTTATTTTGTTTATTTATTTTTTTTTTTTAATTTTTAATTTTTAATTTTTTATTTTTTTAATTTTTTATTTTTTTAATTTTTTAATGTTTAAATTTTATTTTTTTAATTTTTTTAATTTTTTAATTTTTATTTTTATTTTTATTTTTCTTAAATTTGTAAAAAAAATTTAGTTTTTATTTTGTTATTTTTTGTATTTATTTTTTATTTTTTATTTTTTTGTATAAATTTTTTTATTTTTTATTTTTTTGGAATTTTCCGTTGGTTGTTTTTCAGGAATAAAAAATACAAAAAATAAATACAAAAAACTAAAAAATACAAAAAAGTAAATACAAAAAATAAAAAATAAAAAAATTTAAATTTTTTAAAAATAAAAAATAAAAATAAATACAAAAAAATAAAAAAATTAAAAATTAAAATAAATACAAAACAATTAAAAAATAAAAAATAAAAAATAAAAAATTAAAAAATTAATGAAAAACAAAAAAATAAAACTGCTCCATAATATCTGAAAAATTAAAGTTGTTCCTAATTGCTATCAGATTATTCGTACACACAATTATGTAAACTATAAAAATTTTCAAAATATAAGAAATGGTTGTTTTATGTAGGTGTGGGAAGGAGTGAGTGAATGTGGGAAGGAGTTGTATTTTTTTTTAAGTGTGAGAAGAAGTGGGAAGAGGGAGGAAGAAATGGGTGAGTGTGAGGTGGGTGAATTTCCTAACGAAAAGAAAAGCGCCTTAATGGATACTCAATCCATTACTTACCCCTAATCTGATCAATCAATGATTGATAATATGTTTGCTGAGGGTTCACTTTTGATTGTCTTCCCTCTCCTCCCCAAGTTCTTAAAGACAGACTCCGTGCAAACCAGCAAAACCGCCCCGGGGGGGGGGGGGGAGGAGAGATAGTGCAAGTACTCAGATTGAAATGAAAATATGGGTTCCAGTCTTCCAGAATATTTGGACGCAGAATTCTTACTAGTTTGCATATTAAAGATGACAATTGCATTGGCATTGCAAATGATTTACGTATCATATAATAGAACCCAATCAACCATGACCAATGACCAGCACAAGACTATAGCCATGGATGATGAAAGTACCAACTTGGCTTGTGTTGACATACGTAAGTGTATGGGATAAGAAGATGCTCTCTTATAGTGTGGAATGGTAAGGGTATCATCAGTATCTTTAATATAGGAGCCCTTCTCATGCTAGTTCATATTTATGGATGTGGAATAATTCATGTTTTGTAGAGTGTACATAATATAATGTATAATGTGATGCTAGTATTTAGGAATTTTTTTGTACTTTTTTAGAAGTGGCGAAGATGACTTGGCCTTCATCGTGGACTTTGGCATCCCTTTTCTTCAGCTGGTTGTTGCCTACTAAATACTCTAAGATAGGATCCAAGGGGCTAACATTTAACCCAATCCAAAATCAGTTGTATTATTCACTTTTACCTATAACCACAGTGATATTATTAATTTTTAAAGTTAAAAAAATGGTTAAAATTTAGTTCCAATAAATAGCAGACCATTATTTCATTATTACGTTAGATACCTATCTGTATTAATAAATTTTGCATACATATATATTTTTTTATCAAAAGTTTTGCATACATATTGATCGGTTAAAGTTGTTACATACCAATTTAGGGTTGTTGATATGTACCATTTTCTTTTTGGAGTACTAGTACTAGGGAGTAGGGAACAAGTCAAGAAAACCCTAAAACATGAACCAGCCCAGTAAGAAGTGAGAACAGCAAAAAAGAAAGGCCCAGTAGCTGCTCTATTTTAGGGTTTCTGGCGTCGATCTAACGGCCATTACCTTTGTGGCGGTCTTCGGAGGAGAGAGAAAACGCGGCGGAGATGGTGTCTTTGAAGCTGCAGAAGCGGCTGGCCGCCAGCGTCCTCGACTGCGGGAGGAAGAAGACTTGGCTCGATCCTAATGAGACCAATGAGATCTCCATGGCTAATTCCCGTAACTCTCTCTCTCTATCTTGCATGCATTGAATTATTTTGGTTGAAAATTAATGGACATCGTAATCGCAATCGCACATAGTTCTTCTTGGAAGCCATGGATGATGGTTTCGAGGATTTTATCTGTGCGTATAGCAAATTTATCCGTTTCATGCTCTGTTCCTCTTCTCAGATTCCTATTGGAATGGGGATATGCTCAATCTATTAACGGATAAGACATTGTAGGTGCATTTCCTTGAGAATAGTATAACATTATTAGAGCTTGTTGTATGAATTTTCCTTGAGAATATGTTTACTGTAGAGATTGCTGTCGTGAAACTATTAATTTACTTGGAGTTTGAAGTGTAAATTCTTATCAAATGAATGCATATTAGACATTTTGTGAAATTCAGAGGATAGACTTATTGGTGGCACAAATTTGTTGCCACTTCTGGGTATAAGTTGAATAGTATAACATTTTTCTTTGGGTAAAATCATAAGGGCAATGACATTGATGACATGAGTTGGTTTACGTGGTTAATTGTTGTATCAAACTTAAGGCAGCTACCTGCAATAAGCTGTTGGGATGTAATGCACTACTGCTTCTTTGAAGATAAGTTTTGAGTGTTGTTTGTAGACATGTGTTTCATGTATTTATATGATGATGGTTACTTTGACTATATGTAAATTTTTCTACGAATTTATGCAATTATGTTATTCGCACATAGTTATGCTTGGAAATCTTTATGAAAGTGTGGTTTCTGAGTTGTTGTAGTGCGAATAAGAACCTATCCTTTCTGCTTGAGCCTTCTCCTCCTCTTTTGAGAAATGGGGATGTGCTCCAATGTTATTGGATTACATTTGATGTCCTCTTTGGATTAGAATCAATTGCTTTTATTTTCCGTATTCTATTTTTGTCTATGCATTTAGTTGAAACACACTAATGAATGAAGGATTCTTTGACTAATTTTTGTTGGTCAGCCCTTTCCATCGCCCTCATTTTGTTCTCACAATTCTCTGGTTTAGTATAGTCTACTTCTGAAGAAATGTGAGATACAATTTGTGTTTTTCAATTACGTCCTGCTAAAAGATGTATATAGCAACAGTTCAATCTTTGCATATTGCTAGCTCCAATTCTAAGCAGCTTTTTGTTCTTCTATATTTTGTTTCATCCGGGTTTTAACTTTTATTAGAGACATGTGAACCAATGTATAGTCTATCATGCTTGCTGTGAATTCTGTTATCACGGTTTTGTGGGTGTCTTATTGTTGCATTTTGCAGGGAAAAACATAAGAAAATTAATCAAAGATGGATTTATCATTAAGAAGCCATCAAAGATCCACTCCCATTCCCGTGCTCGACGAATGAAAGAGGCTAAAAGAAAGGGAAGGCACTCAGGCTATGGTATGCTTTTGAAACTGTATTCATGTATACTATTGCCATAGTGCTTGGCAATATATGGTTAAAGTGGAGGTGTCAATCTTTCAGCAGTCCAGCTCAGGGTTGCCTTTGCTTTTGGTCAATTAACTGGATCGGCTATGCTTTAGGTTTGGTCAAGTCCACAGCCCCTGACCCTAGTCTTTGAGTTAATATTGACGGTCTAGAGTGCCTTTTTAATGTTTAATGTTTTTCTTATTGATGTAATAACTAATAAGGATGGCGTTAAAGCATGACAAGAAGAAAGCAAGTTAACATTATTGAGAAATGAGCCTTGAACATCATCCATGATTTAGAATTGGTGTCGGGTTGGACTAACTTTGGACATGTCTAGGTCAAATGTTGGTCATTGGTCTCATTAACTTTCTTAGCCCTTGAACCTTTAAGTCAATTGATAGGTGATACTTGTTACCTGGTTAATTTTCAAGCTACTTATCAATTCTAAAATTTATAACAATTAACAGGTAAGCGCAGGGGTACCAGGGAGGCCAGGTTACCAACAAAGGTTCTCTGGATGAGGAGAATGTGTGTACTAAGGCGCTTGCTTCGCAAATACAGGGAGTCGAAGAAAATTGACAAGCACATGTACCATGATATGTACATGAAGGTCAAGGGTAATGTATTCAAGAACAAGCGTGTGCTGATGGAGAGCATCCATAAGACGAAGGCCGAAAAGGCAAGAGAGAAGACCCTATCTGATCAATTTGAGGCTAAGCGTGCGAAGAACAAGGCTAGCAGGGAGAGGAAGATTGCAAGGAGGGATGAGCGTTTAGCTCAGGTGAGTTCATCTTTCCTGTGCACTCAAGTTCAACTTCAGAAGGAATTTGGATTATCATTAGAGCTGATTTACCCAGATATTGGAACTACGTTACATAAGTTGGGCCAACACATTCAAATTGACATAAGTTTATCAGGTAGCATCTTGTGGATGAGTGACCTAGAATATTGTCTTGGAATATTATTATATATTCTACTAGTTTCAGAGATCTTCGGTGGCATAGTAACAGATGATCTTCTTGAGCTGACCATGATTGTGATGTTTATAAGATGGCTTCTTATAGCCGGTAGGAAAATGCTGGTGTTGATTTTTCTAGTCATGGGTTTTCGTCATCAGAGACTATGCTAACTTTGCAATTTGCACAATTCTGTAGGGTCCCATGGATAAAGCACCAACTCCAGCTACTGCTGCTTCCGCTTCCAAACCTGCAGAGTGAGCAAGCACTATCCAATTTTAATTTGTTCCCCTCTAGTAGTACTGCACCGATTGACTAATTTTCTGTTCTTGTATTCAGGAAAACTAGGAAATCCAAGAAGTGAGTTGCACCGTGATCCAGGGAATTCTTTCATCCACCATTGCTTGTGGAAAGTCTCAAATTTTGGGCATTTGAAGGAGTATTTTTTGTTTTATTCCATTTCATTGCAAGATGAACAAGTTTGTTTATGCATTGTAGTT
The DNA here is from genome assembly GCA_017589665.1 of Selenicereus undatus. Lineage (NCBI taxonomy): Eukaryota > Viridiplantae > Streptophyta > Magnoliopsida > Caryophyllales > Cactaceae > Selenicereus > Selenicereus undatus. The sequence continues at coordinate 13,105,993 of JACYFF010031955.1, forward strand.
GTCGAAGATGCAGAGTACATTGCACAGAAAATTTGTTAGCTTATTGGAAATTCGGTCACAGAAATCTCAACTCATTTTTTGAATTGCTTGAGGATTGCTGATGGCCAACGGCTAAAAGAATGAGTTTATTGTTGTATTAGCTGAGTTATTATGATGGACAAGGACATAGCCATATATGGCACTGTCATTTTGTTGTCACGGGAGATCGAGATTTTAGGGCTAACAGATTTCCTTCTTGAAGATGTGAAAAATAATCTATCGAAGATTTTCGGTTGTTCAATGGCTTGGCAGCTTTTTCCTGCAAAATTGCAATTTCTTTGGTGACCGTTGGACTCAGAACACTGGCAGCGCAAGGGCACGTGTGTGGCCTGGGGGCCCACGTGTCCCATGCGTGTCGGTGTCTTGTTAGCACCGGAAGGGAACGCGGGGGCAAGCGGGGTGTCTTACCCAGGTGTTCCTCCCCCCATTCCTCCCGTTTTTGTCCTTTTGTGAGTTTTTAAGTACATTTTTTGGTTTTTTTTTTTTTGAGTAAATATATAATTTTTATATGATTAAAAAAATAAGTTGTATGTTATAAGGTGGATTTATGATAAATATTTTTATTGGATAATTAAAATTGAGTTTCATAGATTGAAGAAGTGATGGAATGCAAGTTCTAAAATTATAGAACTTTTATTGACGTGACAGATCAGTTTCAAAAAAAATTTGGCTGGGAATGCCCTTAGGAGTGTAGGTGTAGGCAAAGCACCTGACAAAATTGTGCTGTGAATTAAATATTATAAACTGTAAGACTATTTCTAATGGTGAGCTAACTTTTGTCATATCAGTTTGTGAGCTAATTTTTCAGCCCACAATCCTCCCTTTATCTAATGCAAGACTTACAATTTTTTGACTCACTAGTTAAAATATTACCCATAGATTTACTCTGCAACACACTTCTTTTTTAAAATCCAAAAAAAGAAAAAATCAATAAAATTAAAAAACAAACAACAAAAAAAGTAAGAAAATTATGACCAAAGTCAGCTTGAGGCTCCCGGCGCGAGCCACTCGATGTAGCTCCCGAGGCGGGCGAGCCTCATGCTAAACAGGCTCTAAAACCATTCCCCATTGAAGATGAAACTTTCAAAGGCTTCCAAACTATCACCGATACTATTGAAGTGCTTATGTAAAATAGTAACGAGAATTGGAGCTCGTTGACACCCTTGAAGAGTGTCACATAGGCACCATCGAGGTTTTGTTTTTTGTTTTCTTTTAAATAATATGTAAGTTGGAACTCAACTGACCCCTCTATCAATTAAGTGGACTGGTGTGGGGGGGGGGGGTAAAGATGAGCTTCTGAGGACTAGAACCCAGGGCGTACGACTAGCAAGTAGAGTAGTCGTACGCCCCTAATGGCGGGACACTTGACGACGTGTTGCTTATATGCTTAATTCAATAGCACAATAACAATAACGATATTGGCATCGTTCAATATGGTCACGTTGACACCATTGAGATACTTATGCGTAATATTATGGCACTATCATACTGCCGATATTATAAGAAATTTTTTAACCTTGTAACATGAAAACTTATTCGAGCAAAATTTGAGTTTTTTAAATCTTTTGGATGGTTAATTGGCAAATAGGCCTCGCAATATCATTGTGTGCTTCTCTTGATGATAAATTCTGACACTTGGTATTGATTGTGTTCAGTAATAGAGATTGAAATAGAATTTAGTGGTTTATGGCGATCAAAATATTATGAACAACTAATTAAAAGTAATTTGGTAAAGTAGTTGATGAGGTAGTAGTTAGAGGTTTATATAGTATTTTTCAACAGATAATGAAAGTAGTTTTTAATGACTTCTACCTAATAGTTGCATTACATATTACAAAATTCTTCTTTTTATTTATTAAAAATATTTATTTATTGTACCATTTTTAGTCATTTTACATAAATATGTTATTTCAACAGTTACATTACCAAACATATTTATTTTAAATCGCTAGTTGAACAGTTATTACTAATCATTAGTGATCACTGCTAATTGCTAATAAAACTACTAATAGATAATAAAATAGCTAATTATTACTAATACAGCTAATTTTAACAACTCATCTAGTTTTGTTTGTTCTTTCTTACTCTTTTTTTTTTACTGCCACGGGATGATTTTGGGGGGGGGGGGGTGTTGAGCCTCAACAACTGTTATCTTCAGTTCTCCCTGATTTCCCCGCCTTATCTTTCCTGTTTCTCTCTCATCGTCTTTCTTCTGCAAGTGCTTAGCAGACAGCAGCTAACAAAATTTCATTTCTTTCGGATAAAGCTCGTAAATTTTCTGTGTCCTAAGCTCAATCCAATGGCAATAAGCAGCAGCACCCTCAAAGCAATAATAACCGTTTCATTATCACCAAACAAGCCATCCATATCCACCCCTCAATTCACATTCCCGGTTTCAGTCACCCGAAAACCCCCAAATCCGACGCCTTCTCTCTTCCCAATTTCTATCTCTAGAAGGGTCTTCCTTCCTTCATTTTCCGGCATCTGGGACGCCTTGACTGGCGGCGGTGGTGACAACAATGCCCCTGACGCTGTTCAAGCTATTCGACGCGGAATGCTGCTCTTTAGAAAGGTAAATCCCAGACCCAATTTGTATTTTATGGGTACATTATCATCAATTATGAAACCTAAGCCCTTCCTGCTTAATGTTTCTGGGTATCAATTTGTGAAGGGTGATGTAAAGGGGTCGCTTGCTGAGTTTGATAAAGCAATTGCGCTTGATCCTCGTCAAAAGGCATGTAGGTCCGAAATTTTCTCTCCATGTTGTGTCAAAATGTGGTTTCTTTCCCTTCTTCCGCCCCCCCCCCCCCCTCCCCCCTCAGCTGTCTTTTTTATTAATTTGAAATTTTGTTTGTTTGACCACAATTTAATGGTTATTGTATTAGATCTTTGGCAAAGAGGTCTCTCTCTTTACTACCTAGACAGGTACCCTGATGGTTTTTGCGTTTGGCAAATCCTTATTGTTGATCTTTTTCTTTTCCTCTAAGATTTTTGAGTGATTCCAAGTAAGTTTGCAGGTTTGAAGAAGGGGCAGACCAGTTCCGGATAGATGTTGCTCAGAACCCCAATGATACTGAAGAGTCAATATGGTGCTTTCTTTGTGAAGCTCAACTTTATGGGGTGGATGAAGCTAGGAAGCGATTCCTCGAGGCAAGTGTGCAGCCCTTTGGCATTTGGTACTTTCTATGAATTCAGGAGAAATCAAGGATATATCTTTACTAATAAACTGACTTTCATTTTGGGCATCTTCAGGTTGGTACAGATCCAAGACCAGTGATGCGTCAGGCCTATCAAATGTTCAAAGATGGTGGTGATCCAGACAAGGTAAAGATCGTGTTTTAGCTAATGTACCCTTTTGGTGATCCTTGTGAATGCTTGGACTGTGGTTCAGATTTCTTAACACGGGTTCAGCAGAGCAAGAGGAGTTGACTGAGAAAGAAGATGACGAAATTCTCATTGTTTAGCATACAAAAAATGGAGAAAATGTTAAAGAGAAACACATTGTCTTAGAATATTCCTCGTCTGGTATTTGTCTGATTGACCTTGACTAGGATGCACACTACATGGATTTGTTGTCGCTCTTTGTCGTTCTCATATGCACTGATATAGTCAAAGTAGACGCACTGATAAGCATTGGTTAAAGGGTTTGTCACATGTCTAAAGGCCAATCCCAAGAGCGAAAGCAATCTTAAGTGGTTGAAGTTAGCTAGAACGACTTCTCTGCAATTTACTGGAATTGCATTGTTTCTAATGATTCAGAGTGATTTCTCATCCCATAGCTATGTCAAACGTTTCTGCTTTATCCGAGGCTGTGCTGCTTGTTTAATCCCCAGTTTCATGTCCGAAATGATTACGTGGGTGTCAATGTTAGATCAGCACCTGATCAGATGATGTTTTTGGGACCAATTATGCCTTTATATTGTTGTCTAATTCATGGTATTTCTTTGTAGCTTGTTGATACATTCTCAAACAGTCGAGACAATGAATACTTTTATGCTTGTTTATATGCCGGGCTCTATTATGAGGCACTGGTATGCAATTCCTTCATTCCTATTTCATGGCTTCGCATTTTTGTAATACATCATTGACCTTGCAGAACTCAGTTCATCATATTTGCTACTGATAAACTGCTGGCTCTAGCTGGGGAGGAATTCCGGTCATTTTGCTCTGGTGGAAGACTACAACCTATACGTATTGATCCACTGACAATTCTTCTTCTCTGACATTATTATGAACAAAGAGATCCAAACCATGACTGCACATCCCTCTGAGGTTGGTGTTTGGGGTGACCCTACAAGCGAATTGCAAAGAGGTGGTTTCCATAGGGTTTTACATTTCCATGGCATCGGTTGCCCACTGCTTTGCTTGGGAAACAAAGGATACTGTAGCATTTATGTTGAGATGATGATGATACAGCTTCTTTTTATTGAGATTGTCGTCGGCTTCACATTTCAAATCTAACCGCCCATAGTTTTGTGTATGCTAATTTCCATACTTAGTGCCAGAAGACTGTCAAGCCTGTTTAGGTCCAGTGAGTTTTCCATGTTCACAACCTCAACAATTTTCTTTGATTGTGCAGGGCGAAGCAGATGCATCTAAGAATCACATAGTTCGTGCTTGCCATTCTCCTTATGGACAAAGGTATGCAACCATTTAATATATACTATGGCTTGTAATACTTTTCAGAACCATGGAAGCATGTAACCCTCTTCATATGAGGGATATCTGCAGGGGCATGGGTACACCTGTCTGCAGAACTGGTTGATTTACCATTCATTAGAGCTGTTTGTACTTATGCTCTCTTCAGTTGCTTGCTACGATAAGCATCAAGTGGTGCTTGCTATAAGCCCCTCCGCTCCATCCCATTGCCATATAGCTGTTGGGCCTAGTACTGGATTGGGTCGGAGCATCCTTACCTACGTCCTCTGTAAACCCCTCCAATCCCTTCCCAAGCCCATAGCTCATGGGGCCAGTATTGGATTGGGTAGGAGGGCCATTTTCTTCTCCCCCCACCCCCCGGGGAAAAAAAATGGTTGCTCACAGCATCATGTTCAATTGCAGGTCGGATGATTACATGGCTTCTCTGGCCAAGGTCCATTGTCTATGTAGAAACTGGAGCTTGACCCAAACTTCAACGTGAGTTCAGCGTAAGCTTGCCTTCCAAACTTGTCATCCTGATTTGGATAGCAGATGATTTGATTTGCGCTATACATAGAGCAACATCCAATACGTCCTTCAAAGGAGACATTGTGAAGACATCCCCCGCTCACTGCTGTGAGATCAGTCAAATATATCTTTATCAGATCTGTAGCTTGATCATGCTTGTGTTCGCTAATAGTAATGAATCAATCTCGGTAGAATTGATACTTTTATGTTATGAAGTGTTATGAACAATCTCGTACTCATTGTAACAATGAAATCTTTGTTCGATTTCATTTTTTTATCCTGATAGCGATGCATGTGACTCCATAATCATCTCCATTCAAGGAGTCGCGAAGCTTCGTGCAATTCCCACCCCAAAGCTCATGACACCTATCATTACTATTTCAAGAAGTCGGAAAGTTGGTCAAACTATTTGGACTCTGAATTGTAGGGCTTTACCCTTTTGCAAGGGAGCCCTTCCAGAAATTCTCGACAGCCTAGGTCAAGCCCAGGCCGAAGAGGGGGTTTGGAAATAGTTTTCAACCAGCAATTGACGCGCCTCGGTTATTACCTCACTAGCTGCGTCATTGCCCCAAGCGCAAAGATGGATTTGGCTGATGTACCATCCTTGCCTTTTATATTCGGCCGTGCCTTTCTCTTTCTTTGCCCCTTCGATGTGGGACGACACCCTCCAACCTCTTGACACGTCGAACCAGCTCAAAGAATTACACTTTCTATTATTCTATCATTAGTTATATATTCTGAATATTATTAACTACACATTAGGGAAAAGGATTACGCTTTCTGTTATTCTATCATTAGTTATATTCTGATAAGGTAAGTTCTAAAAGAAGGCATATACTGAATGCCATGCTATATTGGTCTCGAAACTGCATCCATATGGATATAGCGTTCACTAAATATCTCATTAATTCATAAAGATACATTTGAGAGGTCTCCATCCAAAATGATGTCAAATCAAAATTTTATGATCAGAATCTCCAATATGATATAACTATTACTTAAAAGGACAGATATATAAAAGAAATTAGCAAGTTGAAAATGTTTGCAAGAGGTGAATTGACCATGCGACTAGTAACAAAAAAACACACATTCTCTCTCTAGACTCGTCCACCCTCTTCTTCTTATACCCATATTCTTCCTCCTCTTGTGTTTTTTTAATAATTATTGGTTGTCATGGTTGAGGTCTTTATCGTACAATCATGTACTCATGTTTGTTTAAGGTTAGGTGACCGATTGTGCACCACAAGAAAAATAGTGGAAATTTGCAATCCAGCGGAATAATTGGACGGTCCAACTTCCAGGAAGCCTGCTTACTGTTTTATGGGCCACGCAGCTACAAGGCCACACCGACACCCACACCGTCACCGCCACTCAGTCCATGGCCCAAAGCAGGTTAGAAAATCTGACTAGAATCCGTCTTTACAGCTTTTATGATAAATTCGAGTCCATAAATCCAATAGAATGTCTCAATTTAAATTAAATAAGTTTGACTTTTTTTTTAAAGAAAGACCATGAAAATTGATGTTGATAAAAATAAAAAAAATTATTGTAAATTTATAATCCACCAAAAACACACTATCACACTAATCAATTTTGCATTTTACCTACATAAAATAGGTAAATAAAAATTTATCTTTGTTCTTTTGATTTTTTAAATTTTTTTTGACAAAGTAGAACCAGCTATGAATGCATAAGTCAAGGCAAGTAAGAAAAATTTGCATATTTAAAAGCATATAATTAAAAAATAAATAATATTTTTTAATAAAAATTTTAAAATAGTTTAGGTGCATTTAATTTGAAAACTCATTCTCATTTTTCTACTCAACTTAATTTTCAAAATCAAATAGTTAACATTATTTTTATATTTTTTCAACTCTCGAGTCAAGTCTCTAATACTGTTTCTTTTTTTTTAATTTCCGAATTCATATTTTCCAAAGTTTGTTCTGCCAAATCAAAAACCGTGTTGCTGGTCCTGGTTGGACTCGGAGTTGAACAACATAATATCTTCCCCGGCCATCAATTTGCAGGGCAAAGGCATCAAAGACTTGCCCTTTCGGAAATTAGGTCAGCTTTTTATTTTTGGTTCAATTTCCTTTTGGTGCACCCACCACATGTCGGCTAACAGAAAAACACAACATTTGGTGGTTTTTATTGATTCCTTATGCAAACAATAATTGTCAATAGTACTCCATCAAGTATGCTCATATACAGTATAGATTCAATCCAATGAAAAACGTTTCTCAAAGTCTTCATTCAATACATTTTGCTGCCCACATCAATCAAGGAGTTAATGTTGAAAAAACTACAATTGCCCAAGTACAAAAATTGTCAATATAGCCCCCCCCCCCCAAAAAAAAAGAGAATAAAAGCAAATTCACTGCTTTATAATGTTCTTTAAAACAAAATTGCTAGCAATTATTTAGGGCTATTGTGTTATTTGGTCATTGTTTTAAAAAGCTAATAATTTTCAATAGTGGGTTTAAGCACTTTTCTTTGTTAGGCCTAGTTCAATGCGTATTTCCCCTTCTTTGCCACCCGTTACCAGCCTATTGAATTTACTTTACATATAAGATCTAGTTAACAAACAACTTATCCTACCTTATTTTAAGAGACAAGGCCATTGTCATATATTATACGTCGTCCCAAATCTAGCTAACCTCTTCTTCCTTAGTAAAACTAGGTTAAGGAACTAATATATATTGACCGCATCAATCGTCATCTTGGGATCATTGGGCCGTGAATCCGCCATTTCACTGAAGTCTAATTACTGTTGGTTCATAAGGAGTAGAGCTATCCCGTCATAAATTTTCTCCATTCATAAGACCCGAATCTGAGATCTTAGAATCACCGTATAAGAGGAAATTGGCATGGGAATTAAGGAAGAGGGGAAAAGGAAGGCAACGATAGAACTGCATCATAATTTATGACTACTTATCTTTTTTTCCCTTTTTTCAATTTCTTTGCTTGGCCGGTGTTGATAAATTCCCAACTTGCAGAAGTTTCAAGAAATTTGCCAATTTTTAATTTTGTGGCTCCTAAATTTGCTTAGATATTCTAATGTGGGACATTTGATCACTTTCCCACCACACATGGATTATTAGTGCATAATCAGCACTGGTCTTATGAACAGTTCAAAGTCCAAATACTCTAATTAATCAACATTAATAAGTGGAACAAATATGATTAACACCCTTAATTTATAATATCTTCTACATCACATTCATCATAACAAGCAACAACTAGAATTTTATAACTTATCCCAAACAAATTAAAAATACATGTCAATGAAAAAAAGAAAAGAAAAAGAATGGGTATCTAGTATCTCCTGTTGCATGGAGATGCAAAAAGCCTAGCCATGCAGAGTTTTTCAACCCCTAAGCTAGCCACTTGTTGATATTAATTAAATATAGGCAACAAAATAATGCTAAGATCTAAGTATTGTCTCCTTTCAAGTAATCCACTCGTATAAATTATTTATAGACACTGAGAGGGACAATAAACCTTAGTTATTAATCCTAGTAAAAATATATATATTATTTAGTTTGAATTTTTTTTTGAAGAATGTTTACTTTGAATTTTGGTAAACTTTATTTGAATATGATTTTAGGTTAGACTATTTTTTGTTTGAGTCTCCTTTAAAATTTATTGTTGTTTAATTTAAAAAATAAACTTGGTGTACGAATACAAGCAGGTCTCACAATGAAACATCATGTGGGCCTAGGTTTGAGTAACTAGTTCGCATTTGGTTCAAATTGAATTCCTAGTTAATTCTAATTAGGTCGTAGACCTAATATAAACTGGGAGAGTAATTGAATATTGAGTATGTGTTGCGTAGTACAGATCGATCTTGTCGTGTTTTATAGCATGCTTCAAAAGGTACTTTTAGGAACCACATATATAAGTATACATATCTAAATGTTTTGTATATAACAAATATTCAAAAGGATTATGTATTTTTAGGTGAGTAGGCATATGACAAAGATCGATAAAATGAAACATGAGATGTGGGTATCATATCATATGCATTTATGGATCATCTGTACATGTTCAATTACTTTGAATGTGCACCTTACTTCACGCTTCTGATATCTCTTAGTCAGAGGCATTAATTCATCAATGATATTGATATTTGATCGATCACTTGGCCAAAATTCCAGGACTGAATTTTGTCTATGTTGCTTTCAGACCAAATAAATAAATAAATGAAAATTGAAGAAACGCACCATATGCACCAATCTTCACGCAGATCGAATTGGATAAGCACATTGATGGAAAAAGAAGAAAAATAAATAGTAACGTCGGAAATACTTTAATAGAAAACAACAGAGGTCTCGCCCCAATTAGTCTACATCGGTCCTATTTGGTAAAATTAGTTGTTTAGGTAGCGAATAGTAATTGATGTGGTGAATATCTGTTTAAGTAACTGATAGCATTTCTAATTTAACAATTAGCAGATAGCTGTTTAGATGAGCGGTTGAAATAAATGGGTTTGATAAATTTAGTTGTTGGGTTAGCTGATTAATGTAAATTTACATAAAAGGATATAGATAAATTCCAAATATAAAATTTCCAAAGGATATTTTTTAGCCAAGAAATGTGAAACGTAACTTCTGAATGCTAAAAGCTAATACTGTTAGTTTTTCAAAAATGTTGCTTAAAATGCTAAACGCTGCGTGAAATGCTAGTCAAAATACTATGTTACTTAACACTAAATGATTGATCAGTGCATTGACTTGACAAAAACACTAAACGCTACCCAAAACGTTGTTGCCGAGTACAGCCATTAGAAAATTAGCGAATAAGTAACAAGCTACCAATATAAATATATGAAATATATGGTAAATCATACAATTTAATATTGTAATTTTTCAAATAGTGTATAGTATATATATGTTCGTATAATTAGGAAATGTTTATCATAAATTTAAATACATAGATGGTGTCTCTAATTATCAGATGAAGCTCTAGTTTCCCTAATTTCAACTAATTAAAAATACTACTTTCTTCCTCTAAAATATATGACTTGAGTTAGATCTACATACTGTTGGATATTTCAAGAGTTGGTTTTCCAACGGTTCTTATCCGGTTTGTTGGATAAATATGTCATGTTAACTCATATCCTATCCTTTGTAGTGTCTCTTGGCATGATGCCTTTTGGCATGGTACCTTTTCCCATCATTTGTGGTGCCTTTTGGCATATTATAAAAGTCATGGATAAAAAGAAGAGAAATATAATAATAGGATATGATAACAAGATGGGAATAAGATAAGATGTACAAAAAAAAAACACATTCCTATGAGTCACTTTCCCATGGTTCAAACTCAAGAAAACATGAATATATACACTTGTCTATCAGCGTTTTATCCTGAAGACTATTTATGGTACACAACAAATAAGTCTTACGGAAAGTGATATCGTTCACGACTCGTTGGTATGTCTGGTACCACAAAGTTGATCTGAATCTCTTTCCCCAACAATCGTAAGACTTATTTCGGTGGACAACGATTCGTGAGATGTTAACCAAGTTTTCAGAAGTTGGGACAAGTTTATGGATATTGGATTTAAGTAAGGATGTGACAAATTTGTGTTTTTTCAAAAGACACTTGGTCTTAATGCATTCTAGAAGATCCAAGTTGGTGCATAACTTGATTATGCCGGTGCATTGGAAAATAATAGGCGTGCTTACTCAAAGATCATGCCACGAGATAAGTTCAAGTATCTTCCGCTTTCTCACTTATATACATGCATGCACATTGAAAGAAAATAAAAATAAATAAATAAAATCATATGTTTAATTATTTAGAATTCCATCGCAATGCATGGATGTTCAAGCCAAGGGAAAACTGATGTTATTACTTGCCTAATTCTTGTTTGATGAAGACATGTGGCAGAATGCAAAACCATAGGGACACATGAACGTAATATTTTGAACGTAATCACGTCTCTCTCATTCGGTTGCACATGCAAATAATTTATGCCAAATTTCATCAATTTTGTTTTTGACCATACATACAATGATTATGATCACGACGATTTTTAAGTGGCATAGGAGTAACTAATTATGACAGTTATGTCATCTTCTTCATGTAGAGTAAGGATGGTAGTTCCCTTTTGTCAAAAGAGAAGTGCATGCCTTTGTTTATATGCCTTATATATATGGCTTTGATAATCTCTAAAATGGTAAGCGTTAATTATGATCATGGTTTGATTGGTCATATAGGGTAATTATAATTTAAAATCATGATATGTTGTTTGGTGGCATGATTTCAATTTAAGGAATGGTGATATGTATATTTGATATTGCCGGTCACTAATTCATTTGATTATAAGAATCATTACTAGTAAGTTAGCTTGTTTATAAGTGTCTAAGTGTATTGCTATGTTATTTTCTGGTGGTGTTTGATAACTATCCATTTAATGCAAAAATTAAAAAAAAAGATCAATATAATATGGCAATGTGAGTAATAACCATGTAAATGTCCTACTTTAGGTAAATTGTCAAAGTGAGGATGATGGTTTTATAGTCACACTTTTATGTGACTGTGATTCAAAAGTTATTTGATGGCATGTTAATATTATTCTCAATTATGATTCAAGTTTGCTATTGTAAATTGATTCACACAAAGTTATAGCTAAAACCTAAAAGTGTGATACGGTATTTCTTGGGTATAAATAAATGTGCATGGATATGTATATATCATAAAGTCCATGGTTATGTAATGAATGCCAAAGTTAATATGATAATTTAATCATATGTGAGTTTGTAAGATAATCTATGAGTTAGGCATAGATTATGGAGGAAAATCCTCAATTTAAAAGGTGCAGTGTGGATATGCGCATGATTATAAAATTATATGTGTGGGGATATGATTTCCATGAAAAGTCAAATTTTTGATTTGTAAGCGTAACCATGTAAAGAATCCAAATTTATTGGATTAAATTATGGTTATAGGTATGATATTTTTATCATATATAAGTTGGAAATTGAATGTAATTTCCATGAAAACCAAAATATTTGGTTTTGTAAGTATGCATAAGTTGGAAAGATAATTTCCATGAAGACCGAGGTAATTTTTTGGATTTATGAGCTTTATTTTTGTGGATTAAGTTATAACCATGTGAATAATCCATAAGAATTGGATAAAGGTTATGGTTATGAATAATAGCAACTTTGTAAATCTTGTGGGCCCAAATATTGAGATTTACAAAGGGACGTCGTATGAAATTTCAAATTTATATGGATCCATTTCAAAAGTCTACATGCTATATAATGTGATTTTACCCATGGCTTATAATACGATGGTTTAGTCGTATTAATGGCGGTGGTATAATTTCTTGAGAATTCAAAATATTCTATAGTACTAACTAGTCTAGATAGATTTGATTATGATCATGATGTATTCAAGGTCATGGAATGATATGTATATATATATTGACCTTGAATGTTGTATAAGCATTGACTAGTTTGGACTGACTTGAACTTGACTATCATATATTGAAGGTCATGGAATGATATGTTTTTATCTAGTGACCTTAGTAATAGGAATGGGTAAGTGCCCGTTATCTAATCACCAATGATAGGCACCCAACTCACACTTGGTAAGATGTCAAGTCTTGAGTTCAATGTGGTCGAGCTTGTCATATGGACGGTTGCAAGCACTATTATGTCTATCTTCCATCCCAAAGTTTAAGTGCTTGAAATTACTCGTATGTAAGGAAAAGGGTGAGCGAAAGCTCTTAATAGACTCTTCAACGGTAAAGTTGGTATGCCATAATATACGGGGGCATGTGCTTGAAACAGTATAAAAAGTCTACCTATGTGAGTGTGAAGTGTGGCCGTTTCGAGAGCCAAATGGGGCATGACTTGGTACACTCACTAAGGATATGGACACGTGGCCCTAAATTGTGTCAAAATTCTAAGTGTATTTTGAGGTTTATGTGTGAGATGCATCCAATTAGTCAAAAATGATGTCTAGTTCAAAGACTTGTCAACTATGACATTCAGACTAATTGAAATTATGTCTGCTAAGTGAAAGTTCAAATCGCAAGATATTTTCATGATGCATAAATCTCTTTGTTTTCTCAAAAGTTGTCTTCTCTCATTATTGGTACAGTAGGGGGTTGATACGATTTTTTTTACTCTTGAAATGGTGGGGGGTTGTTGGATATTTCAAGAGTTGGTTTTCCAACTGTTCTTATGCGGTTTGTTGGATAAATGTGTCATGTTAACTCATATCCTATCCTTTGTGTTGCCTCTTGGCATGATGCCTTTTGGCATGATACCTTTTCCTATCCTTTGTGGTGCCTCTTGGCATTGTGCCTTTTGACATGTTTTAAAAGTCATGGATAAGGAGAAGAGAAATATAATAATAGGATATGATAACAAGATGAGAATAAGATAAAATGTACAAAAAAAAACACATTCCTATGAGTCACTTTCCCATGGTTCAAACTCGAGAAAACATGAACCTATACACTTGTCTATTAGCGTTTTATCCTGAAAACTATTTGTGATACACAACAAATAAGTTTTACGGAAAGTGATATCGTTCACGACTCGTTGGTATATCTGGTACCATAAAGTTGATCTGAATCCATTTCCCCAACACATATGCACTAATTGAGATTATGATATAATTGCCTGAAAGGAAATAGAATAGAGAGGAGACGTTTAGATTTTGAATTGTATTGCTTTCAAATTCTCAATTCCCAATTCCATACATGCTTTCAAGTGAATAATAACAAGTGTAGTGCCTAAAACGCGGACAGTGAAAGCTCCCTCTAACGTCCATAAAAGAAGTCCCTGTCATCCCAACTTCACTAAACCCTAAAAAAAGGGCCTGAGAAAGAGTCAACAACATGTGGCTACTTTGAGAGGATCAATATCGTAGATAGATTTTGCACTCATTATTTAAAATTTTGCAGTTAAAGTTTTTCACGAACAAATAATTTGGCCACACTATTTTCAAAATGTGTGCGAGTCTCAATCATTCACCCATCAATAGATGGCGCACGCTCACACAAACAAGTTAAATAGGTGGACCACCAAATCACAAATACCTTTAGAACTATATATGGAGGGGCCTTAACTTTTTTGGTTAGGTATCACAAAATCTAGAGTGGGCACATATCTATCTCTTCGTCCCTTGTGATTATTTGTTGAAGAGTCTTTTGATATCTTCTCCCTAATGTCCCTAATGTGCCCAAAATCTAGGGTGGTCCTATGTTCACATGTGTGCATGGTCAATATAAGTGCTTGGAATCAATTAAAATTCCTCCTCTTTATGACATTTTAGGTTAAAAAGTTTCATGTAAAATGTTGGGCTATAAATTGTGACATATCTTTGTCGATTTTTATGATTGAATGCGTTATAGTGTTTATCAACAATCATTATTGATTTGTATTTATGTGTAATTAGGATAGAAATACGAATTCATAATCCAGTCATGCATAATAAGTTCAATACATTTTGTCTTGAGAGAGGCTTGAATATGATTGAATTTTTTGCCCGATTGAATTAAGTACAAGACACATTGAGCTCCAAAAATAAAAATAAAAATAAAAATAGTGGAGTTAAACTTGGTTATAGAATTCTCTAATTGGTTAGCTAATTTGGTTTCACTTGTATAATTTTCATTAGATTATACATACGTGTGAACAACATTAACTAACTAATTTGATAGAACTGCAAGAAAATTCACATATGAGTTTTCCCACATTTTAGAAAAGCGGAAAAAAGTCTGAATTGACTATATATAAAATAACCTACTCGCACATACTCTTAACCACATAAATACAAATGGATAAAACCAAAAACTTTTTACGATGACAAAGACACGTAGATTTTTTTTTAAAACACACACACACACACATGCAACTTTTAATAGTACATATGACAATATATTTTGCCTCCATTATTATATGCCTAATTTTTTGGAATCTACTTATTTGCTTGCGCAAGTAGTTGTAAGAATAAACCTGCTTACATCTGACTCTCCCCATTCACAATGAGAGTTATTGTTGTGTATGCCTTGTTTCGAAACTAGAGTGAGAAGAAATTGAGAACCCAAGTTACCTTAACATTGATTAGCTAATAGAGAATAATAAGTAGGTCAGCCTCTCAAGTTGCAATCAAATGAATATTACAAGCTCTCTACTAGTTTATACTCCAAGTGGGGAGCTAGGTTAGAGTTTAGACCTATGTATGTTATGCCATGCATCACAAATTACGAGTATTTGATGGATTTAGTTTTCATAATCATAAGAGAACTGAAAATGGCAGACGACTGCGAGCGGTTGGCTTGGGTTGGCTGGACGGCAAAGAAATAGAGGGGCTAACAATGGGCTTGACATATTTCCACCGCTTTTATTGTCAAAGAAACACTTCATTTATATAAATTACTTTGACTCAATAAACACAACTTAAAAAAAAAAAATCAATTCAACTACAAAACACAATAAAACACATTGTAATTAATAACAATATAAAAAGAAGGCTGGTGAAATCATATTTGAGCCTCAATTTTAAGTACTACATCAAGACCTTGGTTTGTAGACATTTGTTTGATCCTCCATTAATAAAATTGAGCTATTGTTAACAAACAAGAAGTACATAATAGTAAATAGATTATAAATAACTTAATTAGTATCTATTTAAATACTTTTCATAAAATGAAAAGCAAATAAAAAATAATACATTTTCATAAGCTTATGCTAAGTAAACAAAATGACAGTTTAGTTAATCTCATAAATGTTAGAATAAAAAGTGAGAAATCATATTTAAAAATAAAACAAGGTACTTAATAAATAACAAAATTCACTTTTCATCATATATATATATATATATATATATATATATATATATATATATATATATATAAAAAGTTGGATTGAACTCATGTATAAGCGACATGTAAATTTGGCATCTAGGATGCCACATAAGAGTGAATAGTCATTTAAGATATTTTAATACAACATAGGATGCTACATGAGATTTAAAATAAAAAGAAAAGTGTATGTAGGATGGATGTAAATTTAACATAATATTAATTATATTTAATAAGGTAACTTCTCGCATACCTTCCTATTATTTAATAATAAAATTTAATCATAAAATATATATGATTTAATGATACAAATATAATAAAAAAAAGTGAGTTAGATATGTTAATTAAGAATAAAAAATATGTTATTAGTAGGGAAAAAACTAAAGAAGAATTGCTTCACTTTTGCATCAACAAAATAATATAATATATCAATTTATTGTTTGCCTTTTTATTAAAATAAATCTATTATCTTAATAATATATTAAAAAAATTATTTAACTCACATCCTTACATCGTAAGAGTATAACACTAATTTATATAGATACTTCAATCCACCTTTACCTTAACTCAGATCTATTGATTGATTGCAAAGTTCAAACCATATCCTCTAAAAGTGCTGATGCAGCATAATAACTGCATTTCATACTCAAATCTCAATTATTTAAATTATGCACAGCAAATATATAATAAAAATATATTTCCAAATTCCAAATCCCCCGTTCTCTTGGGGGGAATGGATAGTCTTGATCTTGTTGGCCAAACTAATTAAACTCAGCCACATGTTTCCAGTCATTTTCATTTATTTTTTTTTATCTCAAATCCCCAATAATGGAAGGGTGACATTCCACCCAATGTATTGCTAACTTAATCAAATATAGCAGGCTAATGTCTGCCGTACTCATGTCATTAAAATTGACTCATCTGAGATGACCAGATTCATAAGATTATTACTCCTTTTAAAAAGAATTATGGTGATAATATTTGAGATGTCTTTTTATATTTTCTTGATGTTGACATAAAGAGCGGAAATTGTTGGTTTTATATGTAAGACTACCATAATTTATCAATGAGAAGGACGTTGCTCAGACACATCTTCTACTCTTTTTTTTTTTTTAAATTATGGTAGTGTCTGGTTTGAATGAAAATAGTTTTTGAGAAAATTATTTTATGTGAAAAATATTTTTTCAAGAAAAATTAATTTTTATGTCATATGTTCCGCTGTTTAGTACACGGTAAATTATTTTCCATGAAAAAAATAGAAGTGTCAACTGAATTGTTTAAATTGCGAAAAATATCGACTGAATGTTCGTAATTGAGACACATGTTGACAAAATGAAGGAATTTTGAGCTCAAAATTCATAATTAAATTTTTTTAATAGTTCCTCTTGGATAATCAGGTTTCGGTCTAAACCGTTGAAATTGTTTTAGTGACGAAAACAATCAATTGAATTGTTTAGGTAGCAAAAAATGTCAATTTAAATTGTCATGGTAGAGAAAATATTAACCAAATGAAGGAATATCACGCTCAAAATCTAGATTTGGGTATACTTTAATCTTTCCTACCCAATGATAAAGTTTCGATCTAAATTGTTGAAATTGTTGTAGTGGTGAAAAGCGTTGACTGCATTGTTTAAGTGGTAAAAAACATCAATTAAATTGTTGCTATGGAAAAAAAAAATGATCAAATGAAAGAATATCGAGTTCAAAATCTGAAGTTGAACCTATTTTAATGTTTTCTATTTGATGATCAAGTTTTGATCTAAACTGTTGAAATTATTTAGGGTCAAGTCAAATTGAATTGTTTTTGTGGCAAAAAAATCGATTAAATTATCGTGACGAAGATAAATATGGATCAAATGAAAGAAATTTGAGCTTAAAATTTAGATTTATGTTTATTTTATTTTGTCACATCGGATAGTCAAGTTTCGATCAAAACTGGTGAAATCGAATTTTGCATCTAAATTTTAGCTAACCATATTATCAAAGAGTTGAACGAATAAAATCAATTTCCTATCTTTTCAAAAAAGAAATCGTTTTCTTCTATCGGGGGAAAATCATTTTCGTTTGAAAAGAGTTTTTCATCCTTTGTTGTGTCAAACAACAAAAATTGGCAAATCATTTTTCCTCCAACTAAACACTACATAAGAGTTAACAGGTGGTGTTACTTAATCATAGATGTGATGTGTTTCTCATATATGATAAAACTACAAACAGGCGTATAAGCCTTTAAGAGCACAATTTTTGTACAAATACATGTACATTGAAACTGTAGTCTAAGTTGTCTATAAATAATTTTTTATTTTGTTTTTCATCAATTATAGGTGCTTGAAATATTTAATGTAACTCACAGAAATGGCAATTAATTTGAATAGTCATATTTGAAAATTTTTGAACATTAGGAAATTATTATAAGATTATTGATAATTTTAATCATATGAAAATTTAAAGCTCTCCTTATTAACATAAGTACTTTAAATAAAAATAACAATAATAACACTGCAAAAATATTAAATACTAGATTGTAATAAAAAAAGCTTGCTTCTGGATATCTCCAAACTCCGTGCAAATGATGAGACTAACACTGGGAATTGTTGTATCGGGATAAGAAAGTTATCATAATGAAACAAAATGTGAAAAAGATTAGCTAATTACTACTTCATATTAGCCTTGCCATAATAAGACGAGATTTAATGAAATTATGAGATCATTGCCTTGACAGTTGAAACATTATTCTCATAATATGGGATGCATACTAGTGTCGTAAATGTCATACCATATCATCGGTATCTGTCAAAGTGAACTGTATAAGTTATTGCCCCATTTTGTACCATTCAAAACCGGCATATACCGCCAAATACTGAACGGTAGCAGTATTTTCAACCAAATACTGCCAAGTACACAATACATTAAATAAGATTTAAACTTTCGTATACTTTATTTTTTGTTGAAATTCAAAACAACACGAGCTCGGCATAATAATGCACAAATCTATTATGCCGCCTTCAATTTAAAAAATGGTATAATAATCAGTGCGGTATTTATATTTGATTGAATTTATTTATACGCGAAAAAGATATATATTTTCAAAACACATATCATGAAATATAAAATTACTCAAAAAAATATATAAAAATCAAATACCTAATGTACGTAAATAATCAGTAACGGTGCTTTTGTTTCTACAGCAATCAATCATAATAAATCAGTGAGTCTCATTTATTTCACAAACCAGGTCTTGCTGTCTTATACTATCACATCATGTCGTTAAAGCCAACTTTCTGCCTATTTTAATAAACTAATCCCTACAGGCT
The DNA here is from genome assembly GCA_017589665.1 of Selenicereus undatus. Lineage (NCBI taxonomy): Eukaryota > Viridiplantae > Streptophyta > Magnoliopsida > Caryophyllales > Cactaceae > Selenicereus > Selenicereus undatus. The sequence goes on from JACYFF010031955.1 coordinate 13,125,337, forward strand.
ACCTCAAACCTTCAAAGTTCAACCTAGTAGTTAAAGGCCATCAAGCAAGTAATTAGGGCCGTGTAATTAACGTTTTAATTAATGATAACAACCTCCTAATGAAACACATCTGCAACGTCTGCAACTCTGCATAAAGAAAGTCCAAAAGCTTTGACAAGAAAAATCAACTTGATAAGCTGATACAGATAGAAAGGTACACGTACTACACCTTTTTGTATCGTTATACACCAAAATTCCACCTTGATTTCTCTCTCCTTCAGTCTTTTCTCTTTCTCCCTCTACCCCCTCCATAAAACTCCAGGCCAAAAGCATAGGGAAGACAAGGCATGGACTCCTCTGGTCCATTTCTTCCCTCATTTTCTGGAAATATTGGGTCTGCCCAGTTTTGCATCTTCAAATCCCACCTACAATTTGCCCTTCTTCAGATCCTCCACCAATTTCTGGCTCTCTGATTTCACTTTCTCGCTCCTCACAGCTCACTGCCGTTGCAAAATTTGGGGAAAAAAGGGGTTAAAGGTACCATTTTTTGTTTTTAGACTTCAGTTGCACTATATCAATCACTTGCTTTGTGCTTTTCTTATGTGGGTTTTTGTCTCTATTAATTAGCTGAGAATTCAGGGTTTCTGTTGTTTTCTTTTTTGCCAAAAAGGGATTTGAAATTTGATAGTTTTGGGGTTTTTTTTTTGTTGGGGGAGGGGGGGGGGGGGGGCCTAACATGGTGGGTCTTGCTTGGATTAGGAAATTATGTTTTCTGGATTGATAATGTGTTTTAGTAACAAGGATTACATGGGCCCCTTCTGCAAATTGTGTATTTGTTTAGTATTTAACAGACAGGAGTTGGCCTCATGATTCATGAAGTTCTGCTTGCCTTCCCTGTCTTCTAAGTTAATCTATTTTTAAGGGCCAAATGAGCTTAGTGGAGCATATAAGATTTAGCTTGTTCCACTGAGTTCACTAATAAATTAAAAGAAAAGGGTGAGACAAAGGAATTCAGAAGCTTAAAGCTATTCAATTCTTGATCATCTCATGTTGAGATTCAAAAGCTTTTCCTTTATTTAATCTATATCTTGTGTTTTTTCTGAGTGAATTTTCTGGCAATGTCTTTACAAACCAGATAGAGATAATGTCCATCTGCAGTAGTGTTGGAATTCCATGTAAGATTGAATATTCCCTGCTTTAATCACTTCTGAATTTATCCTCTTCCTATCCCCCAAATAATCCCATATTAAATAGTGTAGGATTCCTGTCTTTCTGAGTCAGATCACATCCCTCCCAATCCCAGATCCCAAAACATTCACTTCAGGTTTAATATTTCGGAAATCCGATATGCTTTACGTGATGATAATTTTGCTTCAAATTCATTTATAAATTTTCTAGGCTACTATAAATATAAGTTACGCATTGAGCTTCATTTGCTTGGTATTGATTAGTGGTATTTTAGCACAGAAGAAATGGGTCATTGGTCATCAATGTTAGATGGGCTGGCAAGGTCGTTTTTTACCAAAAGAGTGAAGCATTCAGGGAGTGGTGATATTGGTAGGGAAACTGCAGATGCCATGGCTAAGAATGCTAAGAAGAATGACTTGATATTGAGATCTTCTGGCATTGTTCATCTTGATGGATCAAAGAATTTTGCTTCCATTTGCACGAAGAGGGGCCAGAAAGGAATTAATCAAGATTGCTGCATAGTTTGGGAGGTATGTTTTACCATATCACATATTGCATTGGTTTCTATTCATTGGATCAACCCAAAAAAAAAATAAAAAAATTTGAAGCTTATGAAATAATTCTGTCATTAGGCTATATGTTTTGTTGTTCCTATCCAATTTTGCTATGTTACATTGGTTTATTCTTTCTGCCAACAAGAAATGAACTGCTATGAGTTAATGATCGATTACTTCATCATATTCTCATCATACAAATGATTAATTATTTCATCTGTCAGATTTTAAAAAATGTAGCTTTGGTTTTTGTTGATGGCAGGAGTTTGGATGTCAACCAGACATGATATTTTGTGGGATTTTCGATGGGCATGGTCCATGGGGCCATTTTGTCGCCAAGGCGGTGAGGGAATCAATGCCTCCATCCTTGTTATGTAACTGGCAAGAAACGCTCGCTCAAATGGCGCTTGACCCAGATTTTGAGGAAGATAAGAAGATGCACTGGTTCAATGTTTGGAAACATTCCTACTTGAGAACATGTGCTGCTATTGATCAAGAACTAGGGCAGCACCGAAAGATTGATGCATTCTACAGTGGGACGACTGCCCTCTCTATTGTCAGACAGGTAACTTAGATTGTCATTGTCTCTTTCTTTATAGGCTCTGAAACATCTTAGAGGAGAGGTAGCTTGTGATGTGTAGATAGCTCCTTGTGTTTAGTTTTCTTGGTTAGAAGCAAAGAGAGGCAGTAATGGCGAGATATGTACTGCCTGAACATTAAGCTTTCATGCCCTCTGAGCTCTGAACCATGTCATTGTTTTTTGCATATGCTTATGGACAACAGTGGTTAAGAGTTTTTCTGGAAGTTGTCCCTAAGACTTGGAAGTTCCATGCTATCAGCAATTATGAATTGTGAGAAAGTGAACGTATCAAAGGAATATCAAATATAAAATAAACGTAGGACTAATCTGGCTTGATCTTGAGAATCACGGATTAGTTACTTTAGTATGCTATGCCATTCCCTTCAGAAATGTGATCAGCTGCTCGCCAACTTGATATTTTGAGCTCGATGGATTCTTGACTTGATGTTGGTGAATTCGCCCGTATCCCTGTCCCTGATGCCCATGCCCCACCATCTCATATAAAAACTTCTGTTTCTATACCCATATCTTAGGCTGTTAATTCTCACGAATTCAGAAGCGATCATTTGGTGGTGGTCCTGCTAGGATGTGTGTGGCCTCATTGTGTCACATTGCCTATGATCACCAATGCACCAAGGCATGCCTCTCCAACTAGAAAAGCTGAAATTGGTAGTATGGTCCCGCTTGAAAAGTGAAGAAACTCCTAACTATGATGCATAGATGCTATGCACCTATGGTTTGTGATGTAGACGTCAGTCTGACTTTTGGCCCAATTGTTCTCAACCACATGTCATAAACGATGGAGGGTTTCGCTCTCAATGTGTTCTTCTTGTATCTAAGTACAATCTTGTTGATAGATTGACCATTAGATACACATTATTTTAGGTGAATCTACTCTAAATACATAATGCCTTACCGTACCTCGATGACGTATTCAAAAGACGGTTCTTAATCTCTGATTAGTGGTCTGGCTGGTAAGGCCCGTTGTTTTCTAATAAACTTCGTGGCTGTGGGAGAGTAGTCATCAACCAGTCTTTTTGTTGGATGCAGAATCTGGTCCTTAAGCATCATTACTACTAACTACTCTTTATTAAATCTCTATAGTCATTAGTTATGTTCGTATATGTCTCATTAAAGAGAAATTTTTTTATTCATTTTCCCATAGGTTACTTTTATATGTTGGTGGTCTATGAAATCTGGTGGACAGAAAAATCTGAATTAGTGATGGATTAGGTACCTCCTAGTTCATCATTACTCCATTCTTTTGTCTTGATTTTTTAGCCAGCTTAACTGGACAAGGTTTTTATTGCAAGTTGTGTAAGCTAGTGACTTGCACTTATGTGTTGGATCTAACCCGTGAAGCCTGGTGCAGTAGTTCATTTGACTTAACCTGTAGGAGAGGCTTCCCATCTCCTTTAGTTTCTGTCACTAGTTATGTGTAGCTAGCATGCCAAAGATGTAGTTGCACTCTGTTTTTTCTGGGACATTCTGATCTCCATCAAAGTAGTCAAGCCAGTGGTTCTAGTGGCTTTGTTAACCGGCTGAAATACTTATGAATTTAGTCCAAAAGATCCATCAAAAAAACCAAATAAGCGATTTTCGAATGAGGAAAAGCAGCAATCTTATGAGCATTGTCAGTTGCGTTATTCTGTCAAAAAAGAAGGGGGGGGGTCAAAGATACCGCAGACGTAGTAATCAGAGTCATGTATATCATTACTGAACATAGTTTTTGTTAGAATGCCTTGAATCTGTTGTTCTGTAGGCCCCTTTGCAGACCTAGCACGGTGGTTTTGTGTGTGTAATGCGTATTCTCTGTATTCTATCATCATCAATAAAACTATTCCTCTCTTCTGCCTGTGGACGTAGCTAACACATTGTTAGTGAACCACGTTAAATCTGTGTGTAATTGTCAGTTTGTTCATACTTTCTTGCATCCGTTATAACAGTTTTTTACATTATTTCCGGTGCCAGGATGAAAAAATTGTTGTTGCAAATGTTGGTGATTCACGTGCTGTATTAGCTACTACTTCAGATGATGGTGACTTGGTGGCCGTGCAGCTGACAATCGATTTCAAGCCCAATCTTCCTCGTGAGTTTGCCGCTTTCCTCTATCATCCTTCCTTTTAGTTTATGATCTAACCTGAATATCATAAAAGCTTAATTGCAAATTGTGACCAAAGTGATGGAACTTACAAGATAGCCTGTTCTCTTCATATGATCTGTTAAGTTTCGAAAATACAGAGAAATTGATATATGTGAGATCTGAATAAATCTGGATAAATATGGTTAAATATATATGCCTGTAAGGGTAAGAGGGTTCCCTTAGGTCTCCCATGACTGATGTTGGCAAGATCCACACTTGGCGGTGTTGTTGGAATAATGAACAGAATCTGGATAAATCTTGATCAAAAGTCCACAAATTAAATAAGAAAAGTCATGGTCAATTCTAGAAAAATTAAGCCGGAGACAACAGCTGCTATATGGAAGTAAAACTTTCTTCGACTGCTTAATGTGAACTCTTTCATTCTGTTGCTTGTAAACAGAGGAGGCTGAGCGAATAATGCAGTGTAATGGGCGAGTTTTCTCTCTGGATGATGAACCTGGGGTCCACCGGGTGTGGTTGCCAGATGAGGATTTGCCAGGGTTGGCGATGTCCAGAGCTTTTGGGGATTACTGCATCAAGGATTTTGGCCTTATATCAGTGCCTGAAGTGACACAAAGGAATATTAACAGCAAAGACCAGTTTGTTGTGCTGGCAACTGACGGGGTATGTTGTGTATCTTGACATTTATTTATCCTCCATGCGCAAAATAGAATAATGTACTCTATGTTTCTTTATTAATCTCCTTCATGTTCCTACTCTGAAGCTTTGGACGTTTGAAATATGCTTTTCTTAACCCATAAGGTGCTGTACAGCTTGGAGAGCATATTATATTGAGGACATGTACCTTGGGCTTATGAAACTCTGAACGACGATCAAATGAGTAGTCGTTTCTTCAAATGACCCTGGTCTCTGTCCCATGGGACACATTCACAATTAAGTGAAATTGGAATGTCCAAGATCATTGTACGAACTCTGGAAGTTTGTATTTACCAATTTGTATACTTAGCTTATTAGTACAGAGGGAAATTGAAATGCCATTGTCGAAAGTTATGAGTAGACAGCCTGGGAAGGGAGTGATAGCATTTGGACCCTTCATTCCCTCTATAATTCTGTAGAATTTCGTAGTGTTCCAATCAAGGTTATTGTCCCAAGTGTTTCCTACAATCAACTTATCTGCCTCTACAAGGCTAAGGCTGTCTACCGGTAGACTCCTCCGAACCGTGTGTAGGCGGGGTCCAAATGGAAGGTGTTGTAGAGTGTCAAGTGTTTGCTAGAAGCTGAGGTGTCGGCATGTCTTCACAAATGGCTGTTTTGTCAAAAAATTTCTGCTGTTAAAGATGGAGGGTTAAATCTCCATACCTGCAATAGAGTGTTCGAGTACTATTAGACACGGTTGGTCGAGGGGCTTGAGGCACGACAAAGAGTCCAAGGAGTATGAGTACCCATAGCTGAATGAGATACCACTTACCTTACCGAACAGATATTTACATAAAAACCTTTTTACAGAACTAGTTCTATGCCCTGTTTGTTCATCTCATCCATGAGATCTTGTTTTTCTTAATACCCTAACCAATGACACAGTGTATTGCTTGTCCCTCTGCAAGGTGTGGGATGTAATCTCCAATCAAGAGGCAGTGCGGATCATATCTTCAACCTCAGACCGTGCAAATGCTGCTAAAGAACTCGTAGATCATGCAGTTCGAGCATGGAAGCGAAAGCGAAGAGGGATAGCAATGGATGATATCTCGGCTATTTGTCTCTTTTTCCACCCTTCACCTCAGCATGTTCAGTCTACTGCCTGTGTGCCCAAATAGGTATAGATAAGTAGCAATAATTGAAAAGTCACATAGTTATCATGTAATTGGGAGGCCCCTGTATCGTTAAATCATGCAATGCTGTGCTTGATTGGTAGATACTCAATGGTGTCATTGCCGAATTCTCTCTTTGCATGCTGATTATCCACTCTATTTCCCTGCATAATTGGGTTCATAGTTACCAGGAACATCTATTTGGCCATGGACGTTGAATGTTGATACTAGAGTTGCTTCTTATTACACAAATTTAAGCCTAATCTAGGCTCAAGATCGCTTGACACCCAAAAAGCATCACATCTAAGGCTTAGTAATTGGAAAATATTATGTATGACCTTGGTTTTGCCCTATCTAAGTTGACTAGACACGAGATGAATTATTCGAGAGTGAATCTTTTTTGGAAACGACTAGGAATTGAATTCGATTTGTACAACTCTTTCTCTGATCAAAAATCAAATTATCAGCCTGTGAGTCTTAAATTGAGAATGAACAATTAATCTTGCTTTGTTTAGATTCATTTTCTAATATATATATATGTATATTTTTATTGTATATAAGCTTATTCATAATCTCTACACATAAAATTTACGACCGCTTGCATTATTCTATTCATGCTACAATAATAATCTATCATATCTTCGAACTCTTCAACGATAATCGTAATTTTTAAAAGAGGAATCATTCTTATTTATTCCTAAAAATTCACTCAGAATTTGTTTATTTGCAACCATCGTAACATAACCTTGACATGAAATAATGAGCAAGGAGGGCAAAAAACAAGGAAATCGCAAACAAAGTGTCAAAACATTTGGTAAAATAGATTTACGGTGGCTCATTCATCCTAGTCCCAAGGGTTTGTTTTGATTATGAAGGGGAGCTATGCTAATGAAATCTAATCCCACATCGAAATTCTGGCCGAGAGGAGAAAGAAAAGCACAATATAGAGAGCGCCGGGTACTTTGTTACTAAATTAATCCGTCCTGTCAGGGGTGCGTGGCGACTCGTTAATGAACGAATAGTGATGGCGGGTCGTGCCGACACCACCTACAACGAACACACTCATCTAAAGGCGAGTGAGGTTCCCCACCCTACTTAGGTGGGCCTTGCCCGCCAATTTTTGGAAAGCTCCCTCAGTGGAGCTCACCGCTTAGCCCATTAATTAAGAACCTTTAGGGCTGCCATACGGGGGCCCAGTGGGCTGCTCCACTCTCATTGATTGTGTTAAGCGTATGCGAAATTGATGTCTATAAATTAGTCAACAAATGTTAGTTTGTCAAGATGTCAGAACTAATTTACTGTCACTACTGAATTAAAAATATTCAAATGTGTTACATCCCGTTCATTTTGTGGATTGATTGTCACTTGGTTAGAGTAAGCTTTCATGAAGTGAAAACAGTGTTTTACATGCCTGTGTTATTATCAGTGTTTGTCTTTCCCCCCCTAAACAAGGCACGTTAGTATGGTATAATTTTTTTTAGCAAAGGAAGCATAATGGTCGATACAAATATGGTATAAATTATGTATTTGGGAACAAGTTTGAAACTTTTATGATTGATAAAAAAATGACAGTTGCCATAAAATTATTATGTTAAATTGTTTTTTTCTTTAGGAACGAGTCTTGAACTTTCAGCATAGGGATGGCTATAGGATTAAAAAGCAAAATTTATCATATGGTGGTTAGGTTTGCTGTGTTGTATGGATCGGGGTGTTAGCCTATAAAAAGACATAGGGGTGTTTGGCAAATATCTTTTTGAAGAATTTTTTGGGCAAAAGAGCTTTTTTGACCAAAATCAGGTATTTGACCAAGTGAAAAAGCTAATCTGGATGTTTGGTGAAAGAACTTTTTAGGTCCAAAAAGTTAATTTGAAAAGGCTAATTCCATGAGCTTTTTGAAGAATTAGCTTTTTTTCTTACAACTTTATCAGAAACAGCTAATTTTGCCAAATAATTTTTCAACAAATAGCTAATTCAAACAGCTAATACAAACAGCTAACAACTGTTTGCCAAACAGGGCCATAGGTTCAAAGGTTGATGGTAGCAGAGATGATTAGATGGATGTGTGGCTATACGAAAATGCATAGAATTAGAAATGAATTAATTATAGACATAGTTAAAGTGACTCTTATCGAGGATAGGATGAGAAAAATTAGACTCAGATGGTTTGGTCATATAAAGAGAAGGAGTGCGGATGCTCCAGTGAAGAGATGTGAGGGGATTTAAATCTCTGAAGATAGAAGAGGTACGAGAAGACCAAAGAAGAGCTTAGATAAGGTGATTAGAGAGGAGTTGAAAGTTTTAAAGTTGACGGAGAACATGACTCAAAATAGGAGATTATGGCAGGATATGATCAAGGTATTAGATCACAGAGAGATGGCCTCGTAGATATCATTCGGTCGTAGTAGGGTAGGTTTGGTCGTGGTGTGTTTCTGCTTTTTTTTTTTTTTTTTGTATGTGTTTGTATGTAGGTAATAAATACATTTGAGAAGAGATATTGTTTACCTACCTTTGTTTGTAAAGGTATAACACTTTTCTTTGTTATGTTGTACTTGTGTTGTACATAGTTACTGTCAGCTGCTTTATTAGTATCTCTTAGTTCATCCACTACTGCTTATCTTTAGTTTTTTTTTTAAGTTTTCACAACATTTTTTTTTGTGGGTTTCATGAAATTAGTCTCTCTATGGGTAGGGATACTTGTAAAGGTAATTTTGTCAACATCTAGGTCTCTCCATATCTCGTAAAAGCGGGACGCACACTGGAAGGTGGTGTTTTTTTTAACAAACAAACCAAAATAGTTCAAAACAATATTTTCATTAAATTTTAAACACTGGATCAATTTTTACACTATCAGAATGGCAACAGCAGAAATCACAAAGTTCACCAATGGCTGGATGAACCTTGATTGGACTCTGTAGTAGCAGGGGAAACTTGTGGTGGCCACCCTTCCTTCCTCCAAGCACAACCCAATGCAACACTATTGTTATATCTCCTCCATATCCCGTCGTTCAACCCGAGAATAAGGTGTGCTAGACTCGGCAATGGCTAATAACCCTAATTCTCACGATCGAACAATTTTCTGACGACTTTTGAAAACCCTAAGAAAAAGCAGGAAAAGCAGGGTAGAGCTAATCCTACTGGGACAATGCATGAATCTTCTGTCAACCATGAATTAGAAGGGGGTGATGCAGCGGGGTTAGTTTTGGCCATCAGAATTCTTGTCGATGAGGGGAAATCGCTTTAACTTGGATAATTTTTTCATGTGTTTGGTAGAGATTAGGAATGGAATCAAGTTGCAGTTAGGGATGGCATTGGGTCCGAAATCTAATCCAAATCAATTAGACACAAATTAAAGGATTTAGGTACAATGAAATGGGACTTGATGTGTCTTAAATGGGCCTGGATCGAAGTAGGCCTGGCTCTGCAAAATTGAGATCCAACCCCGACTCGAGACCTGTTTAAGATCAACTAATATTTTTAAATTTTTTCAAATGTAGAAGCGTAAGTGTAAGTGATTAAAACTTTTTGACTAGTTGCCTTGCATTACACCACTTCCTTACATTAACGATCACTGCTCCTTGTCCTCAAATCTCTCTCTACTCTCCTCACTTGCTTGTTCGTATCTCTCACTCTCTCAGACCTATTGAATGTAAACCTCTCGCTTTGACGGAACATTGCAAAAAATTCATGAATCCATTGCAAAAAAAATCATCCTCCGATGTGGGGGGGGGGGAATTCATTGCAAAAAATTCTTTAATTTGAAAAAAGGTTAGGACCTGCTACGGATTCGTGAATCCATTATACCCATAGGGTATGCGTCTAATTTTTCTAGACCTAATGAGTCTGAAATGGGTCTGGGTCTGAATCCCAAAACAAAAGAGTATGGATTTTGATGGGCTCAACCCAAACCTGATTTATTGTCATCCCTGCTTGCACTTCTTACTATTTTGTTGAAAGTTATGAAATAGAATCAAAAAATTGTCAAAAAAACGTTATACAGCATTCTATGAGTGTATTTTTTTTTTTGTATTTATTATTCTTTTTAGTAAAAAATGAAACTTGTTACGTTACTTCTCAATAAATTAGGACTTGCATGTATTTTTTGTAACTAACTATCTTTGCAATTTTATTTTAATACTTAACTATAATTTTTGTATTTTTATTTTTATTTGTGAGTAAGCTGTTATTTTTATATTTTTATCTGATTTGATTGAGGGTTACATTACTTGTGCATAATAATTTCTTAAACTCATAAACAACAGCTCCGGTTAACTTTTACATTCTTTCTAACACATTCAATCAATATACCCACCCAATATTATCATTCCAGAGATCCCCCTCCTTCCTGTCGGAATCACCCTTCTCCCCTTTGCCTGAAAATTACCATTGGCCCATCATATCTCCTCACTGAGCTTCATCATCACCTCATCCAATTCTCAACCAGAAGCTCAAAATATTAGAAATCAGGCTTGAAGTCGTTAACCCAGAACTTCCACCATACCCAAAATCACGCTCCTCATTCAGTTTCACCATTTTTTCTCCTATCCCCGGCCCCTCCTGCTTGTCAGTACACTTCCTTTCATGATTTCCATGTCACATGATTGTCTCAACCCCCCCCCCCCCCAAAAAAAATCCTTAGATCCACACAATTTGATAATAGGACCTTCTTCACCAAGAGATCGAGAAATCTATCAAACAAAAAATATCAAGAAATTGAAAAAAAACAGTTCAAAAAACGAAAAATAATCGGATCGAGAAATAGAAAAAATAAATAGTTGGTCAGTATGCAGTTGTACGAAAGGAACTTAATATCTGAGGGTTCAAATTATATTCTTTTCCTCCGATGCCATGCCAAACAACCGGTAATAAAATTCCATGTTGATAGAAACACTTTTCTTCGTGACATGTTGTCAACACTCAACATCCACCACCTAACCCTTCTTGTCTTTGTCGTTGCTTTTCATGGAAAATGCTCCGTCGTATGGGATTGAGGAACAGGGCACGTAAATTCCTTCTGCTATAAAGGGGAAAAAAAGGGAAAGAAAAAGAAACAAAGGGTTCATATGGTGGCATTTGCAATATGGCAAATCTTGCTGTGCTTTCAAACATTTTAGTGTTTATGGAGTATGGCATGTTGAAGACGACTAGGATATATAAGACGAGCAATGAGTGAATTTGGTTAGGAGCCACCATATATTCACTGACAAAATAATATATTAAAATTTAAGAGTATGCTGATATTTTATTATATTATGATTCATTTATTTTATTTTATTATTAAATTCTCTATTTTTATGGTAACCCTTTCTATCTGATTACCACACGTCATGGTCAGTATCTATTTTATTAGAGTATTTAGAATGGTTGGTTTTTGTTAGTAGTAGGATTTCAATTCAAATTTTTGTTATATATTCAATCTGATTATGTCACCTCATGTTTGGTATTCATATACCTTATAAGTACTTATTATTAGCATCAATCTGCACTCAACAACATTAATTGACACTTGCTAACACTAATCAACACTTACTCATAATTCATATTCACCATTTCAACCCTGATTAGTAAGTTCAATACAGATAAGTACTAATTAGTACTGATCAATAATAAGTTATTTTTAATAAGTTGAGGAAAAAAACAAGAACTAAGAATGCGCGTTTATTACTATACATCCTACTTTCTACACCACAAATGTATACTTCGGAGGAATATATATTAAAAGTTACGACATAGACCAACATTGCTTCAAGTACATTGGCTCTCCTATCGCTTCTTACATCTCCTTGTCATTCTTTTCTTTTTTTCCTCAACCTTTTTCATAAAAAAATGCTTAGGTATAAAATTATACACATATGCTTCTAATGTTTCAGCATTTGTTCCCTTAAATAATATAACTTTATTTTGCACCCCAAAAAAAAAATCGATATTTTTTTTATATATTCTAATTAAAACAATTTTTTTGTTTACTAGTATGGTTACTTACATATGCTTTACGTGCATTCTATCCCGAAATATAGGAATATAACTATGCTAGTGGTAAATAAGCCACTAATTTTACCTATTTGTTGGTTAGCATGTGACATCGTATATTATTAATTAACTTGAAAGGGTAACTAAACCTAAAATTTATTATATTTCGAGTATTAATTTTAATGCTTAATCTCCGATACGATATTTTTGAAATTTATCAAAATTAAATGTTTTGCCAGTCATTTATGAATTTTAGCTGTTTGTCTAGTTTTTTTATTATTACGAAGGGGAAAAAAAAGGTAATAACATAATTCATTTCCTATTTTATGTATTGTTTTGGTTCCACATAGAAAGATGTAAAAAAAATAAACTTTTCTGAATTATTATTTAAAGTGGTTATCATTTTCTTAATTTTGATAGCTTTACGATTAATGGAAAATTAATAACCAACGTATTAAACATTTTAAGAGTGACTGTTACAAGTCAATTTGTATTTGTCTCGGCGCCACTATCTTTTCAAAAGTCCCTCGTTTAGATGGCAAAGTGGGAATGTTTAAAAAATAATAATTATAATAATTATAATTAATTATGTATGTGTTAGCCTTCATTTTAATTGTACTTCGTTTTCAGAAGAGATTAGTATATAAAGCACCTAGTTACGTTTGCTAAATCAACTTTATATATATATATATATATATATATATATATATATATATATATATGAATATATTCTTTGATGACTAGTCTTAGCTTCCATTCAAAGTATAATGCCTTTCAACTGTAGTCTGCATGAATAGAATAGCAGTCGCATGCAACCCCCCTCCCTGTTAAAATAATAAATTTAAAAAAAAAAAACATGGTAGTGGTCCTGGTTGCTTACCTTGTGCTATCCTCGTTTTCTGAAAGGGACCTCTTCCTAAAAAAGTAAAATAAAAAAAAAAGGAAGAAGAAAAAAAAGTATACCATCACAAAGTTCGGGTCACTTCAACTTCGTTGATGAGGCAAGAGCTTTGTTCACGAGTTTTGATAAAAAAACGTACTTCATGGGCCACGTCCTCTGCTTTCTTACTCTCTCACACCATTGTGTTACTTTCTCTCTCAGTCAACCCCCTTAACTCCCTCCTGCCTTAAAATTAAATCTATTATATAATATAAAAGAAATATTAAGTTGATTTATATGAGAGTAATTTTAGGAGGTTGACTTGTTTACATCCCTTGATCAAATACTTTGGCAAATCTAAGCCATCAATCAAAAATTTAATTGTTTTTTAAAAAATGAAAAGTATTGACTGAGGTACTGGACGCATTAAGTCCCAGGTTCGATTCCCTCTTTCCTCATTGTATTGCCCTTTGTGACTCCTATGGACCAAAAAAATAAATTCGTTAGTAACTTCTTTGATTCTCTCTCTCTCTCTCTCTCTCTCTCTCTCTATCTTTCGTTAACTCCTTAAGACCAATTTCTCATAAAATTTTCCATCATTTTTTCCCTCAATCCCAATATAAATTTAGGGCTCATTTATGAAAGGTAAAGGTTAGGATACTACAAAAACGCTGCTAAACTCCGACGGAAAAGGCAACGCGAGGTCCGATCGTCGGAAAATATCAGAAGGACCGACGAAAAAGTGGACGAGGCCGACAGAAGTCGGAATTTCCGACGGAATTACCAACGGGATTCCTGTCCGTCGGAATCCGTCGGTAATTCCCTCTGAGTTCCGGCATGGATCTCGAAAAAAATTTGCGCCGCAGGGTTTTCAAAATTTCGGGTGTTTTAGATATGAGGGGGTTTTCGCCGAGCATTTGAGGATTTTAGAGAGAGAAGAAGCGTTGAAGATAAAGAGAGGGAGGAGAAGGAAGAGAGAGAAAGAGAGGTTTGAAGGTTTTGGTGATCGGAAAATAAGAAGTAAGTGATTATTTTTGTTAATTTGTTGTTTAAAGTTGAAATAATTAAGTTAATTGTTGTTTTGTACGATTTTAATTTTTCAGGTTTGACTACCGCTGTGCCGACGCCGTTTTAATTGTGTTTGATGGATATTGTTATGAATGTTTGTAGCACATTTTTAATTTTAGATGTGAAACTATATATATATTTGGTAATTATTTATATTTGGTAATTATTAATTTTATTTTAATTGCTGGTTTAAATTTTTGGGATGATTTAGTTTTTTTTTATTTATTTTACGCACCAAAAATGTTTCCAAAAAAAAATTGGAGGGGCCGCCGGAATCCCGACCCCTCCAAATTTTTCCCCTGCAACCCGAACAACGCCCCGACGGGCTTCCCGACGGGTGTTTTCCGTCGGAAAGCCCGTCGGAGCAGTTTCTGCGACGAGCTCAATCCCAACGGGCAACTATCCGTCGCATTTTCCGTCGGAAATCAATCTGATTCCGTCGCTGATTAGATGTATTTTTGTAGTTAAGTATAAAATCGAATAATAGAAGTTTTATGCATTTACTTTTAAAATGAATACTACTTTTATTTTTAAACTTATTATTTTTTGTCATTCATAAATTGAGCTATTACCTTGACACCAAAGAAGAGTTCGACCCAATGCTTTATTTCTGTCGTAGTTGATCCTGATCTTGATTTTCTTTCTGTGGAATCTCTGTTTGAAACCCCAAGACTTATTCATTACCTAGACCTAATTAATTAGTTAATTAGGCCAGTTCCCTTCTACCTTTACTCGTAAGTACCATAATCTACTGGTCTGGTTGTTAATCTCGTACCTCTGTCTTTTTACTTGAAAGTAAGATTTCACACGAACTGCTCATATGTTGTTAAAAATATTTTAAGAAAAGACACAAATTTATAGAATAAGAATTTGTGTTATGCATAAAATTCAAATAAACAATATTTTTAATTTTTGTATAAATTAAATACTGTTGATAGTCTATCTGTATGCTTTCAATTATACCTAAAAAGGATAACCTATGAAAATTCCATTTAATAGTGCTTAGCAAAATTCCATGAATTATAAACACAACTTAAATAAACAATCAAAACTCAAAAACATTAACAAAGTATCCGAATTCACACCCAAACAAACAAAAAAAAGATTGTAGATTGAGAATTATTACAATTCATACCACTTACTTATATTATAACTCGAGACCATGCATTGTATTAACAATGTCCCCCTCCCCCTCCCCACATATATATGTACGTGTGTGTATGTGTGTGTGTGTGTGTGTACCTATGAAAATTCTATTTGATAGTACTTAACCAAATTCCATGAATTATAGACACAACCAAATAAAACAATTAAAACTCAATAAAATTCACAAAGCATCTGAATTCACATCCAAACAAACAAAAAAAAGATTGTAGATTTAGTATTATTACAATTCGTACCACTTAATTATATCGGAGCTCGAGACCATGCATTGTATAGACAACACCCCTCCCACACACATATATATATATATATACACACCCACAAG
>JACYFF010031955.1:13150953-13191062 GCA_017589665.1 Selenicereus undatus
TGTGTGTGTGTGTGTGTGTGTGTGTGTGTGTGTGTGTGTGTGTGTGTGTGTGTGTATGTAGGTATGTACATGCACACACAGTTACATGCAAATTTTCAAGACAATTTAGAAATAACAAATAATTTTTCTGCGAAGGCTATAGAGAGTTGACATTAATAATAATGTAATGTTATTCTTAAAATATCCATTTTATTATTTAAAAATTTAAATCTTGTGCAATATTAGGGTACATACTCAAGAAAACGTTTATGCTTGAAACTTCTTTTTTGAAAAAATGTCTCAATGAAAAAAAAAATAGTAGTGATAATGTTTTTGCTACTTACCCCAATTCTTTTGAGTTAGACTAAAATTCTCATTATTTCTTTATATCAACTTATTGACATTGACCCAACAATTATTCAACGATACTTTTTCAGTACCATTTACTTATTCAAAAATTTAATCTCGGGGCAACGAACGGGTCTTAACTAGTTCCCTTAAAAAAAGAAGTTGATTAATTCCTCGCAGATAAGTTACTTCTCACTCGTCCCCCTCATTCACCCAATTCTGAAATCTTTCACTATGGTTTCTCTATGTAAAGAATACCGAAGCAAACCCTCGATTGTTACCACAAGAAACATTACCATTGATTAAATTCGAAGGAAGAATTTGGTTGCTTCACTTGTTGAGGAGAAGGTATATTTGGGAAGTGGAAGTTGAAGATTTTGATCTTTGTTGCTCCTGTCATGTAGAAGCTAAGTCATTATCGCATAATTAGTGGCTTGAACGTAGTAGATTACAATTGTTTGGGTTAAATTTGTGGAATTTGAAGGGTGATTGGGGTGGGATGTACTTTGCAAGCTGTTAATTTGTTGATTGTATGGTGGGTTTGTGTTAGGATCAGTGGGCTTTACTAAATTGTTTTTGCTGCTTGAGTAACTAGGTAGCTGATGTTCCCCCCCCCTTTTTGGCTGCTACTAGTGTGACTAGTTTGGCATAATTGCTTTGAGGAAATGGTTGAAGAGGAAGTTTACGTAGAAATCTACTTTAGGGGGAAATTTGTTACTGAACCCGAGTTTAAATATGAAGGAAGAGATGTTATGGACATAAGTAATTTTGGTGTTGACAAATTGTCCTTCTTTGAGTTCAAAGGGTACATTGAAGAGTTTGGTTTGATAATGTAGTTGACTTATATTATGCAATACCTGGGTTGGATTGAAATCTGGTTTGAGGAAGGGCAAGAGTGATATAGAATTAATTGACACGGCTACTTGTGTAAGAGCACACAAGGCCTTGACTGCGTTCATAATTTATGGTGTGGATGAAACTAATTTGATTCCTCCTACTCTCGTTGCCCCATATATACATATGCACAGTAGCCCAAAAAACATGGCCTTTTGTTCCACCCATTCTGTTTGCTCAAAATCTACTAACCCTAGGGTGAAACATACTCCTGCTTAGTCCCCATTACCAAAAGCAGTAAGAAAACAAAAGATCCCAAAAAAGTTTGTGCTAGTGAAAGGCACTGGCCTGAGATGGTCTACCACTTGACCCTCCAGTGGTCAAGATTGGACCAGAGAGGCCTAAGAGGAATAGGAAGTAGACACCTCATGAAGATCCTAAGAGGCCAAAAAAAATGAGCAGATATGGAAGACAACTGAGATCTACAGCAAGCTCATCAAAAAAGGCAAAAAAGCAAACCTAGAAAGCATCAAACAGAGGCTTCCAATGAAGAAATGCACCAAGATGCAGGAGGTACTAGGGGCAAAGGAGCAAACAGAGGGCCAAGGAGGGGGGTGCTAGAGGAGCTGGAAGAAGACCTAGGAGTGGCAAAGGCAGAGCTGTAGGAGTAGGAACAACCCATAGGGTAACTTTCAACTTTAAAATACTAATTTCTAGGATACTTTATGAGTAATTTTTAATTGAACATTTTTACTTTTCTCAGGATGTTGATGTAGTTGGGAGTGGACCAAAGTCAGTGGTGGATGGAGGGCAACTACCAATGTTCTCTCAATCATCTAAAGCAAGAAGTAGCTTGCAGCCACAACCAATGGCTTCCAATTGACTATTGAATGCATCTACAACATCCACAAGAACTATTTGGTTGTCCTTTATTTTGTCTTCATCAATCTTGTGCATTTTAGTTAGTGATATGAACACTAATGTAATTGGTTGAGCTTGTTTTTGGGGGGACTCCATAGTTTTGCTTTTCTTTAAGCAGCGACCGCAAACTTCAGTGATTCTTTTGGAGTGTCATGTGTGATATACACACATTATCTTGCTTGTTTGTTTCATGTGTGTTGGCTAATATTTGCTTAATTAAACAATATCATTTGCAAACCAATGAATCCAAACTCATTTTTTCATTCAATGAAGACAAAGGTACGTTGCCACCGCCCGTAAATAACCCTAGTTACAAAACCAACTACCAACACAAGTATAAAGGAAAGTACAAACTTCTCCACAACTGAATTCCTTGTAACCTTCAATTTCAAACCAAGCACTTCGTCCCTCAACTCCTTCATGTCATTTTTCCTTTTGCCCTCTTCAACTTCTCTTTAGAGATATTTGTCTTCAGCCTTTCATTCTCTTCCTTTAGGTTGTCTCTTTTTTCAAATTTAGCAACGAGTTCATTCAGCCTCTGTGCCAGAATCCTGTTCTTCTAAAATGAGCTCATTTCTTCTTCTTCTTCATCCTATTTGAAGAATCCACAATCTTGTTTTTCCTGTTCAATTACAACTTCAAATTTAGAGACTTATAGCAATTCCAATCCCAAATGAAACCCTAATTTCAAAAATTCTAAATTTTCTTCAATTACCTTCCATAATGGGTAGCCATACAATTTCTTGCCTCTATTTGGAGGCCTCTTGCAAATCTTATGTACAGTTGCTAAGTCGTGGTGGCATTTCACAAACATATGCTCCTCTTCAGATGCACTGTACATTGCTCTACTACCCGAGTTCGTCGACTCAACAACAGTTCGCCCAGTTCTACTCATTTTACGAGCTCAATTATAGCTGTAGACGATGGAGGGTTATAAAGAAACAGAAGGATACACGGAGAGAAGGAAGCAAGCACCCAAAACAATTTGGGGGGGGGGGAATGGGTTGCAAATTGTCATTTAAACTAGAGGCAGAGACAGAGGTAGGGGGCTTGGTTAAGGGGGTTGACAGAGAGAGAAAGTAATTGTGTAAGAGAGCAGGTAAGCTGACGACATGATCCATGAAGTATGTCTTTGGTCAAAACTTGTGAACAAAACTCTCGCCACGTCAACTAAGTCCGCCACTACATCATCCCACCACCGAGTTTTAGTGACCTGAACTCGGTGGTAGTATACTGAAATTAAATCATTCTCGTTTAGGGGTGAGGAAAAAAAACCGAAATCAAAAACCCAAACCGGAAATCGAAAAACCGAACTAAAAAACCAGTTAACCGGTTTGATTTTTCTAAAAATTTGACTTTGTTAACCGAACTGAAAAAATTTTGCAGTTTCAGTTTCGGTTTTATTTCGGCCATTTGAAATTCGGTTAACTGCAAGGTTAACCGAAATCAAAACTTACACTTTTATTAAAAAAATAACTAAATTTTGTATTGGTCAAGTGTAGACTTTATAATTATTAAAGATAAGACTAAACATACAATAATGTGTAAATTAATATTTGGTGTCTTAAATAGTTAAATTAATTTAAAAAATAATTGAAAATTGAGAATTAACAATTTAAAATCATGGTTAACCGGTAACCAAACCAAAAATCCGGTTAACCGAACCGAAAATTCAGTTAACCGAATTTTTCAGTTCAGTTACGGTTCACATTTCGCCGAGCCGAAAAATTCGATTAACCGAAAGTATCAGTTCGATTTACGGTTCACAATTTTTGCGAACCGACTTTCCGATTAATCGAGTTTTCGTTAATTGAATTTCCGGTTAACCGGTTTTGATTACCCCTACAGTCTCGTGTATTTCACAAGTACAAATTATCTACAACAGATCATCAAAAGTAGAGATTATTTAAATTCAAAAACTCTTTCAAAAATATTCAATAAAATTGAAACAATACATAATATAATATCAATTAACACTAATACGATGAGATTTAACTAAGTAGAAAATCTTACATGCAAACAGAAGGGTTTACGAATAAAAACTAAAATAAATCAATCGAAATTATTCTAGTGCATTTTTTGTTAGTTTTAGATTTGTTGATATTATTTTTTTTCCTATTGCAAATGAAGCTCAATTATTGGAGAATGTCCAAGTGAAGTTCAATTATTGGATAAAACTCTTGTCTAACCTCCCCACCCCTTTCGATGCTTTAACGTTAATAGGCAAACGAAAAGATATAAAGATTTTCAAAAAAAAAAGAAAAAGAAAAGATAATAAAGGAACCGGAAGTTTTATGGCCGAGCATTATGCGCACCAATCTACGTCACTTTTCTCGCGTCTAGAATAACACATGAACCGCACTCTCGGACTCTGGCGCGTTGCACACACGCGTTCGACCAGAGTCTGATTAATAAATCATTAAATTGATTGATTTTATTTTTTATGATAAAGACAAAGAAATAAATTGACTGATTTTACATAAACGCATGATCCAAGGGCCCCCTGAAGGACAGCTGGCCACTGGCCTGTTTCGACATAAATGATAGGCCCTAAATCCCAAAAAAAAGGAAAAAGAAAAAGAAAGGAAAGAGAGAGAAATAATAAAAAAATGAAAATGTTCCGTAACCATTTTTTTTTTGTCAGGTTGGTTTTGGCGATTTATCGTGAGAATTTGAGTGATGGATGTGCGACATGATAAATACTCCAAGTGATAATGAGTTATTCTTGAGGAGAATTGAAGAATGAAATTCTCACGATGATCATGGGAAAGCATGGTTTATTGCATTGAATTGCGAGCTTTTTTTGCTAATCTGCCTATAATACTTTTCGGCTTGTTGCTTCCAATGGTGTTTTGACATATAATTTATCATACTTTATAGTTTTCGCTTAAATACCGTCTGATATGCTGAACTTTCATATTTTTATAACTTTTTTTAGTTTTCGAAATTCAAAACGGTTCGAGTTTATTATAACGATACATAAATTTGATATATTTTGTTTAAATAAAAAAATTATACGATGGTCGGTATGATATTTATAAGTTTAATTGTGAGAGCATAACAATATTATCAGAAAATTTTTCACCTTTCGAAATAGAAAAGCGAAACATTTTTTGAGAGGATTATAAAGTTGTCCTTTTTAGCCCTAAACAGAGTTAAATTTCAATATTATAATTTCTTATAACTTTCTAAAAATTGTTACAATTCCGTATAACGTGCAGTAATTTCATATAATAATTACACTTTTTTATAATTTATCGCACTTTAAATTATTTATAATTTTTAAAATTTCACACAACTATTCATATAGCTTATTATGACTCCTGACATCTGTGCAGAGTTGCAACACAATTTCTCAACTCTAATTATACACAACAATGAAGAACCGTGCATAAGCTTATGTTGTCTGATGGATAAATCTAGAGTTGGGTAATAGTTCGTGTTCATGTCGAATTTAAACGGGTTGAGAATTTCTTAACTTGAATCTAACCCATCTATTAAATAGGTTGAAAAATCGTGATCTGTACACATTTAATTTTTAAACAAGTTGATCCGCTTAACCCGTTTAAGATAAACAGGTCAGGTTCAATCGCTTAATTGACTATTTATGCATTTAATATTTTCAACTAATACGCAATTACAGTATTAAATTACATATCACATTAAATAATTATTCTTTGAAATTTTCCAGATTCGTCATAATTCACATTTTTTAAAAATTTTTATATTCTTAATTATCCAATAAAAGGTAAATGAATAAATAAAAAATAAAAACGAATTACAGTTAAATAGATATTTTTTTGTGTCGATAATCTTAACCTAAATTTAATTTATTTAACTAAATCAATTAAAAATATTAACTTATTTAATTAAATGGATCAAAAATTTATGTTCAAATTTATTTAACTTTGTATTAATTTTAAATCAATAGTTATACCGATTCAACTTTTATCAACTCTAGCAACTGACTATTGTACCTACCTTTAAAAAGACACGCAAAAGAAAGCAAGCATCATTTCCGCATCAACGACCAAATGCCTCACCGGGGGGGGGGGGGGGCGAAGATAATCTCATGAAGAAAGAGAACGCGAGAAGATACGATACATTGCGAGGCGTGAAAATAACGCGAGACGGAACACACGAGTTGGAACATGGACGCTAACTACGAATATTCAACTCGATTGAATTAGTGGTTTCGATTCCGCAATTCTCTTTCTAAAATCATACGCCATTGTAACTCCCTCGTTCGGCTTATCACCTTATCATTATAAGCACACGTGCTTATCACTTTATCATTATAAGCAGGGATACTTATCACTGTCTGCAAAAACGCATCGAACTTAGCAGGACAGAAAGAAAGAGATAGAAAGAGAGACCACCAACACCAACACTAACACCAACACCAACGCCAAAGCCAAAACAAGTCCCTTTTCTCTCTCCTCCTCTACTCCCCACCTTTATCTCCTCCTCCTCTCTCTCTCTCTCTCTCTCTCTGGCCGCAGCCTTCCTTGTCAAGCTTTGAAACCCTAGAAATTCTCGAACTTCGAACCCATCTTTCTCCTTCGCTGCTTTCAATCTCCCCTTTTTTTCTTTCCAACAAAACCCTAGAAATTCCGAGCTCTGAATGCCATTTTTCTCCCCGTTTCTAGCTCGATTTATGGCCTGATACCGAATTTTCGCTATCCCTTTGTCTGATCTGTGAACTCAATTGAAGTTTCGCCTGTCTTTTGAGCTCATTTCTCGGGAATTTCTGTGAGGTTGATCTCTCGGGTTATTGGATTTGTTTTCGTGTATAAATGTCGTCTTTAAGCCGCGAGTTGGTGTTCCTTATACTTCAATTTCTCGAAGAAGAGAAGTTTAAGGAGTCTGTTCACAAGTAAGCTCCTGTGATATGTGCTCAGTTATATTTTTTGCCAAGTTATCTTTCGGTTTTTATTTGGTGCATGTACATGGATGTGGAAATAATTTGGGTGGGTGGAGGAGGGTGGGGGATAATTGGTTTTCCCTGTTACTAATATTTGGAAAGAGAAAATTGTAGATAGATTTGACGATTTGTCGCTGTGATGTGAACTATCCTTCAATTTCTTTTTTTTCTTTTTTTTTTGGGTTTTTTTGGGGTGGGGGGAGGGGGGCGCTAGTGGTTACGGAGCCGTTGAAACTTCAAATTTGAATAAGGTCCTTGTGGGTTAATTCAGGGATGTGGTTGCTAATATCATTGGTTGATAATCTGTAGCTCAAAAATGTTTTAAAGTAATTTTAATTCCTATGTTGCTGCATTTAGGCTTGAGCAGGAATCAGGGTTTTTCTTTAACATGAAGTACTTTGAAGAGAAGGTCCAGGCAGGGGAATGGGATGAAGTGGAAAAATACTTATCTGGATTTACCAAGGTGGATGACAACAGATACTCTATGAAGATATTCTTCGAAATTAGGAAACAGAAGTATCTCGAGGCTCTTGATCGGTCTGATTCTGTTTCTTCAACTTTTGTTGATATCTATGTGCTTTTAAGTAAAAGCTGGTGTTGATTGTTGGTTTCGGGTGGTGGTTCAATTTTGTCAGGCAAGAGAAGCCTAAGGCTGTTGAAATACTAGTCACTGACTTGAAAGTATTCTCAACATTCAACGAAGAGCTGTATAAGGAGATTACGCAGCTTCTAACCCTGAACAATTTCAGGTTTGTATTGTTAGCCTTGTGTATCACTTGTTTTAACGCCTTAGAAGATAGAATAAGCAAAGTTCAAGGATATCAGGAACTGAAGAAGATAAATCGATTTGGATGATGTATGCTCTGGAGTGTTGATGACTGTTACACCTATATGAATGGTAGTATTCAAATTTGTATAAGGTTATACAAAAGAAGCCCATGTTTTTTGCTGGTTGGGCAATGGAACTATTTTTGTGCTGCGGTAACATGTCAGGTCTTGAAAAGGAGAGATGTCTATCTTGTATTCGTGTTTTTACTACAAGTTGGCTTACTGTTTAATCGTCCTTGATGTAAACTTGGCTAATCCTTACAATTGTGTAAGAACCTCCTTTTCCCTCCCTAATTTTACACAGTTGTATGAGTCGTGTTCTGCTAACTGTAATGAATCAGTTGGCGACCTCTGATTGAGTGTATGAGATACTGCTTTCTGTCTCTAGTCACACTCTATTGACCGACAAGCCCGACAGCAGAAAAGCATTGCTTGGTATTAGTAGTTTTAATATATATGTCGACTCTGTGTGGTCAATTATAAAGGTAGACACACGTGTTTTCTGATATCATCTGATAATCCCTTGTGCGTCTGTTCCCCACCCCACCTTGACACTGCAGGGAAAATGAGCAGCTTTCGAAGTATGGTGACACCAAAACAGCACGTAACATCATGTTAGTTGAGCTAAAAAAGCTGATAGAGGCAAATCCACT
Source organism: Selenicereus undatus (assembly GCA_017589665.1). Classification (NCBI taxonomy): domain Eukaryota; kingdom Viridiplantae; phylum Streptophyta; class Magnoliopsida; order Caryophyllales; family Cactaceae; genus Selenicereus; species Selenicereus undatus. Next base: position 13,159,441 of record JACYFF010031955.1, read on the forward strand.
ATTCCGGGACAAACTTGTGTTTCCTACTTTGAGGTCTTCACGGCTGCGCACGCTAATTAATCAAAGGTAAGAGTGTTAACTGCTCCATCATATGGTTGGCAGTAGCTTAGCATTTGCTGCTGAATGTGATGATTCGTGTGTGTGTGTGTTTTAATAATCTTTGTCTATTACTCTATCGGATACTTGGGCATTTCTACGTGCCAACCCTTGTGCGAAAGGTTAAGTGACTGTATGCACTGATATTGTTGTTCACTGAATGAATTAGTAAATTATAATATCAAATGCTGGTGGAACATATTGAAAGAATACAGGTCTAGGGATTAGCTAAGGGAGCATCTGAAGATTCTGGACTAGTCTAACATGCTGTATTTGCTGATGACTAGTGTATAGTAGAAGCATGATTGCAGGTACTTTCTTCATGGCTGACCAATGTTTGGATATAACCATTAGTTTCATACACAAGGACCTCCCAATGGCATTGTAAGGTGATGCAATTCCTCAGTTTATTTAGGTTAAATTTCCCCTATCAAATGAGAATAGGTTAAATTCTTCATGATTAACTTGTTCTTTAATATGTGACAATTAGCAGGTGTAAGACTGGTAAACCTATTCGCTATTCTTGCTATGGCTTTAGGAAATCACTGCCTGGAGTAGATTTTAGGTACACATTGGTTTCTGAGGTTGTTTTCAAAGTTGGCTATATGGTCAAAGGTCTCTTCTTCTGGTTCACTTGAGATTCTATTTAGAACCAAAAATCTCTCGAGCCACTGTGAAGGTTGGCTCTCTGATCAATCTGGCAGAGATTCCCCCCCTCCCCGCCTGCCCCTTTAAATCTTTGCATGTATAGTATCGAGGAAGAGTAGAATGATGTTTGGTAGCTAATTTAGTGAGTTTTTTTTATCGTTGCAGCTTGAATTGGCAGCATCAACTTTGCAAGAATCCTAGATCAAACCCAGACATTAAGACATTATTCACGGATCACACTTGTACGCCTCCAAATGGTGCCGTTGCACCTCCACCTATAACTCTTCCAGTTGCTGCTGTTGCAAAACCGGCTGCTTATACACCGATTGGACCTCATGGGGTATGTTGCCTACAGTCTTTTGCTATATTTGTTTCTCGAATGATAGTTTGTAGATGCATTTGTGGATCTGACTGGTGGTGTATGAATTTGATTTTACCATGCAGCCTTTTCAACCTGCAGCAGCTGCAGCCAGTGCTAATGCTTTGGCTGGTTGGATGACCAATGCTGCTGCGTCTTCATCTGTTCAAGCCGCTGTTGTGACTGCATCTTCCATTCCTGTCCCCCCAAATCAAGGTTAGAATTTGCCTTAGTTAAATGTCTTTTGACAGTGACATTTGTGGCTGTTAGAGGCTGTGTTGCAGTTAAAGAATTTCTTCTTAAAACATGTTAGATTTAGAGCCATTTTATGCCGAAGTCCTCTAGATAGTACAGCTATTCTGTTATTCTGCAATTCTACATAATTGTTGATGATAACGACTACTTTCTGTAGTGGTGTGGTCTGGGGAGAGAGGACCTTTTAAGCACTCAGGATTTCAGACATGTGATTTTGTGAACTGCATGCCTCATAATAGTTTGTGTTCTGCATATACAGCTTTTGTGTTGCGAGAGCTGTGATGGCCTGCTAATTTTATAGTACCCCGTCTGATCTAATATTTGCCTTTTCATTTCAATAGTTCCAATTGTTAAACGTCCAAGAACACCTCCAGGAACCATTACCATGCTTGACTATCAGAATCCTGATCATGAACAGCTTATGAAACGGCTGCGCCCTGCACAATCTGTGGAGGAGGTAAATTTTGGCTTTATTTTTGCCATATCCTTTGGAGAGCTGGGTGTGCATGTCTGGAGGGTTTAACTTGCTACTGTTGGCTTTTTTAATGCCTTTTGGGTACTGCATTCAGGTCACATATCCGACACCACCACGCCATCAAACTTGGTCACAGGATGACCTGCCAAGAACCGTTGCTTTTGCTTTGCATCAAGGTTCTGCTGTCACAAGCATGGACTTCCACCCTTCTCATCACACATTGTTGCTTGGTATGAAGTCCAATTTCATAGTTTATCTTAAGGCATTTGATAGTTGGTCCTTTTTGCCTTTTTGGTTCCTTATTCTGACTTTGTCTTTTGATTAGTTGGTTCGACTAGCGCTGAAATTACACTTTGGGAAGTTGGATTACGTGAGAAGTTGGTTTCAAAGCCATTCAAAATTTGGGACATGGCTGCATGTTCATTACAGTTCCAGGTTATTATATGACCTTGTGTAATGTATTTTGTTGTAAGCATGTGTTTTATTTCATGCTGTAGGCTGATCCATCTCTGAGACTGGAGACATTGCTGTGTATGTGCACAGTTTAGAACTATATGGCCTGCTTGTGACATCCCAACACTTGGGAAATGTTTGTGGTAAGGGACTCAAGGGGGGAGAATGGCAAGGGCTTATGTGGATTCAGATCTTACAATTAATTGATCTTAATTTCCACAATCCTTTTACATACACAGACACATGCACACATGTACATACATATGTACATGCATATAAACTATCCCTTGGTGCCCTAATGATTGTGAGTTCTTTACAGGCTGCTGTTAAAGATGTTATTGTCAATCGTGTTGCATGGAGTCCAGATGGAAATTACGTTGGTATGTTGGCAGGAACTTACCTAGCCCCCCCCCCCCCAAAAAAAACCCATCCTCATGCATGACTTGCTTGATGCAGGAGCTGCGTTTAGTAAGCACTTAATTCACTTGTATGCTTATTCTGGATCCAACGATCTTCGTCAACATTTGGAGGTAATTGAATGTTATGCCTGCTTTTGTAGACAAGGATTGTACTTTAAGCTGACCTCTCTGTGCTTGCAGGTCGATGCACATGCTGGCAGTGTCAATGATCTAGCTTTTGCTTACCCCAACAAGCAACTTTGCGTTATAACATGTGGGGATGACAAATTGGTTAAGGTGATGATGGAGTGCCTCCCCCCTTCCTCTGCCCTCCAAAAAGAAAAACCAAAAAGAGAGAGATGAAGTTTCGCATGCTATTGATCATGGGTAGGTCCTTTTTCTAATGCTCATCATGGTACAGGTGTGGGATTTATCAGGTAGAAAGCTATATACTCTTGAAGGCCATGAAGCACCCGTATATTCTGTGTGCCCTCATCACAAGGAAAGCATTCAGGTAACTAGTTGATTAACATCTGAAACATCAATTCGTGTCAAGACTTCGAATTGCATCTTGTTATCCAGCAGATTAGAATATGTGACAATTTGATGGCTGATAAGAGTAACGTCTTCTAGTGACATCATGTTTTTTTGTGCTTTTATTTATTCTCAGTTTATCTTCTCAACTGCAATTGACGGGAAGATTAAGGCTTGGCTATATGATAACACGGGCTCCAAAGTAGATTATGATGCTCCTGGACACTTTTGTACGACAATGCTTTACAGTGCTGATGGTAGCAGGTATGATAAGTGATATCTGCATTGCCGAAAACTATTTGGAGTTGGCTGATGTTGTTCTGGATATCTGGAAATTAAAAAAGATATCAAGAATGGTGTTATTAAGGATGATATATGAGACACTCTCTGGTTGCTTTGTTGCAGGCTGTTTTCTTGTGGAACAAGTAAAGAGGGAGACTCTTTCCTTGTTGAGTGGAATGAAAGTGAAGGGGCAATAAAGAGGACATATACGGGATTTAGGAGAAAGTCAAATGGTGTTGTGCAGTTTGACACTACGCAGAATCACTTTTTAGCTGCAGGAGAAGATCATCAAATAAAGTTTTGGGACATGGATAATGTCAATCTTCTTACTCATACAGATGCAGAAGGAGGACTTCCGGTTAGTTTACTGAATTAGTTAATATGAAGTGGAAAATGGCATTAAATCTTGACTGCTTCTTATTTGTCTGATGTGTTTTAGTTGCTTCCCCGCTTGAGATTCAATAAGGAAGGAAACCTGCTTGCTGTCTCTACGGCAGATAATGGAATCAAAATACTTGCAACTGCAGCTGGTCTTAGATCTTTGAGAACAGTGGAAGCCCCATCTTTTGAAGCACTGAGGACACCTATTGATGCTGCTGCTCTGAAGGTGACATTCGATTTTTCTTCCTTTTTCTTGGACTTTGTGTTTGCACAACTCTGAGAAAATTGGGTCAGATTATAGCTTGCATAAGATTGTTCTCATTCTGAGCCATTCATAGGATTTGTGGCCTCGTCAGATTACTCACTGTGAACTTCTTATAGAAAACTATACCTTTAGCTGCATTTCAGTCTTATAAACTTTTTGTCTTTTTGGGGGGTGGGGGGAGATGGACAAGGTCACTTATTTGACTTTCCTAAAGAAACCGACACTGTCTGGAGATTTTGGTACTTATTAGTTATGTGACCCTTTTTTGGGAATTTATTACCTTTATTGTGGGCTGTATCCGTGTCTCTGTTGATTAAAGTACATGGTGAGGTTGGAATCTTAGTCATTGATACAGTTCTGAGTGCATTTCATGTGAATTAGCAACCTGGATGAAAAATAAGTGTGGAAATTGACTTCTCTAAGCATCCTTTGCCCTTCATCATATGTTTGATATCGTTCTCTCGGTGTGTGTTTCTGTGCATCCCTGTAAAACGGAAGAAAATTCATTCCTGTGCTAATATATGACTAAGTTTGGCATCTTTCAACATAGAATGGAGTTGATACAATGCCAAGAAACATGGAAAAGGCTAGGACAGTGGAAGATTCAACTGAAAAAGTAAAACCGTGGCAGCTGGCTGAAATTGTTGAGCCTGTCCAGTGCAGGCTAGTTACCTTGCCAGAAAGCACCGACAACTCCAATAAGGTACGTTGAAATGATTTGCAAAAATTGTAGTTTGCCTTGGTGAGGGTTTTTTAGCTATGCGTTTGTTGCATGTCTTCAGATTGCTCGCCTTCTTTACACCAATAACGGCGTTGGGATTTTGGCACTTGGGTCGAATGGTATCCAAAAGTTATGGAAGTGGAGTAGAAATGAGCAAAACCCTAGTGGCAAGGTAATGGATTGGAATGAGACTGCCTCCTTTATCTTAAAATTAAGATCACCTTTAGATTGAAGCATTTCTGAAACTGTTGAGTGTCTACAGGCCACTGCCAGTGTTGTTCCTCAGCATTGGCAACCAAACAGTGGTCTTCTTATGGCAAATGATGTCTCAGGTGTCAACCTTGAAGAAGCTGTCCCATGCATAGCTCTTTCAAAGAATGACTCTTATGTAATGTCAGCTGCTGGTGGAAAGGTGTCCTTGTTCAACATGATGACATTCAAGGTGTGCCTCATAGTACCTATGATCCTGTAATCATGCTTCCTTTTACCTGGTCATGTCATGACCAGTCATTATTGTTCTCTGCCAGGTTATGACAACGTTCATGCCGCCTCCGCCTGCTTCAACGTTTCTTGCATTCCATCCCTTAGACAACAACATTATAGCCATTGGAATGGAGGATTCTACAATTCACATCTACAATGTTAGAGTAGACGAGGCAAGTACTTGCAGATGCAGAGTGTCTCACTCTTTCTTAATCTACTTTTAAATAGCTTATAGTTATCTTGAATGTTGATCTCCAGGTGAAATCGAAACTGAAAGGCCACATGAAGCGGATAAGTGGCCTAGCTTTTTCTACCACTCTTAACATCCTAGTTTCATCAGGTGCTGATGCTCAGGTGAGGCATGGTTTATCTCATTTTTGAAGACATGCAATGATGTTATATTTCCTTTTATGAGATATTGAAGAAATTCGCGGAAATTGCTACCTTTGATATCTGTATGGATGGTTATATTCTTTCTGCTGTTCTGATCCTGGGTCAAAAGTCATGTTGCTTCTCACTAAGCATTTGTACTCGTTATTCTTTAGTTTGGAACTTTAAAGTTAAAACAAGACTAGTATCAGGATGTTAATTCTTATGATGCTCCAGCTGAAAACTAAACTAACGTGTTGGCCATCCTTGTTAATATTATTCCGTTTGCCATCTTTAATGGAGGTGATGCTTCTGCAGCTCTGTGTCTGGAGCATTGACACATGGGAGAAAAGGAGGTTAGTTACCATACAACTTCCCGCTGGAAAGGCAGCTGCAGGAGATACTCGAGTGCAGTTTCACTCAGATCAGACCCGTCTGTTGGTGTTCCATGAAACCCAGCTTGCAATATATGATGCCTCTAAGATGGAATGCATTCGACAGGTATGATGTGCTGTTTCCTTGCAAAAGATATTGCTAGGTCAAAAGTGTGATTGTTTAGCTATCATCTATAATTCCCTTTTTCATTCTTAAATTGCAGTGGGTCCCCCAAGAACAGCTGTCTGCCCCAATATCCTATGCAGCATACTCATGCAACAGTATGCTAATCTATGCTACTTTTTGTGACGGTAATGTTGGAGTTTTTGACGCTGACACCTTGAAGCTTCGATGCCGTGTTGCACCATCAGCGTACATGTCTCAGTCCCAGTTGAATGGGTGAGTTTTACAACGATCCATCTGACTTCATGTGGATGCTTATTTGATTTCTTTGTTGCACTATGTGTACACGATCAAATGAGACACTTTGTAAACATCTCAGTGTGAATGCTATTGATTTTTACTTGGCATGTTGCAAATTATGCTCTACCTGTTTGATGAGCTGCCTGCTAATCTTATTCAATTCCTTTTGTTGCAACTGTCGCTTATGGTTCTAAAACTTTCTTTTGGGGTGATTTGATTTATGATCATAGACCTAGCAAAGCTGACCAATACTTGACCAAAACTGATTACTTCGATTACTGACAGCAATGAAGACCCAAAAGCCATTGTACGTTTATTTCATGCGTCATTTCTTCTTATCATGTTATAGGAGCCAACCGGTGTACCCACTAGTGGTAGCAGCACACCCTCAGGAGCCCAACCAATTTGCAGTCGGGTTAAACGATGGAACTGTGAAAGTGATAGAGCCCACAGAGTCAGAAAGCAAGTGGGGAGTGTCACCTCCTCCCGACAACGGGATGCTAAATGGTAGGCCTGCCTCATCATCTGCCACGAGCAGCCATGCCCCTGAACAGATCCAACGATAGAACTCTCTCAACCCCCTGCATTTGTACATGAGTTATCAAAAATTCTTTATTCTGTGTATTGAATCAGTGTAGACGTCTTAGGGTTGTGATCTTTTCCAGAAATTTTATTTCAGCAATGAAGGGCCATAGTCATTTAGGCAAAAATGGGCTAGGGAGGTGAAGCATTCTTGTATTGTGGCCTCTCTTCAGTTTAAACGCGTACCAAATTTGTATTTAGAAAATGTATATCACTACTTCCCTTCTGAATTGATGTATCAGTGAGACTCTTTGCTGAAAGTTTCCAGATTTTTGGAGAATGGGCAGGCAATGGACTGATGGTAAGAGAACAGGCATTTTCTCCCCTTGGTTTGGCCTACAACTTGAATTTTTCCATATATTTCATTGGCTGGATTCGTGATTTCTGGATATTTGAACCTTTTTTTCTATAATGGTAAATATAGACCACCCTATTGAGTCCCTTATTTTAGGGAAGCCCAAACAGGCCAACCAGTCCAGGGGAAGGGGACGACAAAGCTGTTAGGGCCCAAGGCCCAATCCACACACTCTTTCCCTCTTCCAATTAATCGGGGCAAAGGAAGGTCCCTCCCCAGATTCGAACCTAGGTGGGGAGCACAGAGCAAATGCAGTCATGCCATCCTGCTACAACCAGATCGGCATATTTGAGCTTAATTGAACATCCAATAAGTGTGGTTGCGGCTACTATGAACCTGTAGTTGGTTATGAATCTCGAAACTTCAGATGTTGAGTTTGTTTGTACGAATTTTGGTCAGCTATCAGTATTAGGGCATGTATTTTTCGTTGTTAAATTTCAGTTTTCTAACTTCAATGAACTTCAATCCACTTTTGTTAACTCTAACCAAGAAAAAAAAATCTACTTCAACCAATTTCATTCCACTTCAACCTATTTTAAGTCTTTAATCCATCTCTTTCAAAATTTAAATCAACTTCAACCTATCATATCAAAAAAATATATCAATTTCTTCTAACTTGAATAAACTTTTTTCATTTTTTTTTCACCTTAACCAACTTTCACCCATCATACAAAAAAAAATTAATTTCAACCAACAACAATTCACTTCTATTAATTTTAATTGACTTCATCCATTCACCAATTTCCATTCCCCAATGAAAAGAACAGATCCTTAATTATTTATTATGGATGTCGAGCTAGGTGGTCGTGCTGACGGCATTGTATCTTTGTGTTGATCATTTAGGCACGTTGGCTGGATGAGCACGTATATTTAGGTCACAAATTAGTATTAGATTAGGTATAAGCATTTTCACCAAGTAGACATGTACACTAGGGTTTTTTATAAAAAAAAAATCAATTGATTGACTTCAATAGAATTAATAAAATCATACCATAATTGTCCCAATTTATTAATCTATATCCATAACAAAAGAAGAATCAGTTTAACTCTTCTCTCCTTAATTTTCGAAATTAGAATTAATTACCACCACGGATTAGATGGATTGGGCTATCTCAACCATTAAAACAAAAAAGGACATATAATTTAAAAAAGAAAAAAAACACGCATGGGGACTATTAGCTAACCGCCAGTCAAATATTTCCTCACTCACGTTTGTCCCGCTCTCCTCTATAACCTCCCTCCATCTTTTCATTTGTCCGTAACTAGTCTGGACTCGTGTTTTGCACGGTTCATGTTGAAATAGAAATTTATAGGTATATACTATTGAAATAATAAAGTAATAAAAATTAGTTTCATATACATAAACTCTTAAGCATAAATTAGTATGTTGTTTTAATGTTCTAAAAGGTGGTCCTTTTTTTTCATATAAATTAAGCTTACCAAATTCAATTAGGAGTAGTATGTTGCCATAAAATAGCAAATTTGATAACGTGTGGAAGATCAAAGAATGTCTCATTTGAAGGGGACAACATAGGGAGTGTTATGACATCCATATCTGACAAATCCCATTTGTTTTGTATCAAGAGAAAATAAAACCTCGTAAATGATTGAATGATATGTGAGATCAGATTCTATGGTTTGAAGGTAGGATATAAGAGACATATATAAAGCAACTAATATTACTGTTAAGGGTGGAATGCGAGAACTATACACAGGGTAGACAAGACAAGGCAAATTGAAAACCATTGGCAAGTTAGGATCCTGAATAGAGAATACAACGGGGAACAATTGTGGAGCAAATGAAGATGACTACTCAGCGGAGGTTTTTTTGGGACATTAGATAAGCCAAAACCATTAAAAGTCAAGGCCTAATTACAAAATAGTGATAAGACAAGTAGATAGGAGAAACGAAACAATACAACTGGAAGATCAAACTACCAATCTATCAAATGAAGATTATAATTTTTCACTTTGACTGAAGTCTTTGATAAACTTTTGTCAAAGAACTGGAAGTATTCCGTCATACCAACATCACATAAACCAAATAATTGAATTAGCTCCCTAACCATGGCCATGTACCAATTGAATCTATTCATGTATTTCAGGTTCAACGTCTTAGATCGTCCTCAAGATTGTGACCGCCAACTTACATCCGTGAAAGGCTAGAATGTTGAAGTATAGCAAAAACCAATATGAAGTACAGAAGAGGTAAGATGTAGCACAAAGAAATATGTAGTATAGAGAAGGTGTCATATCTTACCACTATGCCATATCTCTACCAAATGCATAACCCCAACACTCAGTAATGTCAAAACTCACAAGTATAATAGATGTTTCATATTACACAACACTTAGATGGTACCAAAGGAAGTGATGAATAATATGTTATACAACAAATAGCTCAATTCTAATCACAAAATACAGGGAACATCTCATCTCTTTCGCCAGGCGCTCAACACGATTGGTGGCCTTTGACAACTGCTATATCAACTCCTAAGAAGCTCCATCAAATCGGAAGAAAAATTAGCATTAAAAATCATGTTAAGCAAGAAAAAATCACAGAAAACCCCCATAATTACTAAGTCCTGATGTGAAAAAGCAAAATACCGTATAATCAATGTTAATTTGAGTCAAGCTGATGGTGTTGGCGTCCTTGATAGACCCCAAAAACTTTCCCATACTACTATTATTGCCGCCTCTTGCCATCTATTGTCTGGATCACACAACCCACTAACAATTTATTTCTAAAATTGAGGAGAAGTCATAAACATGAACATACAAAAACTGAAAATTACACATATTCATTCCTAAAACAACAACAAATACCCAAACATAACCATTACCTAGATCAAAAGCACTTGCTTCAGTGATTGAAACACCAATGACGCCGACAACTTTGACAAAAATTACACCAATGAAATACATCCATGGAATTGGTTAAAACATATGGGTAGTTGCTAAATCACGATCAGCACACATAAACCCGCAAATATTAAGCCAAAATTAAAATAAGTTGAACAAAATAAGTTGAAAAAACTTGTAAACCTATACAAATTAGGCGAACAAAACCTTTAACATCAAACCCCACAAATTCATGGATGGTACCAAAGGCAAGAAAATTAGGAAACTAATTTCGAAAGAAGAAGGGTGAATTCGCAATTGAAGATAATTGAAGGGGTAAAGAGAATTGAAGAGAACTCCTTGAATTGGAGAAAGACATTAGATCTTGTAGTTATGGATGCAAAGAGAGAGGAGACGTGAGGGAGAGTTGATAACTAGAAGAAATTAATTGAAGAGAGAGAGAAAGAGATAGTAACGTGAAAGTGGAGACTGAGAAAGAAAAAGTAACGTGAAAGTGGGGAGAGAGAGAGAGGTTGTGAGAGGAAAATACTACCTTACAAACGTATGTACCTTACTAGGTACATATACTGCGCGTGCAGTGCACAGCCTCAGATCTATAACAATTAAAAGCAATTTAATTTTACTTATTGACACAAAAGATTCACTGCAATTGGTGAAAGATTCCCTGCAGGTGGGAAAAGATTCACTACATTGCATAAAAAATTCATTGGATCAAAATTAAGATGTAAAACTGTAGAGTAAATGTTGGTATTACGTTGTCCATACTTCACCATTGCCATTGTCGCGCCACAATCGCAATGTGGCTTACATATGCTTATATAGCTTAATGGTGCACATATGCTTCTATAGTTGTGTTGATATGCAGATATTCTTTCCAATGTTTCAGAATGGATATTACTTTGTTGTGTGATTCAATTTCTTGGGAAAGAATGTGGAGATTGTCCATTCTGTTAGTCATAACAATGTGGACAATTGTGTTATTCTTATTTGTGTCAGCCTCTTGTTAATTTTCTATATTGGCACAAAAGGTTCACTGCAATTGAGGAAAGGTTCCCTGCAGTTGGGAAAAGATTCACTGCATTACATAAAAGATTCATTTGATCAAAATTAACGATTTCGTTATTACAATCGTCCCTCTGGGGAATTTCGTCGAACACCTTATGTGCAACGATTTCTGAATTTAAAAATCGCTCTAGGTAGATATACTTTATATTGAATAGATGATAAATAATTGATTCGATGAAGATCTTTTGAGTGTTAGATTCTGCCAACAATGTTCGGATAATCATTCTAGAGGTTTTGTGTTTTTCTGATTTTTTTTTTTTTTGGGTAGTTTTGGTTGAAATTCACAATAGGACATGATTATTTGTTAGGTCCAATTAAACACCTCTTTATATAGGTGTGTATATTAACATGGTACATGGGTATGTACCATAGACTAACTGGTTGTGAGAGGTGATTAGATTGATGAGAGAGAGAAGGTGACGCATGAAGGGGGAAGTTACTGGGCCTATATTTAGAATTTAAAAATAAAATATTTTTTTATCAACGGCTCAAAATTGGAGATGACCGATCTGAACGATTCAAATTTCATAGAACTCCGCAAATCACTTTTATGCGACATTTGAGGGTTTTGAGCCTCTCAATCCTTCACACATTTTCTTATTTATAATATAAAGATTCATGCCCTCTATTTGTGGCAAGCGAAGATGATAACCGTTGGCATAACTCATCAGTGCAAAGAAATAGAAGAGATAAAGATCGAAGAGATTCAGATGAAACAGTTGTTGATTCAACGGGTTTTTTTTTTATTTTTGTTATGTGTAAATCAACGATCTTGGGTGTTAGAGGTTCCAAAGCTTTATCTAAAATCTTGGGTTTTAATCTCAATTATCTACCTTGATTTAGTTCAGCAGCGTCAAAGAGTTTCCAAGAGATGCATTGATATAGATTGAGACTGGCACATAAATAGAGTTAAGTGGGTGGTGTTTATTCCCCGTGATCAGCCATGGTGATGGAATGAAAGCTTGAGCAATTAGTTTGGCCTTCTTTGTATTTTTACCTCTTTTTTAAGGGATGGGTGGTAGGAGGAGATTGGTTGATCTTCAATCATTAGCTTTACTTCTTCATCGCATACTATTTTTCAATGTCAAAATTAAAGTATCTTGATTATTAGTTTGTTCTATGAGAACGTCCAAGGATGGAAGCTCTAACAATGACATAATCTTGATGTTCTTCTTAGTTAGTTCAACACTATGTCTTATATAGACCCTCTTTTTCTACATTAGATTTAAGGTGTAATTATCTTTATTGATGGATTAATTAATTTATTTTATTGGTGTTTGTTTAGGTGATTAGTGAAAGAGGTATAAAGTGTAATTATCTTTATTGATGAGTTAGTTAATTTATTTTGTTTAGGTGAGTAATGACTATTTAAAGAGATATTATACAAGACCAAGATGTTGCACTATCCTCAAGATACGACGTATATGCCTTTCATCTTGGTAAATTAGTTCCTCCTATTTATAGCAGTTCTTCCTGACTCTCAAAAAATGATTTCTACTTTGTCCATATATAAATGTTAAGTTGATTGCAGCAGTTTTTTCTCCATTTTAACATGTTATGTTGCACTATATTGTAATTGATAAGTAGACAATAGGCTTGCAAAATTGGTAACCACTAACGCCTCTTTGAAGCAGTGGGGTGTATACTACTTCCATTAGCTAGAGGGTCCCTAAAGTATCTATACAGAGTGAGGTGATTATATATGTTAAAGGAAGGGAATCCAAACTCTCCTTTGAATTGAACTAATTCGATTTCAATTTACTTAGCTTTCAAAATGAAAATCATGTAAATTCACACTAAAAAGCCTATACTAAATTTGATTTTCTAGTTTCTATTTGGCCTTTTGTTTTCTTTTTTCTTTTTATGAAACCACATTACACTCAAGAATAATCTGTTTTCATTGATGTGTAAAATAAATCTGTGCTGCCCTTATTCATATGCAATTAAAGGGTTAATCAAGCTCCTTACCTATGTTTATTATCGACTTTCTTTCAAGAATTTTGGAAAAAAAATATATCTTTTGATCTAATTTATATGTTTATGGAGACCCCGCGAAAGCGGGACCCACATTGGGAGTTTGTTGTTGTTGTTGTATGGTTGTTAAAATGATTTTTAATTCATTTTCAAGACATTCAAATTCTGACAAGGAAAAATAAACATACTAAAAAGCCTATACCAATTGAAATTGTGATGTTGAAAGCATTGAAATTAACTTATAAAAAATTAGGTAATGCAGACAAATGTGGCATTTGATAGATACCCAGTGCAGTGCATGCTTGATGGATTGTCTCAAAAAGCACGTAATGTGAAAATATACGATTTAAGGGCAAAAAATAAAAATATTTGGTTTGATTGACAAAGCTACTTCTCAGTATGCTTTATTTGGCTGAATTACTACCTTAGTATGGCTGCATTAGCATGTGTTCTTATATATTCTAGGACTTCAAAATTTCTTGGGCATGGGTGTTATCTTTGGAGCTCCATCACTGCTTGAATTTTTGGTTTCATCTGTTTGTGTTAGGAAGTGTGTTCTTTACTTGGTTTTAACATCACTGTTTTGTCATATACTTTCTTGCTAATTCAGTAGCATATGCTCAAGAATGAGAAATAGTACTGTACAGATCATCCTATAAACCTATCCAACTTACTGTATTCAATTTTAATATTGTTATTTTGTCATCTATTTTGATGCTAATCATGTAGTCTGTACTCAAGGATGGGTAACAGTATTTTTTGGTAATCTTATTAGTCTATCCAAATTATGTTGGTTGCTTATAGTTTTCATCACACATCGGATCACAATAACTACAAGCATAGACAATTTATTCGTTTCTTGTAATTTTCATTCTGATATTCCATTCATTGATTCCATTTTTTGGGTTGTTTCCTCTTAGGTGTTTACCTCATTTGGCTTTCTAATCCCCCCTCCCTCTAAAAAAAATGTTTTCCTTTGAATAGTATAGTGCTTGATTCTAATATGGTGGATATTATGTTGTGTGATTGATGGTATTTAGAATCATGCCATGAAATTAAATTTTTTAAGAAACTAATTTTAATTTTTACAGTAGGGTTTTCTCCCTACTTCAAAGTCATATGCTTTTCATCCTTTCAACATCTCCTTCACTGTCACTTCTCTTAAGTTCTTTGCTTCATTTGACTCTTTAGTCTCCTTTACCTTTGAAAAAATTGTTTTCCGTTGAGTGTAGTGCTTGACTCGAAAATGGTGAATATCATACTCTGTCATTGTTAGTACTTGATATTATGTTGTGAAATTAAGTTTTCTTAAGAAACTTTTAAATTTCTGTGATGGGGCTTTTCATCTACTCAATATTATCTCATTTCCATTCTTCCTTTCGGCCATCTCCTTTACCACCATCTTAAATTCATCAATTATAGGTAACTAATGCTCTCTAATTAATTTCTCATATGATCTCCTCTTCGTTTTCTCTAAAGCTTTAGAGAAAGACTTTGAGAAGGACGATGTTTGGGAAATGAAAGAATTTGAGAAGGATGATGTCTGGAAATTTCATAGAGTTACTTAGAGCATTGGGAAAAATTCGTAATTGAACTCCACCAAATATAGGATAGTGAATTTGTAGTGGCGGTAGTGGAAATTGGTAAGAGATGCTTTTTTTCCTCCTATTTGTTTCACTTTGCGGTCCTTTTTTATGCTTCTCTATTGCGTAATGTTTATGTTTTCTTGCGGCTTCTTTGGGTGGTTTTAGAAGTTTTAGCTTCTTGGGTGGTGGATGGATTTTGAGATTCGTGTTTTGGAGGGTGGAATCATGAGTCAGAACACGAGTTGTGTACAATTGTTAGGCTCCTTTTTCAAGAGAGGGTGAAGGCATATCTTGAGGGTATTTCCTCTATGAAGGTAAAGATTATGTGAAATATATGGCGTTAGGTTGATCTTGCTGATATGGATAGATTATAGACTATGAGCTCAAAGTTCTATCCAATATTGTATTTTATCTCTCAATCATTCTATGTTTGATCTTTGTTTTCACGAATGTTTGTCTAATTTTGCTTTGTGCAACTTGCTTCGTATGATACAAATAGAGGCTCAACTTCAAGAATTCATGGATGCAAACTAGACCAAGTAATAGAAATAGCCTAAGATTCCAGCTTATAAAAACCAACCAAAATGGGGGACGCCGCCTATCACGGAAATGTGAAACTGAATACCGATGGTGCTTTTGAAATATATGGGATGGGTGGGATTGATTGTTGTGGCCAGCGATGGATTTTGATTTGCGCAAGCATGTGCTCCAGAGCATATACTGAGTTGATTTGAGATAAATTAACAAAAGCTATGGCATGTAGATGGGCATTGACATTAGCTAGCGATTTTAATGCCGAGATGGACTTCCTAGAGGTTCGTTTAATAGACAAGGCAAGGTGACGACTTCAAAGATTTTATTGTTGCGATTAATGCTACTGAGATTTTTAGTTCTTTAAGCACGGAAATAGGGGTAAAAGTCTTTAGCTTATAGGTTGCTTTATCAAAAGAATGTCAACAAGTGTATATGCTGGTTTAACAACTTCTTGAACTTCGTAATTGACATTGTTATTGATATTCCGAACTAAAAAAATATGCACAGACATATTCCAAAATCTTGGGGAATTTGTGCAAAACACCAATAGTTCTGGAAGTCCTTATGGATTACAAATGATTGACCATTATTCGGTTCTTGGTAGACATAGTAAAATATCTCATTTGGCTCTTTATATGCTTAAAATCTTTTGTTAAAAGTACAAGTATACGTTTTTGGTCAAGAATGCAATTTTATTGATTCTAAAATACCTTCAATTATTACAATTTATTCATTTTATTTTTATTTTACTTTTTTTCTTTTACCTTTCATTCAATTGAAGCTGCAGTACATTTTAACGTTAAAATTTTATAGATAGAACACTTTCAAAGTACCATGTCTATTCAAACAATGAATCCCGGGGCAACGCGTAGGTCTTAGCTAGTTAGTAATAACAATAGAACATCTTTATATCTTTGGGTTAAGATATAACTTTAAATCTACCACCACATAACATAACAATCCTCCCTAAAAAATAATTCTAAAAAATGTATTGACAAACAATGATGTTATAAATTGTTCTAACTTTTTGCATGTAAACAAGTTTCTATAGCAAATAAAATATAACACGTATTATGATGGGCAAGATTGACCGTTGATTTAAACTTTTTCTTTTTTTTTTATGTATTGTGATTTCCAAATATAACTTTATTGTAAAGTTGTTCATAATTAGGCCCATCATCCAATTGTTTCCCCCTTTTTTACATGGAGACATTTTTTTTTGGGGGGGGGGGGGGGATTCCCCCAAAATGAAAATGGAGGGGGGGGATGTTTTTTTTTTTTTTTTTGGGTTGATTTTAAAAAAAAAACCTTCTTCTTCTTATTTAGTTGTTTTTCGGGTCAGCCTGGTCCGTTTGTTCGAGTTGCAGGCTCGTAGCCGCCTGCCTCATCACTGGAGCGGAAATTCACCGCCGTTGTTATAACTGAAAAACAGGCGGGGAGAGAGACAAAGATCAGTCAATTCTCCGGCAAAGCTCCAAGTTAGAGTTAGGATTAGGGTTACGGTTAGGGTTTAAGGGGTTGCCAATCGGAAGTATCAATGGCGAATCGCACGGACCCTGCGGCGAAGAGCATAAGGGGAACGAACCCCCAAAACCTAGTCGAGAAGATATTGAGGTCGAAGATCTACCAGAACACCTACTGGAAGGAGCAATGCTTCGGGCTCACCGCCGAAACCCTAGTCGACAAGGCCATGGAGCTCGACCACGTCGGTGGAACCTGCGGCGGCAATCGCAAACCCACTCCTTTCATGTGCCTCGTAATGAAGATGCTCCAGATTCAACCTGAGAAAGATATCGTCGTCGAATTCATAAAAAACGAGGATTATAAGTAAGTAATGGAAAACCAAATCAATTAAAGCTTACTGTTCACTGTTAATTTGTTTTTGTTTGTCTCCTTGGTTTTGTTGTGATGTAGATTTATCGGTTTGCCTTAGTAATCCAGAAGAAACGAACAAATTTGATAAAATGGCGTTGGGTCTGTCGAAATACGGAGTGGTATTTTTTGAATATCTTGAATATATTCTTTTGGGAAAATTAAAATTTTTTGAAGGTTCATGGTGTGAAGCGTTGGAAGAAAAATTCTGAGCAAGTTTCTTTTCGCATTTTGTTCGTCTATTGGGTCATTTGGAAACTTTGCGATAAAACTTCTCGTTGATGTTTCTCTTGTGCTCTTCCATTATGTTCAGTGGCAGTAAATTGAGAATAGGTGAATATAGAATCGTAAGATTACTGGTTCAAGTGTTCTCCTGGTTATGAGTGGAACATATTACTGTTTCAGATGTTCTCCTAGTTATGAATCGAACATATTGGTGATTTGTTGAAATCGGCATTGCTAAAATAGTCTGGTCTTTTAGTGGTTTCCAAAGTAATCAGAACCTTAATCAATCCTTTTGGGTTTTTGTTAGTGTAATTGTTGAATGTTAATTTCCACCTTAGAATTAATTCACTATTTTCCATATGGCTGAACTTCGATTTTGTTGAAGAAAGAGCAAAGATAATACCAGTTTTTAAACCTTATTGCATTCATTAAATTGGAGGAAACTATTACAAATTTTTTCTTTTGAAATTTCTTGAATGGAAGGTTGGGTGTTTATGTGCTTTACTTTGTGTTTTTATAAATTTCTGCTGAGTTGGTGAGCCTTTGTCACTGCAGGTATGTGAGGGTACTTGGGGCCTTCTATTTACGCCTTACTGGTACAGACTCCGATGTTTACCTATACCTAGAGCCTTTGTACAATGACTACCGGAAGTTACGGAGGAAGCAACAGGATGGACGTGAGTCTTCTATTTTTATTTCAATACCGATCCCTGCACTCATTGTTGAAAGTAAAGTGGATTTTTGCTGATTAATTGTCTGCTGACAGAGTTTTCTCTGACTCATGTGGATGAGTTCATTGATGAACTTCTCACTAGAGATTATTCATGCGACATTGCTTTGCCCCGAATTAAGAAAAGGTTTGACACTTGTGACTCAATTATCTATTAATGATTAGCATTTATGCGTATGTGGTGTACGTAAGAATTATTTCGTTTTGTTTGGTGCTTGTGATGGTTCCCTTTTGTTTTCGGCATTACTATTAGTATCCTGTCTCTCCGGCTTACCTGATTTGTTTTCGCCCCCCCCCCCCCCGGGATATGTTTTCTTGCATCTATTTTGTTGTGGACTAAAGTACACGTTTATTATGCTTAATACATCTTTCCTGTAAAAATGAGTCTGTTGATATGCTATCTTGGCTAACATGTGTCCATGACGATTGATATGGTTGAGAAATACTTTTTAAGGATTGCTCAAAGATGGTTCATCTGCAAGTAGGTGTTCTATATTGATTTGGCAGATAGCTGATCAATTTCTTAACTTCATCTTTGTAATAGCATGATTGCTTATAGCCCAAAAGAATTAAATTTTTTATTTATTTATAGAGAACGTCAAATTCACATCCTCTCCATTTGAGGTTTGCTAGTTCCTTTTCTAGTTCTCTGTCCACTCTAGTAGGGATAGCCTGGTGGTTGATTTACTGGCCTACAGAGAGTAAAGTGCCTGCGCCTGTAAGAGTTAGCCTTCGGCTTCTTGAGGTAAACCTACAATCTTATGCGTAGGCTTAGCTGTAAAATGTGATGGTTAACTTGGTGATTTCCTGTTACATTTCTGGATGTCAATTTCATCTTGGTAGTATTTCGCAGTGGTCACCCCCCCTCCCCCCAAAAAGAAAGCCATCCTTGCGCACACAAAATAAGAAAATGGAAAAGATATCCATAGAGGTAAGCTTGCTTACACTTGATCTCCCGAGAACCTACGAAAATGGGACCCACAGTGGGAGGAGGTGGTGGTGTCGTACTTTATTTGTGTGTGTATGTGTGTGTTGTTGAGGAGGAGGTCAGTCAATTGAGAAATGGGAAATTGAGAAATGGTAAACCTTTATCTCTGAATCAGCATTATCAACTGTATTTTCTCTACATTTCCTTTGCTTTTTGGAATATTTTTAATTTGCCTAGTGTCTTTTGAAGAGACATTTACTTCTCTAGTGATCATTTCTCCTTGTCCTGAGGGTTCTTTTGACTTGCATAGGGTAGTTCCTAACTCGACGATTCCTGCTGAACAGATGGAATCTTGAGTCTATTGGTGCCTTGGAACCCAGAAGAAGTGTCCTAGAAGATGATTTTGAGGAGGAAGAAGAGAAGGAAGAGGACGAGATGGATGTAGATGCTGATGATCATGAAAAGGTTGAATGCTTTTGTTGATCTTTTGACTTTTAATCTTCCAGTTTGATTTTGTTAATTTATGTTATATCATGTTGCTTATTTCCTTCTTCAACAGGAATATCGTGGTAGAAGTCCTGTGCGAGATAGGGATAGGAGACGTGATAGTCACAGATACAGGTTTGTGCTTTAGTTTTGATTACTTTGTTTATTCCTGTTTTTGATAGATTTCGTGTGTATTTGGTTACTGTTTTATGCTGCTTGCTTTCATTATGCCAGCCTCATCAATAGTTACTGGCCTGTTATGAAACATGCTTCCTGGAATTTATAAGTTGGCAATGTTTCTTGGCTTGATGCTGGAATTTGTCTTTTTGATCGCTACTTTACAGGTGATCTCATGAGATTGTTGGGTTTTTGGGTGATACTTTGGATACGACTCGCACATTATATAAATTTTCCTTTTTGACTCCTATCAAAAAAATAAATTTTCCTTTTTGACGCTTCCCATACGGCCTGATAGTTTGAATATCATACATTGTAATTGCCATCTGCTTCTTGTGCATCACTAATGATACGGAAGCTGTTTCCCATTTTTACCTACATGACACTCTAATGCACACACTGGCACACGATTGATGAGATGGATAGATAGATGGATAGATTAATAAAAAAAAATAAATTATGCTCCATATTCACTGTGGCGTTCATTGCCATCAGTGATCTCCAGCAGCTTCCAAAAGTAATATACGGCGATCCTGCCAGGTTTCTCTGCACTGGCAGTGTGCAGTGAGAAGTATGATGGGTCGAACATATTTCAAACTGTTTCCATAGCCTCACTTTTTGCTACATGGCTGTGCTTTTCTTATTTCTCATCCTTCTGCACTTTTGGCTAGTTAATTGACTTAATTCTCCTGATGAAAATGTGATACTAAATAATTTTTGAGGGAGTGAAATGGACTTGATGGGATTGAATCAAACTATTTGAATCGGTCTCCCAGTTTACATTGTCATTTTTTGCTCATCATGGACAGGGACAGAGACTATGACCGTGATTACGATCGTGATTACGATAGGGATCGTGGCAGAGGACGAGACAGGGATAGAGATAGGGATAGGGATAGGGACCGTGACCGGGACCGCGATAGGGATCGAGATCGAGACCGTGATCGTTATCGCATCAGAGATGAGAAGGACTATGGTCGTGACCGGGACAGAGAGGGTAGGGAGCGGGATCGCCGTGACAGAGATCGAGGCAGGCGGAGGAGCCACTCAAGGAGCCGAAGTAGAAGTAGGGAGCGAAAGGACCGTGATGGCGACCACCGTAAGAGGCATGCTCGGAGCCCTAGCCCAAGAAGACGTGGAGACGAGGAAAATGGTGTTCGTGATGAGTCCAAGAAAAAGAAAGAGAAGAAGGAGAAGAAGGATGATGGAACCGACCATCCTGATCCAGAAATTGCTGAAGCAAACAGGATTCGTGCGTCTCTTGGATTAAAACCATTGAAGTTATAGAAAGAGTCTCTTTCCTAGCGTTCTTTTGCTGTGTATTGTTGGAAATGTACTTATGTATGTTTACATACTACAGATGATGAATTCAGCCGTTCATGTCAGTGTAACTTGCCCTTTTTGCCTGCTATGATGTTCAGATCATGATGATCTAATCGTGCTGAAGATTCTCTTCTGGGGTGTTAACTAAATGTTGATCATATGTTTGATCCTTTCTTTTTTAAGTCGCACGAGATGTGTTCCAAAGCCTAATGGTTAAAGCTGTCGGGATTTGAGGAAGTTCATCTTGCGTTCTTGCTTATGACCTGCCCTTTTCTCTCCGAAGACTCACACTAAAGCCTCGGTCTGAGTTGTACTCAAATTCCGTCGTTTTGGTTTTTGGTTTATGAGCATATACGTGAACCACTAGGGCCTGGTTTGCTAAATTGAACTGAAAACAGAATATTCTGTAGTAGGGAGACCGAAGGTGAAACATTACTCTTTCATTTGCAAAATTGAATCAAATGCATAATGTCAAGAATTTGAAGATTGAAATCACGCATCAAATCTGGTTTCATCCTTGATATGAATCCTTATTAGTTTTTTTGAATCAAACTAGTATTTCTCTGCTTATCTTCCTCATTGCAGATCTATCCTCTGTTCATCTCTTTCCTGTTTTCCATGACTATAACAAAACAGGCTGTAAGTTACTGTGTTCATGTTGTGAACTATGCTTGAACTTCATCCTTAGGAGTGACTATATAGCGGTTCAAGAAAACAGCTGCACAAGTCTTATACCATGAAATATATTTTAACTACATAAACAGAGATCAAAACCCCATAGAAGTATAGTATTCGTCCTAAGCCAGAAAAACTACCCAGGAAGATCTTGAGGTACCAATATGCCATTTTTATCGTAATGAAGGCTGCCGTTCAGAGGCCTACACTTCTCTCCCATCAAAATCTTCTTCTTGCAGAGCTCAAACCGTGGCTCTTCTTTTCCTTTCCTCTTGATCTTTATGAACCCCTTTATCTTCAACCCTCCTTTCTTCTCGCTAATCGCTTTCATTTTCCCCGACTTTGCTCTGCTTATCTTTCCCCTGTTCACTGAAACATTCACTGAATCGCCAACACCAACCCCGGAATCACATAATTCATCAGGATCACTGCTTCTGCAAATAAGTTGATTCTTTCCTGATTTGCCCTTTACATACAAACTTGAGACAGATGATGACGAAGATCCGGATTTGATAGTTTTTGCAGTCTTATGATCATTTGACTTGTAATCGCGCGATTTGTGAGTGTTTTTAGGGAGGTTAGACATGATGGAGCTTACTCTTTTTGGGACTGGTAAGAGCTGCAGGAGGTACTTGTTCTTGTTATTCCCATGCACATGCTTGTCAATCCTGCTTATTTGGTCTACGCTCCCGCCTTTACCAACACCAAGGTCTTTGTGACTGGAGTCGGCTTTAACGATGGAAATCGAGCGCTTGTCGCCGTGCTTCTTCTTCTGCAGGAGTTTCAGAAGAAATTTGGGCATGAAACTGATGTTTTGGTGGGCTGGGATGATGGAAATGCTGCGTGAATGTGAGATGACTATTGGGTTTGATGGCTTCTGCTTGTGGTTTTTAGAGGGATTTTGTGCCATTGTGAGAGAGAGAGACACACAAACAGAGAGAGAGCGAGCGAGAGAGAGATGAGGCTTCAAGAATGGAGATTGTGCGGGGAAGAGAAAGAATGGTGGAAGACCTACTACATGTTATGTTTTCTGAACCTGCTTGTTTTATGAATCATAATGAAATGTTGTGCTTAAGGAAATGGATCAACTGGGATTTTTTGACTCTTCATTCTCCCTGTAATTCGCAAATTAGGAAATTATATTATTGTTTTTTTTAAAAAAATTTTTACTTTTTGGGGGGTAGGAGGGGCTTGATTTCTTGCTACTTTGAAATGAATGGAGCGTTATGAGAAACGTAATATCTGGTATTGTTTCATTAATTATAGTAACAATAATGTAACCAATATGAGCATATTAACGATTGCTAGCCCCCATGATTCAAATACATATCATTCTCATGCCAATGATACATAATTATATTAAATATGAAATATCAATCAATTAAATTTGAGTGAGGTGAAATTCAAAATTGATATTTTATTATTTTAAATATTTAATTATCTAATTAGCATTTGCTAACACATGTATGGATTACTCGGGCAGGATAAGATTTTATACAGTATGAATGGGATAAACGCACAGAGGCGTTGTACATCCCTCCCTTAGAATTAATAACTAAACAAAGTATTGATGATTAGTGAAATTAAAATTATTGACTACTGAGCATATCCATCACATATTGTGTTTATAATATATGTTTCTACGTATGACATTAGTTAGTAGTGATCAATAGATTTTCTTGTAGCTAACGATCACAATAATTATATATGTTTGGTGATCATGTCTATCATCAATATGTGAGTAAAGTGTTTCATTTATATAGTGATCAGAAAATTATGATTGATATCATTATAAACATGTTTGTTGATAATAAAATATACAATCAGTTTGTAGTTAGGTGAGTTTTTTTTTTAAAGTTTAACTTCATTTTCATAAAAAAATCACAATATAAGATTTTTTTTTACGACATTAGTTAGCGATCAATAGATTCAGTTTTAGTGATCATAAGTTATGTTTGGTGATCAATTAATCTAGCTATCTATAGTGACCATAATAAATGTGTTTGTTAATCATAAACTATACAGTCAATTCTAGCTAGGTAAGTTTTCTTAGTTACAATTTCAGCTTTATTTTCATTAAAATTAACATATACGTTTTCGTTTGTGTATTAGTTAGTGATCAATAGATTTAGTTTTAGTGATCATCATAACTATATTTGATTATCAATTGATCTACCTATGACGATTATTAAAGATATGTGCGTTGATCACGAACTACATCCTAAATTATAGAGTTTTATTTTTGATGTATTTTGAACTTCATTGTTGATGGAATGCACAATAATCAATTCTTGTTGCCAAAAAGATAATCTTGAATGAATTCTTTGTTCATTATAAAAAAGAAAAAACATCGGACATTGGTGATGGAATCCCAAACATATATATTATAAGTAGTTCAAAAAAAATATTCAGATATTCATTTATTAGAAATATCATGGGTTTTTGAAGAGTTTTTTTTAATATGGTCATTTTATTTCCTATTATTATTAGAAATAGTAGAGTTTCTCCTATTCCTATTAGAATTGAGATCAGAGAAGCTGAATATTATGAAAGAATACATTGAATAAGCTCATAGATGGTATTTTCCCATCTTCTTTCATAATCTTTTGTCTCTCCTAATTCCTCATCTATTCGTCCTTTTCCCTTCTGACACTGTTCAAACTTCCTCCTCTGCCATTATTCAAATTAGAGCTGAAAAAGTTTGACCAAACATAATAATCAGATTCGAACTCGACTTGAAGTCGTCGAGAGAAATCCAAACCCGACATGAATCAAACCAATTTCGCCCCGAAGTCGACATAATTTGATCGTTTAACTTAAAATATATTTTTGCCAATTTTGAGTAAATTTAATTATTTACAAAGTTGACACAAAATTAACTCATTTATTAAATGAGTCAATTCAAACCGCCTTATTACCCAACTCTAATCCAAACCCCTGAAGGTTGACACCATTCAATTCTTTTTTTTTTTAACAAAATGGTATAACAGTGAGCTCAAATCTTCGAACCCGTGACTTAAGAGCATGTACAACGTATTACTTGCGGGGCAAAAAATTAAGCGGGCGAGTAAAATTTTGACTGCCTTGGGGCCCTGGCCCGCAGGGTGGCTGCAGGCAGCAAGCCATCCCCCAACCCTTTTCTTTGTTTTTTGGTTGTTTTTTTTATTGTTTTATTAATTTTTTGTTTTATTTTGGAATTTTAAAAAAATAATTGTGTGTTGAAGTGTGGGTTTATGAGTATTATTTTATTTGGTGAGCCAATCATTGAAAAAAATGAGACTTGTGAACAGCCAAAAAATTAAAGAAAAAATTAATGTGATACTGATATATTTTCACCGATGAGCCCAAAAATTAATTCACAATTATTCATGCTCTAACAACTTCACCAGCACACTCCTCATCGACCCACCATCGACCACCAACACCAACCCCGTCGATGAGCCAACCGAATCCGTGGAACGAAAATTCGCAGTGTTCGAAACCCTAAAATCCCAAGTACATCCTCACCCGCCAAAATTCACCCAAAAATAAAATTGAACCCACCACGTGATTACCCATCCAATTTCGACCAAAAGCCCTTTGGGAATGGAGTGAAATCGCATCAATTTGTGGTTCAATTGCTCATTCTTGCTGATCCGGAATCCCTAATTTTCACAATTCTCTGTTGGGTTCCAATTCGAACGTTGTAAATCTTCCTTTACAAAGACAGAGGAAAGAAACCGCTCGTGTGCTGGTTCCCCATCGTCGCCGGAATTTCTTGCCGGAATTGTTGCTGCTAAGTTGGTGTGTGTTCTGCCGCTGTTTGTTGCTGCTCCTGTTCTGTGCTTCACTTGGGTCCTGTGCTTCATAAAGGTCCAGTTGCTTTCTGTTTCTATTTGCTAGAACAATTGCTGCTTTACTCTGTTCGCTGCTGGTAGTCCTCTTGTGGAACTTGAAAACCTGCTGCCGCCGCTGTGGAGTCGCAAACTTTGGACGGTGGTGAGAAATCTGTGCACTCCTTCATTCAGGTAGGCCAACTTTGGTGACTGTTAAAAACCCTCTGTTACAGTAAACAAGGAGCTCACTCGAGAAGAAGAAAGAAAGAGGAACTCGATGATTACTACGACAAATATCAGGGTAGAAATGAAATAGCGTAGAGAGAGAGATTAGTGAGAGAGGTTGGACAATATTCATTGCCATTTTCATTCATGGTGCAAGCGTATAAATGCAATGTTCCATTACCCAAGCTCCTACATTCCCGCTGCCTTCACCAACAAACTGCCAGCTCAGCTCCCTTAACTAACTAGCAAAATAGAAAAAACAAGTTTCTGGAATTTAAGCTACTAAAATTTGAAATCCCTGCATCAATGTCCCTTCCTTAAAAGCCTTGACCTCAAGGCTGAAAGTGAGGATATCTTTGTTCCAACACATCAGCATATTCCCAGCTGGCCTGGTCCTCAGATAACCCATCCCATTGAACTAGATACTGCACAGCTGCAGCATTTCTTCTCTTCACCATTTTCCTGGTCAGTACCTTGATTGCCACTTTGGAATCTGTTGTGTCAGTACCCTGTAACCATTTGGGTATGAACGGTTGGGCAGGTAGGGTTCCCACAAAAGCCTTAAGGTAGGACACATGAACTGTAGGATGTATCTGAGATGACTCAGGCAAATTTAATTTGTAAGCAACAGGTCCAATCTTGTCCACAACTTGGAATGGACCAAAGTATTTTGGCCCTAACTTCTCATTAGTTCATCTTTGCACACTCATTTGCCTGTAGGCCTGCAACTTTGAACACACCCAATCGCCCACCAGAAACACTCTATCAGACCTTCCTTTATCAGCTAGCTCCTTCATTCTTTCTTGTGCTCTCTGTAAATTCAAATGTACCTGCATAAGCATTTCCTCTCTTCTTTGCAAGGTTCTATTTACTGCCTTATTACTGGATTCCCCAGGAAGGTAAGGTAAGTGGACTGGAGGCTCCTGATTATACAGCACTTCAAATGGACTCCTTTGAATAGCAGATTGAAAGGTGGTATTATACCACCATTCAACCATGGGAAGTCACATCACCCATTCCCTAGGATTTTGGACACACAGGCACCTCAAATAATTCTCCAAGCATCTATTGAGAACCTCCGTTTGGCCATCAGTCTGAGGATGATAGGCTGAAGACAAGAGGAGCTCCACACCAAGGACAGAAAATAATGCCTGCAAAAAAGAGGTGAGGAAGATGGTGTCTCTCTCACTAACAATGCTCCTTGGAAGTCCATGCAACTTATATATGTTATCAAGATAAACTTGGGCTACCATTTCAGCATAGTAAGGATGGGAAAGTGCCACAAAATGTGCATACTTACTAAGTCTGTCCACCACCACCAGAATAACTTCCTTTCCTTGTGATTTGGGCAAACCCTCAATGAAATCCATGGAAATATCTACCCACACTTCCTCAGGAATAGGTAGGGGTTGTAGCAGCCCTGGATATGCACTGTTATCATACTTGCAAGCTTGACAAACAGTGCATTGCCTGATAAATCCTTGTACTGACTTAGTCATTCCTCTCCAGAAAAATAGCTACTTGAGTCTTTTGAGGGTAGCATCTCTACCTGAATGGCCACCCTGGGGTGAGGTATGTACCCACTGCAAAATTTTCTCCCTAAGGGCCTCATCTGACCCCACCACCAACTTCCCTTTTCTTCTAATTTGACCATTTACCAGCTGGTACTTTGGAAATAAATAAGAATTGTGCTGTTTTTGTTGAATAATGTGCTGCAAATGAGGATCATTAGACCAAGAATATTCAGGAAGCTGCAACAGATCAGACTGAATGTGAGAGAGAGCCATCAACAACAAAGAAGCACCAGACACCCTAGATAAAGCATCTGCCACTGTGTTTTCTACTCCACTCTTATATTGAATGATGTAATCAAACCCCATCAGCTTGGATAAGCAAATGTTTCAGACTCTTTTGATCAGTTTTGATGATAAAGGGCCTACCAAGGAGGTATTGTTTCCATTTTTGCACAGCAAAAACGATGGCTAATAGTTCTTTTTCATAAACTGACAGTTTCTGCTATTTAGGCCCAAGCTTTTTGCTGATAAAGGCTATAGGGTGCTTCCCTTGCTGCAAGACAACCCCAATTCCAAAGCTAGAAGCATCAGTTTCTACTTCAAATGGTTTATCAAAATCAGGTAAGGCTAACACTGGAGCTGAAAGCAATGCTGATTTCAGGGATTTAAAAGACTGTGCTGCCTCAGGATTCCAAACAAAACCCTCTTTTTTCAAAAGATCTGTAAGAGGCCTGCTTATGTTAGCATAACCTTTTATAAACCTTCTACAGTAGCCAGTCAAGCCAAGAAAGCTCCTCACATCCTTTTGTGTCTTTGGCTCAGCCCAATTAGCAATCACCTCAAACTTCTTTGGGTCGGTCTCCACCCCCTTTCCAGATATAAAATACCCCAGATATTCCACCTTTGACATGCCAAAAAAACACTTACTGAGTTTGGCATACAACTTATGTTGCCTCATTAATAGGAAGACCTTTTCTAAATGTACCAAGTGGTCTGTCACATTCGCACTATAAACCAAGATGTCATAAAAAAAACCAGTACAAATTTCCTCAAAAAGGGTCTAAAAACCTCATTCATCAAGGCCTAAAAGGTAGCAGAGGCATTAGTTAAACCAAATGGCATTACTAAAAATTCATAATGCCTAGAGTGTGTTTTAAAAGCTGTCTTTGGAATGTCATCAATATTGATCCTCACTTGGTGATAGCCAGCTCTCAAATCTATCTTGGAGTAGACAGCAACCCCTACAAGCTCATCCAACAGTTCTTCAATCACAGGAATAGGAAACTTATCCTTGACTGTATACTTGTTAAGTTCCCTATAATCAACACATAATCTCCATGTTCCATCTTTTTTTCCCACTAACACCACAGGTGAGGCAAATGGACTGGAACTGTTCTGTATCACACCTCTATCCAGCATTTCTCTCACCAACCTCTCAATAATGTCTTTATGCCTTAAGGGATATCTATAGGACCTGAGGTTGATTGGAGAAGTGCCCTCCTTCACGGGAATTTTGTGATCAAAAGGGCCTCTAGATGGGGGCAAGGTAGTTGGCTCCAAGAATAAATCATCATAAGCCCCTAAGAGTTGTTGTACTTCAGGGGGTGTACCCTGCTTGTCTTCAACTTCTAAAGTCATACAGCTACTGTTAGGCACCCGTATGAGCTCTAGCATGCAAAGGTAAGAGGCAGTCCTAAGGGCTTTGGATAATTGCCGTTGAGACATAAACTGAAGTTTCTTGGTACTCATGCCCCTCAAAACATGGTGTCTCCTTGATAAGTGAATTCCATCTTGAGGTTCTTAAAATCCCACTCAATGGTCCTAAGAGTGGAAAGCCATTGTACACCAAGGACCAGATCACAACCACCTAAGGGCAAAAGAAGAATATCTGCCACAAACTCCGTACCATGCAATGTCCACTTGAACCCTTTGCATATAAACTGACATTGCATGGTATTTCCACCAGCAATTGCAATTGACTGCGTAGCTATGGCTTCCAGTTTGCACCCCAGTCTCCTTGCCAACTGCTCATCTAAGAAGTTATGAGTGCTTCCAGAGTCTATCAAGATGTGTAAAATTTTCTTCCTTATGTGTCCATTCACCCTCATAGCCTGGAAACTAGAATTTCCATTCATAGCATTGATGGATATCTGAGGGACCACCTCGATCCCTTCCAACTCCTTTTCTTCATCAATTATTTCAGTCTCCAGAGTCTCCTCCTCTTCCCCCAGAACCTCCACTAGAAACAATTGTTTGCCTATACCATTGCATTTGTGCCCCCTCTCATAGGGTTGATCACATAGGAAACACAATCCCTTGGCCATTTTCTCTGCCCTCTCAGCTGCAGGAATAAATCTAGGAATAAATCTGGTTGGTTTTAATTGGGTTTGGCTTGGGGTTTTGGGAAGGCTAGGATTATTTTGTGGAGCTTTGGATGTGTTTGGGAAATTTTGTGGGGTTCTATAGTTAGGAATAGGTGTATGGAGCAATGGTTTGGAATTCGAGTTTAGACTTGGTCTAAAGGATCTATTAGGGGGTAATTTCAAGGTTTGGACATGCTCTTCTTGAAACCTGGCTTGTTCAATAGCCGATTCCAGGTCTTGGGGTTTGAAAGCCCTCACTAAGGGTTTTATTGCAGGTTTCAGGCCTCCTATGAAGCTTTCCAGAAAATAAGCTTCGGGCATGTTGGGGGTTCTAACCAATATGAGAGCCTTAAGCTCTTCAAATTTAGCCAAATAATCATCCAGAGTATCCGTTTGCTGCAACTTGTTAAATTTCTCTACCACCTTGCTACGAAGATCATCTCTAAATCGAGCACATACATCAACAATGAATTCCTCCCACGTTGCACCCCTTCTTCCCATAATATAACTTCCAAACCAAATTTCTGCAGATCCTTTTAAGTGTAATGAAGCTAAGTCAACCTTCTGGTTATCAGGTATCCTACATAATCCAAAGTATCTAGTGCATTTTTTGATCCAACTTCTGGGGTCAGTACCATCAAAAGAAGGAAACTCAACTTTGGGGTTAAATTGAATGTTAGTACCTCCTTGAATGACAGGAATAATAGGTGGTGGCCTAGGTTCTCCATTTCCCTTATCCTGCCAGCTGAACCAAGATCTGGGTCATCATCTGTTGGTTCTGTTGTTGTTGCTCCAGCATCTGCTGATGTTGCATGGCAATGTTTGCATTTTGATCTTGAATCTGTTGTTGGAGCCACTGCCGTTGTTCCTCCAGAATGGCTCTCATAGCTTCCTCCATAGCTGCCAAATTCCTTGTTCGAGCCAGCTTTTCAAATTGATTACTAGGCCTCAACGATCGTAACGCTCTGATACCAATGTTACAGCAAACAAGGAGCTCCCTCGAGAAGAAGAAAGAAAGAGGAACTCGATGATTACTACGACCCATATTAGGGTAGAAATGAAATAGAGTAGAGAGAGAGAGAGAGATTAGTGAGAGAGGTTGGACAATATTCATTGCCATTTTCATTCATGGTGCAAGCGTATAAATGCAATGTTCCATTACCCAAGCTCCTACATTCCCACTGCCTTCACCAACAAACTGCCAGCTCGGCTCCCTTAACTAACTACCAAAATAGAAAAAACAAGTTTCTGGAATTTAAGCTACTACAATTAGAAATCCCTGCATCACCCTCTTTGATTTTAGGACTTTTGGTGATTAGTAGGTTGCCAATTATTTACTTAGTGCTAAAATTATTTTCTAGCCCCCCCCCCCAAAAGGACAAATTAGGGTAATCACACATTTGTTTTTGTTGCTTTGGTTGCTACATGTGCTTCAGGAGTTTATTGTTTGAGTTAATTGTGTATTTTTTGTTCAATTGCCCGCGCCCCAAAAACCTTTCTTGCGTGTAGAGTTAGGAAATAAGTCAAGTCAAGTTCATATCGAACTTAAATGAGTTGAGAATTCTGGAACCTAAACCTAACCTATTTATTAAATGGATTAGAAGACCTTGACCTGTATCCATTTAATTTTTAAACGGGTTGACATGCTTAACTCGTTTAAGATAAACAAGTCGAGTTTGGTCACCTAATTATCAAGGATCTAGTTCTATTATGGTTCCTATTACTGAGTGTCTTGGGAAAAGGGAGTTGACATGGACTAAATCTGTAACGCCTCGCCCGAAGGGGCAGGCGCGTCACCGCCATGGACGCTCAGAC
>JACYFF010031955.1:13191462-13210104 GCA_017589665.1 Selenicereus undatus
AGCGTCCATGGCGGTGACGCGCCTGCCCCTTCGGGCGGGGCGTTACAAAATCCGTCAAAGAAGCTTTTAACCTGGTTAAGAGGAAAATGAATTGGCCCTGTTTATTGTCATCCTGATTTTACTAAAGTGTTTGAAGTTGCCTGTGATCTTCAAGGGTTGGAATAGGAGTTTTGAGTCAAGAAGAACATCTAATAGCATTATTTATTGAGAGACTGAATGATTCTAGGAGAGCTGAGCACACCACCAATGAGAAAGAGTTTTATTCTTTAGTGTGTTGTCTGGAGCATTGGAAATACTACCTCTTATCTAAGGAATTTGTTCTTTGAAGTGATGATGATGCATTGAAATTCATTAATGACCAAAAGAAACTTGAAAATGGACATGCTAAGATTGTAGCTCTTATGTGTTAGTTTATTGGGTTCATTCAATTTCTATTTGTACAGGTGATGTATCAATGTTCAATTGTCGATTTTGCAGGGATAAGCATCCATTTGATCAGCATGTCGACTTTTGCCAAACCAGAGAATGCGTTGAAGCGAGCTGAAGGTTGCCAACCCTTGAATACTCATTTTTCTGTTCTCTTTCAGCCTTTTTTACTTTTCTACCTCTCATGTACTTTAGTTTGTCAATTGTTTAGAATTCCACCGGTATGTGTGGTCTTTACCTTAGCATGTTGGATTATTGAGACTTGAGGGTTGTGGCATTTGTACCTGCATCAGAGTCGGCATGTTTCTAAAAGTTCATGTTTTTGTCTAATAAAATATAATTAATGGTTGAGTGTCTGCACTATGTCATGGTATCGAGTATTCGACATGGGCTCTTGAGGTAAGGTGAAAAGTCGGAACGAAGTAGGTCATCATGGAAATCCCAACTGATTGTGTATTTCCATTTAGTTTTCTGTGAAAATAGAAAAAGAAAGACCATACAAAAGGTAAAAGGAAGCTAATGAATTTTTAAGTTGTGGTTGTGCACATGCTATGTATATAAGATAATGAAAAGATGGCAGCTGACTGTATATGTTTGCTTAGACTCCCGTGAAACTAGAAAAAGAAAGACAATGCAAAAGGCAAGTTTAAGTAGTAGTTGTGCACATGCTGTGTATGTGACGAAAATGTGCTATCCATCTTTTCAATGGAGCATTCTTGTCATCTCTGTTTGGTATCCCTTCCCTGGAACCCCCCCTCCCCAAGTTACACCTGTTCATTCTTGAAAGTATGATAAGACTAGTGGTCATATCAGTAGCGAACTAGCAATTGAGTGTAAACTAACTTTGGCTGCCTTTTGCTGTATTTCAAATGTTTGAACACCAAATAGATGTGAAGTTTCGTGCTGGTGGTACCTCATGTCTAGTGTTTATGATTTAATCGTTTTCTCTTTTGTGCTTTCCTAGAACTAGATTGGAGTGGAAGGTTTGGGAGGCAATCCAAAGTTTTTGTCTGTGACGTAAATATTTTTATTTGGTTGCTTGAATGTGTTCTTCCTCAATAGTTTTATTCTCTTGCATTTTCTCTGATCCTATCTGTATTATGACGCAGAGTTGATGAATGTCGGTCAGAAACAAGATGCTCTCCAGGCACTTCATGATCTTATAACCTCAAGAAGGTACAGGGCATGGCAGAAGACATTGGAGAAAATCATGTTTAAGTACATAGAACTTTGTGTGGACATGCTGAAGGGAAGGTATGCAAAAGATGGTTTGATCCAATATCGTATTGTATGTCAACAAGTGGACGTGAACTCTTTTGGAGGAAATGATCAAGCATTTCATGCAAGCCCTAGAGGAAGCACTTGATGTTGAAGACCTGGAAGCAGATAGAAGACCTGAGGATCTTATGCTGAGCTATGTTAGTGGACAGAGAGGGAGGGACAAGTCTGACTGTGAACTTGTCACCCCATGGTTCAAATTTTTGTGGGAGACTTACAGAACAGTTCTGGAAATGTTGCGTAATAATTCAAGATTGGAGAGCCTTTATGCTGTAAGTAATTCCTAATTTAGAGATTTGAGATGTAGCTCATGATGGGTCTGGGCTTTTGGGGTTATAGTATTATTTCTTTCTTGTATCTGAAGCCTCTCATTGTTTGTATTCTTTTTTTGAATTTTATACTTCTCCGACTCCATGTAGCACAGACTATCAAGAACAGTCCCGTAATCGACTGCATTATTTTAGCCTTTAGGAAGGCTTAGTTGCTTTCCCACTGTATGCCTACTTATGTGAAGTAAATTTTCTCGAACTCCTGAGCTGAGCTTATGAAACAGATCAAGAATATAAAATCAGTTGATTAAACCTTTTGTATTTGTGGAGAGCCATTTGTATTTGTGGAGAGGCATGTTTGCTTAGCACTCAGGAGTGTTTTTCTTTTTCTTTTTTTTAAACCATTGGATGAATGATATTGAACATGGAAAGCCCCCTTGGCTGTGTTAACTGCATTATACACTATTTCTTACCAAGGAAAAGAAAAGGAGATAATCATTACAATGAAATAATTAAAATAGGGTGACCTTTTATGTTAAGTTCCCTCCCCTCATATACTCTTGACCTGGATGAAAAATTCCCATTAGGTTCTATCCATCTGTGTAAACAGAAGCCTTTGCTTTTTTAGTTGCATGTTCATGGAAACAGAAATTAGGAACACATCTTTTTAGTTCCAATGCCATATGTCATGTGCCCTGACATTGTGGGCTCCTTCAATACTGTTGTTTCTGTGGAGAAACAGCTTAGGGCATGTCTAGCTCCTCAAAGCAAATGAAACAGGGAGGCCTCTTGGCTAGTTCTTTTTTCCGAAAATTATGATTCGAATATTCTTGTTTAGTTACCTTCTGGATACTCAGATACAGAACAGAATGCACCTTCAGGTGAGTTTGACATTGTGTTCAGGGCTTCCTTGTCCAGAGCGGCCTGCTATAACTGGACTGGCTTTTAATGGCTAATATCAGCTTCCTACAAAGTAGATAATTCCATTTGTTGGTATCTTCTTGTATTGTTGTCATTGGCATTTTGACATTGGTGTCATTATGCGGAAGTACAAACATCATACGTATTGCCACAGCAGAGAATACTCTCATGTGTTGATTTCCTTGGGGTTCAATACATGTGCCTGTAAATGGATTCTGTATATTGGTGG
Organism: Selenicereus undatus; assembly: GCA_017589665.1. Taxonomy (NCBI): domain Eukaryota; kingdom Viridiplantae; phylum Streptophyta; class Magnoliopsida; order Caryophyllales; family Cactaceae; genus Selenicereus; species Selenicereus undatus. The sequence goes on from JACYFF010031955.1 coordinate 13,194,586, forward strand.
TCAGTTTCACTTAGATCTCCTAGCTAACTATATTGATCATGATATTGTCTTGGTGATTATGCATAACCTGCTGGACTATTTAAGTATACTGTCAGTTTTAGGAGACCAATTAGTGATTTGCCTTAATATGAATGAGGTTCTGAGTTCTGACCATGTTTTTGCTTTTTCATCCAGATGACGGCACACCGTGCCCTCCAGTTCTGCAAGCAATACAAGCGCACCACAGAATTTCGCAGGCTCTGTGAAATAATCAGGAACCATCTGGTGAAACTCAATAAATATAAGGACCAAAGAGACCGGCCTGACCTGACTGCTCCAGAAAGCTTGCAATTGTATCTCGACACATGATTTGAGCAACTAAAAATTGCCACTGAACTTGAACTTTGGCAGGTCTGACAATTGCTGAGGACCATCTTATTGCATACGTGTATTTGTTACTGCTACAAAACTGTAACTCTCTGCCTTGATCATTAGACTCTTACTCTTACTAATGCTCTCCGAGCCATATATTTGTCACATTCAGGCAAGAAAGCTGTGGGCACATGTCCTGTATATTTCATGGTTTTATGGACTATGTAATATTTAAGATGTGCTATTCTTATGCATATTGGTTGTTGTATTTCGGTAAAATACTATTTATAGTTTGTTTATTCAGAAAAAAAAGGCTGTTTCAGTTACTGGCTTTTGGTGTTCCATAAATTGTTGATGGTCATAATATTGGTTTTAGTGCAGTTAGAGTTTAACTTCTCATTTGTATGTGGTCTTGGTGTCTTACATATATTTTCATGTTGATCTTTCCATCTGAAGCAAGGGTTTCTCATACATCTATCCGTGTCTTCTTTTCCTTAGGAAGCCTTTTGATCGGTTGAAGATATCCATGGTTTGATGTCTATGGTTAAGAAGACCCTGAAGCCATCCTTGAAGGTTGTTTACTATGCCAAGCTTACGGAGATATTCTGTATTTCTGGAAGTCATCATTATCATGCATATGCATGGCTTAAGCTTTTCTTACTCCAGAAGAACTTCAAGAAGAACTTGAGCCAGAAGGATTTGCAGATGATAGCATCAACTGTGGTTTTGGCTGCGCTTTCTGTTCCTCCTTATCATCATGCATGGGGCGCCTCTCATTTAGAATATGAAAATGGGAAGGAGTGTAATATGAGGATGGCCAATCTGATCAATTTTAATCTTGATCCTAAGCCTGAGAGCAGAGAAGTGGTAAGTTCACATTATTTCTCTCATTTTCTTGCTACTTTCTTCATTTGTTGACAATTTGATGGTGCTCTTGTTTGAAACTTGACAGCTGTCACGGTCAGCTCTTCTTCAGGAAGTGGTAAGCCCTGTGACTGACATCATTGAAGATACATCATTTAGAGGACAGGCGAAAATAGGGAGTGAGAGGGAGATTGCAAGAATGAGGATTTGGGAAGTTCAACTTGCTTTAAGTATGGTCTCATCTTTCTTCCTTTCTGTCTGTAGGTGACCAAAGGAGTTATTTCCTGTGTACTTTCAGAAGTGAAGGATCTTTATCGTCTCTTGGAGCATGAGTTCTCCCCCTAGATCTTGCACTAAAAGTGCAACCTTTGTTAGACAGTTTCTAAGCTTGGTGGGAAATTGGCTTCAGCTTCTTCAGTAGCAGAAGTGCAAGTGTCTAGGTGTGTTCCCGGCCTAGAAAAGTTGGCAACCTTGAGATTGCTTCAACAGGTGAACTGCCTTCTTACTGATTGGTGTTTGTATGCATCTTTTAATTTTATGTTCCATCCTGAGATTTCTTTTGTAGTTATTGATCTCTACTTCTTGACCTTGCAGGCTGCTCAAGTTTTCCAATCCATGACTATTGAGAGTTTATCCCAGATGATTTCCTTTTTTGGTTTCTCTGTTGTGGAAAAGATCTCGGTGGATGCCGTCAAACACAAGTTCCTAACAATGAAAGTTGACCGTATGAATGGTGCTGTTTCATTTAGTGTTCTGGTAAGCTTTCATTTTTCAGCAATAAACTCAATAAAGTTAGCAGCCTAGCTGTCGTGTTTTTTTCCATATTTCAGCTCTAAGTATTAGTCTTATTATTTGGTTAATTTTTGTTGTGCCAAGAATGATCACCAATTATTCTCTGTGATGACTTCCTTCTAGTTGCCTTGACATCCTGATGTATTTCAGATATATGAGGATCAGAATTAAACTGCATTCAGTATTCTTGAGTTCCTAATTTTGTAAATTTTCTAGTCACATGAGAGGCTTAGAATCAAAGAAGGTAAAAGAATATCTGTCCTGAGTTGGTATGCAAAAGTTAGCCCGTGTGATCTTAAACTCATTTTCTAGGGGTATGGTATCTAGTCCACCCTCCTGACTGGGAGTTGTGGGGTTCAAATTCCAAGAGGGGCAATCTGGACTAGAGGAAACGTTGTTCCGCTCTTTGCTCTGATCATGATGCACTTGGGTGCTCCATGAGTGATTTGGGCCCCTTGTGCCTCAACACTCCCCCCCCCCCCCCAAAAAAAAAAAACGAAAAAAGGGCGGAGAAGATGTAGGATATCTGTTCTTAAACCCTAATTCATCTTTGATCCCTTTGACGACTTCCCAGAACTTTTAGCTTATTATAGCCCTGGTTTGCTAGAGTTGCAAGAATGTATTCACTTGTGTGGTCATGTTGCTGGAAGCCTGGAAGATAAGTGACTATCTAAGGTTTCTATAATTCTTTGCTTGACAAAATGGATGAAGATTTACTTTCTATTTGTTTTGTGTATAAGTCATTTTGTATCAAAAGATGCGCTTTGTATTGTCCTCTATCTATTTTCTATATATTAGTATTCTGTTTTCCTTTATTTATTTTGTATATACTAGATGCTTATAGTTACCAAGTACACACAAAACTTATACCCACGATAATTACATATGCTTTGGCATGCAATACAATGCTTATGCCCATAAACACTTACTACAATCTGTTTTTGTTGACCCCTGTTTGAATAAGCTAGAAATGTTTTTCCAGTGCGCTGTGCCATTCAGTTGTATAATCTGTAGACTGAGGTCAACTTTACCATGGCTGAGTGAATTTCAAATCCCCTATGGTCATATCAACTGATGATAACTGTAATGTCCTTTACCGCCCATGTTCTGTAATTTTTAGTTGCTTTTTTTGCTACTGTTGGAGGCATATTTATGAATAATGCAGTTGCAAGTCATGTCCAGATGTTTAAACTATAGTCTGACATCATATACTGATGCTTTCCTTTTCAGGGTCTTGAATCTGATGGTTTGAGGAATCACCTTACTCTATTTGCTGAATCATCGAATAACATGAGGGCCATGATATATCCTACCCTAAGCAAGGCATCAAAGATTGGAGAGGCTTTACCTGGTTTAGCAGAAGTAGTTGAGAAGGAACACAAGAAGCTTCTCGCCCGAAAGACAATTATTGAACAGCGTAAAGAAGAAAAGGAACGTCATCTATTCGAGAAGGTACTTCTTGTAAATATTATTCTTTGGAGGAAACAAACATGATCTTCCTTGTACGTATTTGTGATTCAGTCTTAACCTATTTTGAAGGAGCGAGAGGAGGAGTTCAAGGGACTAAAGCAGCAGAAAATCACTGAAGAGGCAGAGCAAAGAAGGCTTGCTACTGAATATGAGCAGAGGAAACATCACGGGATCCTCAAGGAGATGGAGGAGCATGAACTTGAAGAAGCAAAAGCTCTTCTTCAAGAAAAATTTGGCAAAAACACGAAGAATTCAATTATAGAAGGGGTGAGTAGACCTCTTTGCAAATATTCTTCTGTGGGGCTTATGAAAGTGATGTCTTAAGTATCTGATGTATGTGCATGTCGTGCATATAATAAACAGGAAAAGTTGACGAAGCAAGCATTAATGGAGTTGGCCCGCAATGAGCAACTGAGGGAGAAACAAGAAATGGAGAAAAAGTTGCAGAAGTTAGCCAAGCAGATGGACTATCTTGAGAGAGCTAAAAGACAGGAGGCTGCTCCATTGATTGAAGCTGCATATCAGCGACGCGTGGTAGAGGAGAAGATTCTGCATGAGCGTGAACAACAGTTGAATATAAACGTTTATGTATCCATACACATCATGTCCTACTGTAAGCTTCTTCTGGACGGGTGTTTGACAAAATTGCCTTGAGAGGTGAGAGGGGATAGGGTGAGAGTTGTTCAAAATTTCTACAGAAGCTTATCTTACGAATTTCCAAAAACAAAGGCAGATTTTTTTGGGATCTGAAGGGCTATGATCTATAACCCATTGTTAACCAGGTGATAAAACATTGAGCTGAGTAGATGGGTTACCTTGTGGCAAATGATGCTCCTTAACTTCATTGGTGAATGTATATATAGCCAATTCAGGGATGTTGTAATGACATGTAGTTTCCAATTAATCAGAAATAAGTGTGTTCTGGTGAATTTTATAATGTTATACTTACCTTATGTGGAACTGAAGTTTCTTGCTCAGGCTTCATGCATCAGCTGCCGTTCTTGTAGATTTGTGATTTGATTTTCTGACAATCTAATGGCAATCTTAATGCAATTTTGACAGCTGGAGGTTGAATTCAGCAGGCAGCGTCATGATGGTGACCTTCAGGAGAAGAACAGGCTATCTTGCATGTTGGAAAACAAGGTCCGTGAAAATCCGCTCTTTGATTCGTGCACTTGTGTTTTCCTGGGTGCCTCCCTTTATTCTTCAATGAGCACTTGGAAGGAAAGTATAGGAAAAGGACGGCAGCATAACATTCTTTGATGTCACCTGATTTGAACTAGTGTAGCTGTTGCTGTAGATGTCTCCATGTTGCCAGTGTTGGGTGACGTGTATCAGAGTATCAGCTGGGCAAATCTGATTAGGCTTGGGTCAATGGGGATGTGTTTTTGTGTACGTTATTGCTAACTCATTTACTCCTTTTTTCTTTTTTCAGAGGATCTTCCAAGAAAGGATAATGAGCTGTCGGCAAGTTGAATTTGACAGATTCAGAGTGGAGAGAGAACCGCGAATCCGTCAAGTCCTAATGGCACGCAAACAAGAAAGGGAGGCCAAGCGGAAGATGATGTACTTTTTGAGAAAAGAAGAAGAAAGATTGAACAAGCTTCGAGAGGAGGAGGAAGCACAGAAGCTTGAAGGTTTGTCTGCCGTTTTGCTTGCTGTGCTCTCAATCTCTCTCATTCACCCCCCCCCCCCCCCAGTTTGTTAATTAACCTGAACAATGCGTCTCTGAGCTTTGCCTTGATATACTTAGAGCTGGTTAATTGTGTCAAATTCTTGTCTGCCCTTGAGACAGCTTTGGTCTTCTAGACAACTTAGGTTTACCAGTAAAAGATGACATGTTTTCACACTAAAGATTCAAAACTGTAGTTCAGTCAAAATTGTGATTGTGTTGTGTTCGTGTCAAGCTTTCCCAGCTCTGTATATACTTACCATCTGGGGCATTTGGGATATGCAGAAGCTGAGACGCGTAAGAAAGATGAGGCTGAGCACAAAGCGAAGCTGGATGAGATTGCTGAGAAACAACGGCAGAGGGAGCGGGAGCTTGAAGAGAGAGAGAGGCTGAGGAGACAGCAGCTCCTTGCCAGTGGGCCCTCCTGCTCGTCCTTCCGAGCCTTCTGCCAGGGCCCACCCAGAGGCTGCTCCTGCTGCTGCGGCTGCACCTGCTCCTGGAAAATATGTGCCGAGGCACCTGCGTGAGAAAGCTGCTGCTGCTGGAAGCCCAGTTGCTAGGCAGGCCCCACCTCCAGAGCCAGATCACTGGGGCAGGAGGGACGATCCGTCCAACTGCAGACAAGTGGCGCAGTGATGACCGTTGATCCTTCGGTGATGATCGCCGTGGCTTTGGCAGTGGGAACCGTTCAAGGTCCACCTGGTCATTGTTCCGCGATCACCCTCGGGGTTCTTAAGCTCTTTGATTGCAGCATTTCCAATCTCAGGCCTCTTTTGGGCTGCTAACCGCTGAGCACTATCTGGGCATCTCTGAGCTCCTTTTTGGCCTCCATTGCGCTGTGACTTTTTGATCAATTGCATGAGTTTTTTGCTAATTTCAATTTTGGGTTAAACGCTTATGGAATTTATGCTGCCTGCTTATGTAGCTGAGCAGTAGAATGCTGAGGAGAGGGATCTTGTTTCTGCGACATTGCAATAAATATTCGATATGCAACTTTTGAATGATTTTGCTTTGAACTTAATTATGATTTACTGCACTCTGCCCCCTCAAAGTTTTTGGCTGTAACTTAAAAGGTCAGAGCTGATGTGCTTCATAGAAGCAGCGGGTGTTGCCAACCATAGGTTTCGAACATGCCCTCTGTGGATATGCTGTGACTTGTGAGGTTAATTTTGCCTACTTTGGTCATTTAGTTTTTTGCAATATCTCTTTTGAGTTTTTGGATACCAATAATTTTACTTTTGGAGCTATTGGACGAAGATAATTTGAACTTCAAATTCGTTGTCCATTGTTCCCATCTTTGGCATGTTTATTTTTAATGTACTAGTGTCAAGTCAACAACTTTTGACATGACACTTTTGACGATGTATTAACTTATTTATCAAGTATTGGCAGTATACGTGCCTTCATTTTTTCCAACACCGTCATCCAGGGGATGTATCATGTCATTAATTTCTAAATTTTAAGAACTTTTGTTTTATTTGTATCACTATCAAGTTATAGACATTTTTTTACGCCTATTTGTGATATGATAACCTATCTATCATACACGAACAATATAATCAAATTGCGTAGTTGTAAGTGTTGTTGGTTTGGTATACTGAGAATAAATACTCCCAAAAGTTGGCATGCTAAGGGCCAATTTCAAAGGTCATAATATTCTGATTAAGACCCCTTAAATTTAGAATTATCAACGTCCAAAACATTTTTTTTCATAAACATCTTTGTTAATTCAATATTATAATTTCTTATTCTATACACTGACTTTTTCAAGCCAAAAGAAAAGACGTCTTTTTTTGTTATTACATTTAAGGTTCTCTTAGTTCCTATTCTTTTCAACATTCAAAATTAAGTATGATTAAATTTAAAGTTTACAGTTCTTACTGCTTCTTGAAAAATTTTATAATTGCTTACAATTCATATAACTTCTTATAATTATAATTCCTTGTAACTGCTTTTAGCTTCTTCTAGCTCTTTATAATTACTTACAATTCCTTATAGTTCATTACCCATTTTTTACGATTTCTTATAATTTATAATTTATAATTTAACCATACAGTTATAAAGAATAAAGGCTCTAGTTTTATTTCAGCTGGTTCTCGTTTATGTTGGATAGATGAGCCACCTTCACTTGTGGTGGACTTCTTGTTGAACGATACACAATTAATATATGATCTTGGATTGTTCGTGCTCAAAAAAAAAAAAATTATCATTTGTCTTATGAGAAACACATGCAAGGAAACTTGATCGAATATATTTATTGGAATATATTTATTCGATTCAATGATTTATTGGAATATAAAGATTAACTAAATTATCATTTGTTTTATGAGAAATACATGCGAAGAAATTTGATTGCATTCAACAAATTGAAAGGCCTTTATTAGCATGTAAAGTTAGCGTTATTATCCGTTATCTATGATGAAACAACTCTCTGTTTCTCGTTAAATTCACCCTAAAATAAAGTTGACTTCAAATTTCATAATTGCAAATCCTCATCCAAGCTTGTTTGATAATTTGTTAAATTCCCATGTTATCTAACGTTCATTCTTATTGTTGTTTCCAGTGGAAATTCTAACTTGTAACAAGCACATTAAGTTGGACGTGCGCACACAGATATATACACACTAATTTTTATTTATTAAGATATAAAGTATCGGTTCCAACCATCCAAAAAAATAACAAAAGGAGAAAATATAATAATCAAATAGGAAAAAAAAAAGAAAAAAAGAAGAGGTGCTTTTGATTGCACTTCATTCCTACACCATCTCCTCAGTAAAGTCAAATAGAACTTCACTAAGCATTGATAGGCTGATAGCTAAGGTAGCATCTCACGCTTTGCTTTTGCATTGCACTAAATTGTGTTATTGATTAAAGCTAGAAATTAGGTTTACATACAAGTTTCTATATGTGCTGCTAATTTCCAAGAGATCACGTCTGCATGCAACTTACAAGCTGTGGGGGGTCGAGGTCCAATTGTTCACAGTAATCGTATGAAGTGACAGATGTCTTGGTCTTCCAAGAAGAAATCTGAGCATAACTTTGAATTCCTCAAATGATTGGATCCAACCTATTCGAATGATATGACGGAACACGTTATATACTCTTTTATGATAGTAAGACTTGCTGGATTAAGTGTGTTTATCAATTATATTAGTTAAGAACATTTATTAAGGTATGAATGTCTCCAACCGTTGATAAAAAGTGATGTATATCAGCCACAACCTTTGACACCTTAATTAGTCCATCGATCCATTGTACTCTAACTAAAACATGCAAAAAGAAAATATATCATTAATGCCCAAAATTTGAGTGATCCAATGTACTAAAAAAAACTAGTTGGCATAAATGACACTACCTTGAGCAACATGTCTAATTCCATTTGTCGGTGAACTGTCTTTACATTAGGAGAAGATTCAAGTACCCGGTAACAATGTGAATAGTCTTCCTATTTTCAATTGCAAACAAAAAAGTCAAATCATTGCAAAATTAACAATTGAGAAATGAATTGAAGTATTATATAAAGCTTATTCTTAAGATGGGTAGAAATTAGATCATAAATTATATTTTTGGATAAACTTATCTGCAATGACTCAGATAATTGATTTAGTTGTGAAAGTTCCACTAAATACTCATCCTGCTCACTTTCCAACCTGCATAGAAGGTAGAACCGGATTTTTTTTTATGGAATGTCCCTTCGATGATGATTTTACAAAAGGAACATTAGGAGTTGTCATCAAAAAGGATGGGGGAAAACGAAATGATGTCAACCAAGTTTATAAGGAACATTGGCAGATGTAAGGTAGTCTTTTGATGTCTTTTTCCAATTGTGCAAGTAATGGTTGCCCACTTTTTATAGTTGTGTTTGGGGGGTATTTTGGAAATTATATATTTTTTGTATTTGATATGAATATGTTATGTTAAAGCCTAGAGCCTCTTTGGCAACTTGCTACCTCTGAGGAAACCCTAGATTTGATTTGGCTTCGTATGTGTCATAATTAGGATTTTATCCATGTCATTTAGCCCTCATATCTTCCTCCATGTTTCCCAAGAAGTTTAGGTGGGATATGAAGTCAAGTTGCTTTGATGCTCAAGTCCTTTATTGACAAGGTCTACAAATACAAATTACACAATTCGCACATAATGCCCAGAAAAAATAACAATGTATAATTCTCAGATCCAACACAAATCAATACTCAAATCTTCTAATTGATTTGTTTTTAGATCAACGTACCTAAGCCTTGGTTGATTTCTTTGATGTGTCATAGTTGCAGGGTTTGTCACAAATAGTTTGTTGTCACATAGTTAAGAAAACATTTTTCATACAAAGGTTAGTTGTTGTATTTTTTCCTTATTCTTTAGAAATTTTAAGAGTCAATTTGACCTTTTAATATTGTGCTATAAAAAGTCATATATGTTAATTGTGTTAGCTATTTTTTTAACAGAATGGTTACAATATATTATCCATGCTCAAATCAATTATTTTATGATTTTGACTTCAGGTACTCAAAGTAAAAAACAAATTCAATTGTATATATTTGCAATATGATCTAGTGACTACTGTTGATAGTATAATTAAATAGAATGTTAATATTCCACTTTTGTATTTTTCAATGAATTTATGTAAATTGACTTATTTATGATTTAATTATTTTTTCATATTAAACTCCATTTACTCTTGTGAGTATCATGTTGTAAATACAAATTTCAAGCCTTAAAATAATTTAGACAAGAATTTAGATATAAGATTGAATCTTTGTATTGATTTGAATGTATGTATACAATCTCTATTGAATACAATGAATGTAATTCTCTAAACGATCTCCTTGAAAGAGTTTGAATGAGTTTATCTTGAGAGATGGCGTTAGAGGCTTAATCTCAATCAAGATGAATACTTGATCTTCAAGGGAGGATGGTGCACGCTTGTTATCTTCTTTCAAAGAGTGAATGTTTGAGTGTTGGTAATTTCTTTCAAGTTTTCAGCCTTGAATCAAGGAGTCGCAGGGGTCTATTTATAGGAAAACCTCTCCCTTTCCCTTGAAAATCAAGATGGGCCTTGAACTCATTTTGGGTATTCAATTAGGCCTTATCCTGGATCGATTTGACTTAGGAGTCATTTGCCTTGACTTTGATTTTGACTTGGGTTTTGATTGAGCCTTGAATTGGAAGTCACCTCGGGTTTTAACCAGATCTTAACTTGAGAGTCATTTCAGCTTTAACTTGGGAGTCGATTTAGACTTTGACCTTTGACTTGGGAGTCAACTTAGACTTAGACTTAGACTTTGACTTTGATTTAGTTTCGACCGCACCTTGACTTGGAAGTCATTCGGACGTGGATTGTGACTTGACTTGGAATTCGTTTCTTGAGTCTTGATTTGGGTTTTGACTTGGGAGCCATTTGGGCTTCGATCAGGCCTTAACTTGTAAGTCGTTCAGTCTTAAGTCGCAGCTTGACTTAGAAGTCTCTGGGATTTCGGCTTGAGAGTCTTTTGGGTTTGATTAAACTAATTAAAAAGGTTGGTCCAAGTAATTAATTTGATTTTATTTTGGTACAACAGATAAATATCTTTTGGTGCCTACACATGTGTAAGTCAAACACAATAAGTAATAATTTCAATTATTGCAGTTTATGAGCTTTACCTCAACTAGTGTGGAATGCTTTTTTAGAGAATCATTCTCTGCAGACATTCTTTGGGGAGGGGGGGGGGGGGGGAGGGTTTGGTGTATTTTTTTTTAACCCCAAAAAAAAAAAAAAAAAACTAATTAGGATGAGTACCTACTCATGCCTGATCGTACTTGGTGTCACAGGTTGACAATTTCACTCAAATTTAAGCCCGTGTAACGCTAGTAAACTTACTTGAAATCCTTCATAATTTGTTAGTAAGCTTTGATAGCTGCTTAACTTAGACTTGAGAAGTTAAGTAAGTACACACATATACATACTCACTCACTCAAGAGAGCACTTAGAGAGAGAAAGAGAGAGAGGGAGTTTGGAAGAATGCTTTGCATTGCACTTGAAATGCTTGGTATACAAATTGACCCTCATGAGGGTTTATATACACATGCACCTTCTCAATAGACAGTGAAGATCTATTTGATTCTATGACTAGTATTATACATCCAGAATATTCTACACAAACATCTTAGAGACTACACATGTGGAATATTGTGGAACACTCTAGAGAGTATTCTAGTACAACCCATAAAGTTCTAAAATACTCCACAAAGACATAGATCATCTAGAACTAGAAGGTTTTAAAATAGCTCAGAAGTGTCTAGAGTGTTCCAGAAGGTTCTAAAATATTCTCGTGCATTCTGGAGGATCCTAAAAAGTTCTAAAACTCTCCAAAAACTCGGTTTGTGGCTCTAGGGAGCTGTCATAGAACGCTGCGTTTTTGCTTGACCTTGTACTGTCGTAAGGATGGGCGAAAGAAAAATAGCTTCGAGTTTTATTAGCCACTATGAACTACAAAGGCCATGTTATTTTCGTGGTTTAATGGACCCAACCTACTCTTTCTCACTTCCACCTACTTTTTCCCTCCTTTTCAACATCTTCTCACACTTTAAAAAAAATATCATTCCTTTCCACTTTTTCCCACTCTCACCCACTCTTTCTTACTCCTATATATAGCTATTATTTTTCATATTTTGAAAACTTTTATAATTTATGTAATTGTGCGTATGAATAGTTTGATAATAATTATGAAAGTTTTATTTTTTTTCTCGGATGTTATGGAAATTTTTGTTAATCATGTCGGAAATTGTAGATGACATAATTTTTGTTATATATATTGAAGAAATAATGATTTTTTTTTGCTTTGTTCAACAAATGTTAGTTTTTTGTGACTGGTAAATATTTTGGGTTTGATTCTGTATATAGAAGAGAGACTTAAATTTTATTTATTTATTTTTTTGAGTTCGTTACGAAATATTTGTTATAGGTCACGAAAGCGTGGATGGTTATTGTTGTAAGTGTAACAGATTTATTTTTCTTTCATTGTAATTTGGGGCCAAATTTGCAGATATTTTTTTTAGCATAATGAAGGAATGTGTAAATTTTTTTAGTGTTATTTGTAATTCGTGACAGGAAATGCAGATGTATAGTATGTGTATTTTAAGCAGATATTTTTTTTTTCCGTGTGCGTTAGTAACAAAATATTGGTAATTCTTCAAACGAATTGCAGATGATTGTATTCCGTGTACTAAGAGCATGCACTTTTCGTTGAAAAATATGAATTGGGAAATAGGTGAAATTAGTTAAGATTGGTAGAAGTAGATTAAAGTAGGTTGGAGTGGGTATTTTTTTGTTGAAGTTGATTGAAGTTGGTTGAAATAAGTTGAAGTAGGTTGAATTTTTTTTTTTTTTTGTATAATAGGTAGAAGTTGATTAAAATAGTGGAAAATTGGTTGAAGTGAGTTTAAGTGGGCTGAAGTTAGTTGAAGTGGATTGAAGTTAGCTGAAGTTGATATTTTTTTATTGAAACTTTTGAAGTGGGTTGATGTGGGTCGAAATTGGTTAAGGTTGGTAAATTTGGATCTACCAACGAAAAGCACAAGGGCTCAGCATATGCGTGTTTTTTTTGTTGTTCGTATTTGGTATATATATGGGAAAAAAAATTTTGTAATTTGTTTTACAAATCATGAAAATTACAATTTTTTTAGGGTAACAACAACCATAAAACAATATTTTGCCCCTGAGTTAACACTGAAAAATATTTTTTTCAGTCTAAATTTTTTTTTATCATTGATAATTACTATCACAAATAAAAGATTACATTAACAAAATAAAATACATAACTTAAATCAATTTTCCTACTTGATTTAACTCTTTTCCACTCCTTCCTCATTTTTTCACCTTTTAAAAAATACCATCCCAACCTACTTCTACCCACTCCTTCCTCTCTTTTCCACTCTCAGATTAAAAACCCTTGATAAACCCTCGATTGTTATCGATTTCGATCTGTCGCACTTGATTGCCTTTTTTTGCCTTCTCCAATTGATATGTCGTCAGTTGCCGCGAGAATCGTGAAGCAATTCATATCCTCTGCAAGACCTTCCTCTGCTCTGGGTATGTTGCTCTCACTCACCTTCCCCCTCCCCTTCTCATTGTTGACGAACAAAATGTTGTAATTATTCGACCATTTTATCTCAGAGCAACTTTGATTTCTTCTGGATTCAGTTGGGTAGATAAAAAGTTAGAATTTGTTTTGTGGGTTTCACACATTTTAGGTTTTTCCTTGTATTTCATTTCGTGCTGTGATGGGTTAGTCATTTTGTCGAACAGTTGGGGTGCAGTGTGTTAAATAGCTGTTGTAAACTTGTAATTTAGTCTTAGACCCTCAGTTTCATTTGAAATGGCCGGCTTCATGTTCGAGATATTGACTTGACACTGGGATGGAATGAGCAAATTGTTGCCATTAGAAGGAAAGTAGACAATTAGGGTCTGACAACTCAAAATGAAAGTAACAGATTAACCGAGTTAAATTGCTGAAGTATTTTATTTGTTTGTGTAATTAGCTTCTGTAGCATGGGGTCCAAAGGTCTCGTACTCAACTGCATCTTTTGATGCTGACAATGATGGCGGAAGAAGCAGTGAAAGGGAAGACTTGCATGACGATATAATTCCTGAGAAGCAGAAAGTGAGTCCGCAAGGTGTGGATCCTAGAAGGGGTTGGAATTTCAGAGGTGTTCATAAGGTAAGATTTGCTCAGCATGATAGCTTGTTAGTGGTTTCTGAGTCATAGGTGCTTTTCATGCTTGAGTTTAATAAGTGATGGGTCATTATCTGTGCCTATAGGATCAGGATCTCTGTTATGGTTTCTATCACGCTTGCAATGTAAACTTTCAGGTTGTACCGAGGAATACTAGATAGCTGTTAAGGGGAAGAGTTTGGATTTATGTTAAGAAAAAAAATGAAAAAGATTGAAGTTGAACAGAGGACGTTCCTTTACCCTTTTTTTTTGGGGGGGGGGGGATTCTCCTGCATCTGGAGGTGGAATAGTTTCCTAAAGCTGAGTCCTTTAGTTTTATTTTTAGTACTGGCAATCTGCGCTGCTGCCAAATTTAAGATTTTAACTCATATTCTTAACTAGGCAATCATATGCGGAAAAGTTCGTCAAACCCCTGTACAGAAGCTATTAAGGAATGGAAGAACATTGACGATCTTTAACGTAGGAACAGGAGGCATGTGGGACCATAGAATCTTGGGTGCAAAAGACCTGCCAAAGCCAGCACAATGGCATCGTGTTGTTGTCCACAATGAAGCTCTTGGTGCCTATGCTGTTCAGCAACTTGTCAAAAAGTATGTATCTGTTTGTTAAATTTTGATACTTAAGGCGCATTTGGTTGGGGGGAAATGATTTTCCCAAAAAATCATATTCAACTAAAATATTTTCCCCAGGAAAAAGGGATTTTCACGTCAAAGTTTCTGGTGTTTGGCATAAGGTAAAATAACTACTGGATAACTTGTATATATATATATATGTATATATATATATATATATATATGTATATATATAGACACCACACACATATACATGTGTATACATATATATATGTGTGTGTGTGTGTGTGTATACTTGTGAATATGTATATGTATATGCATAGGCGGAGCCATGTTGGGGCAAGGGGGGTCAATTGACCCCCCAACTTTTTGGAAAAAAAATAAAATAAATGTGGGATATTTTTGTGGATAAGAAAAATAGATATATGTTAATTAGTTCATAAGTACACATCATAGGAGTGCATAAAAGGGTGGTGGTTGCCCTTTGCTTTGGGTGGGAGGTCCCTGGTTTGACTCTTTGTTCCGCCTTTTCTGTTTTTTTTTTTTTTTTTGAAGTGCCATTTAATTTTCTCAATCTCGCCCTCATTGCGTAGAATCCTAGCTTCGCTAGTGTGTATATGTATGTATATATTATATATGGATGACTCCTGTAGGATAGGGTTTTGTATAGGATGAGTAGGATGACTGGATGAGGTGATTAGTAGTGATCAATAACTATTGTTTCAGTGATTGTTAGTATTACCTTGGTGATCAAAATACTTTAAAGGCAACCTTTGAAAATTTATTCAAGATATGTTGATCACCAAAGTAATACTAACGATCACTGACGCAATAGCTACTGATAACTACTGATCACCTCATCCTAGTAGTGATCAGTAGCTATTATTTCAGTGATCGTTAGTGTTACCCTTGTGATCAACATAACTTCAAGGTAACTTTTGAAAGTTTGTTCAAGATATGTTGATCACTAATGTAATACTAACGATGACTGACACATCACTACTGATTATCTCATCCTACACAAGACCTCATCCTACCAGAGTCGTCCCCTACACACACACACACACACACACACACACACACACACACA
>JACYFF010031955.1:13215104-13238752 GCA_017589665.1 Selenicereus undatus
TATATATATATATATATATATATATATATATATATATATATGTAGACTTTTTATAATAAAAGCTCTCTCTACTAGCAGAGACCGAGGGGGAGGGGAAAGAACATATTGGGGTGGAGTAGGAAGGGAGAGAAGGTGAAGATGAGAAGTAGTGTGAGAGAGATGTGACAGAGAGGGGAGGCGAAATTGATTAATTGATTTATTGCAGACTGGAGGCGATAAAATAGTCAATTTGCACTTGGTAGGGAGAGAAAATTGCTAATTGAACCATTGGTTATGTGGGAGAGACCGGGGTTAATAATTGAGACTTGGGACTTGGGAGGAGTAGAAAACCTAATTGGCCATTAGATAAGTGATAGACGGTGCCGAATTCAACCATCACGGAGAGAACAGAAAGTAGCAATTGCGACTGAGGAGGGGAAAGCGAGCAGTTGATTGGACCATTGGAGGAGAGAACTTTTAAGAGCTTGGGAGAAGAAATAGAGTGGCCAATTCGGTCATTAGAAAAGTGAGGGTAACTGAGCTTGGGATAAACTAAGCCATTGGAGGAAATAAAGGGAAGGAAAATAGAAACTGAAATTAAGTAGACAAAATCAACTTCCTTATTGAGTAGAAATTATTTTCCCTTTGAGGCTGAAATTGAGACAGCAAAAATTGGAAACCATTTTTTCAGGAAACTCCCCCCCCCCCCCCCAAAAAAAACCAAATGCACTCTTGATTCACCCCATTGTATGTTGATGTATCTATCTGTGTGATTATTGCACAGTTCGTCAGTTTATGTTGAGGGTGAGATTGAGCTGAGAGTCTACAATAAAGGTGTCACCGGTGAAACTGTTAAATTGCCAGAGATTTGCGTGCGACATGACGGTATGCCGTGTTATACTTCATCCTTTGCTTGTGAATAATACTTCTGTCTAGAGTTGGATTCTCCTTACGTATCCTTTGGTAGCGGCACTACGCTTTCTTTTGTAAGCCTGTTTCTTGTACCACACCTTGAAAGTAATGGCCTGTAATATGTGAATGAAGATGAGAACATCTAGATGTGTTCAGTACTTGTTACAAACTACAGTTACAGGGACATTGTCTTGTTATTGTTAATATTTATCAATATATTGTTGTTCTTTCATCACCTGCATGAATTTTGAGGTTATTTGTAATATTAAGTATAGGACATGCTAAATAGAAGCTAAGATTATTATATAGGATACTGATATTCTTTCCTGGCATATTTAATGTACTTAATGATGACTCTGCTATCACTTTAATGTATGTTTTTCCAATTCATTTTAGGTTGATTCTGCCAAGGATGTCAAAATTATTGCTTATCGTTTAAAACTGACCGCATTGCATGATGTCAGCCTGAAGTCTGTATACCTTTCAAGAATTTTGGGTGGTACTCACCTTCTCTTGGTGTTGTTTTCTGGTGCTGTACCTATGGCCTTAAGCCTTTGCTTTTAGCTTCCATTTCACAGAATTAACTTCATTATCAAACTATTAAACCTTGCTCTAGTTGGCCTTGGACAATAAAGCTGTAGGTAATCTTCTCTGTTTCATTATCTAAGTGCTCAACACTGATATCACGAGAATCAGAAAGATCTTCCCCTCCACCTCCATTTACATTCTATGACCTCCAGTCCACTAATAGGCATCTTAGCACAGATTACATCCTACAAGAAGCTATATTGCTCGGAGACTTGGAGTTGGGCGCAAATCTACAATTTGGACATGCCCAACTGTAGGACGTAGCTTTGTCAAGAAATTTTGGACATTTCCCCTATCAGAAGTGTCTGAGTATCGTGTGTCCAACAAAGTTATGTCAAATGAAGAGTCCTAATAACCAAGAACAAGCAGGTGCCTGAATTTAAATGTTGTCTTGTTGGGAAATGGGATTGAACAGTTAATCCTTTTTCATTTATTTTCCTTCAATTTCCATATGGAGCACCATGGCATCCAAGGATAGTTTATAGGGTAGCTTGCTGTTTGTCACTAAAGGTGGCTTGTTGGCACAGGTGCATCTGGAGCGTGCTGCTATTTGTCCATGTGAAGCCCTTATGTGATACAAATATGCTAGATCAGTTCACCTGTCAGTATCTGGGTGAATGTTTGATATGTACTCCTTTTGTAGTCTTTGTGCTGTATACTATGATTGTTCCCTAGTCCCAAGTCTGATTAATTCTGCCAAGCTTTCTTATCTTGCCTTTACATCATGTTAGGGAGGATTCGCCTTATAAAGCCGGGAGAAAATACCACCAGTATTCCCTTTGAAGAATTGCGTAAGTTTTGACCTTATACGCTCCTGTTCATGTGCAGTGTGCTGTTGAGGATTGTAGGTTCCCTTTTTTTCTTTTGTTTGGTAGAGGCGTATTGGGTTTTTTTTTTTTGGTTGAAGAAACACCCATGGATATATAGCAGCTTTCGCAACCTTTTTTCATAACTATATGCGTAACTGCCTGGATTTCGTAACACCATGCCTTTTTATAAAAAATATATTATTCTTCTCTAAATTAGATGAGAAACAGCACATGAACTCATATGTCACGGTCACTCCATAAGACCATCTATTTTAACTGATAGTGTCACCTGTGACTCAGAACTTCTTTCCCCATCTGACAACAGTGTTCGGTGAGGCAATTCTCACCCTAGGCCTATGTGAAAAGTAATATGGTGGACCTCAACATCAGGTGGTAAATGGAAATGCCATCCATCTAATTTCAGACATAATAAATGGTTGGTTGCTAGTTGATGCATACTTTGGTGTGGCTTTGGAAAGGTTGTTCTGGAAAAGGAATGTACTGGTGGTTTTTGTCTTTTTGACAAGAGGGCACATGGTATCTATGGCATTCTTTCAGATTGCTGAAGTGTCGCTGTCATCTGATGTTCTTTGTGCTCATATTTATATCTTCTTCTTGTTCGCAGGTGAAGGATTGCTGTGAGAGCAACATGCGACTGAAGGTGAAGGTCTAACTCTTGACTCACCATTGCTAGTTTTATAAGATGCATATACCCTAGTCTGCTATCCTACTGTCATTGGATCATCTGTTTGATGTGAATTTCAGTCAGTTCAGAAATTGTTTCAGACTTCTGTATTCCCATTTTTCATGGAGATTTAGTACGTATTAGAGTAGGGCTGTTTTTGGTTTTGGTTAAGCCCCCTCCACTAGAAAATTATACAACAACAAAAAAGGGGACAGACTCCTGTTTCTCTGCTATTTGTTTTCTTCAAACCTTTTTTCCTGATCTCGTTTACCACATTTGATGAATCAAGTTCCCTCCTTTGGGGTTTCATGGTCCCAGAGCTTCATTTGCTTAAGTAGGAACCCCCCTCCCCCAGGCGAAACGGAGGCTACTGAGCATGGAAAATTATTGTAACATATTTGTTGTATCGGAAAATTATTGTAACATATTTGTTGTATCTGAAAATTTGAATTTGATGTGCACTTTCAAGCTTCAAGCCTGTCCAAAGCAAGTTGGATTTGTGAATGATACCCTTCTCACCTAGATTATTGTTAATTACTTTTATACAATGATATCTGTGTTAAATAATGTCCCAATTCACCCAAAAATTACTTCAGAAGAGCATTAACTTTTTTGTCCAATTAGAGGCACTTATGCATGTGTTTTATTTTTCAATTGGTAAATTTTACACATACGTAGATAGTCTAAAGAAAATCAAACCATTATTGACCCTATGAAGTAATTCATCATTGCTTAAGAAAATTCTACCGAAGAAACCTAGAGGCTAAACCCATAAATCTATCTTGTCCTCTATTCACGGCTGTGAACGTTTGACATTTATTGAGCCTTTTTTAACAAGCCTAATTAAAGCTCGTGTCTTACATGATTTTTCTATTAGAAGAATAAGGAGAACAATGACTAGAAGATAAACAGAATAAATTGAGTCGTGGATAAATCACTACCTTGAAAGCAATTACGGCTCGACTACGGTGCAAATCGTTTCAGCTGGTTGCTCCTCAAGGTTAACTCAGCACACTCTTGAACGCGTGCACTTCGCGGGCAAGGGTTTGTAGTATGCAGTACACGAAAAGCCAGAATGCAGAGTAGAAGAAGAGAGGAGAGAAATGTGAGAGCTGGTGTGTTTTAGCCCTGTTGATGAAGCCTCTATTTAAAGGGGAAAAGAAGTTGTTACACAGCCATTAAAATGGGGTGAGTTGAGGCAAAAGATCTGGCCATTAAGAGTAAAGAATGAGGCAGAAGATCTAGCAGCATTCAAGGCGGGAAGGAAAATCAGGAAGTCTATAATGGTTGGGAGCGATTCATGTAGGATTTAGCGCAGTCTGTTATGAAAAAGTCTAAGCAGATTCCTCCCAAAAAGATAGATTAGACCCACAATCCACGACCCGCGCCTCGATTGGACGGGCGGGCGGGGGCGGCGCGAGCGTGTGTTGGCCTCAGACACCCTCAACCCCATAGAGCCTGGTCTCAAGTTATTCAACATGGGCATGAAGAATGAGATATATGAACCCCTCAAAATACCACCCAAAAGTTCCATATGTGGGACAAGTGTGAAAGAGAGAGAGGGGGGGAAAAAAGTTTATCTTGTTGCCATTATTCTAATATTTTCTCCATATTCTGAGCCCTTAGCTTGAGTCCTTGACTTGTTTACTAATACAAAAAAATAAAAATAAAAATGAAAATTTAGGTTTAAATCTATCTCGCTAGAAAGATTATTATTTTTACCTTCAAATTTTTTTTGTCAATTTAATTTCAAATTCAGAGAATATAGTAACGGAACATTGGTTTCAAGTTTCAACTTGGCTGTTCCCCCAAAAACTAAAATTAAAAAGAAAACCACACTGAACTTGTTTTTCACGTTGTAGCAGTCTGAGGAAAGGGTGAATCATGCAATAATGTATGAGTTCAATACTACTATTTGTAGTTTGCTCTCTTTAATTTTGTTGGGTTTTTCACTAAACCCTTCATCCGTTTAATATAAATAAACCAATTAAAGCTGCCTTGGCTTACAGCTTTTCGGAGTAATTACGTAGACAGCGGGAGAGGCGAGTTACGTGGAGCTCATTTAGTTATTTGGTGAACTACTCTGAATCCGTATTTTGCACGGAGTATGTTCAAATAAACATTTTGTAGATATGTTATCGAAATAATAAACGAATAGTTATGGTAGACATGATTAATATTATAATTTAGAGGAGATAATGAAAAAACTTAATGAAAAAGTTAAATATACAAACACTTTGTGCATAATTAATGAGATTAATATTTGAAAATTATATAATTATGAAAAAAATCTATATAAGTATGATGGAGATAATAGATAGTGAATTTGTTACAAAACATGCTAAATAGGGTGATGATGAGTCAATTTATGACATCAATGACAAAAAGTCCACATCCTCTTCTTGATGATGAGTAAAAATTTATAAAGTAGTTAATTCTCTAGTGAAGTTAGGTATAAACTATTTTAAAGTCGGTTTAATTTTAGCTTTACATGTAACACAAATAAAATTTATCTTTCAACGAAAATAATTTGAATATTATATTTATGCTATTATATAACTTTTTTGGTTATTTAAAGTGGTTCATGAGGGGGTGCTAATATAATTATGTATTCATAGTTTGTACATTTGGTTTTTAGGTCAATGTAATAGTTTCATGGGTTTTGATATAAACTTCTAATGCCCTTATATTGTCTTGCAAGAGATGAGTTGAGTTCAGATTTGTGAGTTGAGATATTTCTTAGTTTAAAGTATTATGACGATTTAGGGCATTTTATTTTAAACGGTAAAAGATTAATTATAATTTTAGGTGTTTTATGAAGAGAATTTGATTATTGGATTTGTGTGGTTTAAAAGAAAACAAAAATTATTTCATTTTTTCTTATGCGTTAAATAGATTAGATTTTGGTCAATTTGTTTGAAATGTTAAAACATTAATTATACTTTTAAGATTTATATGAATTAAATATAATTATAAGATATGTATGCTTTGAAAGAAAAAAAAAATATTTTGTTTATTTTCTTCTGTTAAATAGATTATATTAAATGTGAAAGAAATTCAGCTTCACGGGCCTAATATGATGATCGTGTTTTATTTTTAATTTTTTTTTATTTCACGTTCAACTCTTGCAGTATGCTATATTATGCTTACAATATGTAATTTTTTAGCATAATCCTTACATATATATGATCATAATTAATATTGACTGTGTTATCAAATTCAAAGAGAAAGATAACAACGACGATAATGACAATGACGACAACAACAACAATAGTGATAATGGAAATAATTATGGAAATCATATTTATATTTCCATTATCTTTAGTAATACATACTCTATGTATATTTGTATAAAAAAAAGGCAAAACAATAATAATAATCATGGAAATAAAAAATGTTTACTATTTCTATATAAATGTGTATATTATATTATGTGTTAATAATAAGGTGTCACATAAGATTTTACGGCTTGTTCAGTAATTATAATTCAGTTTTCTTAAGTTAAAACTTCTAAAATATGAACTTATTCTATAATAATGAAATAATAAAAAAATTTATATCCATTATAATCTCCTAATCTATCTTTGATAATTAGATGATCTTAATTAATATTGACTATGTTATCAAATTCAAAGAGGAAGATAACATTACCGATATCGACAATGATGACAACAACAACAATAGTAATAAAGAAAATAATCATGAAAATTGTATTTATTATTCTATTATCTCTAATAATATATGCTCAAATTTATATTTATATTGAAAAATTCAAAATATTAATAATAATGATGGAAATCAAAAATATTTTGGTCCGTAAGAGTCACAAAGGGCAATACAATATAATGAGGGAGGAGCGAATAGAACTTGAGACCTAATATGTCCAGTAAAATGTACAATACAATAAGGGAGAGGGGAATCAAACCTGAGCCCTAATGTATTCAGTAAAAAGGGAGAGATTGGCGGTTATCAAGATAAATTCAGGGGCTGAGATTGCTTAAGATTTTGATCGACGGTTGTGAAACTTGGATTAATGAGAAACTTGGATTGAGGGAGGGAAGCATTTTTAGGCATCCACCCATTCTAAAATTTGTAAGATAAAGATTTGACAGTAATGACATCGCAGATAGAGACACAGGCAACATAATGTCGTACTATGAAGACTTCGTAGACTAGTGGGGACTGGTCTCGTCAATGGTTTCCGCCGGGTCTGATCAGTGCCGATGTTCTGATCCATGATGTGGGTGCTGGCTTGTGGGCGGTGTTGTCAGAGGCTCCATCTTCCACTTTTTCAGCTTCTGCAAATCACATGTATACTCAAATTCCATATTGAAGGATGTCCGAGGCAGACTCCCTAGAGCGTTGAGGTCCGCCCGAGTCCAGGGGCTGTGAATGGAGGGCGGTGGCCTGTGTTCATGGGCATGTGGGCTGCCCGGAATGCCTTCATGGCAGCGCGGGTTAGGAGGCCCCATGACACCCTCGTTGGCTTGGTTTGGTGGCTGGCAATGTTGTGCCTATGGGGTACAGCTGGGTGTACAGGGGAATTGGCGGCCCCATCTCCGGTCTCCCGCCCTGCACTCTGCATAGGCAGGCGTGGGTATTGGCCTCTTTGCCTAGGAAGAATTTGCCCAGGAACACATCTTCCCTAGGTGGTGGCAAGAGAGGAATCTCCATTCACAGGTGAACGCCCACCCCACCTCCCCCAAAAAAATTGCTTGTTAGTGGAAGCGTGGCCAAGCCAGTATGCTCCACTCATCTGGCACGAACACTCCGCAAGGCTTCACGTATCCATGTAGACACGTATCCGACACCCTTGAACACCCTTTGAACACTCTCAAATGCATGCAAAACATATAAATAGCACTAATAAATTAACTTTTGTTATTGACAATTATAGAATGTTTGTACCATGCACAGTTTGTTATTCTTGCCGTCCAAACACGACTTTTTTTTTAAGGATTAAAATATAAAACAAAATATAAATATACAAGTAATAGAATAAATACTTTCTAATCACCATGTGTCCACTATACTTGTCACATCCTATATTTTTGAAGTATCACATGTCTGGGCGTTGGCGTTGTGTCATCTGTCATGTGTTGTTGTCCTGCTTCTTTGTCCGGTGCAACCAATCGATTTTGAAACTTTGGTGGTGCAAATATTCTCTGCAATTGGAGTTCATGTGGGTAATCTAGGGGTGTTCAAAAATATCCAAAACCAAATACCCGAATCAAAAACCCACTACTCAATCCAAAAATCAAGGTATCTGAACCAAAATATTTGAAAATTTTGGTTTGGGTACCCAAACCAATAATTTTTTCGGATATTTGGTTCGGGTATGGGTTGGCTATTTTATGAATTCGAGTACCCGAAAATCCTTTATTTCTAATTTGTTTTGTTTTCAAAAATAGTAGGCGTGCTCCCATGCTATTATGCTACTGCTGTGCTATTTTTCAAACCTTAATTTCTCCAACCCAGACTCCCCAGTTGCACCTGTAGCCCTCTAGCTCTCGGCTCTCAGTTCTCTCAGATAAACTCTCTCTCTCTCGACCTCTCTCTCTCTCTATCGACCTCCCCTCTGACGACCAACGGTCTCTGGCTCTCTGCCGAGTTTGATCTGTCTCGGACTCAAAAAGGCGTCTTCCTAGTCACCCGACCTCGCAGCCCTCGAACACATACACTCTCCGCACTCAACCACTCACTCTTAGCACTCTCTCTCTCCCCTCTGACGGCCGACGACCAACGACCTCGGCGAGTTTGCACTGTCTTGGACTCAAGAACGTTAATTAGGTATGCATGTGGTTTAGGGCATAAACAAGGACTTGATCTCTTAAGGAAATTACAACAATTATCAAAAAAGAGGGACACAAAACTTTGGATAACATGCGACAAAATTGCTTGGCAAAAAAGGAAGATTCACAAAAATTGGATTATTGGATAACCAAAATCCCAAACCAAAATTATTTGGTCCCCGATAATTTTTGGTTCAGATACGGTTCGCTATCCGGCTGACCCGAAATTTTGGGTACCCAAATCGAAATCTATTTGTTCAGGGTACCCGAACCATGAAATGGTGGATATGTGGTGGGTCTTTGGGCCAAGACTCCAAAATTGGATCACTCCAATTATGTATAGAGGCCGAACAGAGTACCCCAATTTAAAAAAAAGGGCAGTCCGGTGCACAAGCATCCACGTTCACGCAAGGTCCGGGGAAGGGCCGCACCCCATGGGGTGAATTGTAGGCAGCCTAACCTGACTTTGTCAGTGGCTGATTCCACGGCTCGAACCTGCGACTTTTTGGTCACATGGAGACAACCTTACCGTTGCTCCAAGGCTCCCCTTTACCGTTTCCAATTTACATAATGGTCACACGGAGTACCCCAATTTACCGTTTCCAAAAAAACAAAAGAAATAAAAAGGAAGCCTGAACATGAAAGTGTAGGTTTAGCTCTATTTCAACCCCCCCCCCCCCCCAAACCAAAAATTGTAGGATTAGCTTATGACACTCACAAACTTATATGTAACGTAAGCATACTAATTAACTTGTGTTGAATTGTTCGATAAAAGAAAAGGTTGTGTTAATTTGTTTTACGTATGATAAAAAAGATTGCCCAGTATTAATTTTGCCCCTTAAAAAACATCCTTATACAAAATTAATAGTACCATTATGTACAGTTGGCCCCGCCCAAAACAAAAAGGTACCATGTACATAATAAAATAATACTATAAAAATACAATATATAAGTACCTTGTTCGAATTTGTTCTTTTTGTAGGTAAATTTTGGCTCCTACTCCCAGTCCATTCCTGCCTACTCTTTGTTACTCTGTTCCATTCCTTCCTACTACTTGAAAGATCAACATCACTCCGTCTCACTCTTTTTTATTCTTTCCCACTTTCTCCCATTCCCTGCCTCTCATTTCTATACTTTGATATCAATAATTTCATCTTTCTCCCGCTCATTCTTATTCCTGAAAGAAAAATATTATTCATTCTCATTCCTTTTCATTCCTTTTGACTTCGTCCCGTTCTTCCTCATTCCATACGACCATACCTGCTTCATCCCTACAAAAAGAACAAGCCGAAAATGGTGATACATAGACTTAGATTTTTATGTGTTATAATTAATTTGTGGTCTATGTCACACACCTTCGTCAACTAATTTTTCTACAATTTTAATATCTTGAGATTTTAAACAGTGTAAAATTCTACTTTAGAAGAGTTCATGAAGTGATTGGTCAAGGACCATGAGCAACGCTTATTGGTTACTCCTAGGAAGTTTGGAAGGCTCCAAACCAGCATTAGTCCACAACAACGAGAATGAAATAATACAGGTAATTTAGGTTGAAAAAACACAATGACACCAACAATTATGTAATGGAGAAAGAATACCAATCAACTGAAGAGCACTGGACCGTTGAACCTACTAATCACCCAGCTTTCCTGCATAATCACAAACATTTAGCCGATTATATTGAATATGAGCCAAGGCATGCAAACTCTTCCTTCAGAGCACCCCATATGGAAACTTCACGCCTTCCTGTTTTTCTAATAACTACCCAGATATCATGGATAAAGCCACCAACAAGAAGTGACCTGTGGTGTGTTGCAAGTCAAGGTTCTCATCCAAAAACGTACTTCCTCTAGGACTCAGCAATCTCCCAAAACAGCAGACATGCAGAATAATAATCTTTTCTCAACACCACTAATCCACTATGATTCCTTCAAACCAGTTCATCAATTGATCGAAGCAAAAAACTTCTCCATATGATCTAGTATAACAATCTCCAAAGTACCTCATAATTTTTTCGATTAGCATCCCTGCTCAAGCAAATTCTTCGAAACCAATTCAGCTACCTCAACTTCTCACATCAACCCACAATATTCACCTCTCAGGCACTTAGGTATTTGATACCAAAATTTAACAGCTAATTTCACATATAAATTACGAATACAAGCCAAGGAGAAATCTAGCAAATTTCACATTAAGCATGAACAAAGAAAGATTTCAGAACCCTTAATGCCTGACTGCCCCTGAACAACTTCCGCGCCCCCACCCCCCAAAAAAAAAAGAAAAAAGAGACAGAACAGAGAGAGAACGTACAGTTGTCTAAATGGCATAGATAACCAGTAGATCACAAGATGAACAACAGAGAGAGAGAGAGAGAGAGAGAGAGAGGGAGAGAGAGAAGTCATACTTGAAGTCATACTTGGCTTCAATGAGAAGGGGGCTTCTGGACTTGAATTGAACTTCTATCATCTTCGCAAATTGCTCTTGCATATTGTTCCTTTCCCTTTGGCTAATTCTGCCTCCATCTTTTTCTGTCTTTGTATGGACTCTTCTTTCATCTTCGCTTCTATTTCTCGAGCATCACAATCCCTTTGAAAAGCTTCCTCTTTCATCTTTTGTAGTTGTGCCTGGTGCTCAACCTTGAAACACTTTAAATCTTCTAATTTCCGTACGAAGATCCGCCTCGCGGTTTGCTGCAGCCTGTGGAAGATTATTGAGTTTTTGAGTCAACTGATCCTCATGTTCGACAGAAACTTCATCCTACTTTTCCGCAAGTAAGAATAAATCTAAAATATCAAATAAATTGCTTTATCCTTAACATTGATCAAAATGGTACCAAAATTCACAGCATGCATGCTTCATCTAGCACTTATTCACTTTGTCAAGAGGCAAAGGCTGCATAAGGTGGGAAATAATTCACCTAACTAACGCACAACATAACCTGTTCAACTAAGAAATCATAAACTTTCAAATACAGACATACCTGCATTTTTTAAGGGTCCATGAACTTAAACTGCATAAAATTCCTCAGTGTAACTTTTTGGGTTCGTGAACGATGTAGTAGTGCACTAGAGTTCCTCACCCCCCCCCCCCCCCAACAAAAAAAAACCCCCAACCCCCAACATTTTATGTTGGATCTGAAACCCTAAATTGGGTAAGCCCAAGCCAATACAATTTTAAGCTACAATAATTTTCAGTCCACAAAAATATAACCTACTGTGGACTTTAATATAAGGGGCAAATAAAAATGGATTTCAAAAATCATACAATCCACCAGCAATAGAATGAAGGATTAGCTTAGGTAACTTTCACCTTAAGGAGTTCCAAGGTAGATTATGTTTAGTCTTATAAAATGACATCGGCTCAAATAGTTTTACAATCCACCAAAAAATCTGTTTGGACGAGATCAAGTGCTTTCATACAATTGGAAACATTTCAGGCAGATTTCATTTTCGGCCCCATGAGGTAATTTTTGCTGTAATTTAAGAAAATTCAAATGAGGAAACAAATAAGCTGATGTTTGCTCCCTAGAATTACCAAATATTGTAAAAATTTCCAATTTTATGATTTAAAACAGTTAAATCCTTTCACCTCAAAATTTATTTTAACATTCAGCCCTAATATTTGAATGCATTGAATATGAATTTACATTATCTTATATTGATTTTTGCAAGAGCTTGTAAACCTAGTTAGTCCTTATCAACCACTATAAATACCAACACCTCCTTGAGCCAAAAACATACCTCCTTTTCGTACTACAGATACTCCTTTCATTTGGTCAGAAGCCAAACTCCCAAAGGCTTTAGGGCCACCATGACAAGGAGTAAGGTGAAGCTCGAGTTGATAGCGAATGAATCAGCGAGGAAGACCACCTTCCGAAAGAGGAAGAAGGGCCTCTTGAAGAAAATGGAGGAGCTGACCACCCTATGTGGGGTGGATGCCTGTGCTATCCTTTCAAGCCCCTTCGAGCCCAACGCTGAGGTCTGGCCAAGCCCAGCAGGGGCCCGCAAGGTGCTGTCAAGGTTCATGAGCCTGCCTGAGGAGGTCCAGTCCAAGAGAATGCTCAACCAGGAGGCCTATCTGAGGGAAAGGGTCCGCAAGACCACTGAGCTGCTGGAGAAACTTCGAAACGAGAATCATGAGAGAGAACTGACTAACCTTATGTATGACATTCTGAATGGAGATCGGAGCCTCGAGGGCCTTGACATGAAAGATGCCATGGATCTGTGTATGGTGATTGACAAGACCATGTATGCCATCCTCAGGAGGATTGATTACCTTAAGAGGATGGAGAATTCTCATGAAGAAGGGCCAAGCGATGGTCCTGGTTGTAGTGCTGATGCATCCGCATAGAGATAATTAGTTGTCCCTATCACAGATAGACGGGGATTTAGAAGCTTTATGAGAGGTTTTGGGTTAATCATATATGTGCCACAATCCTATGTAATAGGACGTAATTTTCCCAATCCACTACATAATAATAAGAGAAAGTGTTTTCCAATGTTATTCATGTCTTAGTAGATGGAGATCTAGTTAGATGCAACAACTTATAATGCAAGTTAAGACATCTAGATTGTGATGACAATTTATTATACACAGATTGCCTGAAAAGAGAATGAAGATCATGAGGGCTTAAGCAAGTAACATGATCTTGCATCTATCAATATTTGTCTTACCTTTGTGCTTTTTTGAAGCCTAAACTCCCTTGCCAAGGTAAGGCTTTGGGGATTGGGGACGGATGGGGGATGGGAAGTCTAAGGCAAGAGATGGAACTGTTAAGAAGGTCATCAAAGGGGCAAGGTTAGGTCAAAAGGCTTTAGCGAAGAGGGGAGAGGAAGGAGGAAACAACCCCCCCCCCCCCCCAAAACAACCAGGCGTTGGTCCCATGGCAGATGATTCCCAACTTGGGGTTGTTGCGGCAGTAAATTCTTTGGGGGCTAGTCAATTGTGCCTTAAGGGATGTTAGAGGGGATTGGGTGGATATATTAAGATTGTGTTAATTTAGACCCTTGAATTAAAAGCAGTGGTTATATATATATATATATATATATATATATATATATATATATATTTTGCAACTTCAATAACTGTTATTAAATTCTTTCGGAGTGTTTCTAACTTTAGGAAACTGTACTAAATTCTATAAATTCTACTTCCTCCAATATTCTTGTTCTCGGCCACCACGGTTTACCTAAGTCTTTAAACCAGGTTGCTCAAGGTACTACTTGAACCAAAGCTATCCAGTTGTACAAGGAAGACACTCATAAGAGGACCTCCTATATGTTTCTTATTTTCTACGATCTATCTACTCTTCATTTGTGGATAGAAATAAAAAATTCTCAGGTAGATGTAATGGAATAGGATATTCATCTACCCTACTCACAGCTCAACATAATCAAGTAGAGTGAAACTAAGATCACGACCTTGGAGATGTAGATTCTTCAAGAAAACAACCAAGACAGACTATGCTTTGCATTGCTCCCAGCATCGCTTTAGAACACTTCAACATCAGAGATTCACAAATTCAACACTCAAAATACTTCCGAAGCAGTGCCGTGTCTGCATCACTTATATTACCGGCAGAAAGTAAGTCAATAAATAATGAAGTACTGCAAGCCAAGCATCTGCAGCAAACCCTTTGCCAGTCATGATATTGAGAATCTCCAGCACCTTTTTGACGTCATTACAATGAAGAAACCCCCTAATGATTGTGTTGTAGGTGCAGTCATTCGGTGAACATCCAAATGTTCTCCATTTCCTTTAATAGCTCACAGGAATCATTTAAACGCTCCTTTTTACAAAACCCTTTGATTAGTACAGTGTACATATGCTGATCTGTCTGTAACCCGTTGTCTAGGAGGAAAAAGAAGACATCCACTGCTTTTTCAAGCCGTCCAGCTTCACACAACCCATTAACTAGAATAGTGTGGATGGTAATATCAGGGACTACCGCATGCTCTTACATTTCCCTTAGCATCGCTATAGCCTCATCTACTTTTGCATTGAGCAATGAAGCATAGGTCATATGATGAGGTGCTAGCCCTTGAGCGTCTATTTCCCTGAAAAGCTTGAGTGCTGATTGGACTCGGTTGTTCTTGCACAGGGAATCAATAAGAGGACGACATGTAATAATGTTGGCAGGAATCCCTTTGTCAGACATTACTTCCAACACATTGAAAGCTTAATCAATCCTTCTACTTTTGCAAAATTCATTTATCAAAGTACTAAATGTTATGACATCAGGATTGCAACCATTTCTCGCCATGACCTCCATCAACTCCATTGCCTCATCCATTTGGCCACGTAAACAATATCCATCCAAAAGAGCGGTATAAGCAATAATGTTTGGAGGCTTACTTCTATTAATCATCAATTCAAGTATAGCTCGTGCTTCATCAACCCTTCCTTCTTCACAAAGCATGTCAATCAACACATTATAGGTTTGAACATCCAGAGCTACATTGTTCTCAATCATCTCAGTCAAAATTGCCTCAACATCTTTCCACCACTCCAAAACCATACATTCCTCGAAGAAGGGCAGTGCAACTGATGACATTGGGTGAAATGCCCTTGGCTTTCATCAGAGATAATAGCTTGAGTGCCCAGGGCAATAATTTGTCCTTACAAAGACTGTCAATGATGGTATTGTATATGATAATATTAGGCTTGCAAAGGTCACGCTACATTTTTCTAAGCGGAGGCGCCTGCATTGTCTCCAATTTTGCAAAGACCCTCGACTGTGGCGCCATAAGTGACCCTAGTGGGTTGGATGCCATGCTTCACAACGTTGTCAAGCAACTTGACGGCTTGGTCCAAATGGTCATTATGTATAAGGCCATTGATTAGGGTAGTGCGATGACAACATCAAGGGGAAACCCCAAGCTTAAGTCTTTTAGCAAGAAGGGAGAGGCCCAAATCGACCCTTCCCAAGTGGCAGTAACAAGTGGTGAGGATGCCAATGGTACAATGATTGGGACGGAGGCCCGACAACTCAAGATTCCTAGATAGAGAGAGAATGGTGGAGTATGGACGGAAAGGTTTGATCTTGGACATGGCAGTGAAGAGCTGATTGAAATCAATGACAGAAGGGGAAGGACCCAAAGAGTTCATACGATGGAAAACAGAAAGGACATGGTCGAGCTTAGAAAACCCTAACTTGCATTGTTGTCTGACAGACTTGCGGATCATCATTAGGACTACGATCTCTCTTCGCATTTGCGTTGATCGAATGGTAATCGACATTGAAATAGCAATTGCGAGCAATAAAACAGGAAGAAATAGGGATTGAAATTGCGAACAAAAAAGGAAAGAGGGGAATGCTGATGAATACCAGAAGCTTGGATGCCAACCAGATGACCTTCTTCCTCTTCGTATTGCTGATAATCGAGTGCTCCTCATTCTCTCTCTTTCCCGCCTTCTCCCCTCGCCACACCGCGAATTGTAAGAACGGCCTCGGTAGTGCTCCTCCGTCAAAGACTTGCTCGACAGCTGAAGTAGCTCTCAGTGGATCTGTGAAATTCGTCTTGTATTTTCTTTTTCTTTTTTTAATCTCATTTTTGAATGAACCTGTTCCTAAAATTTTGATGCTGTTCGACTAGTTTGGGATCTAATCAAGATAATGCTTCCTGCTTTTAGACGGGTTTGAGTTAATTCAGAACCAATTGAAAGATATGGTGTCTGGTAAGTAATATATTTGAATTAAGTTGTGTTTATGTGAAATCATTTTGAGATAAAGAGATCCAAAGTGCTGATAATAGCTCACTAACTACGAATTGGATTTTTGATTAAGAGGATCTATGATGTTATATATAATTAGGAACACATGATGCGAAGAACTAGAAGTCCATATAAATAGAAAGTAACACGGTCCAAAGTTTGCTAGAAAGACCAATTTTTATTATCAGGCATTTTAGAAAGATATTAGCATCTATCAATCAAATGATGTTATATTAACTGGTTGATTTAGAAGGTGTCTCTTCTTTTCATTTTCCTACTAGCTTTACCTATTAATGGGGTGGCCTTTTTGTGTTTGGACCGTGGCCTCAAACTCAATGTTCATAAATACTTGACCAATTCTAAAACCAACGCCTGTATATGGCTAATCTCAAATAGATAACACAAACAATGGGAGGTTAATCATCTTCTCACTTCCAACATTGGAGGAAATCAATGTTGCTGAACAGAAAAGCTCGGAACATAAAATAGAGGTCCTTGAAAGTTAATCTAGAACAAATAATTGTGAATCACCAGTCTGTTTACATAGTTACATTACATATCAAAGATGTCAGGAACTGAGTGATGCTTCTATCAGAGAATCAAAAGCTGAGTACATGAATTGTTTATTGACAATGAGTTTTCCAACAACAATTGAGAAGGCTACCTGAACTTTCTCCCATTCTAGTCAGCTCATATACATCTACGTCACGCTCCATTTAGTCACAAAAACATGCTCACACCTATTATATTGGACAAAAAGAATACATGGAAAGTCAAATATATCACCAGAAGAATTGTTCGGTGCAAATTGTGGGCTGAGGTGGCCTCTTTCCTCCCATGGCATCTTTCTTCCTTCGGCAGTTGGCACAAACGAAGGGCCCTTCCCATGGCTTTGATGAGGGGGGAAACTGGTCCTGAGTTAATGGATAAACCATCATTTGGAGGTAGATCCACTTGGCAGGTGGTACATCTGAAAATACTAGAGTCACGGTTGACAGGAAAATCCTTACTCAGTCTGCATTTCAATAATGAGTAAAGAAAGAACATTAGAAACGAAAACCTTTTTTTGGGGGGGGGGTCGCTTCCCCAACAAAGGCTGAAAAAGAGCTTCATTTAGGAGTTGCCTTATGAACCAACTACAATGTCTGAATACAGGCCGATAAAATTAATTTCTGCCATGCCAAACAACATGCAAAAACCGCAAACTCCCTCACGTTATTGAACAACTTACCTTTACGAGTTAAGAAGAGAGGGGTGTAGAGCTTGTCACACAGTAAACCCTATAAAATTATGAAGCCTCTAAGATTTGAACTTTGGTGGAGTTAATAATAAGGACAATGATGCCAATTGAGCTAATAGCTTTCGGCACACATTTACATGAGTCATATGACATAGAGTAATCTTATATTTACTCCTTTTCTTTTCCCTTTTTTGAGAATGAGGAAAAGGAAAATTTTCATTACAAACAGTCAGAACCAAAAAAAATAAATTCTTAAATAACAACATATTTAAATATCAAATAAATCTTCTATCCTTAAAAAAATTGATCAAAATAATACCAGAACTCGTAAGATGCATGTTTCACTTGGAACTCTTCACTTCATTCAGAGATAAAACCTGACATAAGGTGGGAAATCATTGATCTATCTAATGTACAACATAGCCTTCATATAATAAAATACATAAACAGATTTAAATGTAGATTTTGGCACCACCAAGTTGCTTGAATTATATAGTGGCAAATAAAAATGGATTTCAAAAATCATACAATCCACCAGCAATAGAATTGTGGGTTAGACTGGGTAACTTTCACCTTAAAAGGAGCTCCAAGGTAGATTATATTTAGTCTTATAAAATGGCATTGGCTTAAATAGTTGTACAATCCACCTAAAAATCAGTTTGGATAAGATCAAGTACATTAATATAATTGGAAATATTTCAGGCGTATTATGTTTTTGGCCCCATGAGGTAATTTTCACCGTAATTTCAGAAAAATCCAAATGAGGAAACAAATAAGCTGCCGTTTATTCTCTACAATTATCAAACATCGTAAAAATTTCCAACTTCATGATTAAAAAAAGTTAAAATCCTTTCACTTTATATTTATTTTAACAGTTCGCCCTACTATTCAGATCTATTGAGATATAAATTAAATTTAAATTATATTGTATTGATTTTGCAAGTAGTTGTAGACTTAGATTAATCCTTATAAACCACTATAAGTACCGACACCTCCTTAAGCCAAAAACATACCTCCTAATTTCATATCCCAGATACTCCTTTCATCTGGCCAGGAGCCACTCTCCCCAAAGCTTTAGGGCCACCATGACAAGAAGCAAGGTGAAGCTCGAGTTAGCGACTGAATCAGCAAGGCAATATCATAAACTTATATAGTAAGATTTCACTTTGAAGTTTTGAGACAGCTCCTCACACACAAGATCTTCAGGAGGGCTCAGAAAGGGGGAAATTGTAAGTGTGCAATTGGGAGAATTTGCAGAACTGTTCACTTAACTATAGCACCAGAAGGGGTAAATTGAACGAACGAGGATAGATTCTTAAACAAGAGCATAGACAAAAAGACATAATGCGTGTTTATATGTTTGCACATTGTTCCATTGACACCACTGATGGCACAAGACCAGACAACCTTGTAAATTCCTAAAAAACATGTCTTCATTATTAATTTTACGGGCACAGTGTAAGACAAAAAATAATGACATATATCTACATTAAAGCAAAAATTAGCGTCAATGGTTCTCTTGATGTGCGAGGCAAAGGATCTCTATCCAACAGACTTGGAAGTAAGGATATCCTTAGCCTCATGCCCTCACCTCTCCTAAACATGCTCAAATATAGCTCAAATTGCATACTTTTCTAGGTTGTTTTTTTTTTTTATTTTATAAAAAGATCACTTGCGTATTCTACTGGGTTGGCTTAGTTTTCATCTTGTCATATCCACTTTAGAACTCGCATTTTCTGTCAAAGAATTGATAGCGTGGGAGCCCCAGGTTCACCAGTGATCTTGAAGCCCTTGGGTACATCTTTTTGGATTGAATTAAGGGGCTATTTGTAATTTTTCAAGCAGTGGAGAAGAAGAAATATTGAAGGATTCAGAGAAAAAAGAGAGCAAGGAAGCAAAGTGCTGAGTCTTTCTGTTCACAATTATAGCTATGTTATTCATATCCTAGCGTCTAAAAGCCTTCCAAAAAACTTCAGTCAATATGTAATTCAACAGTATTAAACTATTCTGTGGCAATCAACTAGATAACCTTCAAATAGAAAAACAGAACAATGTTTTTATTACAAGATCATAGAAAAGGCATAATGCATAAGAAAATTTTCTGCTGTTTCTGATGCCTTTCAAAGTAATAAATGTAGACCATCACAAAAAGGTGCAATGATCAAGTAAAAAAAAAAAATGTAATAATCATCCGAAAACAATAGCCTAAAACTCCTAATCAAATGTTCATATGCATGAAACATGCAATATGTTATGGAAAGACAACATTGAGGAAGCATTCAAATATCAAGGCACTAACTAGAAAAGCCTTGTGTCATGTGATTCCACAAACTACTTCAGACGCCTTCAAGCATGAGAACATTTAGCATCCAGAAGAAAAAGAAAGATCGTATGAAATGATGTGCTTGACTAACCAAAAAAATGCCTTAGATAAAACATACCTCATAAGATAACATGCAATCTCCTATTATCCATATATGAACAGTACTGACCTCCATCTTGATACTTGTAAGCTCATTACCTTGTCTGAAATCCTTCCAGCACAACATGCGTATACATGACGAAACATACAGCATCTTTTTAATGCCTCCATACATAACCTACAAACTCAATAAAAAGTAAGATAACCACACTATAAAGAAAATGTCAGTTGAATAGCATATGGTGATAAACCATACTCAGATCCCAAAGAACTTTTCAAGCAATGCCCTGCTTCTACTAGGACCACTACAAAAATCATCAGCGAAGAGCACCTTGACAACCAATGAAGTAGTGTCAACATTAGTTATGTTAGAATGAATTGCATAAGGACTAACCTCTTGAAGCGTGTGAATCCCCAATTGCTTTTGAACCACGAACTGATGAAATCCGGCGGCTACAAGAGTCCCGGCGAAACCACGTCACAAACCCGAAAATACTCAGACGGTAATGCGTTTGTGTTTTTCAGTAAACAGAGAGCATGTGAGAGAGCTTGAAAAACTCCACTTAGGGTTTTTCTGTGTATTCGTTTTTTTTTTGCTTGGTCCCTAATCACTGAGTTTAGAGTTTTTTTTTTTATCCCAAACTGCCACCCCCCATTTTTAGGCCACACATCCCTAAAAATGGGGAAAGTGGCCGTTTAACCAATTTGCTAAAATTGGCCTTCAAGTTATAAAGCCTTAACCACGCAAAATCTTGACTAGCACATGGGTATGAAACTCACACATTCGACTCTCAAAATACTCCCGAAGCAATGCCTTGTCTACATCATGTACATTTTGGGAAGAAAGTAAGTCAATAAATAATGAATTAGTGTGAGCATCAGCCGCAAACCCTTTTCCAGTCATGATGCTAAGAAACTCTAAAGCCTTCTTCACATTATTACAATAAAGATATCCTTTTAATGATTGTATTGTAGCAGCAATCATCTGCAGAACATCCGTTATTCTCCATCTCTTTAATAACTCACGTGCATAATTTGAACGCCCCTTTTTACAAAATTCCTTGATTTGTACTGTGTATGTATGCTGATCCGGTTGTAATCTTCTGTCTAGGAGAAAGCAGAAGACATCTACTGCTTCTTCAAGCCGTCCAGCTTCACACAAGCCATCAATTAGAATAGTGTAGACAGTAATGTCGGGGACTACTCCATGATCTCGCATTTCCTTCAGCATTGCTAGAGCCTCGTCTATTTTTGCACCGACTGCCGAGCAATGAAGCATAGGTGATTTGATTAGGTGCCAACCCTTGAGCTTCAATCTCCCTAAAAAGCTTGAGTGCTGATTGGAGTCCGTTCTTCTTGCAGAGGAAATCTATAAGAGGATTAAATGTAAAAATGTTGGCAGGTATCCCTTGGTGAGACATTACTTCCAAGTTCCAACGCATTAAAAGCTTCATCGACCCTTTTGCTTTTGCAAAACCCATTTATCAAAGTGTTAAATCTTACAACATCACGGTTGCAGCCATTTCTCTCCATGACCTCCACTAACTCCATAGCCTTGTCCATTTCGCCACGTAAACAATATTCATCCAAGAGACTGCAATAAGTAATTATGTCTGAAGACTCACCTCTATCGACCATCAATTGAAGTATAGCTTGTGCTTCATCAACGATTCCATCTTTGCAATGCATGTCAATCAAGGAGTCAAAATGCGGCTTCAGTCGCGATTGCGGTTTCAGTCGCAATATGGAAAAATCGTTCTAATACGGAAATTGCATTCCATATCACGGCTAAAACGCGGTTCGGCCAACTCAAAAGCCTTTCCATTTCCAATGCAGCCATTTCGTCGCGGATCGGCTACATTTTAAATCCATGATGTCAATCAACATGTTGTAGGTCTCCATGTCCAAGGCTATGTTGTTATCCAACATCTCAGGTAACAATGTCTTTGCATCTTCCCACTGCCCCAAACCACACATTTCTCGAATAAGGGAACCATAAGCGTCGATAGTGGGTGAAATGCCTTGCTCTGCATCTCAATGAAGAGTTTGAGTGCCTGAGGCGCCAGTTTGTCCTTACAGAGGCTGTCAATGATTGTACTATACATGACAATATTAGGCTTGCAAAGGCCACTCTGCATCTTTGCAAGCAAGCAAAAGGACGCCAGCATTGTCCCCAAATTTGCAAAGGCCCTTTGATCATAGCGCCATAAACAACAATGTCAGGTTGGAAGCCTTGGTTGACAATCTTGTCCAACAACTTGACCGCTTCATCCAAGCGGGGATTATGAACAAGGCCATAGAAGATGACAACATCGGAGGGGAACCCAAGCTTAAGGTGTTTTCCAACAAGTGAGAAACCCAAATGCACATGTCCCAGGTGGCAATCGCAATTAGTGAGGATGGCAATGGAATAATGACGATGGAGGCCATAAGATGAAAGAGGGAGAAGGCATGATCGACCCTAGAAAACCCCAGTTTGCATTGTCGTCGAACAGACTTGAGGAACAATTCAGGGTCACATCATCATCATCAAGACTATCATTGCTCCTCATTTTCTCTCTCTGTCTCTCTCTTCTCCGCCTCTTCTCCCTGGCACACCGAACAACGGCTTCAGTGGCTCAATCACGGTTGATTGGTTCGTATTTTCTTATTTTTCTTCTTCTTTTATTTGTTCATTTATACCAGAATCAGTGCAGTGTTTCAGTAGAATCAGGGTTGAATTACATTTTTTATGAATTCATTTGAAATCGATCATATTATATATATATTCAATTTCAATTTGCCTAACAAATTTTAAAAGAAGACATTAAAGACTAATTGAAGTACTTGGGTCTACTCAGATTCAAATATAGATCGAGATTGAGTGATCTCAATTCAAGTTTAGAGCATTGATCAAATTTCATTTATGATCATACTTGACATCCATCATTATGTGTATCCTGTAACTTTATTTGAATTGTTTTCATGTTTTTGCTAAATTAAATATTCTAACAGAATCTAAGCAAAACAAAATTGAAAATCTAAACAAAAGTGAAAATGCAATAGACCCAGAAGAGCAGCATTTGAAAATGTCCAGAGATATGAACATGGAGCTGTCTCAAAAGTACAAACCAACGGTTGTAGGTGAAAAGTGAAAACCAACGCTGGTATGTAAAACGGGCACAGTCTAAAACAGAATTTAGCACAATTGAGAGATGCTAAGCATCTCTACCCACATCCGGCGGAGGTCGATAATCGACATAGCTCAAATAGGGAACAGAGTAGAGGTCCAAGGAAAGTTAATTTAGAATGAATTACTGTGCATCACAAATCTGCTTACATAGTTACATATCAAATGTGTTAAGAACCAATCTACTGCACACAGATCACAAACAGGATCCCTCTCCGTCAGTTGAAGAGCCGAGTAGGAATTCTTGATTGACAGCGCGTTATCCAACAGCCCTTGAGAAGGGCCAGATGAACTTTCTTCCATTCTATTCAACTCATACACATCTACATCGCACCATCG
>JACYFF010031955.1:13258752-13277103 GCA_017589665.1 Selenicereus undatus
TGTAAAAAGCTGTAAAATATGTTCATAGCTGTATGTCCCTCAACACACCGATACATGAAGCCATGCAAAGTGTCCGTGCTTCTTAGTATAACATCACACTGTGAAACCACGTGCTTTAGGAACTGATTTGCCACATGTAGCACATCCCAAGTTCCCTCAACTCTGCCATTGCTTCGCATTACAAAGGATGCCTAACCCTGTTTTTGAATAGTTGAGAGTTTCCATATGACCATTCTGATAATGTACACAGGACGTACTTAGCAGTAGACAGGGTTAACCGCTAGATGTTGCTTATAAAGCAAACATCCAGCTTAGCAGATCTACCACAGACAAATCTGCTAGAGAATCCAAAAATCACACATGCAAAGGAAGAAGTATATAAGAGATGAACCTTTCTGCTAGCATAGCAGAACTGTTGAATTAGTGAGTATACTACCACAAGAGGGTGGGTGAATTGTGGTGTCTGATTTTCGCGTTGTAAATGAAACAAACACCTCTGTGACTTGTTTGCAGAGGGTGTTCTCAGATATAGCAAATGCGAAAATCACCAAGATAAATGCGGAAAATAAAGCACACACAATTTTTACGTGGAAAACACCTCTAGCCCAACTGATGTGTGAAAAACCACGGCCTACCTCGTGTAGGATTTAATCACTTCACTAAACCGGGCTTAACTCGTTACAATTGTAACACACCTTGTTACAACCTTGCAACCACGTAATCTCCTTCTCTAAGGCAAATTACACCACGTCCAAATCTCACTAGATAGGACACGTCCAAAGTCCACACGACTAGGACATACTCACTCACTTTTGACTGATCTGAGATCAAGGTCAACAAACACCTTACTGGGGTGCTTCTTACTAAGCAGATGTAAGGTACAATGAAAATCCTATTATGCCAATCTATCGAAAGCTCAGTTTAAACACAACTTGAGTTGGTTTTTCTTTTCTCAAGAATAGCTCAAAAACTCTTCTAGAAAAACCTCTTTTTAAAATTTCCTATATGTTGTGTGTTTCTAGGTTTTCACTCTTTGCTTTCTTTTCTTCCCTTTTTCTCTCAATGTCTCAGTGTGTTGTGGGGGCGAAAGAGCTGAGATTTTATGCACAAAAACCCAACGGTCAAAAACCAAGGAGAAGAGAAGAAATCAGCTAAGTTTGAAAAAGGATATTCAAGAGAAATATTCCCAACGGCTAGTGGCAAGTTTTTCCAAGTTATAAGGGATTTGTTATCTCAAGAGATAACTCTTATCTTCTCATAGCCGTGAAGAAGATTTTAAAGAAGCAACCAGAAATCTCTTAGCTTTCGAAATTTTATCATAGCCGAAAATATGGACAAAAAGGAAATCTTTTTAGTTTTGGCAAATCTCCTATTTTCGCAAATCTCCCACAATCTTTTTCAAGAAAAATATCCTTCCCAAAAAGATAGCAATCTTGGAGTTCAAAGAAATTGTTCTGGAGATCTTGGCCAACCGAAATGATTTTTCAAAAATAACCAGGTATGGCCACTTCAGTTCAGAAACACCCTAGGCACCCTGTTTGCAGGGTTGTTGGCAACTGGTGTTCTGAAACACTTAGCTCGAATACCGATTCAAGAGGTGTTTAAAAGCGTTTTCGATATTGGCATATTAACAAGAATCTAAATAGATAAGACCTATATACCCAATACTTCTTGTTTTGAACCAGTCATCTTGTCCAAGATTTGTGGAGTTGCTGTGAACACCAAGGCCACCTTGTTTGCTGTGGTTGTTCTTTGCATTGCTAGAGTTCAGGAATATGCCTTACAATCAACTGTCGAGATGGCGTTCTTGACTTAATAAAGAATCACCACGTAGAACCTGTTTTAAAGACTTGTTCTCACATGTAGCAAACCAGTTAATACAATAAGGATTACAAACACCAATTAGGCCTGTTTGGAGATCGTGTTTGGAGCAACATTACTTGGACAAATTTTTACACTTGGATTTGTTATCATCAAAACTTAATCAAAATAACTCAACAAGAACTTAATCATCAAAATAACTTAATCAAAACCTAATTAAGCATAACACTTCATATACTTATATAATAAAAATTACACACAAATGCAATTATTACTTCGTACTTCATTGAAAAAAATAAATCTCAACCAATTTAATTACATATATTACAATTCACATACTTACAAAACGTAAATATATATATATATATCACAAACCAAAGAAAATATTCATGTACTTAAGAAATTTAAAGTATTTCCTAAACCAAAACACCTTACACATGTGTAACATACTTCAACATTTCGTAACAATTTAATTACATATGTGAGCAAAAAATAAATTTTGTATTAAACCAAAAAAATGATTTTATGATGGAAAATCCGACGGAAAATGACTGTAGGAAAAAGTCCCCTAGACCCGTTGGTTTCGATGGAATCTCCCGTTCGTCAGACACATTCCGCCAGAGAGAGACAACCGTCGGGAAGCAGGCCAACGGAGTAGGCGACGGATATCTGGAATGAAACATTCAATGTAACACCAAGAAACTCATCATCTTTTAATGGCAATTCAATGTTCTCTCCAATAACATTGGGTTCGGTTACTCATTTCAAAGATGATGAGTTTCTTAGTGCTACACCGAATGCAGCGACCAGTTGAGGCAGTGAATGGGCTAATTTCGAGGAAGGAGCGAAGGACGATGTCGGACGGCCGCAGAGCGCGGCGATAGTGGCTAGAAGAGGGCGGCACTGGCTAAGGTGTAGACAGAAAAAGGTTTGTGTGTGTGTGGAGTGTCCCGTTGCTCGAGCAATCGGGTTTTTGAAGACAGTGGACCACTTCACCTTATTGGATGTTTTTTTTTT
This sequence comes from Selenicereus undatus, assembly GCA_017589665.1. Classification (NCBI taxonomy): domain Eukaryota; kingdom Viridiplantae; phylum Streptophyta; class Magnoliopsida; order Caryophyllales; family Cactaceae; genus Selenicereus; species Selenicereus undatus. The sequence goes on from JACYFF010031955.1 coordinate 13,261,591, forward strand.
AAAATTCAGGAAAAAGTGTTATCTGACGCAAAATTTCGTCCGGTCACTTATTTCTAAGAAAAACGCAAAAAAAAAATGAAGAAACCGACATTCCAAATAAGTTCAAAATTACACATTTTCAACGTCAATGCGTGTCTGTTGGAAAATCCGCCGTACAATTCCGTCGGAATATTCCTTCCAACAGGCATTTCCTAAAAAAAAACCTATCACTTCTATCCGGCAAAGAGAAGTTTCAAAAATCAAGTGAGCCGACGGAATATTCCGCGAAAATCCGACGGAATATGATCAATCCGTCGGAGTTGTACACGGAAATTGGATCCATCGAACAGTCCGTCAGTGTAATTTTCCTTCGCCATTTTCCGTCGAACAAAGCAAATTTTTTAGCATGTGCATGACTCAAAAAACGCACATTATTCACATATTCACCAAAATTTAATGCACACGATAATTCAAACAAAATACGCACTTAACATTATTAAACCATTTACCACAACGAAACTTATATTAAATTAGGATTTTATTAAATTAGAATTATTCCACATGCTGTTTAATTATTCAAAACAATATACGCTAAATATGAAATCAGAAAAATATAGTACTTTTTCCTTATCATAAAAAAATCTCACACCACCTCAAACAAAACACTTAATGTAACTACACATGAATGCTATAAATAATTAATTTCATATAACAATATTATTTTTCTACATAAATCTTATTAAATAACAATAACAAATGACACCATCGATTACCCACCTCATCTAATTAAACAATCAAACGAAATAATTACTATTCACATACTTACTAAACTTATATTAATATACAGTCAACATACATACATAAATTCAAAAGAGGAACAAAAAATGCAAACAACAACAACAACAACAAACTCCCAAAGTAGGTCCCGCTTTCACGGGGTCTGGGGAGATCCAACTGTAGGCAACCTTACCTCTACCGGTATTCCTACCCATAGAGAGGTTGATTCCAAAAGACCTGCGAAAAAGTTTTGTGACCAAAAGGTTTGAAGGGAAAAACGATTATAGAAACCATTTGCCGAGTGAGCGAAAGAGAGAGGGGACGAGAAAAGGGTCCGAAAGGCACATAAAGAGAGAATGGATACATAGCAAATAAAAAGGAGCGGGGCAGAGACATACCTCAGCAAAACCAGAAGCGCTTGGCGCCGTCACATCCCAGAAAAGCGCGACCTGCAGACAATCAGACCTAAACCCGACCCACCCCACACCGCCTAAGCTACAGCCGGACCCCTATAATCGGAAACCCTAATCCTGTCCCGCCACAGCCTCCTATCCTGAGCCATGTCCTCCGTGAGTCCGACAACTCTCAGGTCCTCTCTAACCACTTGATCTAGACTCTTCTTCGGTCTACCCCTCCCTCTCTTACCACCTGGGGGGTTGATTCTCTCACACCTTCTCACGGGAGCGGCCGTACTCCTCCTCTTGACGTGGCCGAACCATCTGAGCCTTGATTCCCTCATCTTCTCCTCTATCGGGGCCACTTCAGCTAAGCCCCTAAACACTTCATTCTTGATCCTGTCCAATCTCGTAGAGCCACACATCCACCTGACCATTCTCATCTCAGCTACCATCAACCTTTGGACCTGCGTCTTTTTTACAGGCCAACACTCCGATCCATAGAGAATAGCCGGTCTGACCACCGTCCGATAGACTTTGCCTTTCAAACCTATGGGCACTCTCTTGTCGCACAGCACCCCTGACGCTGACTTCCACTTTTGCCAACCCACTCTAATCCGCTGGCTAATGTCCTCGTCAATGTCCCCGTTTTGTTGAATGATCGAGCCCAGATACTTGAATTTGTCAACCTTTGGTATAGCCCTCCCATCCAGCACGATATCTCCCCCCTCTACGAACCTCCCGCTGAAACAACAGTGAAGGTATTCCGTTTTCGACCTACTCAACCGAAAGCCCCTAGCCTCCAGCGTGCGCCTCCAACTCTCCAACCTATCATTCACCCACTGCCTGGTGACATCAATAAGAACGATGTCATCTGTAAATAACATACACCAAGGCACCTTGTCCTGGATACCTCTAGTAAGTACGTCCAAAACTAATGTGAAAAGAAACGGGCTTAAAGCGGATCCCTGGTGCAAGCCCAGGGTAACAGCAAAGTCATTGGTGACCCCGCCCGGGGTCCTAACCCTCGTCCGCCCTCCCTCGTACATGTCCTTGATAACACGAATATACTCGGGCGACACCCTTTTCTCTTCCAAACACTTCCACAATACCTCCCTTGGGACGCTATCATAGGCTTTCTCCAGATCAATTAACACCATATGGAGATCCACCTTACGGTCCCTGAACGCGCCCATGAGCCCTCTGAGGAGGTAGATCGCTTCAATGGTCGCTCTGCCTGGCATGAAACCAAATTGGTTTTCTGAAATCTCTACTTCCCCTCGCAATCTTCTCTCAATCACTCTCTCCCACAATTTCATAGTGTGGCTGAGCAGTTTGATGCCCCTAAAGTTATTACAATCTCGAATATCCCCTTTGTTTTTGTACAGTGGGATGATTGTACTAACCCTCCACTCTCTGGGCATCTTGGCGGTCCGAAAAATGACATTGAAAAGCTCTGTGAGCCATTCAAGACCCACTTCCCCCAGAAACTTCCAAACTTCCACTGGTATCTGGTCCGGACCCACTGCCTTCCCCTTCGCCATCTTCTTCAAGGCCTCCCTAATCTCCTCCTTTGAGATCGTATCGCTCGCACGCTGGTCGCTACACTCTCTGCCCTGACTACTGACGTCGCCCCCCCCTTCCCCATTGAGGAGTGTAGCAAAGAACCTTTGCCATCTCTCCTTAATATCAACATCCTCCGTCAACACCTTACCCTCTTCGTCCTTTATACACCTCACCACCCCCAAATCCCTAGTCTTCCTCTCCCTTGCCCTAGCCAGCTTAAAAACCTCTTTCTCCCCTTCCTTCGTCCCCAATTTATGGTACAGTCTATCTAAAGGCTGACTCTTAGCTACTGCCACTGCCCTTCTGGCTACCTTCCGCCGCCTTGTATCCAATCTTCTTATGCGCCCTCTCGTCCTCCGAGCTGCTGTTCATGAGCTCCGCGAAAGCCTCTTTTTTTGCCTTAACTTTCTCCTTTACCTCTTCGTTCCACCACCAGGCGCCCTCCATCCTTTTACCGCCTCCCCTTGCCAGTCCTAAGGTTTCCTTAGCCGCCCCACGGATGCAGTCCGCCATGGCATCCCACATCTCATCGGCGTCTACAGCCCTTCTCCAAGCTCGCTCCTCAACTATTCTTTCTGCTATTAACCCCGTCTTCTCCTTTGTGAGGGTCCACCACTTAATTCTGGGTTCTTCAGTTCTGCTCTTCGACCTCTTAGGATACTTGAACTCTGTATCTAAAACCAGCAGCCTGTGTTGAGTACCCAGCCACTCACTAGGGATCACTTTACAGTCCTTACACGCTCTCCGAGTCTCCTTCCTCGTTAGGAAGTAGTCGATCTGGGTCTTGCAGGAAATGCTCTTGAAGGTCACTATGTGGTCCTCCTTCTTCTTGAAGAAGGAGTTGGCAACCCACAAATCAAAGGCCACCGCAAAGTCCAGCACAGAAACCCCTCCCGCATTCCTCTCCCCGAAACCGAAACCCCCATGGACCCCATCGTAACCTGCAGCCTCCGCGCCGATATGGCCGTTAAAGTCTCTGCCTATGAACAGTTTCTCACTCTGGGGAACCTCTTGAACGACCTCGTCTAGGACCTCTTGAATTTTAAACATACTTTAAAATTCATACATCTTTAACGTACTTAACTTTTTTGTGACATAACTTACATCCATATATATGTTACGAACAAATAAATTTTACACTAAACCAATCAAATCATTTTAAAAATTAACTAACATTCAAGAAAAAACATATTATTCGCATAACCACCCAAAAATACATAAATTCACAAAAACAACAACAAAATCAAACATACTTTAAAATTCATACACGTTTAACGCATTTAACCTTTGTGGTGACATGTACATATTTATTATATAATATTTCACTTATTCAAATAAATACACTTCAGAAATGAAATAGAAATTTAAGTAAAAAATTAACTACGTCTCAAAAAACACATAATATTCGCATATTCACCAAAACATACATACTTTTAGTAAAATAACAATAACATTAAACATACCTTAAAAAACATAACAACAACTACATTTCATATCAAACCAACCAAATTGTGTAAAAAATTAACTACGTCTCAAAAAAGGCATAATATTCGCATATTCACTAGGGCTGGCAAAAATTTGTCCGACCCGATTACCCGAATTTGTCCGACCCGGAAAAAACCGGGTACGGTCACCAAATTTATGTCCGAATTTAAAATTCGGACAATCGGTCATGTCCGAATTTAAACCGGGTCGGGTTCGGGTTGTCCGGATTTTTGAACCATTTCGGGTTCGGACAAATTCGGACAATCGGACAATCGGGTTCGGACATCGGACAACTATGTTTATATGTAATTTTAGTCCAAATTCTTTAGAAAATTTTATAAAAATAAATTCGGACAACCGGGTTCGGACATTGAAAAACCGGGTTCGGGTTCGGCCACACAAAATTTCGGTCAGAATCTCCTAAAATCATATTACAAATTCGGACATCCGGACAACCGGGTCCGGACATTCGGACAACCGGGTCCGGGTCCGGGTCTGGTCAGAGTGTCCGATTTGTAATCCGAACAGGGTCCGGGTATGAAGTTTTTGTCCGAATGTCCGATTTGTCCGGACCCGAATTGACCCGGACCCGAATTTTTGCCAGCCCTAATATTCACTAAAACATACATACTTTCAATAAAATAACAACAACATTAAACATACCTTAAAAAACATTCGAACAACTAAATTTCATATTAAACCAACCAAATCATGTTAAAAATTAACTACATCTCAAAAAAGGCATAATATTCGCATATTCACCAAAATATACATACTTTCAGTAAAATAACAACAACATTAAACATACCTTAAAAAACATACGAACAACTAAATTTCATATTAAACCAACCAAATCATGTAAAAAATTAACTACGTCTCAAAAAAGGAATAATATTCGCATATTCACCAAAACATACATACTTTCAGTAAAATAACAACAACATTAAACATATCTTAAAAAACATACATGGTTAACATATTTAACGTTTTATAATAACGGAACTCATTTTATTTAAATTATTTACAAAAACATATTAAACACGCTTGAAATACTTAATTTAAAATAACAAACATTAATATAACTTTAAAATTTTAAAACGAAACAATTTCGACTAACCTTCAAACACAGAATATCAAACGGATTACCGGCATGAAAAGCCACGGGGCGGCGGCGACGGCGACGGCGGCGCGACAGCAATGAACAGTAACGGCGGCAACCAGAAATCTGACACGGTCACAATTGACAAATTTAAAACATGCAAAATACCAAATAACTAAACTAATTTAATTTTAAACAACTTACTAACGAAACAAAAAACTTACCGATTACAAAAATCTTCAACCTTCACTTTCTCTCTCTTCCCTCTCCTCCTCTTTGAGACCTTCTCTCTCTAAATTTTACAAACTACCGAACGAACGCCCCTCTCCCCAAATTTATAAACGAACGCGAAGGCCCGCTCGTCGAGATCTGCGCAAAGTACCCGACGGAAGCCTTTTCCGTCGGAATTTCCGACGGAAAAGGCTTCCGTCGGAAATTCCGTCGGAATGTCTGATTCCCGTCGGACCCCGCTTGTTTTTCCGTCGGTCCCCTCTGACATTTCCCGACGTCTGTCCAGCCCGTCGCGTTTTCCGTCGGAGATCCACTGCGTTTTTATAGTGTCTTTTTTTAATGGAACATGAGTTATCTTGTACCAAACAACAAAAAATATGACATGAAAATCAATTGTCCTTAAAAAACTTTTCCACAAAAAATTATTTTTCAAGAAAATTATTTTTCTTCCAACCAAACACTATCTATATATAAAAAAATAATCATTGAATTGCTCGTTTCTCTCTCTCGTAATTTCATGCATTAGTGTCAATGTGTCATCAACTTTGTTGAGTGCTTGTGATTTCTTTCGGATTGTGGAATCTAAGCCATAGGGGTGTTCAAAAATATCTGTAACCAATAATCCGAACCAAAAACCCGCTTCCCGATCCGAAATCTCGGGTATCTAAATCGAAATATTTGAAAATTTTAGTTCGGGTACCAAAACCAATATATTTTTTGTGGGTTATATCGAGTATGGTTCGAGCGTTTTGAGAATTCAGGTATCCAAAAATCTGAAACTTTTTCTTAACTTTTTTTATATTATCCATTCTCTATAGATTTTTTAAGTCAAATATTCCCAAACTCGAAGAAGACGAGTACTTTAAATTCGTTTCATTGTTTTGTTTGAATGGATTGTGCATGAATATGATGTTAATAAGCTTACGCTTTATGGAGGTGTGGGCTCATTAAATTATAAATTGTGGTAAGATATCAGGTGATATTGCCATATTGTGTGATAATTTCAAGTGTAACTTGACGCAATATGACTACATTTTATAGTATAAATAAAAATAATTATATTATGGATAAAATAAAATTATTAAACAAAGTAGGAAAAAAAAATTTCAAAAAAATGAGTTATTGGGTAATCGAAAATCACTTTTGGTTCAGGTACCTGAACCGTGAACACAAGCCGGCCTCCTTACTTGTGGACAAGAAGGCCCGACTTTAGCCAAGGATATTGCGAGTCATGAGGGGCGGATTCACAAATCTAATATATTGGTGTCTCTGTTTTTAAATCCTAAAATTTTATATGTCTAATTAATTTTTATGGGTATTTCCTTTCAAACATCTACAAATTTGTATATAAAATTTTAAATTTTTTCGACGAGGTAGGACATCCGTCAATAAAATGTAGATCTATCATGACTTGAGATTGTGCATATGAATCAAATCCGATTCACAATAAACTTATCTGTCACTAACTTATCCCATCCAACATAAAACATGTTACTTCTACAATTGAATCTCAAGAACTTTTAGAGCATAGTGAGCCAATTTTTTGGCTCATCAGTGGGGGCCTACCACTGCCACATCAATCATCTCTCTAATTTTTTACCTCATTTTCTCTAGTGGAAAGCTCACTATTTTGCCTCACCAAATAAAATAATACCTATGGACCCTACATCTAACAATAAAATAATACCTATAAACTCACTCTATAACACACAACTTTATTTTTAGATTTTAAAAAAAAAAGAAAAACTAATAAAAAAATATTTTAAAAAAACAAAACAAGCTCACGAAGGAGCTCGTTGGTCTGAGCCTCCCCGTGAGGCGTGAGGCATGAGCCTCTTGCTGCAAACCTTTCCTCGCCTCACCAATATCTCTCTCCTCGTTTTCTTCCTCGCGAGCATACCGTTGTACATGCTCTTAATCTCCATAATCCTCAGGAGAAGTGGCAAATAAATGCAAGTATTGGTATCAATGAGAGTAAATTGTATCTACTCTACATATATTTAGTCTATGAACGGAACATTTTAGTAAATTGCAAATCATTCTTCATTGATTAATCAGTTCCTTTAGAGACATTTGTGAGCATACACTTAAAGAGCTAAAGCTCGAGCTGAGCTAGCTAGCAGTATCGAAACGAGATGTAAGATGTTGCCAAATGGGTAAAGCATGTGAAATACTGCGTATCTCACATAATTTATCCTTTGAAATTGTAGCGAAGATCTATGCCTAAATTTGTTGATCAACCCGAAGCCACAAGGAATAAGCAGGATTTGGCTGACTGACGTCGAGAGCAACTAATGTGGTGGATGGCGGTTGAATAACAGTGCCATTGAGCATGCCTTGGAGCTACTACACACTAACAAAGGATGTGAATTGTGTCTCCCACGACAAGTAGTCATCGACCGATGCAAGTACAGTCATAACATATGTCGTGATATTGACCGTCCACAACAACGGAGGAAGAAGCGGGAGGCTGCTACCATGACGCAGCTGAAGAGACAATGGGGACCACGACCCGTCATACCCGCCGGAAAACGGGAGAGTCGTGTTCCATGAACAAAGGGTCGAAGAAGCCAATGACCAAGGCAATAGCATCTTGCGACGGCCAAGGGAACACGACAGTGGCAATCGGGATGTAGGCTGAGCATGTGCTAGGCGAGGCTAACAGAAGAACCACCGTGAGGAGGGAGGGTGGAGACTGGCGGTGGAGGCGGAGGAAAAACAAGAGGCTCGGTGGAGAGAGGAGGAGTCAAAGGGGTTGTGATCTGAGAGGAGAGTGTGGTGGAGGGCGTTGGTGGTAGGTGAACGACCTCGAAGACTGCCGAGTAGAGAGTGTGTTATGGATTTGGACCAATTGCAAGGTATGAGACTTGTCCCACATCGGTTGTATGGGCAACTGATGAGGGGTTTATATACCAAATGGGCTCCCTCACCTAATAGACTAGTCTTTTGGGAAGAGTTCTCCTGTTTGGTCTATAACAATTGGTATTAGAGTCAACTCGGAGTAGTGGCCCACATAGTGGTGGCCTGAGAAAGTCAGCCGTGACCAACGAAAACTCAAAGTGGTGGCCCTTAAGAGTTCGAATATTATGGATTTGGACCAATTGTAAGGTATGGGACTTGTCCTGCATCGGTTCTATGGGCAACTGATGAGGAGTTTATAGACCAAATGGGCTCTCTCACCTGATAGGCTAGTATTTCGGGATGAGTTCTCTTGTTTGGTCTGTAACACAGTGGTTGTGGCGGCAGCCCAACAGGGATGCTGGTGTCGGCCATGGGCACGATGGCTTGGAGCTAGGGTTAGGGCTTTGGGAGGTGTGAGGCATAAGAAAGAGGAAAGAGAGTTTAGGGTTTTCATGAGCGAACCCACTCTGATACCATGTGAGATATAAATGATGGGAATTGTTCATCCAACTTGGAAGCCTGGATGTATATTTACATTAAACTGTACAAGTTGTAAAAATACAATAATATCCTACACACCATTAGTATTATAGATAACTTTTTCGGTAATGGTAGTTAGAAATATCGAGCTGAACTACCTAAATCCGTCCCTGGCTACGAGTTCTTTACCCTCTACTTCTTTGGTTATGGTCTATGGAATAACAACCATTTAACATTTTTTAAACCTTCTGCACAATATAAATAATGTTGACACGATTAAGAGTTCTCTTTTTAACCAACCGAGGACTGAATTAATTGAAACCTTAATTGACTAACTTTTTTTTTTATCAAAGAAAACTTAATTGACTACTACTATTAAAGGTATGTAGTGGTACACTCCACATAAATACGTACCATTTGCTATCAAATCGTCAATGTCACGCCTAGCTCTACTTCTCTCATGCATAATTCAATGGCGGTAGCATTGATAGACTAATTTGAGACTCCTCTTTTAACAAAGTTCGAATAATATGTAAAAGAACGAATCTAAGTTGAAGCTTTTAAAATTACACGTGCAAAAATGTTTACAACTTAATGTAATAAAACTGCACAAAACACAGCAATAAACAGTAAAAATAATAGTATGAATGTACAACAGTTGCGTTTGCTTTTGTCCACAACTCTGATAAATATGCCTCAACAGGAGATAGTAAATGGATGGCAATGTATATGTGTATTCATTAAATATACACCTATTCATCTCTCTCTATTTCTCTTGAGAGAAAGGGTACATAAATCAAGCTCATAAATACAGGGGGAAAAACAAGGAAAACTGAAAAACTCAATCGAACTTTGATATGAACAACAAATGGTACATCAGGCAACTTAAAAAAGCTTGAGTTGCCTCTCACCAAAATTTTCAGGGGAAATTTGGCAAAGATCTAACAAAGGAATCATTTTCCAGATTTTCGCTTCACGGATGCACCACTTTGCTTCCCATTCTTTACAGGTTGGCTCGCTTCGTTGGATGCTTTCTTCCCTGGAGCCGTTGGGATCGTACTCCTGCATATCAACAACAAAAGAAAACAAAGATTATAGTTTTCTAACTAAAATTTAAATAGGTGTTGTATCAATAGGTTGGAAAATCTCAACCTTAACCTATCCCTTTAAATGACACAATGTTCAAGTTCAAGCCGATCTGTTTGATAAGACGGGTTATTCGTGTCAACATGTTATGGGTGAAATCCTTTGTCTGTTTTCTTATGGCGTTATTTTGTTCTGTCAGCTATGCCAGCTTTATGCAGGCCATGTATTGTATGAAACAAAGAAACAGCTGGAATGACAGCACACAACAGGAAGGACATACTTGTTCACTTCAGGGTTTTTGGACGGTGCTTTGGTCTGGGGTCTCTTGATCTTGGACCCAAGAATGTTGGGGAGGCTTGAAACTCTACTGATATGATTCTGATGCCGCAGTGGAGAGTCAGCCTCAGATGAATCACAGGTTGCGACACTGAGCTCATCCATGCTGTCATTAGAGCTAGCTCCTGCATTCGCTACTGAGCTACCGAAAGGTTTCTGCGGCTGGGGCTTTTCAAAAGTCCCCAAAGATCCGTGTCTCTGTAGGGACTCTTTCTTCGGTGTTGTGTCACCTGAAGTCACTGCAGTCTTGACAACACTTAGAGGTGGCCAATGAGCTTCATTTGCCAGGATATCATTAGGATCCAAGCTTCGCCTTCTTGACTGCTGTTGAGGGGAGTCCGTTGTTGCCTGGGAATCACTGCTTTGATCATTCTGACAACCACAAGAGATGCGGCTCCTGTTAGAGAATCCTACTGCTTGAATAATAATAGTTTTCGTTAATTTCTAGTTGAGTCTATGTGGTTGAGAGCATATTTAGGCTTGTGCTGCGCTCAGATCAGATTCAGGTCAGCCTTGTTAGTTTGTCAAGGAAATGCATTCAATACTGACCAAGGAAAACTTCCGATCAGTTCAGATCAGTAAGGGGGAAGGGGGTTATTTCAAAATCAATTTGACTTATTTCAGGGTTAAGTTGGATAACCAGATGCATGTCTGTTTTCTATGCTCACCTTGAATGCCTGGTTCAAGCATCCAAGCATTATGGATTACAGAAATGCACAACGAACCCTTGCATAACTAGAAGTCATCATGATAAGCAAGTTATGCGGTAAAGTAACATTCCTATTGGAGTTTTATAATAGATCTATATAGATGAACCAACCTTGGTGCCACCAGCATCTTTCTCTGGACTTTTACGAGTGCCAGAATTGTCTTTTGGTGCTCGTGAGGCAGTGGATGAAGATACAGCACCATTAGACTTTGCGCTTAAGGAAGGATGTATAGGTGAAGAGGCAGTACTATTAGACTTCACACTCAAGGCAGGATGCATAGGTGAAGACTCAACGCTCATAGATTCTGGAGTGCCTGTTAGTGAATGAACAAACTGCTCCATTTCCTCATCCTTTTTGTATAGAGCTGCCTTGAGACTAGAAATCTAGCAGAAAGGAGAGAAAATGTTTCAGCGTTCACCTAAAAGAAAATATGTAGCAGTAAATGAAGAGTATACGATTGTCATTTGATCATGCAATTTTTCTTCAGGCTTTTAGGCGGCTCTTGTGAAATCCATGTTTCGTGACGAGAGGACTACACTAGGCCACAAACTGAGGGACAGGAGCAAGCGGTGCACAACCCCCCCCCCCCCCCCCAAAAAAAAAAAAACCCCCCAAAAAGTCCCTTGTGGGATTTGAAACCAATGGCAAGGCACATACTTATTCAACAGGCCAAGCCTAGACTGATTTATTAAACTAAATGAGGCCAGTGTTCCAAATTCCTGTCTGGACAAAGTGGGGGAGGAGTTAGACAAACACAACCTTATCCCCACATTGCAGAGAGGTCGTGTCCACTGGATTAGGAACTGTTGACTGCGTGCTACTTCCCAACAAAAGAAGAGGACATATAATGGTGGCATTTTTTTTCAATTCACTGTAAAGTTGAAAAAGTTGTTTCGCACAAAGTTTGCAATGGAAGCATCAAATCTACATGAAGCCATGAACCAGTTTGCTATTTATTTGAGAAAGAGAAGCAATTGAGTAGGAACCTGATCTTTTAACTCTTTGACGTCCGAGCCATCCTTGTTAGTCCGGGCAGCACCAAGCTCCACGCTGGCCACACGCTCAGCAAATTTAAGAGTACTAATGGTCTCCGCAACCGCATCTGCCTCAGGGCTTATGTGAACAAACATCAATGTCTTGGCTTGTCCTCCTGGTAATAATAGACATAAGAAGCCACAAATCCCAAATTATTAAACAGAAAAGAAACAGGTTGAGCCCATATACACTCAGAACAAGCTAAACCTTACCAAGTGAATCTTGAAGTAGCTGTGTGAGTTTACTATTCCTGTAGGGAACATGCGTGCTCTTTGTAGCAAGAGAAGCAATCACATCCCCTAATGCAGAGAGAGACTTATTTATGTGTACAGCTTCCTTCAGTCGGTCCCCTGTCACCTCGGATTTGTCAACCCTTTCGCTTCCAGCGAGGTCAACTAGGTGCATGCTGCCACGTACAGTGACTCCTGAAGTTAAGTCTTTCCCTTGAACATGGACCGTCATGCAACTGAAAGCAGATGTTTAATGAGTTAATTCACATGATTGACTGCAAATATACATTTAGTTAAACTGTGTGTACCTGTGAGAACGACTGCTACGATCATTCATGGCAGTAGAGCAAACTGCACGATTCTTAAAGCCAAGGTTCATCAAATGAATAACATCAGCTGTTGTTGTGACAGGCAACCTATTTGCATCTGGTACATTAATTCCATTCTGCGAACTGTTACGGATCTCTAATGTATGTATGGGTCAAAGAACCACAGATATGTAGTTATTTAATATATGAAACACGAACTGTGACAAAAAGAAATCAACGCAACCCCCCCCCCAAAAAACCCTGTGTGGGAAGTGGTTGAGGAGTTTGATAATATGTACGACACCTTCCCTTCCAGCAGGTTCACCTCATAGCTAGAAAAAACACCAAAAAGAGAAAAGAAAGGACCTTCTAAGGCCAATACTTAAACAGACATCATAAAGGATATTTTTTGATTGAACCATCCGTGGCAAGGAGATCCCTAACTTGCTCATTGTAGATCTCCATCATCTGAACAGAAACTTCATAACTAATAGTAGCTTTTCTCTCTTCCGAAAGACAAAATAAGTCATTCAGTGCTCTGTAGTTCACACCATAAGTTTCCTCAGTGGGGTTATTTGGTCCACTCTGAACACAGCAAAAACATCCAGCATTGATGATACACTGATATGGTCAACAACACCGAGTATGAAGAAAGTTAAAGAAGCTCTTACCATGGTAAAAGTTTTTCCTGCTCCTGTTTGCCCATATGCGAAGATGCAGACATTATAACCATCAAGAACAGACCGAACAAGAGGTTGCATGTCTGCAAATACCTCAGCTGTAACAAAACACAAGAAAGCACAAGATTTCAGGATGACTCGTATCTTTCAGTGTAGTGGAGGAAACCAAAATGATGTTACTCACCTTGTGTTGCAGCAGGTCCAAAGACCTTGTTGAAGGTGAAGGATTTTTTGCCCTCTTTGCTGTGTTTTGACGGATTTGAAATTGTGATAGTCCTATCTTCAAAATCTTCCACTGTGGTAAACCCGTTCTCCTGCCCAGGCAAGAATGGACGCACTCGGCAATACACCCTAATGTTGCCTACAAATCAACCCAAGAAGGTTTTTTTGGGGGGGGGGGGGGGAGCAATTAATCTTCCAATGATTCAATTAACAAAGGTGATAAGAAGTTCAAAACCAGGCTTTTTCCAGTTTGCACTAACCTTTGAGGTCTTGCACTTGATTATAAAGTTTGCGGTTTTCTTCAAGAACTTTCTTGTATTGTGCAGCAGCATGAGTAAGAGTCTGTAGATGCCCACCTAAAGGGGAAACATTGGTTCATAAAGTGTACTCTATTGAAAAGATGCAACAAATTGAAGCATATGATACCTAGATGGCTGAACTCCTCCTGATACTTCATTTGCAGTAATTGCACAGTTGCTTTTGTGGCATGGACAGTACCTTTCAATTCCTAAAGAAAATAAGCAATGTCAACAAAGCAGAAAACATGATTCTCACTCCAGGGCAAGCAGTTGATCTGACAAAGTTGCCTCCAGTTACCTGGAAGTTACTATCCTGTTGTGAAAGCAGCAACTTGCACTTCTTCAGGATGTTCTCTTTCGTTTCAAGGAGGATGTCTTGCTGCGTCCTGACCTTTTCAGGGACCTGCTGTTTCTCCCTGTGCTTGTCTATGGCAGTCTCATCTTCATTATTCTAGGTTAGATTATATAAAGAATTCTCAGCAATCCAGAATTAAGTTCAACAGGGACTCACAGCACCCTGGCCCCTCCAGGGAGGAATGAAGCAAACCAAGGAAACAAAATTAAATTTCAGCGGCCCACGCTCTTGCTGTAGGACACAAATTTTTACCTTTCTTTCCTCCTTGAGATTATCTCTAGAAGATATGTTCTGCCGAGAGAGAAGAACCGTCAGCCAAAAAAAGAATAAGCATTTAAATGTAGAAACCCACCATCTGTCTCACTGTAGGACACAGACTCTTAAAAAAAAAGGAACAAGCATTTAAACTCAGAATCCTACGACATGTCTCATTATAGGACACAAACTCTTACCTGTGTTTCCTCCTTGGGAGGGTCTCTAGCAGATAAGTTCTGCCAGACAGCAAAGAGTAGTCAGCGAAATTGAAAAGCATTTTAAATTTCGGAAGCCCACCAGTTACCTTGCCTTAGGACACAAACTCTTACCTGTATTTCCTCCATGGGGGAATCTCTAGCAAATATGTTCTGCTGAACAGAGAAGAATTGTCAGCAACTCAGGAACAGTCTCACCTTGAAGCTTATTAGCTCACCAAGGATTGGTTAATAAAAGGATACTTAAATTGCAATAGCCCACCCGTTATCCTGCAAGAAAGACTGAGGCTTTACCTCTGTTATCTCTGCCTTTGGGGAACCTGTGGGAGTCATACTCTGTTTGGAGGAAGAAGAATTGTCAGCAACTTGGACCAAGCTCATGAGACAGCAATATTGAATTACAGAGGACATTTCTTATGTTTTTCAGAAAGATATTCAAATTCCAAATTTCCAACAACAAACCAACTCTGCTGCAACCAAAGGAACTAATACCTGTGGTTCAGCCTTGGAGGAATCTGTAGGAGATATATTCTGCCCAGAAAGAGAAGAATAGTCAGCAATTCAAGATTCAAGGTAAAAACAAAAACAAAATTAACATTCAAATTTCAACAGCACACTGGTTATCCTGCAATAAGAGGCTTTTACCTGTGTTTCTGCTTTGGGGGAATCCGTGGGAGATAGGTTCTGTATATAGACAGAAGAGCCATTAGTTATATGCGATCAAGCTCACAGGCAAGCATTATTCAACTTGCAGAGGATGTTCACCAAAAAAAAAAAAAAAAGATTCTAAGCAGCCACCAGTCATCCTACATTACGGAAACAAAAACTTTTACCTGTGTTTCTGCCTTGGGGGAATCTGAAGGAGATAT
>JACYFF010031955.1:13284997-13307555 GCA_017589665.1 Selenicereus undatus
CACCCAATTTACCCACGAAAACAACAGGCCCTAAATCTCACATGATACTTTACAAATTATTAAAATTATGAAGGGGGTAGGTTGAAGTTGGCTGAAGTGGGTTGAAGTAGGTTGAAATATGTTGAAGTGGGTTGAAGTTGGTATTTTTTTTTCAAGTGGGTTGAAGTAGGTTGAAATGGGTTGAAGTAGATTAAAGTAGGTAATTGTGGATTGACCCACGAAAAGAACAGGCCCTAAAGTACACTTTTGATTGCATTTTTACATTCTCAAAGCTATCTTGTTATTATTTTTATATTTTATTTTATCTTTATTTTACTCAAGTTCTAGCTTCAATCTTTTTATTTTATTTACATCTATCTATCTTGTATTAAAAACAAAAGGTTTAAGAATGGCAAAAGTTTCACAATGAAAATAGTTTAATTCAAACAACATCATATAATATTTATTTTTTAGAATTGGATAAATTAAAATCATTAAATTTTGGACAGGTTCTACCAACAAGGACCCTTCAAATTAAAGGTGCTTTGTAAAAAGAACTGCGGTATTGGTACAAAGATCTCTCCTAGAGTTGCCAAAATCTCATTCTTATTATTTGAGGATCATAATCTTTTGTACTGCAGTCATGAGTTGAATACATTACCGAGTAAATTCTGTTAAAATTCTAGTTAATTATTAATTTTCATAAATTGTAATTAGCTTTTTCAAGTAATGCATCGGAACATGATAAGTAAATTGGGTCATCCATCTTCAATATCAGACCCCAAGACAACCTTGACAAGTACCTTGGTTGCACGATATTGAAGGGACCTAAAACAAAAATTATCTAGAATTAGTCAATCGAACAACTGATAAATTGCAAAGTTGGAAAGTAAGACAAATTTCAAAAGCGGGAAGAGAGACACTAATCCAAGCTAACATAGAATGCATGCTCATATAATGCAATGTTTTCAGCTATCCAAAAGAAAAAAATCGGCAGATAGATAAAATTATAGAAATTTCTTTGGAAAAAATCCAATAATAACAAATGTTTTCCTATAGTGTTTTGGGGCTAGATTTGGCAACCCAAGGATGCAGGGGGCTCGGGCTAAGAAAAATGGAAGCAATTACAGTGTATTCATGAGCAAATTAACTTGGAAGTTGTTCCATAACCAGAGTCTCTGGGAGAAACAAATGCTAGCAAAAACACCCAATTGATGAGGAAATTTTTCGCTATTAAATCCAAACAAAAATAAAATAAAATTGATTCTTAGGCTTGGAAATATATACTTAAAAATCATCATCAATTTCGCAAAGGAATTAACTAGAAAGTTGAAAATAGAACATAAATTTCTAAGTAGATAATTGGTGTACTAAAGATGGTTTACCTAATATGCTTAAAAGTATTTTATCGTTCCCTCATTGATACTTTCCTCATGGTATCAAGGTTTATCATAGGGAATAAAGAATGGGATGTTGCTAGACTTAACTCACTGGTGGATATTGTCATTTTACAGGTGATTCTCGTAATGTCTATACCTTATAATTCTATCCCTGATTCTATATATTGAAACTTTGGGCATGTTCATTATAAACATATTAAACCTGCTACCTATTCCAACCTACTCCAATCTGCTTCAACTTACTCAAACTTGCTAACTGCTAGTCAAACTTGATTCAATCTGCTCCAACCTACTCCAACCTACTCCAACCCACCGACAAACATGCTTCCCATAACTAATCAATCCTACTTTCTACTACTCCAACCTGCTATCCGCTTATGCAATATACTCATAACGAACAGACACTATTAGAAATAGTGAATTCACTATTAAGACAATGAACTGTGTTGCACATGGATTGGATCTCTAAATCCACCCTTGTAGGAGTACCCTTGTAGGAGTATACATGGATTTAGAACTTAGACATATGCCTAAGTTAAAAAAATTCTCTCTCGTCACTTTGTCAATGCTTCATTTCCCACTAGAGTAACTCCATTTAAAAGAGGTATGCTTATTGATTCTCTTTACCCTTTTTGTCAAACTGAGATTGAAGATGCAGGCCATTTGTTTCTACATTGTAATATTAATAAGAATATTTGGACTTTGGCAATTTCCCATAATTGATTAAACACCAATCTCCCGTTTAATCCACAACGTGATGTATTACAGATGCTTTCAAATGCTAGTTTTGTTACTCTTTCGATCAAATGGATAGAGTAGTTGCGCTGTTGTGGAGTAGAAGGAAAGCAAGAAATAGCTTGGTGTTTCGTAATGAAACATCTAATCTAGACAAAAGCCAAAAAAGTTAGCATGCGATGACACATTAGATACAAACTCACACAAAGAATTCATCTACCAAGTCCAATTCATTCAGTCGTCAATTACAAGAAGACATGCTTTGTAGCATGGAGAAAACCACTAAGAGAAAGTTCATCAAAATCAATTTTATTGAATCCAAAACATCACAAGGCGCAGCTAGGGGCTTCATCATATGCAATTGGAAAGGAAAATTCATTCACACAACAACATTCAAGTTGGAACCAACATCAATTTTGGTAGCAGAAGCAACAACTATGAAAAATGAAATTAAAGTTGCAGTGCAAGTAGGATTTACTAATATCCACATTGAAGGAGATAATAAAATACTCATACAAGTAGTTTAAGGTCATATTCTAGTGTCATGGAAATTCAAGTGCTAATACATGATACAAATACTTACCTTTAGTCATGTAACAATGTCTTATAGACTGGCCAAATTTGGATTTTTTTTTTTTACAGTCCACTACTATGTGGAATGAGGTCCTGCACAGAAAGTTGTTCTCTATACTTCACAAGAATAATCTAAAGAGAAGCGTTAAGATAAGGATTGCTTAAATTGTATCGCTTACCTTTTTTACCTTAAAAAAATACTACAACCAAACTTTATTGATGTTTGAGAGAAAGAAGAGTGGAACCCACCGTACACCATGCTGGTTGAAGTTAGTTATCGATCAAAAACATGTTGACGTATAGCCCAAAATTTTCTCATGTGTTCCCCGGAACACATGCTCTCATTGCTCATTTCTATGTATTTTTCATGCGTATATTTCTCATATATTAATTTTTGAATATATATTTGCTCATGTAACTCTTAGGAGTATGCGCTCCAATAAGTATGATGTATATATTGCCAAAAAATGTCTGCGGTGTGCCACCAATTGACCCTTTTGAGCCAATTTGATTTTTAAAGAAAAATTGACCTGATTTAAGGTGCACTAAAAAAAATGGAGGGATAGTTCTATTCATCCATTAATTTATATTCTCTTTTTTCTGCTGTATTGTAATTGCAAGGAAATTGTAACTATAATGAATTAAAAATTGTAAGAATTGTAATTATAAATAGCTATAAGTAGTTGCAAAAAGCTACTAAAAATATTAATTATAAATAGTTATAAAAAGATAAATATTTGTAAGGAATTATAAGAGCAAAAACAATGGTGAGCCAATTTTTGGCTCACCAGCTGGGCCCTACCACTGCCACATCAGCCATCTCTCTAACTTTTTACCTCACAATCCTCACTGTCTGCAATGGTTGGCTCATCACTTTCCCTCATCAAATAAAATAATACCTATAAACCCACACCCCAACACACAACTACTTTTTTAAAATCTAAAAAAAAACAAAATAACAATATAACCTAATAAAAACAAAAAAAAAGATAAAAGGGGAAGGGGAAGGCTCACGACAGGCAGCCGCTCGCCGGGCCGCTACCCCCTCCTCACCGCTACAAGTGACCAAGCCAGATTTTGGCTCCCTCGCCCTCTTTTCTTGCCCCGCGAGGCATCCATTGTGGATGCTCTAAGTGGCCGGATTCAAAAAGTTATAAAGAATTATGAGGTTGTAAGAAGAAGTTTAAAATTTAAAGCTAAAAAAGGGGTGTAATACAAGTATCATTAAGATGTTCTCATTTTTATTTGTACCTTTTAAAAAGTTATTATTTTGTTTTTTGTCCAAATTTTCTTTTAATCTTTCTAAATAATATAAGAAGTGAAATGACTATTTTCTCCTCTCGTCCTCCAAAATTAAACATGAAAAGCCACATGTCTACTATGTGCCCAAATATCTATTTTAAACCAAGGTTACCAGAATCGAACCGGTTGGTGAACCGATGAAGCTAGCGGTTCGATGGTTCAATTGGCCTGACCGATTGGATCAGATTAAATCGGTTGACCCGAATTTCATAAACTATAAGCAAATATATTACATGTAGATAAAAATATTAGCAATTTTATGATAGTAATGTTATAGTATGTTCACTTTTGACTAAAAAAAGAAACAAATGCCATTGTTTATTTCCAATTATATTATTACATTTTTAGTATATTATCATGCTCTAATTATATAATCCAAAATTGTATCCTAACACAATAAAGGAGCTGGACTGAGATTATAAAACCATTATGATAAAGAATGCAACACAAGGGGCTGTTGGAGGAGTTGGTTTGCTGAAGCCTGAAGCAAATTATGGTGTTGTGGAAGTGTAGTGTCGTGGGTTCAATTCTTAGGGCATGCAATTTCTGAAAATTTGACGGTAGTAGATATTAGCACACTAATTAAATAATTAGGATATCCTTTCAATTGAAAAGTGATACCTCACTCAGACGAGTAAATGCCCAAACATTGGAATCTGTGTAAATAGGCTGCATAATGTCATGGGATACAGAGCATATAGGCAGCAATAAATGAAGAGTCAAACCTTTTTACTGTGCTTATCTGAAACAAGATAGATACAAACACAGGGTATTGAAGAGACCTCGGTTAATGTGCAGCCTCTCCCTCTTCCTCTCTCCCTCTCTACCCACTGTCATCATTATTTTTTTTTTAAAAAGCCACGGTCCCTCTCCCAGTCTCCTTCCATTCTATTCTCTCTCTCCTTATGCCAAGTTGGCTCCCACTGCCACAGGAGAGAGAGGTCTGTCTGGGACGCCGGCATGAACGTACTAGGTCGCGATCCACCGTGATTTGGATCGTCTTTGACCCACGTTCTGGGACGCACGAACCGGTTCGCGGTTCCAGGGGACGACCCGCGAACCAGGTAACTATGGATTTGACAAAGGTCGACTACATTTACTTTAGTGTTGGCTAGTATTTTTAAGACAAACTTATTGATCCAATCAATAAAAGGTGTGGTCACCCAAAAAATAAAGGAACATTGGATGCGGATAAAACATTAGACGAAAATATCGCATTTTTTTTTTGGATACCAATAGTCTGACATTTAAAGGTGGTTTTTTTAATAAACCGGAGTTGATATTTAGACACTTTAGCTTGCTTGAAAGCTAACATGTCGAACAATTTTGACAAAGGTATGATAGTGGGACTAAATAACTTAATCTGAACTTAATTTTGAATTTTTTATCATGATAATTTGAAGTTAATCTTGGGTTCAGATTATTATAAGATTTGTTAATTTTCAGTTTCTGTTAGAAAATAAAAAGATAAACTAATAAATCCCACCACCATAACCATCTTATACATAAGCTTTTCGTTAAGTCAAAAGACTCGAAATCAATCGCAAATTATTAAAAAAACTACCCCTACAAGTCAAATTATTGGCGTCCAAGAAATGAGGTTGCTATATTTTTATCTAATACCCCAAAGATTGAATTATTTATATCGCTCCAAAAATAAGGCGACAAAATATGAAATTAACCCGAATAGAATTTGAATTGAACAACCTCACATCCCGACATCTTGTTACTTAGATCTAACAAATATTCGGCCTATAGACAAAATTATGACTTATTACATTTGCCACTGACCAGGTAAATGACATCTCTCCCACAAGGCGCACTCGCACTGAGAATTTAGAATTACTGAAGACATTGCTCAAGGCAGGTTTTGTTAAAATCACCCCAATCAAAGTTCAATATATCCTACTGCCTGCATACCAAACTTACCATTCGTTTAATTTTCAGAAATTTCCACAAGCTCTCAGAGATTCCAACTTGCATTGTTTACAAGTTTGGATTGAACCCAGAGAACACAACAAGATTTCATCACTGATTCTCAAAACAATCACGAAAAGAAAAAACAGGCCTGTGTCACATTTATGGAGAGAATCCAACCCAGAAAGCTAAGATATGCTAGGAATAGAAGCAAACTAAACCTACCTCAGTTATGCAGCAGGAATAATGATGGCAACAAGACTACAGGAGTGTTGGCTACCTTTGACATCAAAGCTTATACCTTCAAACAGAAAGAGTATATAAATTAGTTGGGAAATTGCCCCGATCAATGCACCTTTTACAAGAAACAACATGCTCTTGTTGGAACTATAACAAGCGCAAACACTTCAAACAACTTATATCACTTAACCACCAGATATAGGCCTAGAGCTTAGATCTGAGAGGTCTGTAAAATCAAACAGAATACACAATGAGAGATAAGATCAGAATCGACTTCACCAATTTCACCTATTGTAATTTCTCAGGGTTGTTTCACTTATTTTATGGTCCATCATCTAATAAAGTCAAAAACTTGGTCAGAAGACTAGCATATATAATTAATCACAAGAGCAAAACATCATTATAGACATCAGACATGACCTACAGAAGCTTAGCATCCATTCACAGAAATCATAAGCACCAGTTTTAATAGCTATTTTAGGCAAAAAGAGGATATAGCCATCAATAGTTATTATGAGTATATCAAAGGCGTTCACAGACGACATATAAGCCCCTCACGTGAAAAATATAGAGATTAGAGACCTTATCATGATGAAACATATAAGATTATAGAAGGAATCATTGCACCTGTAGTCCATTCAAGCAATTTAAAATGATCGATCTCAACTTACAAACCAAAGAAACACGGCCTGTGTGCCTAAGACATTTCTTGAACACTGTTCATATGAATCATATTGTCAACAGATGGTTATCTTCATTATCAACTTTGAGATTTAAAACGTACATCAAGAATTGATAATTCACCTTTTAACGTCTGCATTCAAATGTTCCATCCACAAACAGTGGTTTAGAGCTCCGAATTACCTGTTGCATTTAATCATAGTGTAAATATAATCAGCAACTGCAAAGAGCTTTATATCTCCTTTCTTTCAGTAATATTACACTCTGGGCAGAAGATGAAAATCAACTTACGGAAAGTTAAGAAAAAACAAATTATGAGGACTTGATGACCTAACAAGGATTGTCAAAATTGGTGCACCAGAGCAGATTTGAACATGCATATCTAGCTGTCTCAATGTATCAGAGGTTAGGGGGAAGTAGAAGAGCTAAACTGTTAAAGATAGCAGACATTCACATAAAAACAACAATAAAACCATATCCTCTGTCAATCATGGAACTTCTGTACAATCATATCCTTCTTCTGTGCAATCCCACCCAATTGACGGCAACAAGAATCCACTCGATGCAATTGCTAGATCAATTTCAGATTGATCTGGCTTTTGGGGGGTTCTAACATGCAAATTTTAACCAAGCAACTGTGCATTATGGTCTGGACTATTGATGCCCCAACAAACAGCATGTTGCAACTTGCCTTTTTCAATGGATCAGTACGTAATACATATGCAAATGTTGCATGCAGTACACAGTACTAAACAAAAATTGTTATGTGTGTATATTTTCCATGCCAGACACTAGCAGAGAAGTACTATGCATAGCGCAGCTGCAGAACAAAACAGAAATCTAATGCAGATATCAGCAAATGATACCAGGTTAAAACTGCAAGGTATACCCAGCTACTCAAAATGATGATCAAAACCTGAATGTAGGAGTAAGCAGCTAGCTCAACCAAACATATCCATGTGTCAGTGGCCATATCTCCAAACTCTGCCATTTAGGCACTCAATGACTCAAATAAGAAAGCATGCTTCCTTCCATAGATGAAGATGTTCAACCCAGCATACTACTAAGGACACAAGTTGCTTTTCTTGGGAGCCATTCTTAACTCCACTCTTAAGCTTTAGGACTGTTGCAGACTTGCAGACAAGGGTGCATAAGCTGAGGCCAATTGATACAGATAACAGAAAAACTTCTGTAGTTAGAACTGTGCACACTTCATGGAGCTCACACCATGATGTAATAAATGTTCTCTCAAGTCAGAGACACGGGTGTCTCTAAACCTCTTTGAGCTGCAAGCCTCAGAATAACGAATTAGCTAACTGATCCTGGCTCATCCAATCACTCAAACTCAAAAAGGTATGTCAGGAATGGGTCCATGGTCGAGCCACTGTATCTTCCTCAACCAGTCACAATCCTCATCAATCATGCAAGCAACTACTAAAAATCAATTGCATGTTAAGGAAAATGAGATATATATAATGGGAAAGATAATCAAATGGAATACTTTCTTGCGCGTCATGATGCCGTCATCTAAGGGATTAGGCCAGTATGTTTCGCTCTAGATATGCATTGTGCTCTATACCTACCAAGTTGCCAAGATCCCACATCATGCCGGAATGTCATCCAAAACAGTTAGCATCTTCCGCCACTTGCTGACATCAAGTCAAAAGCCACATAGCTGCAAAGAATTCAACAAATCAAAGACCTACTTAAACAAGAAACAGGAAGATATGCATTAACCGAAATGACGAAAGCCCAGTTTCTCTAGTTGAAAAGCCAGGCTGAGAACGAAACTGCCAGACGGATGTTACACGAAATGATGAAAAGAGAGTCGAGTATCTTTGAGCATCTGAATTCTAAAGATCATCCTGAAGGCCAGCAAGACTTCACTGGAATTTAAATGGTTATTCAGCAATTGGAGCTAGACATCAGCGTCAAAACCACGCAAATGGATTGCTAGGAGACCAAACTCAGGATAATAAGTGGCCATTCAGGAAGGTGAAAACACAAGGACAATGACACACTTTTAGTCATCAACAAACGCAAACTTTAGGATATACTGAAGACCTGGATTTAATGCTAGCAAAGGTTCTTTTTCTTCTATCTCCCTTGCTTGCAATTGCACCTATAAGAACTTAAGCTGTTATCCAGGGTGCAAATCAAGAGATATCAAAATATCTTCCAGAAATAGACTAACTACTCCACTTCATTGTTCTGTCAGTTTTAGATATATTGCCCTATGACATTAATAGAGCACAATTGACACACAAATTTTTCACTAAACAATGCAGGATAGCAGAATTGCTCTTCATTCGGTCCATTCTGTACACTGTTTGCTTTACACAGTATGTGTGCGGTCAACTTTGAGGAAGAAGGAAAATCATTCTCATTGTTTCCCACTTTTTTGATTATGAAAAAAACAGAAGAAGAAAGGAAGTTTGATACGATAAGTAATCACTAAACAGTATATAGCAGTTCAAGAAAACAATTGGTTTCAGGAAAGGAACGTCCTCCAGCCACTGCCACCCCATGCCAAATGGACTGTATCTTCTGCTACAGTTCTACATACCTGAGACCAATTAGGGAATGGACAACAG
The DNA here is from genome assembly GCA_017589665.1 of Selenicereus undatus. NCBI lineage: Eukaryota > Viridiplantae > Streptophyta > Magnoliopsida > Caryophyllales > Cactaceae > Selenicereus > Selenicereus undatus. The sequence goes on from JACYFF010031955.1 coordinate 13,294,419, forward strand.
TAAAAACCATCTAACCTACAAAGTCCACATTTACTTTCTCCATGCTTGCCACCTGTCTTTAGTTTATTATAGAGCTATGGCCGGTACTCCTATGGAAGCAGAATTTTTACCTTTGTATCTCCTCCTAAAAACCATAACCAAGGTCCAGATGCCAAGTGGCTAGCTAAAGGTGAAGGCAATGCATAAAACCGATGCCTTTGCCCCAAACATCATCGATATGTGATATGCTTGCCTTATCAGTGCATTGAACTTTAACTGTGAATATCTTCCTAAATTCAAATCAAAGGCAACCGTATCAAAATCTGTAAACACAGAGCATTAAAGGAACAAGGCATAACACTTCTGCAGATCCAACGAGTCCTGCCTAGCACCTTCATATTTACACCACATACACAATAACTTCAAGGCTGTTTAATTGACTAAAACAACTTGGAAATCTACTCCGACGAAATAGGGATTAAACATTAGATTCATATCACCATGAGGCAAGCAAAAGGTCCCAGTAGCATGAAATACATATACGCATATACACACATGCTCGTGCACGCGACTTATATATGTGAATACCTGCTCGACCCCAAACTTCAGATCTGTCTGGTTTGCACCTTGATCACATTGAAGCTTCATCCGTATATAATCATTAGGACTCCTTTAGGAATGCAATTGTCTAAAGCTGCATAAAACAGTATATGCAGTGAAGCAAATAGACTCGAGTTTTGATCAGTTAACTATTCTCCTCTATAAATTATTTTTGGAAAAATAAGATACTTAACAAGCAGACCTATCTTTGAAAAAAAGCCTCTAATTCACTGAGTCCAGAGAAATATATGGAAAAGCATTCGACAGCACTAGCCATTATCTAGGTGGACTAGAGAACTTAGCCAATTTAAATACACATGAGTCCAACATGTCTTCACAAATCACATAGATAATTTCTTAACTAATTGAAACGAAATGAAGTTCTTGCCATATATAGTTACAGATACAACATATGTTAGTGCTGCAAAATGCAACCTTCATAAGGTAACCAGAAAAGTTTCAACATTGAATGCATAATTGCTGCCATCTTGGATGATACATCAACCAAAAACAGAAAACACTCAACCTTCTTCAGTTTCATGTATCGCTTCCATGTTATCTTCTTTGTAGACACCAAGTGGGGACCCATGCACTGAAAGAAGCATCTCCCCAGGTTTCGGCAATCTCAGGGTTTTGGGTGTTGTCCCTACTGACAATCTCTGGCTATTAACCCCCGGAGTCTGAAGACCTTCTGGCAACCCAAGCATCAGATTATTGAGTGACTCCTGGGACATATAATTCCCCGTACGGAGATCATCACCACCCACAAAGCCAGTTTTTATAGTGTCAGCTGAAAATTGATATCCGCCAAAGGATTCCCTAGCAGCTGAACAGGAAGGAAAAGCCATACTCATACGGTGAAGAAGGGAAGCATGGATATCCCTTTCAGCAGCAGTATACATGGACAAATTACCATCTTCATCCTTCCATCGTAACTCAAAGTGCTCATCACCATTCCTAACCACCGCAACATTTGGAAGATTGTCCTTAAAAAACTGCAGTACAGGGATCCGTAGTTGTTCCTCAGTGAAGTTTGAGCGAAGCAAGCGCAGCCCAGTAAGCAGATGCTCAACCTGTATGTCAGAAATAGCTTTGACGGCAGCAATCTGGCGTTCAAGTTCCTGGTCTGTGGATGACCCTCCATTCTTTTCCGGTTGTGTTTGCTGTCCATCAGTGCCCGTAGCATCATCATGTGATACGCAAGGCTGATTACCCGTCCTCTTAACCCTTCGCTTAGCCATTTAAGAAAACCAATTTGCTTTACACAACCAGCAGTTCAACTGCTATCATAAAATTGGAAATTGAAGAGTTCTGCTTTGCAAAGCAATCCAACATACAACAATAATAGAAGAGACTATGGTTGAGAGTAGTAAGGCTATGGCTCATTAACCACAGCGCATGACAATTCGGCCTGCATAAGCACAATAAACCCTTTTAAGCTCCCCATTTTCACAATCAATACGAAGAACTGCTACGTTCAGAATGTTACAAAACCCAATCCTGATCTAACCTATGCATGAATTTCACAAAATCAAGCTAAAAAACCGAAACATATAACTGCAAATCCGTACAATACAAAACGCTAATTCCAAAAGTAACTTAAAAGCTTCAGAATCAAACTAACTGACCTTGAATTCGAATCCAGTAATGAAGAAAAATTTGAAACGAAAACTGAAGAAAATGAGACTGAAGGAGAAATCGCACCTGCGCAGCCACAAGATGCAACCATTGGAGTGATTCAATCGCAGTATACTAGTCAGCGCAGGCACAGATAGGCGGCGTTAGATGGCTGGGTGGATCCGTGAGGATGCGAGGAAGAGAGAGAGTGAAGTGTTCTGAGGTGAGGATTGAAGTCGAAGATGAGAGACCAGAGACGTTCTAATTCAAAATTTTGAGAGAAACGGCGGACTTGGGAGTTCGGACCAGTGCGGTGGTACTGCTACTAACACTGGGTAGTGGACTGCTTGAAAGTTGTGACTGTTTTACCTAAATTGTCCCTCCTTTTTTGTTCCTCTTTTGAAAAAAATAAAGGGAGCGTTTGGTAAATAATTTTTTTTTAAAAAATTGTTAAAAAGAGTTTTTTAAATTAAAATTAGCTATTTGATTAAGTAAAAAGCTAATTTTAGTATTTAATAAAAAGATTTTTTAGAAGAGCTTTAAGCTAATTTGAAAAGGCTAATTATATGAGCTTTTTTGAATAGTTTTTTTGAAGAATTAACTTTTTGTCTCACAAATTTATGAGAAACAACTAATTTTGACCAAATAGTTTTTCAACAAACAGCTAATTCAAATAACTAATATAAACAATTAACTCAAACAATTAACAACTAACAGTTATTTGTCAAATATGACCAACTAACAGCTAAAATAAACAAACAACTAACATGTTTTTTGATAAGCATTATCAAAACTAAATCAAATAAATAAGACTCAAACCCTAACTATATAATATCTCAAGTTCAATTTACCATCCCCCATTTTATCTCTTTGTCGATTGGGCTCCTTTAATGCACATAACATATGTGAAGGATATAGATTCTAAATTCAAATCCAAATCCAAATTCAAATTCATACCTTAAATACCTTAGAAGTTCAGTGCTTGGTGAAATAGAGGGTTTAATATATGAATTTTTTTCCTAAATTATAAAGATACTATTTTTGCTTTAAAAATCATTAATCACCTACTACTCCATAAAAAAAAAAATTTAAAGATATTTTACTTTAACCTACCATAATATAATCTAATAAAATAATCTAAACTTGTGCTTTTGAACTGTCCAAACTATGGACATATGAATGAGACAAGCTTGAAACTCCAAATTGCGCTGGGCCGGGCCGGGCAATTCCTCCGATTCAGAAGCCCAAATTCTCACAAAGTTCGTTTAAATAAATTTGAATTTGAATTTCTATGACCGACGAATAAAGGAAAAAAGAAAAAGAAAGCAGGAAAAGGGGTGGGGGGGGGGGGGGGAAGAAGGAAAAGATGCCCGTATAAGAAATACGAACGAACATTCCATTGCACCCAGAAATTCACTTTCGCAAGACAAAAATTAACTTTTGGGGTCCTCAGTCCTCTCTACTCACGGCTGCATTGGTTCGTTGATTTCTATTTCAATCTGCTCTCATCAGGTACGCCAATTTTCTCTCTCCTTCGCGTCAATTATTTTGTTCCCCTTTTTTCGCCCTCTTTAGAAAGCATTTAAATCGAGGTTTCCTGTTTAGTTTTACCCTTTTTCATCCATACTTGCTGCCCCACTTTGCATTATGTTTCGTTTTACGTGATTCGCCTTATTACTTTGCTAAAGTTTGCGTTTTGTGAGTGGGGTAATTCGTGCTTTTTGATGGGCTGGTGATTTTTGGGCATTTTGGTGAAATCTTTTCTTCTGGGCTAGCTGAATTGGGGTATGCTAGTAATGGGTTGTTCTTGAATTTGGGTTTGATTGGTTGGATAATTTCTGTTAAACTTAGATAAATGAGCTTAGGGTTGTAACTTATTTACTGTTGCTTTAATCGTTTGATTTTGATTTCCTTTTGCTGTTTAATTTTTGGATTGAGATCTGGAGGGTTTTTGCTTTAACTTGGACTGATGCAGATGGTTGAAGGCTGATCAGATGCATGTATTTGTTTGTTGCTGGAAACTGATCGGAAATAACCAGGCTTATAATAAGAAAAATGATTGAGCCTAATCTAGGGTTTTTTGATCGGCAATAACTAGGCTTATAAAAAAACATATGATTGAGCCTAATCTTGGGTTTTCTTCTTATTTTCTTCAGTTGCTTGATCTTTTTATTTAGTCTGGTTTTCTTGTTAGAGATAACTGATCTCTTTACGGGCCTCCATATAATTGTAGGCTGATTGCAAAACTAGCTTATTTGGAAAGACTGATGTATTGCCAAACTTAGACAACAATATGCTCATCCTGAGTTACTTGAAGTGCCTATATATAAATAACAAATCGGTATTGTTTGGGAATGATCGATCATTTGTTTTTGGCATATTTGGCAGTGATATTGTATATTCTTACTTTATTAGGTTGATTTGTTGTGTAAAATGCTAAGATGATCAATCTTTAATATTCCTGTTCAGTGTTTCTTGTCGCCATTCTGGTTTTGCAGTATTAATAATACGGTCTTTGCTTGGTGTGATTCTCATATGATTTATCCAGTAGATCCTGCTTGATATAGAAGTAGTGGATCAAAATTTTAATTGCTTTTATTTAGCTTGATTGTGTCTAAGTATACTAAAAAAAAATATGTAAAATACTGAGTATTTGCCTTATTAAAAGTTGGTCTCTTTCCACATCTCTGCCAGTCAACAGATTGGGAGGGTAGGGTGGACTGGCTTGGAGCATGATCGTCCCTAAGTGTAAGGATGAAAAGCATGGACTCAGCAGATTCGGATGAGGACTATTTGGCAGGAGTAGATGAAGTAGATGAAAGGTTTGATGAATTGGACTCCTTGGTAGCAGATTCTTCTGAAGAAGATAGTTCTTATGAGGATGACGAAGAAGAAGAGGAGGAGGAGGATGCAAGAGACGAAGAGTGGAGAACGGTTGTAAAGCCAAGGGCTCGAAATTTGGCGACACGATCCAAGAGAAATATGGTAAAAAGGGAGGAGGATGAAGAAGAGTCGGACAAAGGAGACGAAGAGTGGCACAATGGTGTTAAGTCAAGGTCTCAAAAAGGACATACAAGATCTGGAAAAAACAGGCTGAAGAGGGAGGTGGAAGAGGAGGATGAAGGAGGGTGGAGAACCGTTGTAAAGCCAAGGGTTCAAATGGGATTTACCAGGTCTAGGAAGAACGGATTAAAAAAGCCAAAGAAAAGAAGAAAAGTAACAGCTACTGATAGTGAAGACACGGATGATAACGATGAGGATTTTATACTAGATGACTTCGACTTTTTGGAGGAGGATGAAGAGGGCCCATTCCCAAGAGCTAACAAAAAAAGAGGGAGGACCACCTTGAAGAGGAATAGTTCTATGACAAGCCAAAGAAGAAAAAGAAGTGTGAAGACTGTACAGGAACCACCTAAAAAAAGAAGTAAAAAGACAAGGAGTTTGAAGAGGAAAGTTGAGTGTGTTGATGATGAGGACTTTACTGATAAGTGTCCTGCTTTAAGGACTAGGGGCAAGAAGAAACCTGTGCATAGAAACACAAGAGTGGCTGATGGATCAGATTCTGACATTTTGTCTGACTCATCTGACTATGAATTCACTATATCTGAAGAGGAACGGGAACAAGTCAGTAGATTCAATGAGATCAGCAGAAGCTTGAAAACAAACTTAAGAAGTTCAAGAAGAATTCAGGAAGATGAAGCTCTTTGTAAGGCTAGAAATTCTCTTGTCAGAAAGGGCAAAGAGAAGGCAGAAGAGACAAAGAATGATGTGGGAAACTCTGTCTGCGGCATCTGCTTAACAGAAGAGGGAAAGAAAAGTATCCGTGGAACACTAAACTGTTGCAACCATTATTTCTGTTTTGCTTGCATTATGGAGTGGTCAAAGGTGGAATCTCGCTGCCCAGTATGCAAACGGAGGTTTGCCACAATCAGCAAACCTGCAAGATGCGTCAAAGGGTTTGATCTAAGAAATGTGGTTATACAAGTTCCCGAGCGCAATCAGGTACTGCTTGCTGGTGTTCTAATATCCCTTGAACATGCAGAATCAGGCTTGTTTTCTTGCTTTATCAGTTTGTGGATTGTTGCCTATAGACCTTTTTTGTTTCCTTTTGTTGGGGGCAGCATCTCCTTGTTTGTGCATTTTATTGATTTAGCTTAGGTGTTTCCGTTGCACACAGGTGTATCAACCTTCTGAAGAGGAATTAAGAGAATTTCTGAATCCTTATGATTATGTTTTTTGTACGGAGTGCCATCAAGGTGGGGATGATGCCCTCATGCTACTATGTGATCTCTGTGATTCTCCTGCCCACACATATTGCGTTGGTCTTGGAAGAGAAGTGCCTGAAGGCAATTGGTATTGTGATAGTTGCAGACCAGCTGCTCTTGGGTCATCACATTCTCAGACACAAGTTCTCACCCCTGATCGAACAGCAAGTGCTACTGCCTCTGACAGACCATCTACATATGAAAATATGGCAGAAATAGACCTTAATGTAACAATTCCTGAAACACCCATCAGTCAGGAAAATGGGTTCCTCTCTTCTCCAAGATACTCTGGTGGAGGTTCTCAAGCGTTTTCTCCGGTTTCCAGAATAGGTGTATCTACTGTATCAGGAAGAAGAAGAAGGATACGAAGTCGAATATGGAACATGCTATCTGAAAGAGCAAGCCAAGCTCAGCAAGTGGATTTAAGTTCTCCACACCCATTATTGGACAGAGTTAATTCCACATTCCAACAAAGCCAAACAACTGATGTAGGGACCTCTCATCATGGTAATCATGTAGATAGATTGCATGAAAATTCTTCCTACAACGAACAAAACACGGATTTATTTACCGGGAGGATGGCACAGATGGCAGGGCATTTGGTTCAAGCCTCGACTTCTACAAATGGCTCAGTTCGACCTTGCTCCACCAGATCAGTCGTGGGTCCTGGGTCTGGTGTGCGTCCCTCACATAAGAGGAACGAGGACCATGTGAATGTATTGAGACAACAAGTGCACTTAGTGGTGAGATGTGAATTGAAGAGCTTGTCCCGGGACATGAGCTTGGGTGAGTTCATTTTATGTTCTTTGCATCCATACCACATTCTAGCTTGTGACTGCAGACTGTTTTCTCTGGAATTGGCACTCTGTCTTCTGGCATTTTGTTTGGCTTTTGCCAAGCTGCTGTCGCTGTCAGAATGTATGCCCCTTGACTTTTTGATGCGTCTCTAGGCGACCCGTAGAGGTCTGTATCTTGATTGCTTGCACATGTCCATGTAGTGTGCCCTTGACGGTCCACAATGCATATGCTGGGTTTGATTTATATTTCACGTTTTGGCCAAAGAACAGTAAGGAACAATCTTTGTTGCAGGCCATGACGCTTATGCAGAAATTTCAAGGAGATCCGTGGACACCGTTATGGCAGCATGTGGGCTAGAGCCCCGCAGAAGTGATGTCTATGAAGCACAAGTACCCATTTGCTTACACGTTGAGAGGTCAGGCTATGCAGAGAGCTGTCCAATGAGTGGCTGCTGCTCGACTTGTTTTCAGAATTTTGTGAAAGATGTTGTGAGGAGAATCATGGACATAACATTAGGACCTCATCAGCTTCTTTTTAGGCATTGATTGACGCTGAGAAGGTGTCGAGGGCGTCAGGGCACCTTTTTTTTGTTTTTTTTTGGGGGCGGGGCCCCCCCCGCCGGTGTTCTTGTCACTTTGCACATATACTTGGATGCTCATTGCTGTTTATTTGTAGGAACACTTGTAACTACTATTCAACATCTCCATTTTTATGTTCTATCATCATTGAGATTCAGTTTACCCTCCACAGCCAATGCTATGTTTCTGCACTTTTTTATTTAAATTCAGCCAGTGTTGGTAGTCATTAAGTACATCTTGCTCCTTGGAATGGGGTTCTTCGCGTACTAGGGTGAGACTGCCTGGATTCGAATTTTCCAAAATGCCATGAAAAGACTACCACATTAGGAGTTCTTGTTGTAAGTCATTTTGAAAAATTTTCGATCAATCGTTCTTTAAGTTGAGGAATCTACCAAAACAATTTTACATTATTTGAAGTCCATGTCGACAAAGCCATTATTTTTTGCCTGCGGATTGTGGTACTTTTCTTCTTCAATTTCATTAAGGAGCTTGCGCTCCAACTGTTTAATCATTATTATCAGTTTCATTAAGGAGCTTGTGCTCCAACTGTTTGATCATTATTATCTATTGGAGATGTCGACAGAGCCATTATTTTTTGCCAGTGGATTGTGATACTTTTCTCCTTCAGTTTCATTAAGGAACTTGTGCTCCAACTGTTTGATCATTATTATGTATTGGAGTAGTGACATCGAATCAAATCAAGAGGAGGGAACCAAACACAAGTATTCTTACGTTAAATCTTTCCTGATAGGCCCCACATTTGAAACATGTGTGGCTAACTGAGCCACATCCTAAGGAACAACAGAAGAGGATACTCTCTACACACAAGAAGAACCCCTGCAAAATAGACAAGGATAGGATAAATAAACGAAGACCCTACATGGAGCCAGAAATATCACTTGAAAACAACATAAAATTCCATTCGGCAAGCACATTGACTGGCAATGACATAAACTGGAACTGAAACTGAAACTGACGCAATCCAGTTGTAATTTGTAACGCGACCCTGCAGGATAGTCACATTGTGATGGTGTGGTTTTCCTTCAGGGGAAAAGGGAACTTCTGAATCCCTGCAACTCTCCAAATGAGAGGCAGAGAGAAGTGATGAAGCAAATGTTGATTTTGTTCATACTAATCTATAGATTACCCGAGGATAACGAAAATTATAGTAACAGATTACATCTGTTTCAACAACCAGCAAGAAGATTTGACAGGCCATCATAAATTACATTTATTCCTACATATCATTATTCTACTCATCCATTTGATACAAACACAAACCGACCTCACTGCTCCCCAATAGTCCCTTGTCTCAAACCCACAGCATGCACAGAACATCTTCATAATGTGTCATCCAACATGGTGGACAACAGCAAGCCATGTATGAATTCAGATCTTCTCGCTCTCTCCTCTTGATCCTTGATCGACAAGGGAGATGATTGCCCATTCCTGTCACCACCGAGGTAAATCAGATTCAACTTACCAATTCAGTTGTGAAAATCTGTGATTGATTTGCAGTGTATATAGGCAGCCAAGAGAATCAATATATATTTTTCTGTCATTCCAAGAGCCTATGTTAGTTTGATGTTTGATTTGACGGTTTGACCTAGAGTACTAACGCCAGAGACTACATTCTGACATGGGCAAGGACAGTTGAAACTTCATCTTAGACCAAAACATGCAAATTTGTCAAACCCTGTAATATACCAGGACCTATACGAGTGATGAGTCTCAAGTGACACAACCAAGATTACTACCAAATGAAATGTTCAAATGGTCCTCCCATAATCACAAACATGTTGGCCAAAATTCTAATGAGGTTAATTTCTCTAGTAGTACAGCAAGCATTTTTTTTCCTCTTTGACACTTCCAGAAGACAAGCAATAAGAGGGAGAGAAATTAAGAATCAGTTTGCCATGAGCCTCCGGCTTTGGAAGTATCCAAGACATTATGCCATAAATGCTTTAGCAGCAAGGACAGTGCCATCAGGTTATCAAACTTTGGAATTTTGCACATGAGAGAGAAAATAGCCTCTATCTCACACGATGACTCAACCAAATCTGCCATCTAGGTGGCCTGAAAATTTCCGAATTTAGCGAAACGCCAAGTCAACGGAACCAACTCGATATGATCATCTGACATTGGATATTATAACTTCCAATACTAATGTGCCACAATCCAATCTCCGCCCCCCACACCAAAATGCTAAAAAACAAAAAAGCATGTTCATATTAGTATAATAATGCAACAGCAGGAGAGACTCAAGTCAGTAATACTCTTAAACCAAAATCCACATGTAGACAACACATAGAAAGCGACTAAAAAAAATGAAGTGACTGGCACATGGCCAAGAATTAAACCAAATGAATAAATAAATGAATAATACATAGAAGATACACAAAAAGGGGTAGAATAACTAGGCTCTCATCAAATTGGACAAGCCTAGGCATCCACAGCATAATATGTCGCTCTTTCATGCTAGGTGGCAGTTCCAATCACAGCAGCCTCTTCACCCCATCCAACCCTCCCAAGAACGCCTCTTTTTATCTTAAATGAATCTTCAAAGCTCAAACATGCATACGTATACCTAAATCTTTCAGCTCATTGGTGCATACCTAGATCACAGATTAGGGACCCGGTTTCCACCCTTTTCATGTATTTTTGTTCAGAGGGTAAACGATGTCGCAGACACACCAAGGACATAAAACAAATAACACAACAGAGGAGTTTATCATTGTCCTAGCATATCACACGAGCCAACATGTCAACAACAACAACAAACTCCCAATGTGGGTCCCGCTTTCGCGGGGTCTGGGGAGATCCAGTTGTAGGCAACCTTACCTCCACCAGTATTCCTACCTATAGAGAGGTTGATTCCAAAAGACCCACAAAATAGTTTTGTGAAAAAGGTTTGAAGGGAAAAACGATTGTAGAAGCCATTTACCGGACAAGAGGAAGAGAAAGAGGATGAGAAAAGGTTCCGGATGGCAAATAAAGAGAGAGCGGATACATAGAAAATAAATGGATACGAGCGGATACGAGCCAACATGTCAAGAAGTAGAAATATTGAATAGGCAATCAATGGATAAAAACCTACGGGGTTCAAACTCAGCACTCTAAGAACCAACACCCAAAGTCCAAGTTCAAAGGCAAACCAAACATATTAGACATTTGAATTAAATTCGAAACCTTAGTTTTAAAAACTGTGAAGCACATTGAGGCACGAAAGGCCCTAAGGTATGAGGCACGAGCCTCGCGCCTCAAGGATCCAAGACGCACATTGTTGTAAAATGCTTAAAAAACCACATCTCGCATGGAGAAACTGTTGAATTTGCAATCATATAGCAAACAAAAAGTGGCCTTAACTAGGTACATTTTATTAGAAATGAAATTTGCTTGTATAAACACTTTATGAATTTCCAAAAGGAATAAATTAATAAAAATGAAAAATCAGAAACAAGGAAAGTTTAGCTGCGGCTGCATGAGAAGGTAATTTTCTCGATTAACTTTCCAGATTTTATTATAGTATCTTTCTCATGTATAAAGTAAAAAGACTACACCCCAAATTTTTTTTTACAAAGAAAAATTAAAGAAGAGGGCCTAATTGAATATCTGAAATTACCCGTCCCCTTTCAATCCCTTTACCTGCCGCCACCCCCCCCCCCAGGTTAGCAACCGGTGAAGTTTGGCCACCCCAAAATTACAGGAAAAGAAGGTCAGCCATGTTCGTCTTCATTGGAACACCATACAAGCTTCAACCATAGGCAGACACTCACAACGAAAATTAGGGTTTTAGGATTAGGGCTCTTCACTTTAGGGCTAAATATGGACTAATCCATGCAATTCAAAGAGCGATTTTACTTTAAATTGCATTATGTGACTAAGGTATGTCTCAATTTGAAGAAATTGTGTGCTTTCATTGTAGGTGCTTTCTTCCCTCTCATCCCCATGGCCTTTTTCCATAAGGCGCATAAGCGCTTCACACAATCACACCTAGCCTGAGGCACACAAAATCGCTTGCCTTGCCTAGCCTCACCACCTAGGAGGTGCTGAAGTATTTTCCTCAGGTATAGACGCACGTCATATGCGATTTTTTTAAAACTAAGGCTCGATTCATCCCTATTCCTACTTATTCTCTAAAAGGTTTATTCCTCGTGGATTACTTGGTTTCTGAGGTTGTCTCCGTTTGTGTGCATGAGCAAAAAACATCTGTACCTAAGCAGAACTTAATTGGCCAACACATATTCATTGCAACGCCTAAGAGCTGTCTAATGTAACCTATCTTTAAGAAAAAATTGGTTGCAATGCTACTAAGAACTTTAAGGCCAGTTATCCAGTTTTGTCACCTGCATGAATAGGATGAATAATGTCCATAATGGGTTCTTGATTAGGTTGCATGACAATTTTGAGGTATTTCAAGCTTTCTTTCTTCTCTACATTGTGGTTACAAATTTAGTTTAAAAAGGTGCATATAAGGCACGCCAAGGCGTGAGGCGCCATAGAGGTGGTGAGGCGAGGAGAGGCGAATTCTTTAGGCAAGCTGAGGCCCGCCAGGTGAGGCACTTCTACGCCTGCGCCTCATGGAAACGGCCACCGGGATGTGAGAGAATGAAACCCCTACCTTGAAAGCACATAGATTTCTTCAATTTGAGACATACCTTAGTCATGCAATGCAATTTCGAGTAAAACCCCTTTTTCAATTGCATGAATTGGTTCATAGTTAGCATGATTTTATCGTATGATAATTAGACTAGCATTGTTGTATGCCTTAGAGTGTTGACCAATCAAGAATACTCAAATTCAGAGGATAATGGTAGTAGAGATGGGGATGATTCAGTGAATGTACGGCCATACGATAGATTTAGGAACAAAGTGATTAGAGACAAGTAGAAGGTAAGATTAGAGAGACGAGAGGATAACTTGATTTTGATCATGTAAAGAGGAGTGTGACCGACCCTGTGAAAAGATGCAAAATGATTAACCTTCTACAATGTAGAAGAGGCGAGGAAGACCGAAGCGTTGGAATGAAGTGATTAAACATCATTTGAATAGTTTACAGATAACGGATGACATTGCCAAGATAAGCGCTTGTGAAGATATAAGATTAGGGATGTGGACTACAAATAGTTTGTTTTTTGCCTTTCTTTAGGGTCACAAATGTGTAGGAAACATTGTTGTCTTTTTTTACTATTATTCTACCTAATTTTTGGGGTACTTTTGTATTTTAGTTGTCGGATCTTGACAGGATTATTATGCTCTCACCAAATGTTATTAAGGCTTTGTACTTACCTATCCCATGA
>JACYFF010031955.1:13307955-13333225 GCA_017589665.1 Selenicereus undatus
CTCCTTTAAATCTTTTTAAATTTTTTTGGTGCAATCTTTTGGCTTTTCGCTTTACACGTGAGGAAGATACTGTAACAAAATATGGGAAGTATATCAAAACAGTTACCTTCTTATACAATCAAAACTAAACTTTCCTTCTTTTTAAATCTTTTTTTCCTTTTTCATAAATTTATTTCCTCTAGAAATTCGTAACGTGTTCCTTACCTAATGCAAATTTCCTTTCTAATAGAATATACCTAATTCAAGTTGCTTTTATTGCAAAATTTAATAGTTTCTCCATGCAAGATATGTTCCATGCATGACTTTTAAGCATTTTGTGCGCCTCATATCCTTGAGGCATGTGCCTTCACCTTGAGGCTCACGCCTCATGCCTCGGGACCCTTAGCTCCTTGGTGGACCTCACACTTTTTTAAACTAAGAATCAAGCCGAGCATGAGCCGATTGGTCTGATTTATTTGAACCTGGCTCTGGCTTAGCTGTGGGCTCACCAAGCCTGAGAAACTTGGGCTCAAGCTCAGACGCACATAACTCGGCTCAGGCCAGAATCAGTATTCTTTTTTTATTTTTTTGCTCAAAAAATTCAAAATTCAAAGCTAAATTCTAAACCTTGCCATGCGGATGGTCCAAAAATGTATACCACGACAAGGAGGTTTAGCAAGAAGGAGAAATAGACCTAAAAACAATCTAGGAAATTTTAACAGGCATATGATTCGGCCCAAGTGAACCTCTACAAGCACATGGCCCTTGAGAGGACTTCATGCTGATTCACAAATCACATAAGCACTCCTATATGGAGAGTCTTTGTATCTATTTTCGGCCACTTTTTTACCTTCTGCTTTTCCCCCAGCCCCAGCTCAATCTTAGCTTGTCTCATCCTTCGACATTTTTATTTCTGCCTCAAACTCCACTCTTTGCACATGCTCCAAATTTTTTCCATTACATTTCCTGACCACCTCCAATTTCGAACTTTATCTTAAAGCTTGTTTATCCAGATTGTCTCAACTCTCAACTAAGCAAGGGTAAGGGTGCCTACACTTTGACCTCACCAACACATTTCAAAGGGATCTGCAATGGGCTTCTTCCCTGGAAGAAATCTTTCTGTGAAAAACTGCAGGTGTTTTCTTTTTTTAATTATTATTTTTACCCGGCACATCTTTGTAATTCCACTTCAGAAGGCTTTTTCTTTTTTTTGGGGGGGGGGGGCTTTAGGCTAAGAACGTGACCCTGCATTTAAAGAAGGAAAGACAGAAGTAGCCAATGATATGCCCCAAGTTTTCCCTCACAAGTGGGAAGGACATAGTCTGTCTCACATTTCACCACCAGTGGCTCAAATTACCTACCAACAAGTTCAAGAGGTCAAAATCTGTGCACTAAATGTTAGTGCATGAATGCAATTGAATTAAATCCTAAACAGCACAAAAGTTGATTTGCTTTCCTTTAGAGTTAAGACTTGCCCTTTTGACCTAAGTACAAATGGGGCATGTGTGTCAAGAAACTCGCTAGCCACCAATTATGCATTTCACTGGATCTAGACCCCTGCAAAATTCGTATCGTACAAACTTTATGGCCATCTATAACTCAGGAATCTCAGAGGGCAACCATGAACTCCAATTAGCAGGTATTTATCATACAATTCACACCTCACTCCAAGGACCAATATCTTTACCATGAACTCATAATTCAAGAAGCAAGCTCCTAAGTCTCTTTTCTTCATTCACAGTAAAGACCTCAATTAAAAGCTTATGAATGTGTAAGATTCTCAGGTGGTCACATTACATGGTTCTAAGAATTGCACAATAATAAAAGCATTCCTGACAGCATGTAGCCATCATGTGATGCTTCTCATGTCCATCTGAATCAGCATGGTCTTAACATGCAAACTCGTGATTCTAGTTTTCTCCATGTTTCGTAATGCATTCATATGTGGTTACACTCCAGAACACAAGACGAAATCAATGCTGAACACAAAAACATAGATCAAAGAGTCAGACATCTTCCTTAGCGAATGACATCAGCAATTGATAAGCATCCTTTCGTCCACTAATAGAGAACATCATCTGTAAGTACAAAGCATAAATCAGGCCGAAAAGCACACAAGCTAGGAAAGCATGCATACCTTTCTAGGTTATTCTGTTCTTTCCCTTTCTTTGCGGAGTTTGCATCAGCTGGTGAATGCGATTGAGAATTCACAGTATCATCACCCATAGGCAATATAAAAGACGACAACAAGGGATCAGGTGCTACATGGGATGATGATACTATACAAGAGCCCCCAAAAAGGGACTGCAGGTTTCCATCCCGTAGCTCCTTTCTCAACAATGAAAGTGTAGAATGAGATCCCCCTTTACGTGATTTCCTCTTGCGCTGCACGTAAACTGGAGTCAAGGAATTCAAAATCACAGCAGATTCACTACACTTACACAAGTAAACTACTAAAAGGTCCTCAATGCTTATGCTCATGCAAACATGCGGGGAAAGACATCCTATCTCAGAAGAATGATACACCCAAATCCAACTCCACACCCCAGCGCAAGGAGTTCTTAGTGGGGTGCGTACTTTTCTTTTTCCGGGGGTAAGGGAGGCCAAACATGGCAGTGTTATCCCTGGAATGTAAAGAAGTTGTTTCCAATATCTAGAACAAAAACCCTTAGACTGCACAGTACTCTACAGTAGAAGCAGAGGACAGTCTTGTAAAGCATTTTGCTAGAGTTCACTTGTAACCAGGTGAGAAAAATCGCCACGAAATCTGAAAAAAGGACAGACAAAAAGTAGTTCTTTCCAAAGAAAAAAACTCTGAACTTAGACAATGCTAATGGCTTTTGAAGAATGAATGAAGAATGAAATTTATTAAAAACTGAACAAACAGCGGTTAGAAAATCCAAAAGGTAGTATTATTTAAATCCCACATGACATTCAGACGATTTGGGGCGTGGGGGTTGATAAGAAGATGAACTTTTTCCATAAATTTAACTAGTTGAGGTAAACGAAGAGATCACAGCATCTCAATCCAAGGGTAGTCCTTGAACCACCACCCCCCCCCCCCCCCGGTTCTCTTTTTTCTCCTTCCTTCTCCATATTCCCTTGTCTTTTCCCTCTGCAACAAATTCCCCCCCCCCCCCCCAAAAAAACAAAAGGCCATCTCTTTTTCCCTCCTCTCTAGACCTTTATTCAACCTTGATGAGGGTTGTTACCAGCATTATGTCAGCAAAAGCTGCATTATAGTTCAACAAAGAGGTTTATGAGTACTATTTGACGTTAATTTTATGCTTTTCCAGAGAGGTTCATTTCCATAAGTGGCGCTGATTTCTGCATTCATAAGAGCATCAGAATAATTCAGAAAGCTTATTCTCTCGTTAATTATGCAAACCCTATAGTATCTCCTGTCATGGAGCATGATTAGGCAATTTCTCATATGAATGTCATTTTATCTCCATTTAGACTTTCGTGTTGCTTTGGAATTTGGGACCGATTAGATTGTGAGACATGACATTATGAAAGTTTTGTTTTAAGTGTAACCTGAAATAGATCCTAGATCCATGAAGTCATGCTGATGGTGTCGATTTAAGCCAGAATACATCAGCATTGAAGTTCCATTGTGTTGAAATCAATGCCACATTTTCGTAAGCAGGGCAAGTAGAGTTCTCCCTCCCTCCATTTCAATGAAAATGTCATAGTTGATTAATGAAAATGATAGTAAACACAAATAATAAGATGATGTATTCAATGCATTGAATAGATGTATCCATTTCATGTACAGCACAATATTAGGGGTTCGTTAAGAGGCATAACAATTGCTGTAAGATTAGTAAAGGAAATAATGCAAATTATGCATTTATAAGTTAGACGGCAACTGAGTGAAGGAATCATGTTATGTAAATTTGAAACGAGATATTTTTTTTCTTTTTTCGAGTGCAATGATTATTTATTAGGTCTACAAAGAACATAATTTTCTTTAATATTCTAGTTTTATTCATCTGAAGGTGATTCGCGCTAAGACGTATGCCAGTTCATCAATGGAAATTCTAACAGAAAGGATTTTAAAAAATGTACATCGGCAGAACCTTTTGTATCTATTTACAATCTCAAAACCAATCAAATAAATCTATGATCATATATACGATTAGCAAGACTGCAAGACAGATAATTTCAATCAGAGTTCAACAAAGAGTCCAGTTGGTGCTGAAAGAAAGGATATCTTAAAGATGTTCCCATGCTGTAATGTGATGTGCGCAACCATATCAACCCCTACCCTCACAGCACAAATTGGGCATACCTGCATATCAACAACAGACAGTTCGCAACAATCAAGTGAATTCAACAAGACAAGCACTGCAAATATGCAAAAAACAACAACAATAAAAAACACAGTATCGTTTGATTTGGTAGTTTCACTACAGTACTCTTGGGATTTCACTCAGTAGTAGCAATCTACGGATGAAAAATAGAAAGGAGAAGTTTAGTTCCCATCAAATTCGATGAAAAGAAGGTTAAGTACCTTGCCCATAAAACAGAGATATTTGATATACACATTCACTCTACTGAGGACAACTCAAATACTTCTAGTCATCATATTAGCTTTGATATCTAGTCTTCATTTTTTACATAATGCATATTGACAAAGTTAAGAACTTAGTTTAAAAAGGTGCAAGGCGCACTGAGGCGCAAAGGGTTCAGGGATGAGCCTCAAGGCGAAGGCGCATGCACCATGGATGCGAAGTGCACCTTTAAATAGAAATTCCTAAAATGTACTCAGCAGATAGATTTTGCCCAAATGAGTTATATGATTGAATGTCAAAAACCTTCGTAAAATAGTTTAAAGTACGATTAAAAGTAAATTATACTATTTAAATACAAATCAAAATGCTAATAAGTAATAAAAATTCTTGCTATAAGTTTTTCAAGGAAAGAAAAAAATTAAAAATGAGAGAAAGGAAAGAAAAAATGGCTTCTTTAACTCAGGAAAATATAATAAATTAAAAAAATATGGCTGATTCTTTCCTAATTAAAAGATAAAAGGAAAAGGAAAGAATTTTACACAATATAACAAATTAAGACTACAGGAAATCTTTACTAAATAAAACTATGAATGAAAAAGGAAATAATATGCACAAATTCTAACCTAGCCCCTTCCCATCTAGACTTCTAACGACCCCACACAGACCATGGAAGAAGAAAGCCAGTAATCGGAGCCCACTACACTAATTCCAGTGAAGATCAGCCACCAGAACAACATGAAGATGGACATTAAACCCCCTTTGACACCATTAGGTCTCCATAATTTACAGCTCGAAAATGGGGGGTTTTTTTAATCTTAGAGTTTGTCAATTGCATGAGAGATTATGCTCGGAATGGCGATATAAGACTAAGATAAGTGCTAATTTTAACAAAGCTGGTGATTTTTATGGTCAAAAGTTCTCCTCTTTGTCCTATAGCTTCATTTCTCAATTAAAATCAATAAAGCCCTCGCTTTGGTTGCCTCGTGCCTCAAATTGAGGCATGTTGAGGTGCACGCCTCACAGCGCTTAAAGGATTCGCCTTGCCTCACCCAATGTGAGGCGCCACAGTGGTTGCCTCACGCCTCATTGCGCCTCAGTCGCGCTTTTTTAAACTAAAATTGAGAAAGGGCCACTCGTTTGAGAAGCCAATCTCGGGGTCCAAATGTGAAATTACTTCAAATCTCAAGGTGCATAAATGATAATCTTCCCGAATATAAACCCATAGATGAAAAGCAACCACAACTAAATGCTTGATTGCTAGCATAGTAGTAGGCCAGCAGCTAAGATAGCAATAAAGCGAAATCATCTTGTTTCAATCATTTAGTTGTGAAGAAATTGATAACAATGATAACCTGTGGTTACCTTCTCTGGTATTCATGACAATGCACCTTCCCAGTGAATATCTTGAAAAGCAAAAAAGCTAATTTGCTGTCTTTTACCCTATTACAATCTAATACTCGTTTTTTTCTTCTTCCTTTTTTTGGGGATGGGGGGTTTTGAAAGTTGAAACAATATCTACATGCAGTTGAGAATATTTAAACCAGAAAAGACAACCACCCTTCAAGCCGAAAGACATAGATGAAGAGGATGGACTGAAGATGTAAGGTTCTAGATAAGATGGAAAATTCCATATGCATATTTAGCATACAAAACCTACCTTTCCCTTGTCAAATCAGATGGTACAGATAACACCCCGGAAAGATCCTCCAAATTGAAACAGCAACAAAAGTACCTATCTCAATAGTCAATAACCAGGGCTCTCATAAGATTTGGAAACTAGTAAACCAAGCCTCTTTTCATTAACTCATTCCCCCCCCCCCCCCCACTTCTGCCTGCTTATTCAGATGTCAAACACATCTGTTTTTCCCCGTGGAACAATTCTAATACCAGTGCACTTTGCTTTAAGCTTTTTATTTCACCCAAACTTGGATGAGAACATGAGAAGAACCTTAGCTCTGCTAAGGTAACCCAGAGAGGACTACCCACTCACGGTTAGGAACTCATATGCTAAACCATCATTAAGTTCCACTTATAATATGTGGAATAATCTAGTACAACCATCCTCTATTAGCTTTTCTACATCATCATTCATCAACAGCTCATATTACGAAACATGACTGCCACCTTTCGACAGCTCAATTATTATAATTAAGATTGTTTGTACAACAGAATCTATGCCTTAAAATCATATTTGACATCATGAAACTCAAGCCCTATGTTAAACGTCCAGCATTCTCCATACCACAATTGTTGCCCCCTCATTTGACCTCCATCACATCAGGCTTGTATTCATATATTGGAACATTTGATTTCCAAATATTGTTTCAATAGTTCGAAAGGCGTGACTTCCTGAACCAAATGGAATTCTACACCACGATTAAGGATAAGAAACAAGTGCAGACTACAACAACATGAACGTCCGGTCTCCAATTAACTCATCCTGACACAATTGCCATGTCCTTGACCATGTTTATGAATGGACAATATCGATTCCTCCACCGTGCAACTACGGGCACTAGCAAAACAAGGGCATCCTCACGTCAAGAGGCACAATATAGTAGTAAATTAATAAAACGATAGCTAATAAACACTTAACAATTAGTATCTTGCAATTGCATAGTTAACTGCCCACTAATTTCTTGTCTCACCTAGCTTTTAATTACCCTTTACCATCTTTGATGCTATATGCAACAATCTTATATCTCAATCACTGTCATGCATTTGTACTGCTGCACATTTCACTGAATTCATTAAAAGGCATAAACCCACTCATCTACAACCCTCTCCCCTTGGCATCTCTTGCCCCTTACTATCTTCTTGCGTCCAATCATTTACATTTTCTTACATGTGTTATCCCATCCAAAAAAGCACATCCTCTCTAATTTAAGACTAAGTAACTTCCTAAACAGAAGTGACAAAACATTGACAAACGTTTCAGTTTTCACTAAAAAAAAAAAAACAAAAGAAAGAGAGCTTCTTGACAATTGAACCAGAAATAGCCCAGAAAAGTTCGAACTTTCAATTTCTCCACGCATTTCCCCACCCATAAAAAAAAAAAAAGGAACGTAGAGCGGAAAGAAGAAAGCAGTAATTAGTTACCCCGTTCTTGGCCTCAACAGGGTGCTCGTCGTCAATGTGGCAGCACAGTCCAACGATGTCGAAATACTCGGAACAGAAGGGGCAGGGGAACTCCTCCCTAATATCATCATCCGCTTCAATCTCCTCGAACCCCAAAAACACATCTGCAATCCCTAGAATCCCAAAAATCATCAACTAATGCGTGGAGCAAAATCAAGAACAAACCCCCAAACATATTATCAATTTTTAAAGGGGATTAACCTGATCGAGTTTGGAAAGCAGATTGATAACGCTTAGAGACGGAAGACAAGCGAGAATTCCACAAATCACCGTCCATGTCTGAAATCAATAAAAAAATAATGCCGTCGAATTACCGATCGGCTGGCTAGGGTTGGGGTGAGATTGATGGCGTAGAATTAGGGGTTGAATTTCTGAAAGTGACCCGGAATTGGTGCTGCGGGAGGAGAGAGAAAGGGGGTAGTGGCGTTCCGAGAGTGGGTGTTGGTCAGGATGGGACGATGTCGATGAGATGACAGCAACAGCTAGCTTTGTATATGGCTCATCATCGCTTGTTTTCCTTTTTTTTTTTAAACTCGGGTAATTTGGGTTTCGTATAGTTGATTTTTGTCGTTTAGTTGTTGGAAATAGCCTCGTCACGATGTGGCTGCACCTGCACCACCGCAGGCCAAGGCTCCCATTAGGCCATATTATTTGCTTCCTACAACTCATGTTTCACACTTGCCCATGAAAGTGAAGTTTGCTACTGGGCGCCACTGCAAACCATACCGCTTCTGTGCTCCCAAGTGCTCGACAAACCCTATTCGGTTTGCTAGTTGTGGGCGATCGCTGTTGTAGGTGATACTTATTCTCAATCCCAATTTCATCCTGATTTTGTAACTTTTATAACAGAATACATAATTGTACAATTGGGTACTATTACCACAGTCATGTCCCCTTCCCTTGATGCCTCCATGACAGATTCACTATCTTCTAGCTATTGATCAAAGTTCATTACGTTTGGTGCCTAAAAGGGGGGAGAAACCAAGTGAACGACCAATGACATGAGGAAAATTGATATTTTTGCACTCGGAGAGTCAAGAAAGGTCTTGGAGAAAAAATGACAGATTAGCAAAAGTTTTTTTTTTGTTTTTTTTTTTTGCAATCACCAGAGAAATCCTTGAATTAGGTTTTGCAAAGCGTTCCTTTAATTATTGCTTTCAATTCCATTGTAGGGCTTCCAATTATAAAAGAAATCATGAGTGAGATTTTTCAATTTAGTTGCAAGCGACTTTGGAGGGTTTTCGAAAGCCTTAATTAGGCAAAATCCACTTAAGATAATAGACAATGTAATAATAAATTTTATCTTATATATAAATTTGATTAGAAAATATTTATTAAATAATCATACCTAGCTAGGTTTTATCTATCGTCCTAAAAATGATAATTAGCAAAAGTGTTTTAATAATAGGAATTAAAAAAACTATATATTATGTATATTATTTATTGGACTAAAATGGGTAAAATAATTGCAAACATTGAACAACAATGTTACAACTTACAAGTACGATACGAAACTGAACGCCAAAAAAAAAATTAAAAAAAAATTACCAGTCTTATGTTAGATGTTCATTGCTTATGAATTTCATCTTCTCTCTCTTGTTGACCGCAAAGTTGATCATTTCATGATTTTCATCCCCTACGTCCAACGCTTGCAGTAATCTCAAACTTCCAAAAATCTTCAACTTTTCACCTGCAATGACGACAAATGCAAGGAGATATCAACATATTTGCAGATATTGAGTAAGATTCAGGCTCATTAATGTCAAGATGACATTCTGTTCAAAATCATGTCGACGAATTTCCAGGACCCCCAATTTCTCTCTCTAAAGAAGGGAAAGATGCGATTTTTCGCAGTTCGAAAACCTAGAATTGTATGCAAATGCAATGCAATGCAGTTTCAATGCGATGCGATGAGATTGTGTTGAGTTAGAATCGATCAATGGCGACAAGAAACAGGACGATCTTGTTTAGGAATTACAGAGATGCATTGAAGAGCGTACGTGCACCCACCTTCGACGGTGTTACGCCTTCTACGACGTCGTCTAGCCACGGCGTCGAATTGACGGCCACCTCCTTGCTTCATCCTAGTACGCGCCGGTATGCTCCTCTTAGCACCGAGGATCCCGCTGCTTCCAGGTAAGTAAAAATTTGCCCAGTTATTCTTTGTTAAATTGATATAAGATGATCTCAGAATAGATAGAATATAAAGGCCCTGAAATTGACGGGTTGTATTTGTACGTAAATAATCATGGTGGTATGAGTAGTTTGTGGCGATCAAAATAGATATTAATCCCAGTTTATTGTTAGCATGGAGGGATATGGGTCCCCATTACCTGTTCTACTAGAGCATTTTGAATATTACCAAGATAGTGGTATAGCATGCAGGGAGGTGGGTGCTATACATGATTGGTGGGCAAAATGAGTGTTTAGTGATGAAAACAATGTGGCTAGTTTTGGCTGGAAACTTTTGCTTGGAAGATTATGAAAGCATTTCAGTTTATTCATGGGGGACAACCAGTATTAGCAATGCACAAGAGATCATGATGCCCGCTGAG
Source organism: Selenicereus undatus (assembly GCA_017589665.1). NCBI lineage: Eukaryota > Viridiplantae > Streptophyta > Magnoliopsida > Caryophyllales > Cactaceae > Selenicereus > Selenicereus undatus. The sequence continues at coordinate 13,318,145 of JACYFF010031955.1, forward strand.
ATGTCTGCCAATGCAGTATTAGCCTAGGGCTAGTGGATATGAATGGTTAGGGTACATTTGGTCTCATATTCAACTCACCTGCTTTATTGTACTTTAGTAGTTCTGCTCCACATTTGTTTTTTTTTTTTGTTTTTTTTTTTGGGGTTGGGGGGGGGGGGAGGTGAATGCCGAGTTGCCGAGTTGCCTGGGTAGGCTGGGTACAACACAATGAGAAACTTTGCCTCATATAATTGCGTCCCCTCCCCCTTTGGGAGCTTATGTAGCACAATGAGAGATGAGAATGAATAAGCATGATGTTGGGAAAGTGGCTGATTGAACTGTGAAGCATGGAAAACTTGAAGACGTTTACATATATGAATGGTTGTCACTTCGGAATACTACTTTGGATTAGCAACATGTGTTGCAGATTTATACAGAAATCTGACAGAATGGTTACTGGTTTAGTGCTACAGAGGCATCCCCCACCTTGCCTTCTTGTGGATATTGGTTTGGTTTCATTTGGTTTTGTAGAAATGGCTATCTGCGTCGATAACGGGGAATTTTTTGTGCTTCTGCTTGTGATGTAGTGTAATACTGTAGCTTATAAGAGCTTACATATGAACGTTCATGAAAATAAATAAATAAATAACCTGCAGATGAATGTCAGAGTTGGTTATACTGAGTTTTGCACCAAAGCATGTTGTGTGATGCAGGGCTAGTCTAAACTAGGAAAATCTTATAAACATGCGTCTCTCAGTGGTTCCTTTTTCCCTGTATTGCGCTAAAATATATGCCCATCATTTTGCTGGATACTTGGGATCAGAAGTACTAATCGAACACAGAACGGATGTTGGCAATATTTTCAGTTTTTCTTAGAAGGGATTGATGTTCGTATCTTATGTGTACATGCAAGAACTCCCTACAAAGTGACATGCTCTGTCTAAATATTTAGCCCCCCCCCCCCTAAAACCTTTATTAATGAACTTTCTGTTTCTGATTGGCAATTACACTTGTATCGTCGATTAGTCTTCTTTTCTTTTATTTTCTGCTCTCCTTTTGGTGGTCATCCTTGGTACTTCCCTTTCTGAGGAGATGAGGTGAAAAACCAATATTGCTTGGTTCTTTGCTATAACCTCAGCACTTTCTTGGAGTAGTCCTCTCAAGCAAAAACCAATACTGTTCTCTGGATGCAGTAAGGGAGCAGTGGCAGTAGGTCTACCACCAGCCTGGGTAGATTTAGCTGAAGAAGTGGCATCAAATATACAGCGTGCACGTTCAAAAATGGCTGAGCTGGGTAAGGCTCATGCGAAAGCATTAATGCCGTCATTTGGGGATGGCAAAGAAGACCAAAACCGAATTGAGGCCCTGACGTATGAAATAACCGATTTGATAAAGAGATCAGAAAAAAGATTGCAAAGACTTTCTTCTGCTGGAGCTTCAGAGGACTCAAATGTCAGGAAAAATGTGCAGGTATATTGATGTATGACTTAGCAAATTGCAGATTATGTGAACTTGATCAGTGACAAATTGAACTACAATCGTACATTAAGCAAGAACTGTGTATGCAATAAGTCCACTAATCACTCTTGACCAAAGGAAATAACTCTCAGTTGGTTAGACATCTTGGCTGAACAATTAGTTCATTGCAAAGTGGACACCTCCTATGAACAACTATTTCTCTGCCTCACTTTACAGGCACGCAATAGGAAAAGCCTTCGAAAGCGGATGTACTTCATCAAACGTTCTCACCTTTTTTTGAAAGGTTAAGTGCGACCTCCATGTATGATGTTATTGTGCGCTGGAGAATGCTCATATTTTTATCGCTTTTTGTATGAACAATTTTGTTTGAATGTAGGTTATCAGTTCTGTAGTAGCAAAACTTTTTCAACTGCCATCCTTTCTTCAATATCGACCATAACATATATTTAATTGGGTCACTTACACTTGATCCTGGTTTGGGTTCATTCAGGGGAAAGCACATGACTACTTTAGTGTTTTTCTGATCTAGGAGAATTCTTTTTTTAAAGTGTGTCAGTAGACAGTAAAAGGCATTTCCCACTAATACTTCCAGGGTTATTGGATCCTGCAGTAGTTTCAGTTCACACTAGTGAATTTAGTTTAACCGAATAGTCACACATTGGTTGATAAATACTTCCAGGGTTATTGGATCCTGTAGTGGTCATTTATAGAATACATCAATGTTTCTTTTGCAGCGTTCACTTGCAACAGACCTTCAGAGTTTGTCAGTAGAGCTTCGGAAGAAACAATCAGCATACTTGAAGCGCCTTAACCAACAGAAAGAGGTAGTAATCTCCCTCTTGCTGTGCATAACTTCACTTGATTGTTTAGATCAAATTGAATGATTGGATTAAGTAATCCAGGAAAGTTTGGTGGCTTGCTGTCCATTCCTAAAGATACATTAGATTCTTTGGATCTAAAAATTCTCTATTAATATTAAGGTAATTTCTTCTGGTCTAGTGTCCAGATGGAGTTGACTTCGAAATGAATATCAATGGTGGCAAATCTCAAGAATTAGATGATGACCTGGATGAGCCGGTACTGATATTTGACTCTCTTCTGTTTTCTTCTTTCCTCTTTCTTTTTTATTTTGATTCTTATTTTCTATTACCAGAATTCTGTCTTCCTATGCCAGCTATCCAGTTTCATCAATGCTGGCAAATAAGCAATGATTCTGGCTTGAGAACAGTCTGAAAACCATTCTTCCCTATATTTCTTTATTTTTTCTCTTTTGTTGGGAGACTATGTAACTTACCTGTCCCTTTTTGCCAATTTGTTCTTTCAAAACCCTGTACTTCCATTCCTATTTTACATGATTAAATTCATGTAGTTGTTGTGTTCACATGTGTATTGGGACTCAGCAGCTGTACGGATTGGGAAGTTTGGAGTTGAAGGCTTGAAGCTTACAACACTTGTGCAGTGGAAAAAAAATTGGCCTACCTGTCTCTTCCACTGTTCTCTTCATCTTTTTGCTTCTTTTCAGTTGGGGGAGGGGGGGATGAATTCTGCTATATTGTGAGCCTGTCACTAATGAACCTCAAATGGTCGGGGATCTTCTAGTTGCATTTTAGCTAGTTCATGACAATGCGTAACGCTGGTACCTGATGATACATATTGTTACATTCTTCAGATGTTTAATGAGCAGCGTTTGGCTAGGATAAAGAAAAACGAGGCATTCACAGTAGAAAGAGAGCGAGAGATCCAGCAGGTAAGTGATGCTATTGAAGGTTCAAGGCAGTCTTTTAATTGTACATACATTTAGTATAATGTCTATGAGATGCTTGGTGTATCCCTTATGATGATTGATGACTCATGACTTATTTTACGCTCTAAGTGCGATAATAGAACATGCATCATATCAGTTTTACTTCTCTTCCTTTCCTTTTTCAAGTAGTTTTCCCGAAAGCTTCTACTTCTGTCCTTTATCTGCTAAGATGTTATTGATTATGAATGCTATGCTCTTCTTACCCTACTCATCAGCACTCTTCAGATGCAAATGCAATGTTTTGCTGCTAATTAAAAATCTAAATCAAATGGAAGTTAGTTTGTCTGTGGTTTGTTTTTCAACCTTCAAGATCATCTGTCCCATTGCTTCCATATTACTGTCATCAATTACATTTTCAGAAATCACTCTGTTGTGGGCACTAATGTCATGGGATGCACTGAGCATTGACGAGCACAGAATGATTTAATATCGACAAACAATCTAATCTGGATGCCACCGAGGTCTTCTCTGCAGGAACACTGTAATTGGCAAAGAACAACGAAGAGTTATCTCTTCCTAAAGCCATGTTTAGATATTTTAACTTGCGATAGAAAAATTATGCTTAATATTTGTATATGCACATCAACGTCATGTACTTGCAGAACAAATGGGTTAAGAGAAAAGCTTAAGAGCTTAAAAAGCAAAACCATGCGCAGAAAAATAGAGCTCTATTGCTTTTGCTTAAAGCTCGCAAAGAGCTAGCCAATCATTTAACCCCCTTCAAAGAAAGGGAGGTAGATAATTCCCCATGTATCCACATTGCAGTGCTAGTCAAGTAGTCCCCCAAGTATTCACCTTTTATTTTGTTTTATTCCTTTCCTTTTTTTTGGGGGGGGGGGGGGAGCTGCCACGCACAAAGCCCCTTTGTACAACTGATCTGATGGGCTGGTAATCAGCTGACCTATAAATGATGATCAATGTGTTGAATTTCTAATTTCAAGACATGACATCCAAGTTTCAACTATAGTTACCTGCATATATATTTTTCATTTGGAGCTCGGAAGATCATCATGCGTAAATTACCTTGCCATTTCTTTCTTATTTTCGAATAGGTTGTGGAATCAGTGAATGAGCTTGCCCAAATCATGAAGGACTTATCAGTGTTAGTCATAGACCAGGTTCGCAGCCACTCATAATCCATAAAACGTGGTTTAGCAAATCCAAGATATTGTTTTGCTTATCTTTCTTCTTTGCATGCAGGGCACAATCATTGACAGGATAGACTACAACCTTCAGAATGTAGCATCGTCAGTTGGGCAGGGCCTAAAACAACTACAGAAGGTCATCATCTCTCTTGCTTTGATTTCCAGTCCAGCTCTTTTCTGCTTGTCTATTGCATTGCCATCTAATATGCTGCTCCCTCCCCCCTTGCTCTCTCTTTGTGGGTGTGCGGGACTTGCAGGCTGAGAAAACTCAGAAGAAAGTGGGAATGGCGAGATGTGCAACAGTGCTTATCATAATGTGCTTTGTTATGTTGTTTGTTCTGATCTTAAAGGAAATACTCTTTTGAAGTGTAAAAATCAATCACGTTCGGCCTCTCCATCGTCAAATTCTTTTTGCATGCTCTGACACACTGATCAGCCAATTGGCAGAAAAAAGCCTCCAGTCATGAGCTTCCTCATCCAAGTATTACCATAAATTATCTGGGTTTTTCAGAAAATTTCACTTGTGTTGTCAAAGGCGGTAGGATGCAATTCGTTTATCTCTATTTCCCTTCTTCCGTATTCTCCGGGCTTGGGATGAGGGAACATGAGTTCATTTCAGGTTGGAGTGTAAATCTGCAAATGCTACCGATTCGCTCCTCCGTGATCAAACAGGGAGGGAGGACAGCTGAATTGTCACGCTTGAAAATTTTGTACTTGAAAAGAAAATTCTTCTGAGAATTTGTGGTTGATAAATTTCGGACTTTGCCCCCTAGGCTTTGTATCCAATTCTTTTAATTGTAATTAAGCTGTAGGCCAGATCTTGGCTCTTTTGTGACCTTTCAAGTTTGAGGCAGTAAAATGGATACACGCCTTTTGTGCTATGTAACTCATGGTTTTTATCCATTGTTTCTTATCATCTGCTACTGTTTTGTTTTCCCTTTTGTTTTCTTTAAATCTTTTAATCACTGAAATCTTTTGAATGCTTGTGACATGCTGTGATCGTAAAAGAGTATTTCAGATAACCCATCAGAATCAGCTTCTTGTGTAATTTAAATTGTGCGGTTTAGAAAATTCTATAGAAGATTTAGTTGAAAGTATTGTCCAGAGATGGTAGTCAAGCAAATCTTGCGTCTCCCCCCCCCCCCCCCCTCAACACACACACCCAAAAAAAAAAAAAACTTATTGGGCCAGCCCAAGACAAAACCAGGGACAAAGTCTAACATTGTCAGTGCGTTGCATTAGTAGAAAACCAGAAATTGTGGCGGTGAACGTTGTCCACCGCTACCTTACAAAGACCCTATGCTCAATGAAAACTGAGCCACGACAGCAAAAACGCATCGACTGGTATCTACTGGGCAAAGCCAGGTGGTCAGTCAGATCAACATACCGTTGATTTCGACACATTTATTAATTATAAACCAAAGTCAGATCAACATACCCTTAATGTAACACGTCATCCGCACCTGCTTGCTTCATCTACAAAAATTTTACAATACGTCTATCATATTTCTGGGAACTTATATTCCTATAAATCACATCATTAAATATATATTAAAAAAATAAATATATAATAAATATACACATAAAATATATAAATATATAAATAATAAAAATATATGCTTTCAAAAGCACATAAAAAATTACCAAGATTTTGGCGGGTCCCGCCAAATTTTTTCTGCACTTTACCAGATATTGTGGGAAGGAAACAGCAATTTCTTTTTAACAAAAATTCAATTTTTCAATGTTTTTTTTTAATGGTTCTCCAACCCAAAAAATTCTGTATTTCTAGGACTCCGCACCCTCCACCGAGTCTCTCTCTATCTCTTTCATGTTATTAGCCATCCCACACCCTCTTTGTAGTCTCTTTCTCTCGCTAGGTATAGTTTCGTCTTCTTATACTGATTAAAATCTCCTGCAAACCAGATTTGATTACCTCAGCCCTGATCATGAGCTTGTTTCCTGAATACCCATCAAGCTATTTAATTGTATTGATCCAATATACCCATTAACTCGATGATCAACCAGTGATTCTCTTTACCCACTTTGTGTTTTCCAGTTTTTGTGTCGATACTGGTGAAGAATCAGTCATCTGACAGAAGCAAAGAAAATGAACGAGGTGAAGAAGTTTTGCGCTGATTGCAAAACCACAAAAACCCCCTTGTGGAGAACTGGCCCTGCTGGCCCTAGGGTATGAAATCTTTTGATTCCTAAGTCCCTTTTTTTCATGTTTTTATTCTATCAAATTACGACAGATTATGTTAGTTTACGTTCAGTGTCCATTTTGTCAGCGTATTCAAAATGATTATTTTGATTTTTGTGAATTTTTATTGGTTTCTCTGTTTCTTGCTTGGTGGGCAGTCTCTGTGTAATGCTTGTGGGATCAGATACAGGAAGAGGAAGATGGCAGATGGTAATCCAAGCCCAGAAATCAAGACAGAGAAACCATCAAGCAGCTCTAGCAGCAGTAGCAGTAGCACCAACCTAACTGGTGATTATGATGATGATCATCATCATCAGATGACTGAATCATTGAAGATGAGAATCAGTGATCTGGGCAAGCAGATGATTATCCAAAGATCATCATCTTCACAATTAAAGAGACAAAGAAGTGATCATACTGGGAAGAAGAAGTTGGGGGAAGTTGAACAAGCTGCTGCTCTATTGATGTCATTGTCCTGTGGATCTGTGTTTGCCTAAATGGGGTGTGATTAGTTCATTAATTAGTTAGTTAAGTAAGCCCTTTTTCGTGTTAATAACACCAAATCAAGGAGGAAACTTTATCCTGTGATTAATAACGTGGCACCCAATTATGATATTTGGATGATGATGAATGGGAGAAAGAAATTGGGGAGAATGTTGTGGAGAGGGGTAGAACCGTAGAAGCTTTTCCAGCTGGCAAATGAAAAGTGTTGTTTGGTGGGCTTTTTGTAAATTCGTCATGATAATTGATAAATAATGACGATGATGATGTTGGAAAGTCCTCCCTTTTGTTATTGGGTAGTTCCTTAATTATTGATATGTTGAATTTGAATGCAGAAAACAGTGATTTAGCTTGAATTTATCGTTTTAAATTGGCATTGTGATGGTGGCTGCTTGAATGCAAATTAAATGCCAGATGCAGACAAGGTTTTGTGGACTTTGAACTCGGACTAATCATATCATATTATGGGTTCGTTTGATTTTTAAAGATTAGTCATGGCTGTGGAAAAATTATAGAATTGATGGCCGATGGTTTTTAGTTTTTCTAATGGTCACATATTATGAGGTATGTGAACTTAGACAAGGATCTTAAGCTCTAAATTTTGTGATTTAAATAAGCAAGATTTTAATATGGTGGTTAAAACTGAGGTTTTGTGTATATTAGGTTTTTGGTTGGATTTTCGCTTTCCTATTGCATTGTAATTGCATTGTGTTGCCTTTTGTGACTAGTGTGAACCAAAGAAAATATTCGGTGATTTAAGCTCTTATGTGATTAGAACACCTTAATGATAATATGTAAGAGTTTGTAAAAAAGAGAGATGAGTATGGAAATCTTTACAAAATCTTCAATTAAATCTTGGACTCTTACCTTTCTTTAGTTATACTAGCTTAACATTTGCTTTTTGTTCAATGTGTTAGATTGAGTGTAATAAATAAGTCCTATTACCAAAACAAAACAAAAAATTTACCTAAAAACGGAGTCGATCCAAATAATAATTATTTGGGAGGGGGACTTCGAACTAAACTAACCAACAACATGAAGCACAAAAAGACTGACTGTTCATGTCACATTCTCACGACATGCTCTGCATGTGCTACTCATGGAAGAATTGGGAATCTGGAATTGAGAAATATGAAAAATTGTGTCCGAATCTGAAATTCAGATCAAATTCATAACCTTACACGATTTTTTCGGGTTAGATATAATCAGGTATTCTGGTCGGAGAAATTTTTGCCAACACCAATGTTCCTGACCTTGCTTCATCTTAATTGTTATTTGAACAAATAAAAATTATGTCTTGTCCGAGTGGGGGTAGCATTTCTCTTTTGCATGTCCATGGTGTTTTGAAAAATCCAAAAATCTTAGAGATGGATATAGAGGTAGGAATTTCTCAAGTGAACTGCCGCCTTCATATGTGTCAGGAGTCCATTGATGATATGGGGCTAGAGAAAGTTTGAATCCAATTCATACAGTAATGAATATAAACGCAATTAAAATTCCTTGGAAGTTATATATTTGTGCATAGATGAGACCATTCAGTATTTCTTGAAGCTAGATCTCAGCCGTGCATGAACGATATAGCTAAGAGAAACTATGAACCAGAATATAAGAGCCTGCCCCACCCATGAGCAGAGATTTCACAGTAACACGGCTACAGAAGAGCTAGTCATGTGTAGGGTGTTTTGTTTTCTACAATTTTATCTAGGGTTCAAGTTCATCCAGGATTATCATATCATTTAATTAAAGAACATTCCTAGCAGGGAAGAGCATGAGAGGAAAAGAGTTACATAATTGGGAGTTCTCCACTCAGCCTATAAAAATCCTCAAGAGCTAGAGAGCCCACCAAAGCCCAAGTTAACAGCCCACCAAAGCCCAAGTTATTAAGGCGTCCAAGCATCACAAGAAAAACAACAATAACGAAAACTAAATTTATGCATTCAAGTTACAATCTTGCGCTACTCAAAATCTAAATAATTAACCGCCTCTTCTTCCTCTTCAACTTCTCTCCCTTCTCTTCACCATTACCAACACTAAAAGCGGTAGTTTTCTTCCTGAATTAAAGGTGAAGGAGGGAATGACCGGTTCTCTGGTCATTTTCAACTTTTCCTTGCTTTCATATTAGTATTATTTGTAAGTTTAGTTGTCGTCTCTCCAATTGGGAGACTAACCAATCTCTCTTTTTATGAAAGTTGTTTATGTCTCTCCAATTGTGAGAGTTTTATTATTATATGACTGTTCTTATCTTGTTGTGTGTCTTTCTAAGTTTGGAAGGAATTGGTCAATTACACATATTGAAGCGGTGCTTTCATGGATTTTGGTCTTTCACCTATAATCTTCGGTGTTGGAAAAATATCTCGCTCAAGAATACTACAATCGATCAGCAGATCAACATCAGTCAAGAAATTGTACTAGATCTGTGAGTTTCTTCCCCACACTGTATCAAGAAACAGCGAACGTGAGAAAACGAGCGATCAGTGTGTTTCAAGTTAGTATTTTTGATGTTAGGATATGATTTTGATATTAAAGATTGTATTTTCATTAGTCGAAAATGCATTGTAAATGCCGTATGGCGTATTATAGATGATCAATGAATTATTCCTTTCCTTGCAAAAAAAAAAACAAACAAAAACTAAATTTCTTGTCTTCAGTTTGTGTGCACAGAAATGACAGAATAATCTTTCGTTTTATTCAATCCAACTTATCACAAGAGCTTCAACCAAATCTAATCTATTAATTTTTTGTCAAAATACAAAAATCTAATGTAAACTGAAAAGACTAAAATGACCCCCCACAATTTTCCCAATATATATAAATATAAAGAGAAAGCCTTTCTTCCCAACGCTAATCATGGCTTCGAAAGGAACTACAAAACGGAACGGGGGGAGGTGGAAGACGACCGATCTGATGATGTTCAAGCTAACACGCAAACGCCACCGTTTCAGCAACGTGAAGAATTGCGTTTGCCTGTTCTTGGAGCTGGCCCACATGGCCTCCTCCCGGCCGTCGAATTAGCATTAAGGTCAGAGTACGTCCCATCCCCACCGACCATGTCCACCAACAACTTTTGTAGGTCTTCCAGGCTGTCCGGCTGCCAAATAAAAACACTTAAGTGGTGTCGCATTATTTGCTTTTCAAGGTCCCCTTCCCAAATAAACTTACACAAGAGGACCCCCACACACACACACACACACACACACACACACACATATATATATATATATATATATATATATATATATATATATTTCAATGAGTATTTGTCGTGAGTAATTATTAATATATATTTCTCTTACGTGACTTTTAAGAATACATATTCTCCGATGTAAATATAAGTTTTGATCATAGAAATACAAGCCACCTCCATTATAGACATTAGACTTTCCGTCAAAGACTCACAAAAAGTATCTTTTAATTATCCGGTTATCCCTCAAAAATATCATAATTGCAGCTGTAATCCCTAAAAACTCTAGATTTTTACTAAAATGAAGAAATTAAAAATAGATTACCTGTCCTCTAACATTGTCCATCATGGAGAGCATCTCTTGCATAAAATCACAAAAGCCCTGTTCCACAATTTCTCAGAATTAAGGGGGCCCACATTGTCCGGGGAATTTAATTTAATGCAAAAGAAAAAATCAATCACATCTTTTTCCTCGTATAAATCGAGGACTAAACGACATCGCAGCGATACAAAACACATGCGAATTTGGCCACAGAAAGAAAATATCGAAGAGATTTAGGAGAGAGAATGAAGGTACAGACTTGGTCGTCTTCGTCGGTGGGATCATAAAAACCCTGCATCGTACATTGACCTCTTCCCTTGGTCGGACAGCACTTCAATTTTCCCAGAAAAAACACAAATTTAGAAAGAAAACATATTTTGCAATTCTGCTATCAGTAAACCCGGGTTTTCTTTTCTTTTTTTAAAAAGAACGTAAAATCAACCTGAATAAGCTTCCTGGATTTGCTGAAACCGGCGCTTGGCTTCGCCGGCCACGGCGGGATTCGCGGCCCATCGATCCGGATGCCACTTCTTCACACCCAGAAAACCAAAAAAAAGAAAAAACCAAAGTCAGAAGGCAACAAATGGCGTAGAGAGAAACTCGTTGGAGAGAAAGAGAGAGAGAAAGATAATACAAGAGCGAGCTTGCGGTAAGCGGAGCGGATGTCGGAGAAGGAGGCGTCCTTACGAAGCCCAAGAACCGTGTAGTAGCAAGATCCGCCGTTGGATCCTCCTTCTCTCTCCATATTATGACAGGGCTTCTCGGAGCTCCGGCGCCGGAAAATTAATGGTCGACAAATTGGGAAATTATAATTATAATTTGTGGTTTGTTAAATCATGCGGGTACCAATTGAATAGGTTTCTGGAGAGAGAGGAAACAAAGAAAGGAAGGAGGGGAAAGCAGAGGGAGAGAGAAAAATATCTGGGGTTTATATATTTTCTCTCTCACGGAAGAGGAGGGTTCTTACGCCGGAGGAACCTTCCAGAGATTTCGATCAGCAATGGTAGGCTAGATATTTTTGAGGCAGTGCTTGTACAAGTGACACCAGAGATCATTAATATTACGCTACATGCCATCCGACTCGCATCAAGTGTTTTTTTTTTTTTTGGGTGGTTGGGTAGGGGGGGGTGTTCCTTTTTTTTCCCCTTGGGGTAGTGAATAAATTTTAAAAGAAAAACATATAATTGCATTGTCTAGGTCTCATTGGCATGGAGAATGTATTGGATTAGGAAGGTTGGCATATTTAAAACAGGACTAGAGAATCAAGTTGATAATAAGTTAATTTATTTTTGATTGTGTTCTATTGAGATTGAAATAAAAGTTAGTGTTTTGTAGTTTTTTAATTGTTATAGGCTATTATCTGTAACAGAGGCGTAGGCAACGTGGGGTCAGTGGGTCACCCGACCGGTGACCCCCTATCCGGAAAAAAGAAGAAGTATATGTCAGAAAATTAAAAAAATTCGAAATTGAGACATGTATTATGTTTGTGGAAGAGGAACATGAAAACTAGGTAGCTTAGTGGTCCAATGCTTGGCTTTGTGTATCAATGGTCATGAGTTTGAACCTTCCCCTTCCCATGTTTTTGTTTTTTTCAATTCCGACCCCCCTCTCCAAATTTTCTGGCTTCACCCCTGATCTGTAAGTGTTTAGTAAAATAGCAGATGAGCTAATGATTAGAGATTTACGTGGTATTTTTTAAATGTTACTAAAAGTAGATTTTAAAAACTTCTAGCTAGTTATGATAACTCATTATGATAAGTTGAAAATAACATACTTTTAACTGGTTGGCATGAATCAATATGTTATCGTTTTGTTTATTGATTTAATTTTTGTGAACTTATTTGTCATATTGATCTATATGTTATATCTCATCAAGTTTATTGCCAACAATTTTTATATTACAATGAGTATTAAGGGCATGTTCTTTTCGTTGGGAAACGTGGGTTAGTAAATGGGTAAAATTGGTTGAAGTAGATTTTTTTTTTGTTTAAGTTGGTTGAAATAGGTTGAAATATGTTGAAGTGGGTTGAATTTTTTTTTTTTTTAATGATGGGTAAAAGTTGGTTAAATAGTGGGAAGTTGGTTGAAGTGAATTAAAGTTTGTTGAAGTGGACTTTTTTTTTTATTGAAGTTCGTAAAGTGAGCTGAAGTGGGTTGAAATTAGTTGAGGTTGATAAATTTGGATTAACTAACGAAAAGAACAGGGCGAATTGGAGTTTCTATTCAAAATTGCTCCAGTTTATAATAGGTGATTGTGGGTTGATCTTAGATCGATCCAATATTAGGTCAATTATGATCCGACCTACTTGTTTTATTAAGAGACCGTTTTTAATTGTACCAGTTTGATATGTTGTCTGTTTCCAGTTCTTAGAATCTACATCTATCTTATAACAAAAGTTATTTATAACAATACATTATAAGCGAAATCTCAATAGGGGATTATACCTGAAAATTTTAAACATCAAACTAAAAGTAAATTATATGACTAAGCCCTGCTCTCTTCGTCGGTCAATTCAAATTTACGAACCTCAACTAACTTTAACCCACTTCACGAACTTCAATAAAAAATACCAATTTTAACCAACTTCAACCAACTTTTTACTATTTTAACCAACTTCTACCCATCATAGCAAAAAAAATAAAATAAAATCAACTTACTTCAACCAACTTTAACCCATTTCTACCAATCTCAATCAACTTTAATTCATTTGTCAACCCATATTTCCCTACAGAAAGAACATGCCTTAAGCATCTAGCTTTCTCCATCCTTGCATAAGAGTAGGGTTATCATGTTTTGGAGTTCAGGCCCTTATAATGGAGCTAGAATTTCAGGACTGAGGAAGAATGAACTCTTGCTGGCTGGATTCAAATATAAAGGATAAGATCGATGGCGACCAGCAAAAATCCTACATTCATATGCAGTATTTGTCTTGGTCGTTTTCATTTTTGTCATGCCATCATACCATTTGTTTAACTCAAGGGATACATGAACTTCATTCTTCAACTGTAGTTTCTACTGTAGTATCACCTTGTCATTGATGGGCCTCGCATAACTATAATTTCAGGTCATATTTTGTTCTTAAGTTGCCTTTGTCGAACTTGTTTCAAAGTTTAAAACTGGTGTGACAATAATTTTAAAATTTATTGAAAATTACAAATTGAAGGCCTCTCAAATACAAAAACACTATTAAAAGAATTTTCACTATCGTGGCTGTAGATTGATATGTCTACAATCTGGTACTCGTGCATGTACTTACATAAATAACATAAGTACATAACTATACTTCACTCTATTCTTACTAACAAAAGTATATTAAAAGTATACGCATACATTATGATTTGTTAATTTTAATTTTCATCATTAAAACTCCACATTTTGTGGGATATTTTCTATCTAATTGGGTCACATGTTAGTGAATAGTTGGTGTCTATTTTAATTATTAGTATACTTAAAATGGTTGAATTAAATTTTGATATTTTTCAACCTTAATTTTTGAAGGTTTGAATTCAAGGTTTAGGTTATTAATGCTTGTAGTGCTAATTAACAATGTCTTTTTAGCCACCTTGTTTAAATAACAAGCGATTACAACTTATGAGCATTGACTATGATTATAACTATCTCAAAAAAAAAGTGTCGTCGAGTTGGGAAGTAGTTTTTATAAGGAATGTACACCTAGACTCCCTTGAAAAAATTGATCGCATCTAAGTAATCTCTAAAATCTACTAAATATTTTGAATTCTAATGCATTTGCATTTATGTTATGATTCAAATCAAATGAATTTGTATTATTTCTGAACAGAGTTTCTAAAGCGATAAGGCAGTGAAAAGCGGGCTTATGAGATGGCAAATTTCCTGGGTAGTTATTCCTTCCTTTCTCCTGCGTTCCTGCAAAAAGGCCCATCTCGAATATTGAATTCAAAGAATGCCCCTCTGGCGCTCAAGTTAGGACAGGTCTCAATATAGAGAAATTGATGGTCAAGGAAGAGATAAAGTTTGTATCTTTTACGAGAAATATGAGCTCTTTCTCGAAAAGGGAAATAACTGACGCTGAATCGCTGATAATGTCAGTGCATAGACTCCTGTGTTAAATTGCTTACCTTTTCCATATTGGAACCATCAGGTAGATGAGTATTTATATGGTATTGTAGCTAAGAGCAAAACGGTAAAGTCAGAAAAGTTTTACCCTCACGGACATAGATCGAGCGATTCCTCCCCTGGATGGCCCATGATGAATCTGGGCCTTTTCCTCAAGATCCATGACTCAGTTGCTGATCTGGCTGGGAGGTTAGGGGTTTATCCCAATCAGGCATAACTGCTAAACATCTACACACAAAAATTTTAGGAAAGGTTGCCTCTTTTGCGCGGGAAACTGAATTCCAATTCGAAGTCTGCTGGGTGGCTCAAGCCAGTTTTCGGTATGAGCCTGTGAACCAAGCAAAGTTGGCCTGGTTAATGTTCACACATGGGCA
>JACYFF010031955.1:13341670-13355145 GCA_017589665.1 Selenicereus undatus
TATGTGGGGGGATGAATTGAAGCCAGATGGAATCTTTTGGTGTTTGGTATGCTTGTATTATATGCTAGTAATTGTTTAATGAAAGATGTAGTTTGAATTAGAATGGGATGTGTACTATTTACCAAATAAAGTAGCATGTAAATTAGCATGAATTGAGGGAAGATGAAAGCTATTAGAGCACAACTCAAACTTGTCAATTATCATGTCCATTAACAAATGGAGTTCAAGTTTGCTTGCTTAGTACATTCCCAAAAAATTACAACCCTAACTTGCCACAAAGTTATAGGCATTAATCACAAGCCTGAATTTATTATTTGTATCAGTAAATTGCCAAAGATATTATAGGCACTTACCACAAGTTTGAATTAAAGTAAGGTTTCGTTAGTTAAACACTTCAAACAAAAGTAATTCATGAGCAAGAAGATCCTACATATTAACCAACTCCATAACATAACAAAAGTGATTACAATAATTGGTTCATTTCAAATAAGGTAGAAATCTTCACTGGCTTGGATGGGAGCTACTACAGGCTATTGACACTTGACTGAGTGTAGATGGATGTCCTTGTTTAAGCAGAGATGCTTGTTTACTTGTTGAAGCAATAACCTAGAAAATTTAACTCTTTAACAACATTAGTATATGTAATGGTATTACAGAGAGAGAGAGAGAGACATAAAAGGTAAGTAATTGCATTGGCAGTGGATCTTGGCCTGCCTCTTGCCTTTCCTCTTCCTGTTCTTGTGTTTCTTCTTCCACGTCCTCTGCCCTTCCTTAGTTGAGTTTGATGCGGCCGTGTCTTCAGGATGTTTCCTGGATCCTCCTCTTCTTATTTTCTCTAGTGGGAGTGCAACTTCTTGTTGCTTGTCTTTATTAGGGAAAATTCTTTTATTATGCTCAAGCTAATGACAGGTCCTACATCTCACTTCTAGACCATGCGTAGTGAGCTTTGCTGATTTCTTTGGATCCTCATGTGGATCTTTTGTTCTATTCCTCTTGGGTGAGGATCCAATGGACAATCCTTTTAGGGCCAATGCTTTTGACCCAAACACGGCAAGATGGCTTCCTCATATGCTTTCAAGTATATTGCTTTCTTGAAGAATGGCCAAACAAAGTCTTCAACATGTTGTTTCAACCAAATTGCACATGCAATTGCATGACAACAAGAGATTGCAGTCAGATCCTACTTTCTATAGATGCATGTACACAAGTTCATATCAACATAAAAACTATCAACCTTGTGGCTCACTTCAAACACCCTATTTTCATATGGTAAAGGGCGCCAGTTTCTTGCCTCCTCCCTTTCTTTCTCTTGCTTTTTCTAACTCTAGGGTGGATTTCATCATTAGCTATCTCCTTATGTCCTCTTTTTAGAACAATCCTTTCCATTAATGCTAACCTAATATCTTCAAGCATGTAAATTGGATGTTTGGCCCTGGCATGCATAACATATGCATTAAAGGTCTCTGCCATGTTATTCACCACATTAGACTTTGTTTCAGTGCTCATGTAAGCCCTGCAGACAATTTTGAAATTTTGAGCTAAGAAGTCTTCAGCTGCCTTTGGTGAAGTCAATTTTAACTTATCAAAAGCTAATTTGAAGTCAATTTTAGTATATGTCCTAGCAGTATTCTAGAACAACATTTTAAACTTAGTACCTTTGTATTGTTTAGGCTAATTAGCATAAATACGCCTTGCACAACTTCTATGATCATTCAAAGGCCAATACACTTGAAATGTAATGCAATATTGCATTATTAAGTCACCTAATCATATAGCATATTAGTTCAATATCCATAAGTAATTACTTCAAAATAAATAATAAACGTAATAGCTGTGAAGTTATACCTTGTGCTGATTAGACATGATGGACTAGCCATTGCCATCTGCAATACCCAACCACTTCTTCAGGTTGGCCATAACCCACACCCAACTTTCATTATTCTCCCCCTTTACCACTCTGCATGCGATTAGAAACATCTAATTGTTTCCATCTATACCAGTTGCAGCCAACAAGGTAAATTCTAAGAAAATCTTCAGGAACCCTGCATGTATGCAGATTAGGGGTGTTCATTATTCGGTCCAAACCCGAACCGGACTGAAGACCGGCCTAGACCGGACCGGACCGAATGAATTCAGTCCGGTCCGCGGTCCACAAATTTTTTTTATTCGGTCTTCGGTCCGGTCCGGTCCGGTCTACCGGTCCGGACCGAGGACCGAATAAAAATTTTTTGAAAATCGACTTCTGACTTATTTAATTTTAATTTTCTTTCGCAACTTATAATTTCTCAAACGTTCAAGAATATTGATTTGTTTTTTATGGTGAAAATATGTTGAAATTATTCATATGAAAATAAATATAAGATGTTCATATCGTAAAAATTTGCTAGGTTGACAACTCGGTCCGGTTCGGTCCGGTTTTTTTCGGTCCGGTCCTTGACTTATTCGGTCCGGTCCACGGTCCATAACCTTCCTCTTATTCGGTCCTCGGTCCAACCCGGTCCGGTCCGATGAACACCCCTAATGCAGATTATTGGTCTGCACCTGCTCAATAGTCTTTTTCTAAGCCCATCAAAGCACATAAAAAAAAATCTTTGAAACACTGAAATCTCTTTGTGATTTTGGGGCTAGTCTCTTCAAATGGCTATCTTTATTGAATCTTTTAAGCTCTTCTAAGTACCTATCTACATTGACGTAGTGATCCATCATGGACCCATGCAGTAGCCTATGGGATGTCTTCTTGATTCTGTAAGCAACCCATTGGGTTATACAAGCCCCAAATTCTTTCTTCACCTCAGCTATTAGCTCCTTTGTTGGTTAGTTGGGGTTATGCCTGAACTTCATTAGATAGTGCTTAGCACCTTAAGATGATTTCAGTTGGGTATTCTTTAGCATGTTTTTTTGTACATCTGGGGTGATTGCTAGCTGACTTAACTATAGAGGCTTCTGTCCTCCTATCCCATGAGGTATACATCTTGAAATTACATTCTACTTTGCACACTACCTGCATTATATTCCTAGTTGCATTTGACACAAATTGAACTTTTAGTCATACCCTTGAGGCAAAGCATACTTGATTACACTGTGTTTGAGTTTTTTAATAGAGGGGAAAGTCATACCCACTTACCATTTCAGGCTCTTGAAGTTTGTGGTCTCATCAACTTGCTTCCTCCTCAATAACCCAATCTCTTCATCTTCACTATCTCCAAGGGTATTCATCTCCTCATTTGAGTCTTCATATTCACTATGAAACTCACCAGGCTTAAATCTTGCTGGAGCATCCATATCGAAGTCACTATTCTACTGCTAGCATTGGGATTTGTATCATTGTCATCAGTTGCCTTTTGGGCTTTCTCTTGCGTGAACTGTGCTACTTTACCTCCTGCTAATTCCGACTCATCATAAGTGGTTTCTACATCCTCAATTTCAGTGTCATTTTTAGCATCTGCCTGATCATCTTTATCAGTATTTCCACCCACTTCACCATCCTCTACAATCTTTCTTTTACCTTGCTTTTGACTCGGGTAAAATGCATTACTTTCATTCATCATCTATCTCCTAATTCGAGTCATCATGTAGGTCATCAATAGATTCATATCCTCCACTAGCCATATCTTCTAGTGTAGGCTGATAATCACCATCTAAAGATGGCTCACTTAATGATGAGCCCCAAACAAATTTACCCTATGGAATTGGTGATGTACGCTTAGGATCGTCCCAGTTATATTCCACATTCTGCTGGTTAGGACCAGGCTTTTGTGGTGTCTTAGTTTGTCTTGCGGTGATTTTGGGTTGGGGGTTGCCTGTCTGATTGCTTGTTTGAGTTGAAAAAGTAACATTGGATTTGTTTGACTATTTAGGTCGGGCACTGATTCATGCTTCATTAGGCTTTTTGGTTTTAGGGATTGAAGAACTCATTCTGGATTTTGTTGGGGTTGATTTTTTGGGCTCACCAATTGAAGGGACAATTTTTGGTTTTGAGGCTTTTGCTTTTGGGCTGGAGATTGGCTTCACATTGGATTGTGGCCTAGAAGATTCCTTGGCTTTCATGCTTTGTCTCCCACTTGTTCCCTCTACATCAATTGTGCTAGGCGGAGCCTCAAGAGGTAATTTTTCTTCATTAGTCCTGTGAATAATGTACAAATCAACCTCCTTTGCATCCTTACAACATGCAGCCATATCCCTTGCATCATCATCATCATCATCTCCTATTCTCTTCAACCCAGTGTCTAAAGTGCACCCAGGATGCGCATAATAAAATTACCACTCCTTCATGCCCAAAATCGATAGCATATCCTTTAAATTCAAAAGAACGAAAATTTATCCAAATCAAATGGCTCATTGATAATTTCACCAATCCCTTCATATGTCAGCTCGGTGCCTTTCACAAATTTTCCCCCATAGTGGATATTTAAGACAACCTCGTCCTCAGCCATTTTCTTACAATTGAGCTATTAAAAAAAAATATGCAATTACACACTAAACAAACATAATGTCTTCAACGCACATTTTTATACATTACAATTGCATCAAAATACACATCCCTTCAAATCCTGAATTACGTAATTTTCCAACCCAAACCCAACCACTTTCAAACAATTGAGTGTATTATCTTGCTTAACTGACATAAGCATTTTGCATCAACATTACTCAAAGAACAAATGTTCCAAAAAAGGGGTTGTTTTGGTTTATTGGGTTGACAAGTCAAATGCCAACTTGTACGCTCCAAAATAAAAGAGCAATTGTTCTTTTCCTTCCTCCGCGGCCAAGTCCAATTATGGCTGTCATGTAAGCCCTCCGTTGAGTTCTTGTCAAGTTCACTCGGTGGAGATCCCAATAGAGGAGGTCAAAGGTTACCTTGTCTAGATCCAGCAGTATAGGTTGGATTATTTCTGTTCAATACTCTCAAAGGTAGGATTATTTTTGCCCAATTCCCCCAATAAATATGGTATTTTGAAATAGGATCCAGAACATTCTAATCGTCGTGCATTTAGTCAAATCACTAGTAATCATTGACTTTTCTTTTATTATAATTTTTGTTGTAATTAATTGTTCAAGTTTTTTTTTTGAAATGTTATAGTATTTATTTAAAATAAATCTTGTGAGAAAAATATTGCCTGTAATTTCTTATACATTGTTCATTGTTGTAATTGTTACTTTTAAGTGTACTGTATGCAAATCACTATATCCAACTCTTATTTGACTAAATTTGTAGAGTTGATTAAAGAGAAATCATTAGATAAATTAGAGATAAAGTTAGTTTATTAATGTAGATTGCATAAAAAAAAAGAAAGAAAAAGAAACATATATCAATATATCATTAACCACACAAAGAGAACATCAAGTTAGATTAAGAATATTTCACGCACAAAAAGTTAGATTAACCTCACGAACAAGATCACAAACGTTGTGATTAACTACAAAATCCATTTAATCACATCTCATATTTGAAACGGAATCCAAAACAAAACTTGATTAAAACAAAAAAATCACAACTGCCCAAAAGATTGTATTATTGGAGCAGCATAAAGAAGAAACGATATATAAGCTCAGAAGATAGCAAAAGGTGTCAAACATGTGTAGCCATCATACACAAGTCATGAACTTGCACATCTTAAGCTTTGAGCTCTTACTGATGATTAGTGACTGTACAGATCCCTTAGTTCTTAACAGTACAAAGTCAAGCAGAAGCGTTTTTTCCAGTGCAGTGAGCCTTCAAGAACATCTATCACTATAATGTGACAGCATTGATATCTGCTGATAATACTTCAAGTTAATGTTTGGTTAGATGTAAACAACCTTATAATACAAACAAGTTTCTTCCATCTTCGACCTAGCTTCTTCCATCTTCAACCTTACTGGAAAGCTTCCAGCATGGAGTCTCCTGATTAAACCCCCTGCCTCAAAAACCTTTTAAAATTGCCAGTGGAGTTTGGTGCTCTTACACTTTCGAATTCTCCTCTGCTTAATCTCTCTCCTTCCCACAACCCATCTTGTCATATCTCCCATTTCATTTCGTTTTAAGCCTTGATCAAAGCTGAAATTTACATGACATATAGAATTTAGATAAATACAGAACTTGAACAGCAGACAAATCCATACAAACTCGAATTACAGATAATAATGAAGGAAATATGATCTTAGCAATTGTAACAGTTACCTTTACAACACTAAATCCACGTATCCCATAACAAAAAATCCCATAGGAAATGCTATCTATCTTGCTCAACGTATAGCACCTATACTGCAACAGTATTAGCTGAGCCGCCTTCTTTTGGATTCAACATTACGCTGAGACATCGGCTGCTTAGCTACATTTGCACTTACTGTAGCTTGTATTCCATTCATAGTATCCAATGTTGTTTGATCCTTATCCCAGCTATCACAACATTACCCGAGGACATCGAGCCCTCCACTACATTTGCATTTGTCTACAATAAGGTCATTCAAAAAATTCAGATGAAATTGTCCGTGGCAACAAAAGATTAAGGTCAGTTGCAGAGATGGGAGGAGCGAGTCAAATGTATGATATCTAACAGCCTTCTCAACCTATATATGGCATTGTCATATGTTAAAAGCAGTGCTAGTAAGCATAGTACATTGATATAAATAAATATTAAAAGATTAGAAAATTGAAAACTTTTTTTTTCTTTTTTTTGGTCATTTCATTATTATTCAGTAGTCTTTGCGTGACTTTGATGATGATAATACTAAAAAAGAATATGTATATATATGTGTGTGTGTGTGTGTACCAATTCTTATACAAGTATACCGACGAAAATTTCCTTGGCAAGTATCCATGCTGTACCTATCGGCTATAACATCCCAAGAATTACACGATTGTTGTACCTTGATCTATAATTGAGAAATCATCATGCTGCAAGCCCGGATTTGCCCCGTAGAAGTGGAAGCAGATGGGCTATGAGGTGGAATCAACTCGTTTTGTGTTACATGCTGAATATTGGAGGCACGTGAATGGCATGTGAAAAGCGAGGTGCCTAAATAAACTAAATGGCCATTAGAGTTTGTTAGTAAGGGCCCACTTGCAATGGGTTGTTAGGGGTGAGAGAGAGAGACCGTTATACTGTTTTATAAGCTGGGAATTGTAAGGAGAAGAAACATGGAAATTATGAATGAAATCTCTCCTTTCTCGCTCATACCTTCTCCTTTTCTCCCTTATTTCTCTGTTTCTTCTGCGATATATCTGCCAGCTCAGAAAAGTCTATCAAAGTGGTATCAGAGCTATTGATACCTTGGCCTGACACATATAATCTTCAAATTGCTGAATCAACATACATAGACTCACCTGCGAATCACAACAGGCAGTCATGCCTCGCATTGATGATGTACAACAACAATTACAGCAGTCCATTGATGATCTACAGAGCTAGATCAACAATTAGTCTGAGTTGATCAATGGCCAGTTGGCTGCGCAAAGGGAAGCCCAGGAAAGAGCTCATGCCCAGCTAAGGGAATTGATCACTGGATTGAGTATGCAAGTGATGCAGCTAATGAATCGAACAAATGATATTGGTGCTACTGGAGTTAATAATCTGTCTAGATTATCCCGTATTGATTTTCCAAAGTTTGAAGAAGATGATGTTCAAGGTTGGATTTATAAATGTGAACGATTCTTTGAGTTAGATGCAATCAGAGAAAATAGAAAGGTCAAAATTGCCTCTATACATTTGTCTAGGGTCAAGCTTATATCAAAGGATTTGCTGCTGGGGTATGGCGTGGGTGGGGGGAATATAAAACGGCTATACTGGCTAGATTTGGAGTTGGACCCTTTGATGACCCCTTAGCTGAATTAATGAAGCTCAAACAGTCGGGGAGTGTGGCTCAGTACCAAGAGAAATTTGATGTGTTGTTGAATAGAGTTGACTTATTAGTAACTCAAGCTCTTAGTTGTTTTTTGAGTGGATTATGTGAAGAAATACAGTGTGGGGTTAGAATGTTTAAACCTGCAAATCTACATGAAGCCTATTGCTTGGCTAAGTTGCAAGAGGCTACTCTTGCTTCTATAACCAGAAGGAATAAGCCAATCCTGGATAAAACACCTACCTTTGCTAGAAGTTTTACTTCTTACAGGGGGTCAAATGGGGGTTCATTGGCTCCTACCTTTTAGAGGTTTTCTCACAAAAACAGCAATACAGGAAGCCAAACTGGTTCTAGAGGTACTGTGTCCAGCACTGGCTCTGTTACTTCTAAGCTTAGGAGGATCTTAACCCCTAAAGAAATTGATTAAGAAAGGGCCAACAACATGTGTTTTTTCTGTGATGAGAGATATTTTCATGGACACAAGTGTAATGGGCAAGTGCACATGCTTGAGATCATGGAGGATGGGGAATGGGAGGAAGGACAGGAGGAAATGAGGGAGGAAAGTGTACCCCCCTCATTGCAGGATGAAGAACAGCCACTCATATCACTACAAGCTCTGCAGGGTGTAAACTCTTTTCAGACCATGAGGGTTACAGGAAGAGTTGGCTCTCAACTCATACACATATTGGTAGATTTAGGAAGTACTCATAATTTTCTAGATGCTACAACAGTTGGTTGAGATCTGAGTTGTTGAAAATTCCTTAATTAGCTGATGGGGCTTAGTTGGAATGCCAAACCTTGTGTAGAGGATTTACATGGACCTTAATAGAAACTGGGGGCATGACTGAGTACATAATTGAAGCTTACATAGTACCTTTAGGAAGCTGTGATATGGTTCTAGGGGTGAAATGGCTTTCTACTTTGGGGCCCATCCTCTGGAATTTTGAAGATTTAACCATGAAATTTTTCCTTAGAAGGAAGCATTTACTGCAAGGTATTAAGAAGACCGAGGTTGGGTGGACAAAAGGAAAAAAATCAAAACATCCTAAACCAGGCAGTACAACTATTTGCAGTAAACCTTGCACCTGTCTAGCTGAATCTAGCTTTGGGGCAAACTGAGGTAAATCCTCAATTGGCACAGTTGTTGCCGTTGTTGCAGGACTATGCAGATATTTTTGAAGAACCAAGGTCCCTTCCCCCCTACAGAAGTCATGACCACAAGATCACTCTTAAGGAGGGCACTGCAACTATAAATGTCAGACCCTATAGGTATCCAGCCCTGCAAAAAGATGTGATTGAGCAAACTGTCAAAAAGATGCTAGAAGCTGGGGTTGTAAGACCTTCCCGGAGCGCTTATTTATCTCCCATTATAGTAGTCAAGAAAAAAGATAGGACATGGAGACTTTGTGTGCATTATCGACAACTTAATAGGCACACTGTCCTTGATAAATTTTCAATTCCAGTAGTGGAGGAATTGTTGGATGAATTGTTTGGGGCTGTCTACTTCTCTAAAATTGACTTGAGGTCTGGTTACTGGCAAGTGAGGATGCACCCAAAAGATGTGCCTGCATTTAGAACACATGAGGTTCATTATGAGTTTCTTGCGATGCCCTTTGGATTGACCAATGCATCCTCTACCTTCCAAGCCCTTATGAACCACATTTTCAAGCCTTACTTAAGGAAATTCATATTGGTATTTTTTGATGACATTCTGATATACAACCCTACTTATGAGCGGCACTTATACCATTTGAAGACAGCTTTTGAAGTCTTGAGGCAACATACTCTTTTTGCCAAGAAGAGCAAATGTAGCTTTGGGGAGACACAAGTAGAGTATCTTGGCCATATTATCGCCATACATGGGGTCTCCACTGACCCTAAAAAGATATCTGCTATGAGTCTATGACAGAATGGCCAACACCTAAGACTAGCAAGGAACTAAGAGGATTTTTGGGATTGACTGGTTATTACAAGAGGTTTGTTAGGCAGTATGGCCAAATTAGCAAACCTTTGACAGCACTCCTCAAGAAGGATTACTCCAGTGGAGTGATGAAGCCTAGAACGCTTTTGAAGCTTTGAAGAGCTATGGTGATAGCCCCTGTGCTAGCTTTGCCAAATTTCACCAAACAATTTGTGGTGGAGACTGATACATCAGGTGGGGGTATTGGGGCAGTTCTTATGCAGAACTCCCATCCTATTGCATACTTCAGCAAGGCTTTATCCCCTAAACATCAAGAATTATCTACCTATGAAAAAGAGTTTATGGCAATAGTATTAGCAGTGGAAAAATGGAGACCTTACCTGTTGGGAAGGCACTTTGTGATTAAAACTGACCATTTCAATTTAAAATATTTGATGGAGCAGAAGATTTCCACATCCTTTCAAAGTGAATGGTGATTCAGCCTTGTTGGAGAAAGTTAAGGATTCCTGGTTGGCAGATGATAGCATTCAGGTCATTATTAATAAGTTGAACAATGGAGAGTCTATCCCTAAGTACTCCTATTCTCAAGGATTGCTATACAAGAATGAGAGAGTGGTGGTGGGAAATGATGCTTCATTACACTCACATTATCAAGCTCTTCCATGACTCATCTTTTGGTGGCCATTCTGGTGTAGCTGTGACTGTTAAAAGGGTGTCCTGCATATTCTGGTGGAAAGGTCTCAGCGAGGATATCAGAAACTATATAAGGTCATGTGCAGTACGCCAGAGGTATAAAGCAGACCTTTCAGACCCTAGAGGGTTGTTGTAACCCTTGCATATCCCAGGTACAATATGGCTATATATCTCCTTGGACTTTGTTGAAGGTTTACCTAAATCCAAGGGAAAGGACACCATAATGGTGGTGGTAGACCGGTTAAGTAAGTATGCTCATTTCCTTTCACTTTCCCATCCCTTCACAGCTGTGGCTCAACTTTACTTTGATAACATCTTTAAGCTTCATGGGGTTCCAAAAACCATAGTAAGTGACTGAGACAAGGTTTTCCTTAGTCAATTTTGGCAAGAATTTTTCAGGTTTCAGCATGTGTCACCACAAATGTCAACCGCTTATCACCCCCAAAGTGATGGTCAGACAGAGGTGGGCAATAGAAGTCTAGAGGGATATTTGAGGTGTATGACCGGGGAAAGACCTTAGGAATGGGCCTTGTGATTACTACTGGCCGAGTGGTGGTATAACTCCAACTGGCACTCTGCCATTGGACTCATATGAAGTAGTTTATGGTCAACCACCATCCATCCATGTTCCCTGTGTGTCTGGTGAGGCTGTGGACAGAAGCCTAAAGGCCAGAGAAGAATGTATTGAGATGCTCAAGTATCACCCAACTCGTGCTCAACATAGAATGAAGAAACAAGCTGACACACATAGGGTGGACAAGCAGTTCGAGGTAGGAGAATGGGTTTTTGTCAAGCTCAGGCTAAATCAGAAACTTGGTCCTAAGTTTTTTGGACCTTTTCCCATCTTGGCTCGAGTGGGCCCAGTAGCTTACAGACTACAATTGCCTTCCCAAGCAAAAATACATCCAGTATTTCATGTTTACTTACTGAAGAAATTTGTGGGTACTGCTCTTGCAGTATGAGGAATTGTACCTGATGTTGACGAGTTTGGCATGCTAGCTGCTGAGCCTGTGGCTATTCTCACTCGAAGATTGGGTAAGAAGGGTAACAAGGCAGTGGTTTATGTACTGATACAATGGTCTAATCGTCCAAAGGAAGAGGCTACTTGGGAGTTATATACTGATATCGAGGCTAAGTTTCCAAACTTCAACTTGGAAGCTTGAGGACAAGCTTTTCGAAGGGAGAGACATTTGTTACGCGCTGAATATTGGAGGCACATGAATGGCACGAGAAAAGAGAGGCGCCTAAATAAACTGAATGGCTGTTAGAGTTTGTTAGTAAGGGCCCACTTGCAATGGGTTGTTAGAGGTGAGAGAGAGAGACCCTTTTACTGTTTTATAAGCTGGGAATTGTAAGGAGAAGAACCATGGAAATTCTGAATAAAAATCTCTCCTTTCTCTCTCATACCTTCTTCTCCTCTTCTCCCTCCCTTATTTCTCTGTTTCTTCTGCGATATATATGCCGGCTCAGAAAAGTCCATCATTTTGCTTCCCAAAAGCAGATAGCTTTAGCTTTTCAACCGGTCTGGCAGAAAATGACAGCAAGTTAGATAAAAAAACCAATCATATCATACAGTGAGCCCAATAGCTATCGTAGCAACTTGGAAAGTCAGAGGAGCAAAAGTCCTAATAGAAAAAGAAAGATTATGTGACCAACCTTTTGGTGCAAATCAAATGGGCAAATAATTTTGCCCATCAAATTTGACTTCTATGGCATTGTATACGCAATTGAACACGAGCTCAACCCTCTCGTCATCATTATAGCAACTGTACTGTGCCTGTCCAAATGGCACTCATTAGCATGCTTCACCATAGTTTCCCATGCCTATTAGAAACCCCTTTGCCAAGAATCTATAAGAGAGAGATGAGATCAGCACTGAAATTAACTAAAACATATAGTTCAAAAGAAAAACAACCCCAATTTCATCTGTGTACAGAACTGTATTCTTACATTCTGTAGGAACTCTGGATCCATGTGGTACTGCATTAAGAAATCCCTAACAGTCTTGATACCGTGAGATCCCAACTTTTTTATGGGATGCTCCTGGTTTTGATATTTTCCTCAGATGCCACACTGGATCCTCCAGGGATGGTGTATTGTGTTTCTGGCATGCTGTAAAAATTAAATTCCAGAAGTTCACAGAAAAGCAGACAAATATGCAAAAGCAGTCCTTGCCAAAATGAAGTTATCTTATCATGCACATAAAAGGTTTGCAGCAATTTAACTTCAGATGAGATTATACCAATCTCTGTTGATGCTGCCTAATTAAGTAAACAAAAGGGTGCAGGAAAATTTGGCCCTTGAACATGTAAACAAGTTTTAGACTCAATCGTCTGGCACATGAGATCATAAGATTCCTTGGCTCCAAGGCAGGAATCAAAGACGATAAAACTTGTTTTGGGGAAGACCAAAACTTAAGATAGGCATAACAGAGATAACAAAATTGGAAATCGTGGTTGAATTATTAGTTAAAGGTAAGAAAAGAGGCAATTACAATCCCCACAATGATCCAATACCACAAAAGCTTCACTCACAGATTCCTTGATTCCAGGGACCTTGGTAGCAGTTGTCACTGCTCGAACTGCCAGCCTGAACTTCCTACTTCTTATCCAGCTTGAGTTATCAGTAAAAGTGACATTACAACCAAATCCAGCACCATTGACAACTGTACAGGTAATGTCTCCCACTAACAGGGGTCGTTTGCCTTCCCTTCCACATACAACACAAGCATTGAATTCACCCTCGCTCCAGTCCTCATGACCACCAGCTGCAAAACCAGCATTCAGCACCAGAATCTCAACTTTTATTGAAGACAAAGGACCATGCTCAATCAAGTTCCAAGACCTTGCATCAACAAGAATTATCATAAGAGAAGCATGCTCTTCATCTCCTATGACAATGTTTGTAAAGAGAGTAGGCGGCAATTTATTGCTGAAATGCAGCCGGAGGCCTCTTGAAGCAGATGACTCAAGTGGGTAAACAAGAGAGCAACTGAATCAACCAACAAGAGGTCGAATTTATTCACATATAAATATATATATAT
>JACYFF010031955.1:13373762-13483038 GCA_017589665.1 Selenicereus undatus
CCATAACATCCGAAAAATTAAAAATTAAAAAATTAAAAATTAAAAATAAATACAAAAAATTAAAAATTAAAAATTTAAAAATTAAAAATTTAAAAAAAATTCAAAATTAAAAAATTAATGAAAAAGAAAAAAACTAAAACTGTTCCATAACATCCGAAAAATTAAAACTGCTCATAATTACTATCAGATTATTCGTACACACAATTACGTAAATTATAAAAAATTTTCAAACATAAAAAATGGTTATTTTATGTAGATATGGGAAGGAGTGGGTGAATGTGGGAAAGAGTGATATTTTTTTTTAAGTGTGAGAAAAGGGGAGAAGAAGTGAGTAGATATGAGATGGGTCAATTTCCCAACGAAAAGAACAGGGCCTTAGTCCAATTTACATCCCCCCCCCCCCCAAACAAAAGGGTCCCCCCCCCCAAACCCCCCCAAAAAAAAAAAAAAAAACATAAGAAGAAGATGATACACGCACGAAGACTGGGTCTCTGAAATGCAATATACAATACAGGGTTGACTGGTCGCATACCAAGCAGAAACCAACGTTAGTTTTGGGATACTTATTCAATATTCACCTAATACAATGCAAATTCAACAATACTAGAAAAAAATGGAGACTGAGGGGAGAGAGAGGGGATAAACTACGAAGGTCGGCAGAAACTCATTAGAAAATTGTGTTCACATCTCAGTAACCAGGGTTTGGACTGATGCAATGAGAATCAAACGTGCAAATTGTGATTGGCCGAACAATCAAACTCAAATTTCATTGGACTTTGAAGAAATCCACAGGAAGCCAATGCAGCAATTATAATGAAAGCGAATTCACATCATTCAAATTAAAAGAAACAAAAAAGTTGAGTCAATTGACCATTTTAGCGTCATGGTGAATTGATTGATGCTCGACCCCAGCAATGCAGTCATCTTCTTCATCTGGGTTTTCTTTTTTCATTGACTTCTGGGAGTCAACCGAGACTGCCAGACTCCTGTGGTGGGCTCCAAATTTCTTTGAGAGTAAATAAAATTGTGGTGACTGTTTGCCGGAAGAGTCTTGGTAATTTTCGATCCGTTGTCTGGGGTTTTCTCTCTCCATTACTAATTCTACTTCCCGACAAAGCTTTGGCCTCTTTTTTCAAAATGGTTGAATGTTCTTCTTCTCCATTTACATTTTTCACGTGCCCGACAGAAATGCGTTTTCACCTGATCCTATTAATCTGAAGTCTAAATCATTCAGGATTATAGGCTCTGTTTTGCAAACAGCGGTTAGCAGTTAATTGTTTATATTAGTTATTAGCTGTTTAAATTAACTGTTTGTATTAATTATTTGTTAAAAAATTATTTGATAAAATTAGTTGTTTCTGATAAAATTGTGAGACAAAAAGTTAATTCTTCAAAAAACTATTCCAAAATGCTTATAAATTAGCTTTTTTGATCAAAAACTCTTATAAAAAGTCTTTTCACTAAACACCCAAATTAATTTTTTTTTACTTGATCAAACAGCTAATCTTAGTTAAAAAAACTCTTTTTGACAAAAAAAATCTTCAAAAAACTGTTTACCAAACACCTCAAAATAAAGGAAGTCTAAACTTTAAAAAAATGAAAAATAAACGGTTGCTTAGTTCAATAGAAATGAATTGACGAGACATGGATGGATAAATTTGAGTAATTTTTAATTTTTTAATATTATGCATATCATTTTATTGTAGGATGAATTAGATGCATACGAATTCAGAATATTAGACAATAAAAATTACTCAACAAAAGAATATTTAATCAAACTTCACAATACCATTTGAAATTTTAAGAGCATTTTCAATGGGAGTTCTGAATCTTGGAACTCTACTTGCCACATCAGCAAAAATTTCAATTTTTTGGAACTTGAATTTCATCCCTTCTCCAACTTATGGAACTCCAATTATAATCATCCAATAAAATCATTTGCTATGGATCCACCTTCTAACACAGAACTTATTTTTTAATCATTCAAAAATTATATATTTACTCAAAAAAAAGAAAAAATATATTTAAAAAATCAAATAATGACAAAACAAGAGGGAATAGGGGGAGGCACGAACAGATGTGCTGCCACGAGTGCGGAGTGTCCCCCCGTTTCCCCATAGCTGCCAAAGAGTCAGTAACATGCGTGGGACACACAGGCTTACATGGCCACATGCGTTCCCACGGTTGCTGGTGCTCTCACATCATGTAAGTTTTCCAACAATTATCATAAATAGGTGATAAATGCTTTCGATTGGGTAACTGACTTTCACACCTAAGCTTATAAATTTTCTATTTTATTGTGGATATCTCCATTTAGTGGTCGATTATCTTTTTCAAAAATCAAATAATATTTTTTTATAAGCAAGTTATGAATATATTGATTACCAAAAGAACATTACAAATACTTAACCGAAGATTCTACTATAATTGATTATTTTTTTTCAACTACTATAGTTAAGTCTGTTGTAAGCTGTTGATTTTAGGTGAAAAAATTTGAGTCTTTACTTTAATCAGTTATCATATATATGATAAGATATTCTATTTTCTCTCTCGTCACCATCCATGTACTCCACATCTTTTGGGTGTTCTGACCCCCTCGCCGCCTCTTCTTCTTCTCATCTCTCTCTCAAAGACAGACAAAACTCCACATTTCCTTAGCACACTCATTTCAATTCAAGCTCCAACACTTTATCCAATTACCATGATCAACTTCTCTCTCTCTCTCTCTCTCTCTCTCTCTCTCTCTCTCTCTCTCTCTCTCTCCAACCCAAGAAGCCATGAAGATGGGGGAAAGGCTCGAAGCATACATCAACCATGGCAATTTCTATATAGATCCAAATATCCAAAGAAAATGGCATCGGTGAATGTAAACAATAACTATATCCAAAAAAACCTAAACTCATACATTGAATTTCATTTATCACAAGGCTCAAACAGTGAGTTTTTACCCTTTAGAAGTTGATCAAATTATAAATAAAATGAACCCAAATCAGTAATTGAAATTTGACATTCAATAATGCTATGACCGTAAGCAAAATAAGAAATTTTAAAAGTCAAAATAGATTAGAACTTAGAAAATAAACAACTATAACTTAGTGTTTATCCAATAAAGAAACCGAATATCCTAGAAATGCCCACAAAAAAAAACCATGACAAACAAAGCTCGCTTAAGAGAGTCAATAGAAAAGGAAAGATAGATTCGAGCTCTTGGTTTTGGGGTTGTGCAAGTGAAATAGTGAGGGGGGAAAATTTGTCAAAAACTATAAAAATTTGATCAGTTGCACACATACCCATCGTTCATGGTAGCAGGAAGAAAAAACCTCAATTTGAGAGGTTCATAGCTTTAGACAACATAAAATAACGGAGGAATAAAAATTAATTGGCTTAGCGTCCATGTCGAGACGGATGTGGTGGAGCTCTGACATCCATTACAACAACCAGTGTCTATGGTTTAGAGATTTTGATCAAAAAGAACCCACGGCTGGTATGAAAGAAGAAAGAGGGAGGTTCACCTTGACAGTAGGTTGTGGGTTAGTAGTTTCAATGGTTCAGATTGGTTTATTTTACACCAATGGATGGGATTTGTCAATCTTGATAGAGTGTAACAGTCACTTTGATAACCATATTAAGTAAGCAATTAATTATGTATTAATCGTTTGTAATAAGTACAAAAAAAAGGGCAGCCCGGTGCACAAGCATCCCGCGTTCACGTAGGGTCCCGGGAAGGGTTGCACCCCAATGGATGAATTATAGGCAGCCTAACCTTGGTTATGAGTTTAAAGAAGAGTATTATTCTCTCTCATTTGTAATAAGTACAAATCAGTTACAAATCTTGGTAATGATTTAAAGAAGAGTTGGTTATGAGTTTAACTAGCTGAGAAAAGTATTATTCTCTCTCAGCTTCTCCCCACCCTCTATTTCACGTTAATCCTACCATCGCTAAGGATTGGGTTTGGGGTGTGATGTTATGCGGTGACTTTAGTAGCCACCATCAACCTGGTTCAATCATGTTTATGGGCAGCATTCAATAGGCGAGATTCGGGCAACGTTTCCGCATCAAGGTGAGTCCTTACATTACCAACAGTGGTATCAGAGCCTTGTCTGGTTGTTGCTAGCCCCGATTAATTCATGTTGGCCTAAATCTGAGACCAATTAGTTTGATCAACAAATCTATGTGATAGCAACATATATATATATACCCTTATTATGTTTTGGCATGAAATTACCAAGACTGAACAAGTACAAATAAATTACATGTCTATGTTTCATGCTAACATTCTTGGCGATCTGAAGTTATGCAAAACAGAGGTTAATGCCCATATGCCAAAATTGATATTTCTAGAGATTAATATGTTTATGTGTGATTTGAATTTCGCCTCTTATCAAGGCCGACATGAACAATGCTCATCTACCGAAATTGTTATGTCTCGTGCTATAGCGCACTATGCCCAAACTGAGACCCCACACTTTACAACAAAGATCTGGAACTAAACCCCGAATGAAAGGCCCTTAACAGGATTCACCCCCTTCACCCTTACTAGTCTCAAACATGGTCGTTCATCCCCATTGAATCCCTCCCCAAGTCAGGCCACCCACAGATTAAGAATACACACCAAAAAAGGGCGAAGAAATCGAAATTAACCCATCAGTGCCGTCGGAGGGGTGGCGTGTGTTCATCACGTGCCGCCGACGAAGACGACCTTGGTCTTTTTCTTCCTCCTAAACCCCACCACAATCACTGATCTACGCTTACCCGGCTCTAAAATTGTGCAAAACATCGATGTTGCCGTGCGTGAGCGTCACGCACCGCCACCTAAGTGGGACGTGGCTCGAGTGAATGGCGTCACCCGACTCGTCGAAGGCCGATCTACTCAATGGCTTGGTGTTTTGAACGGATTGGGTGGTTTTCGAAGCCGTGATTTTTGTTTTGGCGGCGCCGGGGTACGGTATCATCATCTGGGTTTTGTTTCAGATGCACCACTAGGCCAGGCGTCGAAGGTCACGTCGCAGGACGACCGAGAAGCGGTAACAGTTGGTCTGGGAGGGCAAGGCAGAGCAAGGTGGGAGAACAAAAGCTCTCAAGCAAACACAAATACTCATCGAAGGTTCTAGGCAAATAAAGAACCTAACGGTTCTACAGAGGGGGGGTTAGAGGGAGAGAAAGGCCTAATGAGTTGAACATGAAGGTTGACCAAACATTGGGGGGGTGTCTCGGGTTTTATTATTCAAAAGTTTTTATTTTGATTTTGTTCTGGATTTAACACCATTAAAGAGATTATTAGTTATGGAATGTTTTTTTTAATTGAATTATCAGGATGTCTAAGTTGATATGATACTTGCTATTAGCTTGCAGTTGAATTAAGATTTCGATTTTTTTTTAATTCTGAATGCATGAATTCGTTGTAAAAACATTAATATGTTTAATGTCATACATATATAAATTCATTTCATATATGCATCAACTTGAAATGTTCATTACGAGTGTCTATATGAATGTGTTTCATATGTTATATTTTATATGAATGTGTTTCATATATAAAATTAGTATCATGTAAATTTGTTTTACTCGAACTCAATAAATATCTGTGATATTTAGATCCCCTTTGGTCTATGAATAAATATGTTTCACAAGTTGTATTATACAAATATGCTTTATATAGTATTTAGATAAATGAATAAATTTAATTATTTGAGAATATGCCTAATGCCCATCTTTTAAAATATATACCTTTAGATATGGCAATTAAAATACGGTTGGTAATTTGTTTACCTATGAAAAGCTTGATAGTACTGACTATGACACAAAGTGTCAGAAGATTTAGTTTCTTGTTAGGGAAAAGTTTTTAACATTTATAAACCCCAAGTGCAAGGTGCATCGTTGAGTACTCGGGGTGTCGTCCGGAGAGAGTTGGGTTTTCAAGTACCAGAGCTAACTAAAGTGTTTTAAGCTAGGTAAAAATGAAGGAATAGAAAATAGAACTAAACTACTAAAATAACCAAAGGACTGCGATTATGATTAAACCTGAGATAAACTAGCTGATCAAGTTAAACCCCCATCTTCCCAAGTAATGCTAGTATTTGAGGTTGACCGGTTGCGTCATTGATACCACTCAAGCCCTGTCTCAAGGGTTAATAGGCTAGTCTAGTTGTTCTAATTACCTATTTTCATGGGATTAGTTCGACTAAACTACTAGGTTGACAACCTTTGACCTAGCTAGCGACGATACTATTTTCATGTCCCAATCCCAACCATTCACTCTACCCACACTACACAATCAACCTCACATTTCAGCATAAGTCAATTGCCTAAAAATACGAATAAAAGCTATTTCAAGCATTTCATCGAACACATGGTGGGTGTGAGAGAAAACCTTAAATTCTAACATGAACAAGAGAGGCAAATGTCTAACAACAATCAATTGGCCATTACAAGGCTAATCATAATCCAAATTCACAACTATAATCTATAAATATTACAAAAGCATATAAACCAAAACATGAACGTAAACATACAAAATAAAGAGAAGAAGAGAAGAAAAAACTTATGTTAATTAAATGAACTTGAGAATCCACAAGTTTGAATCCAAACAACCAGAGACCAATCCCAATCTAATTCCCCAATGGGATTTTTATTGGCTAATTCTAACCGAAAAACTCCCAAAAAGTCACTAAATGAGAGCCCGGGGAGGTGCCGAACAGAAATGCCCGAAAGGGGCTTAAATAGAAAATCAGACGAGCGAGTGGCGGGGAGGAGACACAATCGTGCCACATCTTCGGCACGGTGGCGCGGCCTCCTGTCGTCACTTATTGCCTTCTTTTGCCTTTCTTGTCCACATTCACTCCTTTTCACTGGGTTTTTACTCGATTGAGGTTATTACCCACAAAAGTAAATAAAACAAGTAAAAATCCTAAAGATTATATTATAACACGAGCTAAAATTAGGTGAAAGGGAGACGTAAAATACGATAAATTATTGCCTAATATTTCTTCTGAACATGCGTGAAGTATTAAAACGCTCTTTAGGTTAAAGGCCTCCTAGAATGGCAAAGATGGTACTGCTACCGAGCAGTATTGAGAAATCTTTTAAAAAAAACTGGTTCGATGATGGATCGATCAATATGCTATACTTTGTCGTGTTGTATCAATGACGATCTAGTGAGGAAATTGAAAGTTATCACACTGTTGAGTACATGTAGGATTAGCTTGGCATCAGGTTTGTCCAAATTCTTGTAACGGCCCGCCCGAAAAGGGGACAGGCGCGTCACCGCCATAGATGCACGATTAGGAACATCCACAAGGCTATTTAAACTTCTTCACCATAGTTAACCTATTAATAGGCGATAGCAAAGGAAGTTCTTATCGAAATCTAACTAAAGTTCAGGAAGGTGATTGTAAAATATGCATTACATACATACTTAAATTGTATTCATAATGTTCTTACACATGTAATCCTAAAAATACATCCATACTTACATTTAACAAACATAACTCATAACATAAACAAATAACGGGATCTACATTTCCAACTAAGTTCTTCGAAACTATTTCACAGCTAGCTAGCTCTCTTAATGCTCGTGTGGTCCCATTTTGCTTCCAAAACCTGAAAAATGGTGAGGTCATAAGCTCCCAGAGCCCAGTGAATAACCCTTACCTTCCCCGTTGTTACACTTTGCATATTAACCGGTTAACATATAATCACACAATACACATATCTTATAACGTATAGACAGAACATATCATATGGCATATAGAAGCTGACATAAGAACATGCTCATACTTCATAAATCAAATAAACTCATATCTTTCATATCTAACACGTTCACAAATTTCACAAATACACACATATTTGTTATGAGGCAGGCAATTCGACTAACTTAGTCGTACCTGTCCCATACCAGGTACGTTTCAATGACTCTCGTTTTCACTTAAGTTCCTGAACAAACTCTGTTGTTAGTCTATTCACTAAACTAACCATAGTTGTCCCATACCAACCATGTCATTTGGGCTCCTAATCCTCATTGAAGTGCAAAAGAAAGCAAAGTCTGCTAAATCATGCTAATGGCCCGTCCATAACAATACTTAACACATACATAAACATATTCAATTCAAAAATCCACATACTTGCTTTAAACACATAATATATTTCTTTAAACATATTTATCACTTACACATACGGTTCAAATCGATCATAATTTTATAAATATCCTGAATAATTATTGAAATCCAAATCCAAGTCCGAATCCAAACCAAATCTAATTTCATATAATATCTAAAATCCAAATCCAAGCCAAACTAAATCCATAACATGTCCAAAGTCCAAATTCAAGCCAAAACCAATTTCACAACACATCACATATCCTTAACTGAATGCAAAACTTTTAGTTTAGGAGAAATCAACTCATGACTCACACAAAGAATCATCACAACACAGGGGTGAGAAACACATCTTGGTGACCCAGCTACGACTCATTCATATGGAACCAATCAATAGTGAACCAGTCGCAACTCATTCATATGGTACCAACCAGGCACCCAACGCTCTAAAGTACGTAGAGGTTCTCAAATCACAAATTGATGAGTCACATTCACATGCTAGAGTACCAGGGACCCATACAGCTCCCACATAACACAAACTAGGGGTGTGCAAAAAAATCCGAAACTGAAAACCAAACCGAAAAACTGGTTAACCGAACAAATTTTTCAAAAAAGTCGGTTCGGTTAACCGAACTGAAATTTTTTTCCAGTTTTCGGTTCGGTTACGATTCGGATTATTTGAAAATTCGGTTAACCGAACCGAAAATGATTTTATTTTTAAAAAATTATACATAAAAAATAAAAAAAATCCGTAAGAAAGTGCACTTTTTTAGTATTTATAAATGGTAACCAAAGTTTAATTTTTATAAAAAGAATTTAAACATAAAAAATAACAAATTTAGGTAAGAAATTATAAGTTTTTTTATTATTGTAAACGGTTAACCGGTAACCGAACCGAAAAATCTGTTAACCGAACCGAAAAACCGGTTAACCGAAATTTTCAATTCGGTTACAGTTCGGGTTTTGGACGAACCGAAATTTTCGGTTAACTGACAAATGGTTAACCGGAATTTTTGGTTCGGTTACGGTTCGGAATTTTTTTGAACCGAAAAACCGGTTAACCGAAACTCCAGTTAACCGGTTTTGCACATCCCTAACACAAACTAAAGAGTCAATTGGCGGATCGGGCAGTGCCCACTCAAGGTACCAACCAACGACTCACACAGCTCCAAACACAAAGACAGCTACTTCTATGACCATAGCTCTAGAACGCTCTGTAATAGCCTCAGACAAGATACGAACCTCTTTCACAAAAAACGTAACTTAATGAAATCGTATAATGACATTTTTATTTTCAAAAAAATTCAATTCCACAATTTTAACAAAAACACTATCAAAACAAAGCATAATTCCACCCAAAATACTTTTCACAAGTTTTCAATAAATCATAACCACATTTTACTGTTATAATGCGTGTAATCGTCACAAACGTGATGATTATTTAATTTGTGCATACGAATAACCCATAATTACATCAAAAATAACGTTTCGCTCAAAAATTCGTAACTCAAAGGATACACATCCAACATGAACAAAATTGGCAGACAATTACAAAATAATATCATGCATTCACTATAATATTTTCATAATTTTATGTTGAGTCGGTCCTTCATAATAATCGAAACAGTACCAAGAATTATGCTTTAAAACAGCACAATTTCAATAAAAAAATCCACAACTCATGAAGTACATCTCCAAAGTTCATAAAAATTTCTAGAAAATTTACAAACATCATATAGAACCCGTTTTAAAGTTTTCAAAATTTTATGCCAAGCCAATAATTACCAGAAAATTCAGACAGTAACTGAACTTTGGACACTAAAACAGGGCAGTTCCATCCAAAATTCATAACTCACAAAGTACATATCCAAAATTTATGAAACTTCATCAAAAACTTTCAAATAACATAAATATTATACAGTAAAAATTTCATAATTTTTCTCCAACTCAATAGCTCACAATAATCAAAACATCATCTGAATTTTCACACCATATAACAGGGCAGCTTCAATCAAAAATTCATAACTTCCAAACCACATGTAAAAAATTCACCAAAATTTACATAAAATTACCCAATATCATGTTTCACCTACAATAAAAATTTCAGAATTTTTGCGTGCATCCGATAATTCACAAAAAATCAAATAGTAACAGGCTGTGTGCAAAATTTGAAAATCCAACCTCTATTTTTCTACTTTCTTATTCATCCAGTACAAACAGTCATCCCAAAAATCCATTTTCTAGCATACAAATGAACAAATTAATAACATCATCATCAACTCACTACATCCAATTCATCCAAAACTCACAAATCACCAATACAATTTTGGTTGTGGGTTTCTAACAAATGAATTTAGGGTTTTAATCTACTAGATTTTAAAACATCAAATTCATAGCTTTAATTCTCAATTGATTTATCAAACTCAAGCATAAACAATCAAATTCATCTTACCCTAATCAATTTTAGGTTGAGGAAAAGCAAGAATTACTCACTTTAACTTGAAATCAAAATCAAACCCAAACTTCTTATCTTCTTCTTCTTCTTCGCCTTTTTTTCTTCTTCTCCTCTTCTCCTCTCCCTCTCTTTCCCTCTCTAGCTATACGTGGGTTTGGGGTTGAGAAAGCAAGGGAAGCTTCCCCCTCCCCTTTGATGAATATCATGTGAAAAAGATCTTCCTTTTCTTTTGGTCTTTTTTTTTTGGTCAAGCCCCCCTTTTTTTACTCTTCCTTCTATTTCTTCTTTTTTTGTTTGCACAATTACTAAATGAGTAATATTTCCTAATCACTCCCAACAACATAATAATAACAATAACGTATAACGCACACATGTGCCTAAAATAAAATGCGTACAATATACACATAATTTATATATTGCACATAATTCAAAATAAGTAACAAAAATTTCGGGTCATTACAATTCATTTCCTCCTAAAGTTCCGGACCTAAGGTTGGTATTGTAAAAGGGACAAGGCTAAGGAAAATAAAGAGAGGCAAATAGCACATGTAGTGCTATGACTGTGGAAATAAGGGACATTGCGCTTGGGATTACCCTGAGCCGATTACCTTCTTTCACAGTTGCTCTTGAATAATATGTGTGCTTCCGAGAATTAGTTGCCAACTGTAATCCTTAGTGGAT
This sequence comes from Selenicereus undatus, assembly GCA_017589665.1. Lineage (NCBI taxonomy): Eukaryota > Viridiplantae > Streptophyta > Magnoliopsida > Caryophyllales > Cactaceae > Selenicereus > Selenicereus undatus. The sequence goes on from JACYFF010031955.1 coordinate 13,384,993, forward strand.
TGTAGACACAGGAGCAACCAAGCACATAGTTCACGATAGAATTGATTTTGTGAACCTTCATTACTACTCGGTGGGTTCACATTGTCGTTTTAGGTAAACAGCAATGAAGAAGATGTCCTCGAATTCAAGACATATCATCTGAAACTCCGTGAAGAGATTGTGTTGCTTCGTCACGATGCTCTCTATACACCTGGGGTGCAGTGTTCCCTTGTGTCTTTTATTTATGAGATTAGTTTCTCTTTAGTTTTCATCTAGATGTCTTACATATCGTACACAATGGCAATTTGTTTGGCCATGTCACATTGAAATGTATTTTCAATGGGATTTTTTTTTTAACTAAACAAGACATCTTCGTCATCTTTCCCTCATTTTCAAATCTATTATAGGCATACTCGACTTGACCATGAGGGTCAAGACAGAGTTATCAATCTTGCTAAATATAATCTTTTAAGGCCGACTTATTAGGGTTAAGGTGCCATATGTGAATCAAGTTTAACTAGCAAAGCAACTATGAAGTCTTTTAGTAAGAAATCTCTTAGTGTTCATTCACTCCAAAGTAGCACTCGATTGGAACGATATATTTGTATTATCTCATCGCTATTAGGTACCTGATGTATTCATGTACTTTATAGTGGAAGTAGCACTCGATCAATTGGAACGAAATATTAGAACTTTTCGAACCAATCAAGGTCGTAAATATCTTCTTCGTGAAATGAATTCTCGTAGTGTTGATTTTCTTAAGGATAAGTTCTCAAGCTTTTGGTGAAATTTTAAAAGGAGCTTAATTTGTATGAGTTACAACAAGACCTTCAACCATCTCTCGGTGAGGGGAAGGATTTGAATTCTCACTAAGTAACTGAGGATGGTACATTTTCCTTATTTGATAGGAATGGTGAAGGTTTGTCGGTTAAAGAAAATGAGATTCGTCTTCAATCTCCAAATATCGAGGGGAGACAGCCTAAGAATGAGGTTTATCCTCTATCTATCATTCTAAAACATGCAGTTAGCCAACACGTTCAGGAGTCCACACGTTCAGGATCCCACCTCCAAAGAAAAGTGAGAGTAATTTTCTCGTCATGCTCAGGATCCCATACCTCTTAGAGAAAGGTGAAGGGATTCCTGGTCCCATACCTCTTAGAGAAAGAAGGAAGGATTTGTAACTTAGGTAGAGGATTTGTAACCTAGGCAGACAAATAATAAAGGTTCAAGGATCCAAATGAGTGTGCATGAAAGAATTCCTCGACGATATTTATAAGTTGAAGAAGATGTATTCATATGCACTTCCTTGAAAGTTGAGGAATCTACCTCTTATCAAGAAGTGATTGTTTCACCAAATCACAAAGAGTGGTTGGATGCTATAAGGGATGAGATGGACTCACTGACAAGAAAAAGGTTTGAGAACTCATTGGTCTTCCACCCTGACATAACTCTATTGAAACTCATGAGTTTTCAAGATAAAACATCAGGTAGATGGTTTAATCAATAAGTTCAGGCTCGACTACTCCTACCCTTGGTTGCCCATTTGAACTTTAAGTTGTTTGAATTGGACGTAAAGACTACTTTCCTCAGTGGTAATCGTGAGGAAGCGATTTATATGGACTAGCCCATTAGTTTTGTATCAAAGGGACAAGAGGACAAGGTGTGTTGTCTTAATTATAAAAAAAGGTCCATGTTTGGTTTAAAGTAATCTTCGAGATTTTGGTACTTTAGATTCCATGGAACCATAACTTAGTTTGGCTTATGTATGGTTTCGAAAGACCATTGTATGTATGTCAAAGGGACGACAGGGGATTGTGTTTATTACCCTGCACGTCAATGGCATATTGTTGCCCGGGAACAACTTGGAGTTGATCGAAGATACTCAAAAGTAGCAGTCTTATGTCTTCGAGATGAAGGACATGGGTTAAGCTAGGTATGTCCTAGGAGTGAAAATAATTCAAAACTGTCCCAAGATGCATGCATAAAAGGTCTTAGAACGATTTTGGATTTATAATTCCAAACCCGTAAATATTCCAGCTGAGAAGGGTCTAATGTTGTGTTAAAAATGTACCGCAAGTGCACAGTGCCGGTTGTAGCCAGCAAAGGCAAGTACGGGTCGTATCTGCAGGGAACTTGGTTTCAATCACCAAATCAACCTTTAGCGCTTAATCTAAGCTTAAGTCTAATGGAGTGAGTTTTACTGATTCTATTGAGTCTAAATCAATTATGAAGAGAATCCTGAATTGGGGTTCACCACTCTATGATGTTCCTTGGAAAGCAAACTAGGTTATGTAAATTTGCCCGCACGATAATTGAAATGGAATGATTACCAACTAAAAGCATTTACGCCTTCTTTCAAAGGTCATTAGACTGATCAAGCTATCCTAGTTATCTACTTTCGTGAAACTAGAATCTCAAGACCATAAGATCATGTAATTTTAATTCCCAATTGCATCCCCAAATACTTTCGTGTCAGGTAATTCAATCGCTCACAAAGCCACTATAAGTAAAGGACCTAACTTTCGTTAATCTCCTAAACTCTAATTAAGAACATGAATTTAACCCTCTCAGGCAATTCATCGAACACCTGACACGCTAAGCGAGACTTCAATTATACTTTTCGGCAAAGATTCACAAAAACCTAGAACAATAATCCAATTCACATCATAGGGGCTACACCCAATCCAAGATTAAGAATTTAGTCGCTAAACATCATTCTAGTCGCAATTACAATCAAGCAAGCGAACATGTTCAAAGGTATCGACTTTGAATTAAAAACGTAGAGGTAAAGGTAAAGAATTGTACTCTGTGCAATTAGCGTCAACAATCTGCTGAAAAACCTCCAATGCTATCAATCCAATGCCTTGAATACAATCACAATCAATCCTAATTCTCTAAACCCTAATTGCGTTTTTCGAGAGAGAAAAAAGTAGAGAAAAACTGAAAACTAAAAACTGTCCCTGATTACAACGCGAAGACACGACTTAGCGAAGATGACTAAAGTGGCACGGTTGTGCCATGCTACGACATGGTGCTGTGGAAATCCACTTTGGCACGGTCGTGCCACGTAGCACGGTGTAACCGTGCCACTTTGCTGTCCCCGCGAGCTCCAGTTTTCTTATGTGGCACGGTCAGCCTGCATGGCATGGTGACACTGTGCCACCCTCTTTTGGCCTGAAATCCTCCCTTTTAGCTCCTGTTTGGCGCGACATTGGCTTGTTTTCCTCATTTCTTCTAGTGTAACCCCTCAAAATATAAAAACACACTTTTAAGTAGATTTTAGGTGAATAATGACTAATCAACCTCTAAACTCTAGGGATTTTACTAGAAAATGCCAAGATGAGAGGTAAAAATCATGCCTAAATGTGTGTAAAATAGAGGTTTATCAACTCCCCCATGCTTATCTCTTGCTTGTCCTCAAGCAAGGCTAAAACATGAGTGAACAGAAAAGGGGTCGATAACCTCTAGCAAACCGCCATCCTCAGGCAAGGCCAAAGGGATCAGTTGAATCGAGCATAGGAGCGCATAGCTAGCGGAATGGTTTGAGGCACAAACACAATTTCCAAACTCATTTCAAATCATTGGGAAGACCACATGTTCAAGTTAGCACACCGTGAAACCATATCACCCCGCTTCCAATCAAGACGCATCCAAATAAGTAGTGGGCGAGAAGGTTTGGCAGTGACTCTCATAGGGGGAACAAAGTACTGCGCTCCCTCACATGTGTTTAAGATATAAGAAGGTTCACTCAACTCTCTTCCATTCGAACAAACTGCCATAAGCTTGGTCAGATTCTCAATTCTTCATTGCGAAGAGGCAAAATGCAAAACAAAAATCAAGAGGACTTCCCAGGGGTGTAACGGGGTTGAAGGCATAGGCAGAAGGGGGACAAACAATTTGGGAAGTGAGGAGATGACAACCAAAGCCAAGGAGCAACTGATAATTGAACCAATTACCCCGCACACTTCTCTAAAGCACAATAAGAATACACCCTTAACCAAATGGATCATCGGGAATGAATTATTATAACATGCCAGAGAGACTTATTCATCACTTCCTTTCTCTCTTTTCTCTCTCTTTTTTTTTTCCAAAGGGAAAACCAACAAGTTTTTCTTTGTTTTTCACCCCTTTTTTTTTTTTGAAAAAGGAAGCGAACGATTGGCATGCGCAATAATTATACATTCAATCCCCAATGATACCCATGATACATCCATGCATATACCAACACAAACCACAAATTTTGCACGACGCCCAAAACTACCCACAAAGTAACGAGGTGTTGCCCCACTGGCTTTGGCTAAAAGGTATGAGATGTATTTAGGCCAAGTAGCTGATAGTGAAGGGTTCACAACAAAAACGGGCAAGACTCAAAGGGGTAGCAAGAAGTCAAAACATTCAACCATGGGTGGCATATTTGGCTATGTAGTTCAGAAAGACAAATGAATGCCTTTATCACATTATCATAATGCACCTGCTGAATGCAATTTCGAACAGAATCAAACCAAGTTCTAGAGATGTAGTCATGGAAGAGACACACAAGAAAGAAAATGTAAGACTAAATTGATGAATTAGTCTATAGGCTCAAAATTTCACAGGTCACACTACCAAACAATGCATCTAACCCCAAGGATGTCCTACTTAAAAGGACTAATCAATCATGATGAGGGGGGGTTTCAAGGGCACCACGAATGCGAACCAAACAATGTGGTCAAAATCATCAATCACGACGAGGGGGGTTTCAAGGGCACCACGAATGTGAACCAAACAATGTGGTCAAAATCATCAATCACTATAGATGAAGTGAGACCCGACGATTGAGGCAAAACATAGTCCCGTAGAACTCGGTTATCTAGCCCTGCCATGGTGGATTGGGCTTGTTTCTTTCTTCTCGCGCCGCTTTGTTTACGAGCAGTGGCTTCGATTTCAGGATTCAGGGGAAGCAAGTTGTGACTCCCCTGACTGCGCCTGCGCATACAAAGCCAAAAACTACACCAAGCGTAAGCAAGCTCAAGCAAGAGTAAAACAAGCAAGGAGGAAGGGAAAGGGAAAGGGAAAGGAAAAGGGAAAAGAAAAAGGAAAAAGCCTAATCTCAAACGTTTAAAATTGCTTTCGATGTTGAAAACAAACAAGTTCCCCGGCAGCGGCGCCAAAAACTTGTTGTGTTAAAAATGTACCGCAAGTGCACGGTGCCGGTTGTAGCCAGCAAAGGCAAATACGGGTCGTATCCGCAGGGAACTTGGTTTCAATCACCGAATCAACCTTTAGCGCTTAATTTAAGCTTAAGTCTAATGGAGTGAGTTTTACTGATTCTATTGAGTCTAAATCAATTATGAAGAGAATCCTGAATTGGGGTTCACCACTCTATGATGTTCCTTGGAAAGCAAACTAGGTTATGTAAATTTGCCCGCACGATAATTGAAATGGAATGATTACCAACTAAAAGCATCTACGCCTTCTTTCAAAGGTCATTAGACTGATCAAGCTATCCTAGTTATCTACTTTCGTGAAACTAGAATCTCAAGACCACAAGATCATGTAATTTTAATTCCCAATTGCATCCCCAACTACTTTCGTGTCAGGTAATTCAATCGCTCACAAAGCCACTCTAAGTAAAGGACCTAACTTTCGTTAATCTCCTAAACTCTAATTAAGAACATGAATTTAACCCTCTTAGGCAATTCATCGAACACCTGGCACGCTAAGCGAGAATTCAATTATACTTTTAGGCAAAGATTCACAAAAACCTAGAACAATAATCCAATTCACATCATAGGGGCTACACCCAATCCAAGATTAAGAATTTAGTCGCTAAACATCATTCTAGTCGCAATTACAATCAAGCAAGCGAACATGTTCAAAGGTATCGACTTTGAATTAAAAACGCAGAGGTAAAGGTAAAGAATTGTACTCTGTGCAATTAGCGTCAACAATCTACTGGAAAACCTCCAATGCTATCAATCCAATGCCTTGAATACAATCACAATCAATCCTAATTCTCTAAACCCTAATCGCGTTTTTCGAGAGAGAAAAAAGTAGAGAAAAACTAAAAATTGTCCCTGATTACAACGCGAAGACACGACTTAGCGAAGATGACTAAAGTGGGACGGTCGTGCCACTTGGCACGGTGTGACCGTGCCACACTACGACATGGTGCTGTGGAAATCCATTTTGGCACGGTCGTGCCACGTAGCACGGTGTGACCGTGCCACTTTGCTGTCCCCGCGAGCTCCAGTTTTCTTATGTGGCACGGTCAGCCTGCATGGCATGGTGACACCGTGCCACGCTCTTTTGGCCTGAAATCCTCCCCTTTAGCTCCTGTTTGGCGCGGCATTGGCTTGTTTTCCTCATTTCTTCCAGCGTAACCCCTCAAAACATAAAAACACACTTTTAAGTAGATTTTAGGTGAATAATGAGTAATCAACCTCTAAACTCTAGGGATTTTACTAGAAAACGCCAAGATGAGAGGTAAAAATCATGCCTAAAAGTGTGTAAAATAGAGGTTTATCATCTAACTCAGTCTTGATCAATGCCCTAAAAAAGATGAAGAAATGGAGATAATGAACAATGTCTCTAACATTAGTGTCATAGGAAGCTTAATGTAAGTCATGTTATGTACATGGTCTGACATTGCTTTGGGGTTAGTTTGGTAAGTCGTTATCAAAGTAACACAATACTTGTTGATTGGCAAGTCGTCAAGAGAATCAAGTGCAACCTTCGTGGTAGTGCCAATTTAGTCTTTTACTGTCAAGGATGAGACCTCAAATTGCGATAATGCTCAAGTGACAATTGAGGTGGTGACCCGGATGATTCTAGGTCAATCCTCAGGACATGCCTTCATCCTAGTTGGGAGGGTCATGTCATGGTGTAGTAAGAAGCAAAAACTGCACAACAGTGTTAGCTATGGAGGAAGATTGCATATCTTGTTACCATATAACCAAAAAGCACTACTATTAGATATATATACACTAACAAGGAGATTATGTTCCCTTGACTAAACCTGTTCCTAATGATGCGTTCAAAGCTCATTTGTTGAGCTAGGAATTCATAAGGTTATGTGTCTTGTGATGGACGTGTTTCCTTGCAAATGTGCAAAATGCTCATAATTTGTTGTTGCATGTTGGACATATTGAAATGTCACCAAGCTTCTTATTGTCTTAGTCACACAGGCAATCGCCCTGATGCTTGAGTAGCAGGCGGGATGAGACTGAATCATATTGGCACTAGATGTGCAATATTGATTACTCATACAAGGAGCATATGAATGGAAGATATAGTTGCATTAGTAGAACTAAGATGAGACTTGGGAGAGTCGAATATAAAATAAGTTTTCATATCGAATCCTTATAACCGAATCTTGATTGATGGGATTAACATTGGGTATCTTGATCTAGTAGCTCATGTTGGTTTTTTAGGTAAAAGGCAAGCCTATGATTCGCATGGCATAGAAGAGTGACGTGCCTAGTTTAGGGGGAGTTATGCCATGACACACTATCATACTTTGTGTGCTGAAAGTCGACCTATCTGATGAGTGATAAGTGAGTTCCCTTTCTTATCACTGTGTGACTCTCATTTGCAAACCTCCTTGACTTAGAGTTATAATATGAAGTCAAAGCATTTTGTTACTACTTTAATGTGTTTTCCAAGGGCTAAGATATATACGGTTCAGCGGGGCACATTAGAAAAACAGTTATGCTAAGATGGATTATTTTAATTGTCTAAGGAAGAATCATTTTCTCATCACCATATCAAGCTCGAACGATTATATTCAGCATATAATCAATTGATATATCAAGCATAAAGGGACAGTGTATGCCATTGGTGATGTATTTGAATAATTCGAGGTGTTGATGTTTCGTGAAAATGTCATGTCAGTTAGATGGTGACTTGATATAATACTATTGGTTTGTTTTTTGGTCGTACACTCCATTCTCAGTATGAAACATGAGGAGATTCATTAGCAGAGAGATACGAGATTCACAGTTTATGTGACCGAGGGGGAGCTGTTGATCAAGTGTAACAGTCACTTTGATACCCACATTAAGTGGGTGATTAATTATGTATTAATCGTTTGTAATAAGTACAAATTAGTTACAAATCTTGGTAATGATTTAAAGAAGAGTTGGTTATGAGTTTAACTAGCTGAGAAAAGTATTATTCTCTCTCAGCTTTTCTCTACTCTCTCTTTCATGTTAATCCTACCATCGCTAGGGATTGGGTTTGGGGTGTGATGCTATACGGTGATTCTAGTAGCCACCATCAAACCTGGTTCAATCATGTTTAGGGCAACATTCAACAGAAAAATCTGGGTAACGTTTCTACATCAAGGTGAGTCCTTACATTACCAACAGTCAATTACCACAATTGGAAAAAAAAAAAATCAATTATGGTAGAATTTTGCTTACTTAACCTGCCCATGGATCATATACCTCTCTATTAACATTATGTAAATTTTTTTCTCTATCACTAAAGTTTTCACAAAATTACGTTTTGAGAAGATAAATCAAATGCTTCACCACTTGCTCTATGTTTTGCTTTCTTCCCCAAAACAATCTCGCATTCTCTCTCATTCCATAAAACATAGACTAGAGTTGTTATCAGAAGACATCACAACTTCTTTCTACAATTCTGGCCCCTACATTCTTAAGCCAGCCATTATCAAAAGCATATCTTTAGGAGTTTGACAGTTCATGATCTGATTAATCTGATGCAGTGCTTTTTTGATGAAAGTACAACTAAAAAATAAATGATATCTTGACTCAACATCAGCATCGCATAACACACATCTCTCATCTTATACAAGGCTCATTTGCTATAGTTCGTAGGACAATCATAATCCCGCTTTGAGCAAATGCAGGGCCATTGGAGCACCCCTAATTCTATAATTGGGTCATAGTCTAAGTAGTTGTTCACATTCATATGAGGGCCAGACAGAAACTGGCCCAGATTTGCAAGTTTATGCCTTTTTTGTTTTAATGTTTTTCCCTTTCGCCGGGGGGGGGGGGTATGGATGGGTGTGGGCCAGGTACGGGCCTTGTAGAGCTATAGCTGCATCTATATCTATTTTCAAAAATCATCCCCACACCTACAACTATACCTATCGAGTTTTCAAAATCTATCCTCATACCCATAGGCCCTAGCCATCGCGTATTTCGGGTTTTATTCGGGTATATATAGATATTAAAATACAATACTCATCGGGTATCATATTTCCTTTTATTTTAATAAATTCATGAAACTAAATTCAGCTAAGTAGAATGCTCTAAAGAAATACAGTACACATTGGATTAAATGCAAGAGTTCATACTTAGCTCATGAACAGAACCGACATTTGGGAAATGACTAAAACGAGGGAGTGGGAGACACAACAAATGAGGGAGTGAGAGATGCAACAAATGAGTTAGAATTTTACGTTTATGAGTCGCAAGTCACGTGACTTCATGTATTGCATAGTAAATGAGCAACAAAAGTGGATGGATTGTATGGTTGCGACTATGTTGAGATAATGGGCCTTTTTTTTAATGAATCACCAACGATCGAAACTCAAAACTCAGCTCGATAATTTACTTCACCGGCAAAAAAATTCGGGTACAAGGCGGGTTATGCCTATATCCAAACCCATACCCATACCCATACCCGGTTTATGCGTATCCGCTCCATACCCCTTTTTTTTTCCAATTTTCCGTACCCATACCCGTTATAAATTGATCGGGTTCGAGGTGGATTTTTCAAGTTCAGTTACAACTCCCATCTCTTGAAAAGAGGAAGATTGTTCATTTCTCTATGTACAAGTTGTTTGGTTAAATCATCTCACATAAGAGATAATGTGAGATGATCTCTTACATTGTAGGTTTTCTTAAGGGCTTAGGCTAAAGGGTAACTCTTCAAAGTTTTTGTGGTAATTAATAATACACGTACAAATGATTTTGATAAAAGCTACCCTTAAAATGGATATTAGTTCTCTTGATAGTTGTTAAACTGCTGCGCAAAACTATCTGCTTTACTATATTTTTAGGTGAGATTGTTCTATATAAGATTCACTATTAAGGCGCCCCCCCCCCCCCCAAAAAAACTCGTATTCGCTTAAAACGTGCCAAATTCGCCTCAATGGTATGGGTATGGGTGTTGAAAATGGAAAACAAAAGGGCATGGGGCAATTATTGCTAAAACGGGTATGGATATGGGTATAGGTAGTATAGGCATATAACCCGTCCCATACACGTTTTATCAATACCTGTCCTGTGCTTGCCATATATTTACCCTATATAAGAGTCATATCCATTTAATTAAAGTTCTAATTTGTTGTTTTGACTTACATATTTTACCTTTTACTTTGGGTTATATTGCATTCAAGATTTCGATGTGAAATTTTGTTAAAAATTGTAATTGTCAAGTGCTACTTTGTTATTTGGATTTGAAAACTTTTAGTTTTATCAGGTGTGGTATGATATGTTGTTGGAATCTTGGTTTTAATGTGATATAAAACCCGTATATCCGCTATATCCAGTGCGCGTGAGCATGGGTATAGCTTTATAGCACATGGTGGGTATAGGTATGCGTATTAATTTTGAAAATGGGTATAGAAGAGGGTAGGACTAAAACCACCTGGTACCTCCCCTTTTCACCCCTGTCTACTATTATCACTGAACAAGTTATGCATGTTAGTTCAAGTGGTTCGACACCTATTCTTCTTAAGTAATGTATCGGATATGAGCCTTGTAAATGGGGGAAAAAACTGTGATAAAAAAGCTATATACCTTTATGGATCAATAGTAACTTAACTCTAATAAACAAAGACTCAAATACTAAATAAAACTATTATTAATGAAGCATCATAATAGACCATATTTGTTTGTGATTTTTATAGGGGTATGGAAATGAACGCCACTCTCTAATGACCTAAGCAACGATAAGGACTTAATTGAAAAATTCCAAAAGGAGAGAAAATGAAACAAAACTAAAGGAAAAGTTGTTTCATACATTGGATTTTAGTGTGGGTAATGAGGCATATATTTTCAAGCCAATACATCTACCCCTCCAAGAAAATAACATGCCATCGAAATAATCTCATAAGGCGTTGTACAACTTGGACACTACCTTATAATGTAAACAAACCTAATTTATGACACTTTAAGTACGTTCATATTCTAAATGTAAGGACCTTACATACAAGTAAATAAATTGTTATAAATTTTAAATCTCATAATTATAACTCGTACTGAAAGGGGAGTTGGGTATGAAAGGAGCCATAAATACCTTATGAAAATAGAATTTGATTCATATATCTAAAAGTAATTGTCAACTAGGATTTATCACGTACAACATGCAAATTATTGGTTGGTTAGATTTGAGGTGGGTGTGAAAGGAGGTTTGAATATTTCATAAAAAAAAAAGATTCAAAAAAAAAGAAGAAGAGAGAAGGCATGAATAGTAGCGGAGGGAGCGTAGTGTCAATGTTGTCAACTGACACCCATCTCCCGCCAGCAGAAAAAAATTAGTATGCTGAAAAAATACAACAGGTATAAATAATTATTTCTGCAAACATGTTCAGTGAGATGTGTGTGGCCGGCTGGTTGGAACTAGGGATGGCAATGGGGCGAGTTGAGTCGTACCCTTATCTATACCAATTTTCGAAAATCATACCCATACTAGTACCCGTACCCATCAGGTATTAAAAAATAAAACCCACTTCCATACCCATCGGGTTTTGCGGGTTTGCGAGTTTTATTCGGGTTCACATAAAAAATAAAAATCAATACCCATATGAAACTCATATCCAAGTATGATATATGTTTTTCTCATTATAGGATTGCAAAGTGTTGATATTTTGAGAATATATTGTTTAGAAATGTAAAATTAAATACATTATTGACTATTTTTTTGTTGAACGGTTTGGATTAGACTTAAACAAGGAAAATATCAATTGAAAATATTTTTTTTTCTTATTATAAAAATGGTTACGGGTATGGGGCGGGTGAGGGCTATATCCATACCCATACCCGTTTTCCAATACCCGCCCCATACCCATTTAAAACCATTTTCACCACCCATTTGGGTTTTAAATGGGGCGGATTTTGCGGGTTTTAAATGGGTACGAGTTTTATTGCCATCCTTAGTTGGAACATGTATAACCTAGCTATCTGGTTGAGGTGGTCGGGGGTTCAAATCCTGCAGGGTTGCGTGTTCAACTTTTTCTTTATTTTTTTTGCAGTTAGAACCTTTTATTGTTTTTTGGCCAATAACATCTCTCCAATTTAAAGTTCAAAGTCTATTAACTATAGTTTAGTAATTTAATTGATTTCAATTTATTATTCAATCCTTAATTTGTAAAATAATTTTTTAAAGTTTATTTGTGAGTTTAATTTATGAATTTCAATTCTAAATTTGTTTAATTTATGTGTTTAATTTCAATTATAGGTCAAAATGTATAAATATTTAAAAAAGATAGCACTTTATTAACATTTGTAGTTCAACTTGTTGATTAATCCTTTAACTTGAGGTTAATTTATTTTTCCAGTTTTAATTTATGAGTTTAATTTGCCAATTTTAATTGTAAAGTTGTTTAATGTGTGGATTAATTTAAATTCTAAATCAAACTACATAGATACTTCAAAAAGATAACTAAAGAACCATCATTCTCTTCAAATTCTAAATTCGAAAGCTACTTATTGATTGAAAAAAGTGGGAACGATATCACGTAACCAAAATTACCATTTTATTTCTGACACCCCTCTCCCAAATTCTTGACTTCACAACTGATGAATACCTTATGTAAATAGGATTTGAGCCATATATCTAACAATAATTGTCAACTAAGATTTATCAGGTACAACATACAAGCTATTGGTTGGTTAGGTTTGAGGTTTAGACCTAAAGTTTTTAAGTTTTAACTGTTAAATATTACTTTTTTTTTATTAATGATAACAACTTTTAAGATGTAAATCTCAAAGTTAACTTGAATAAATGACAAGCACTTCTATTTGTAAAATATTAAAAAAAAATGTTAGATATCTAAATTCCACCTAATGCACCCCACTTCACTTTTATGAAGTTTACAATTTATTCCCTTTCTTATACTCCACCACTCTAAAACATTCCACAAAAATCAAAATTCAATATCGAATTAACTTCTCGATTAATTCAAACACATGAAATTATTTAGACACATTATAGCATTCTTTTTAATTATATCTTGTTTTGGTCATAAATCCTCCATTTTGCTGGAATCGAGTTATCGTTGGTCCAATAAAAGATAGAGCTTTCTCATCACAAATTTTTTCCATTCACAAGACTCAAACTCGAGACATTACTTAAGGGGAACAAGTGCTAAAGTAACGTTGAATCCTTATTACATTTATCTGCTTTAATTACTTTCTTATTATTATCATGTAGGGGAACAACATAAGTCAACTTAAAGATGAAAATACTAGTTAAAAATTCTTTAAGAATGATCAATAAAAATTTTGATATCTCATGTACAAGATAAACACAGGTTCGTTGAATCATTCTTACATTTTACGTGATCAATGGAATTTTGTTTGGGTAGATTCCTCAATTCTCAACTGTCGTCTCTAATTAAAACAATGAATTTCAGCAAAAAAGAATTCCCATAATCACTTACATTTATCTGCTTTAATTACTTTCTAAACAATGATGATTGCCTCGTAGAAAAGGGGACAGGAAGCCATAAATTTGCCCAAAATGGAAAGATCCGGCTAATGGTGTGGGTCCTCGAGCTACCCGCATTTGGGTTTCTATTTTTTTTAAAGTTAAAATTTAGGGTTTTTTCTTATCCAGAAAGTCAGAAACCCAACATCCGCAGTCTCCATCAAATCTCGTAATATTAAAAAGGGCATGCAAAAAAGATCGTTATGTGGAAGGAAATCGTAGGAGTATTATTATTAGTACGGATCGCCTGTTTCTGTTTTGTAAATTTCTGGGTCGCTTTGCCGTTTTCTGGGTGTGGATAAAAGCAGAGGGGAAAAAAGGAAGAATCTTTCTGCTCTGTGGGTCGATTGCTGGACTATTTTCAAGTTGCAAATTCGTTCAGGTTTGTTGACCTTTGTTTCCGCTCTCTTTATTGATTTGATTTCTGTTTATTTCTGCTCAGTTTGATGATCATTGTGGTGGTGCTCTCTATGTGTTTGTTATTTTGCCTGTTTGATTTTGTTGTTCTTTGTTTGTTCGATTTGCTGTCTGAATTCCTTTCTGGGCATACCCACATTGACACATTATGCAAATGTTCATCCTAATTTGTGATTTTTTGTTTGGGTATTGGGGTGAACTTGATTAATTTTACAGTTCTGACTGTTCCATTCAAGTTTTTGGCCTTCTGACATGTGGTTGGCGGAAAAATAAAAATAAAAATTGAGAAAGTTGAAGCGTGTATTGTCTCCAAGTAAAAGAAGCTTACGTCTTTGTAGAGTTTCAAAAACGGTTTTTGCCCCCTTCAATAGGAGGAATTATACTACTCTCATTGGAGAACTCGTGAGTTCTGAGTAGTATGATACTGTGATCGTCATGCAATAACTATATTGCCCTTTTTTTTCTTTTACCCATTTAATTGATTGATCAAATGCTGGGGTACAGCAATGCAAAAGCACAGAGACGCCTCGTTGTAACATCCCAACATATTCAAATCATGGATGTTGCTTTTAGAAGAGTACTTTATCCTGAAATACTGAGACTCAAAACATCTAGTCATTCTGCTCTAGATAACCCAGAAAGGCAAACAAGAGGACCTTGGTCAGTGATTTGTAGCCTCTGTGCAGACTCGTTGAAGCCTGTGTTACTGCTTATTCTAGCAGTGAGTCTTTATACTTTCAAGTTTCACCATTCTTGCTGGAAATTACATTTAGCTCAAGATTCAGTTAGTGCGACAGATAGGGACTCAGATAGGCGAGTCACTGTTCAACACCCAGTTGTCCTTCCAAATTTCTTCATGTTTGCACTCAGGGGGGGGGGGGCTTAGAGAAGGGTAAGTCAGTATTCAGATGATGTGCAGTTCTGAAGAGTTTAGCGCATGACATTATAAATGCCTTAATGGTTACACACTTTGTTGATGTCAAATATAAACAGCCCTCAACTTTCATCACGAGCCACTTGAGTAACACTCAAATAACGTCTGAGACTGCATGCTCTCTTCAATGAATCAGAGTCCTTATCTTTACCTCTAATTTGCCCAAATGTCTCTGCTATTTTGGTTAAGTCTTGGAAGGAACATTGTCTGTGCTCTAAGGGCTAGTAGGCGGTGAATGTGGAAAGGTTCCATGATGCTGTTAAGATTTTTTTAATGGTGTTTAGTTAAATTTTTTGTTTTAACTTTTGTCTTATATAATTGATGCTTTCCAAATGAGGCTTCTATAAAGGCCCCCCACCTTTCTTTTTTTTTGGGGTGGGGTTGTTGTGGTGGAGCAGATGCACTGTTTTCATCAATTTTTTTGAGTTCTAAAAAAATTTGAGTGGCTGAGATAGATTTCCAAAAAACCTAAGCCTGTTGTGGGTGGAGGTTTTGACTGTTTGACATGTAATTGTAAGCCTTGATTCCTTGTCTTCTCTCTGTAATTGGCTACAGATCTATCTGGTGGATCTTCAACAAACAATTTTACCATGGGCGTTGTAGAAAGAGTTGCAGAGCATGTTGATGTGAGGACAGAGAAACAGTCATGGGCTCTCAGCTTACATGCATTTTCTGATTTATCAAGTGTCTCACCAGTCGTATTTTTGTACCTCTTGAAAGAATGTTATTTCTGTGGTAATATTTCTCTTTCACACTGTTTCTATTGAGTAGTTGTGAAGCATGATTATTCCTTTAGATCTTTTGGGTATTCTTTGTAATCAGCGTCTATTTCCTCCTGCTATCTTACATTTAGTACTGTTCCCTAAATGTAGCAGAACTCATGTAGATTTCGTTACCTTTGACAATGTTTTGATCTGTCTATGGCCTAAAAGCTTGTTGACATGGCAAACTATAGTCATGTGTAGTTAATTGCTTATCTCTACGTGCTAGTTGGCACAAATTCAACGAATGATTAAATCTCAGCTCATCATAAATAACAGCTTGAATGCGAGGCAAATAATTGTCGAATATGATGGGTTCAATATTTTGAACTACAGCATCCTTTGTGCCCATAGTCAATAGGTTCTCATAACCCCCTCCCCCCCAACCAAAAAAAACCGCGGTCATCGAAAATGGTAGAAGGCAGGTACTTACATGTAGATTTTGGTTTTACAGGAAAATCTAAAGCAACTACCAAGTTTCGTGCTCTGCAACAACAAGTCAGTCTAGCCCTAAGAAATGGCCCTCAGCCTGGACCAGCTGTTTTCATTGCGCAATGCCTCTATGTTCTGCCGCTTTTTGAATCACATGCTGATGGATTCAGTCACTTAATCGTATCTGCTCTCCGCAAATTCTTGAAAGGCAATACCAATACAGCTGACTTGCTACAAGCGCAGGATCGTGCTGGACAGTTGTTTCTGGATGTTGTTCAAGGTTCTGTTGTCCATGACGAGAGATTGCTTGTCAAGATTCTTGAAGCTTTTAATGTGAAGTTAGTTAATGTTGAAAAAGCAATGCTTAATTCAGCACCCAAGCAGAACATCAATACCCAAAAGGCTGAAGCCTTTGTCGAGAATTATATTTTTCGACACATAGAATCTCAGTCATATATGACTGCTGTCTCTCTTTTGGAACAATTTTCTATTCACCACTCTGGAGAACCCTTCTTATATAAGATGATAGAAGAAAAAGATTTTAGAGCAGCGGAGAAATGGGCATCATTTATGGGCAAGTCAATGTTGTGCATTCTTGTTGAGGAGTATGTTAAGTTGAACATGCTAAAAGGTGCATATGGGATAATAAAGAGGAACAATCTCCAGGCGGAATTTCCAGAAGTGTACCATAAGTGTAAAGAAAGGTGATTACTCCCGTAAATATCATACCTCAACAGTTAAGACATTGGTTTCTTGTTCAAATGATGAGTAAAGAATGGCTATTGAAATTGTAGCTCATTGAAGAGTCTGGCAGAAAAAGGATGCTGGGATGTTGCTGAGGAGAGGGCGAAGAATGATAGACAGCTTCTTGAATATCTGGTGAGTCACTTTTTAAAGAATTGTTCAAATTCAAAGTGATTAGGAAAACTATGACAGCTTCTGTTGGTTTCAACATCCACGGAAGGAATTTATCAGAAGCTTGAAAAGGCTCTAGAAATGGTCCTTTCGCGGGCAAAACTCAGTTTCCACCTTTCGCTCTTTGTAGTGAGTCTGAAACTTGCATTGACGTTTTCTTTTCAAGGGCTGAATTGTTGAGTTTGACCTTGCTTTTTCAATATTGCATTCAAATATTCTCAATGAGTTATGTATGTCAACATCTTGACTTCCCCAAGCAGACCCTTGGCTAGACGTAATACTTGTTGGTAATATTGTGTTCTAACTATGAATTATCCATTTCCCTGCACCATCCATTTTATGTGTGATCTCATGCTTAAATCTTTTCCAATGAATGTGTTTATACTTTATACATCTGAATATTATTAGTTTTGAGGCATCTCAGTAAGAATCAAATCTGGAGCTGTATTGCAAAGGTTTCTGTGCCAAACTAGCTGAGGCACTTTGCTGGCTTTCAACAAACTGTATGACTTTGGTTGTTCTGCCATGTAATTGTATCTTTGACTACTTAGTTAATTTGGCAGTTTTCCTACCATTATCTGGCACATATGTGCTCTCGGTAATGAGCTCTAACTCATTTTAATTGATGTTAAAAGGTATATCTGGCAATGGAAGCTGGTTATCCTGAGAAGGTTGATGAATTATGTGCTCGCTACTCCCTTGAAGGATTTGTGAAAGCTAAAGGTAAATCAAATTGGTTGGTTTTTTAATTTAACAGCACATTGAACCACATAAGATACAGCACTCAGCTGATTTTTAATTTAGCAAGGGCTTCTTGAGTTCATGAACCACATAAGTTCATGATTCTTTGATTGGTGTTATTTTCTTAACAATATTTTTTTCCTTACTACTTTATTACGGGACAAACCTGAGAACAATTTGTGCTTAAGCCTTGTTCTGTTTGTATATGATTGTGATCTGCAATCATCTTTGGACAAGAAGTTAGGTGCAACTGGATTATTGGTGTCAGGTTTTAGACTTTAGATTTCTCTGAACTTCACATGAATCTTCTTGCCTGAAATTCTATTGTTACGTAGAATTTATTTTACTTAGCTCAATTTGTTTTCAGGTTCAGCAGGTGCGGTTTAGATTCATCAGATTTCAATAGCTTGCCCGAATGTGGAAGAGGGGAGTAGCACTAGATAGGTGACAGCCAAAATTGTAACTTTGTTGAATCTTCGTTGAAGATAAGAGTCTGATTACCAGCATTAAAACTCACCGTATTACACTTCAACACTAAAGAGTGCTTAAATGAAAAAAAGTTGAAAACTTGATAACTTTGTAGGATGCCCTTGTTACTCAACTCGTACAGCAATCCGCTAGAGGGAAAAGGTGTTGACGAAGAAGATGGACATGGTTCAAGAAGCCCGTTAATATTCATTCTGTCCATGCATACTAACCTTCTTTTTAGTTGCCCATCTTTCGGCACTTCACCAGAAGATAGGATTAAAGCCTGCAGAATTATCCTGTGGAAATTTTCGTGGTCAATTCCTGAGATTATGTTCTAAAGTAACTAAAGGAAACACTTTTTGAGTTTTGCCTGACAAGGTGCCTGATAACCTATCTCTGTGCTCCCACACGACCTTTCCTTTCTACGTGAAATCTATAGTTTCTTACTTCCCTTTCTAACGATGGTAGCAGAAAGTGGTTGCCTTGGATATTCAGATGCTCAGCCCCTACTCCAACCCCACCTGAAAGGAGAAAGGGAAAAAAAAAAGAAGCTAATGTTTGCCCTTGATTTGATGATGGCATACTGCTATATTTTCAAAAATGCAATTGTCCGAACTGACGTGCCCTGAGGATATATTGCACTTTCACTTGTGCATTTGCTCATTGGTGTGCAGACAGTGCAGTATAATTTGTACCTGAATAAATATTCAATGCTTTCAATCCTTCTTGCAAAATGAGATAAGTTAATAGCTTTAACCATTGGTATCGTTGTGACATAGTGCCAAAAAAAAATCGTCACCACTAATTATGGAACTTCTTGTTCTAACAATAGGATCTGTGCACATGTGGCACCATGTGCCTGTAGAGAGATGCACATAGTATCATCTTCTGAAAAGTTTGTGTTATGGCTGCAGTACCTGAGCTTCATCGACTTCAGAGTCGCTATTTACATCTTGATGAATTGTTCATCGATGATTTAATTTGGGTTGACAGTGTTGACTGTCTGCAAGCTGCAACATCCTACATCGAAGGATGTAAAGTTGTGGGTGTCGATTGTGAGTGGAAGCCTAACTATGTCAAAGGCAGCAAACCCAACAAGGTATTGCATCATCTTCTCTCAAACGAAGATACTGATCCTTGCTCATTACATTTGTCTCCCTTTGTCTCCTCAAATGACCAAGTACTGTGTGGTTAGTTTCCTAATAAACTGAACCTTTTGTGTTTCCTGCAGCTGTGTGGAAAGGTTTTTTTGGTTTAGTCCATCTATCTAAATAAGCAGATCTAGATTCTTCTATAGTAATTGTACTGGGAAAAACAATGGTATCTTGAGATGATGTTAATGAATAGAGACTCCTTTGATGATGTCCATTTGAACGCATAAATCTAATTGGACTTATTCCATCTATCTAAATAAAGCACAATTTGTAGCCGGAATGTCGAAGCTTGATGAATGGCTCTGTCTTACTGATTCAGAACTTCGTAGTGTGTAGCAACTTTTCTAACCCTGCTCTTTCTTCTTCATCTTCTTCTTCTTCTTCTTCTTCTTTTTTCCCCCTTTGCTGGTTCATTGGACAGGTTTCTATTATGCAAATGGCTTCTGAAAAAGTTGCTTTCATATTGGATTTGATTAAGCTGTATGATGATGCTCCTGAGATTCTAGACAGCTGCTTAGTCCGCATTCTGCACTCTCCTAGGGTACTGAAGCTTGGTATGCGGATTTTCAGGGCAGCCCTTTGCATTCGATGCTGGTTTATAATGATTTTGCTTGCCCACCGCCCCTCACACTCCCTGCAAATACCCCCTCCCCCCTTTTGGCAGATGTGTCTTTAGCTGTATTGATAGGATAGTGAAAGGGTTAATGCTGGTTTCTTCTTCGGTCAATCTTAGTTGTATACTGATAATTGGCTGATGGCAATTAACTGATATAGATGTGCTTTCCCTATCTCAAGGTTATAATTTTCAGTGCGATATGCACCAATTATCTGGGTCTTATCCAAAGTTGGGGTGCTTTAAACGTTATGAAATGCTTTTGGACATTCAGAAAGTGTTCAAAGAAACTTGTGGTGGACTATCTGGCCTTGTAAAGGTAATTATCACTTATCCACTGATATATTTTCTCATGACTTATTCCTCTTTCATTTGGGTTGCATGTTATTTCTTGTTCTAGCTCTATTTATTGTTTCTTCTCATGATGTGATTATACTGATGGAAGTGAAGTAGTGAACCTCCCTTTGGATGCAGAAAATATTGGGGACTGGTCTGAATAAGACGAGACGGAATAGCAACTGGGAGCAACGGCCTTTAACTCCTCAACAAGTATGATCTCTAATTCTCGTTTTCCATTTTTTCACAATGTGTCTGACTGATATGACTACATATGGGTAATCTGCAGTTGGAATATGCCGCTCTTGATGCTGTTGTTCTCGTTCATCTATTCCACCACATCGGAAGCCACTCACAGCCTACTGATGCTCTAGATGGCAGCGCCAAGATGGAGTGGAAATCGCACATTGTAAGTGCACAGCCCAAACCAAATGGTTCCCCCTTTAAGGCTCTGACTGGACTGTGGAACTTGGATTCAAGTCAGGCTGCAAGGTGGACATGGCCTTTTTATTTATCCTAGACATCCCAAAACCTTGATTTGTGTCCAGTGTTGCCGCCTGCCGGTGCTTATGTGCACTGCCTTGAGACAATGTCAAGTCAGAGAGCATCTTATTGATCAGCATGGATCTCAATCACGCACAATTCCTTGACCGTCTTCTTCTGTCTGGGCATAGACTAAGTTAGAGTCCAAAGACAAAGGATTTGAGTACGTTAGGAATAAGACTGCATGCATAAAACCCTTTCCCTCTCCCCAACCTCCCCCAGGTGTAACTCCAGGGTATTGGTTTGGTTTCATTTTGCCTCTTTATCTAAAACATTCCTCTACATTTGCTTCTTTGCAACGACTTTCAGCCCGTAGATGATGCTGTGAGTTCTTTCCTTCCATATGCCTTGCCTCCTTTAATAAACTAGATGTTAGACCTCCAAATGGATTGTTCAATAGGTTAAACCAAATTGGGTTGGAAAAGGCTACTAGATCGGGTCCAGTTCAGGTCATTTGTGTTCGATTCTTACGTGAGTTTGTACGATAAGCTTATCTGGAAAATGTGAAAAGTCTGCGTTAGGGAATTTTCAATTTGGTTTAGTTGGAGTCAGCCGATTCTTATGTGAGTTTGTATGATAAGCTTATCTGGAAAATGTGATAAGTCTGCGTTAGGGAATTTTCAATTTGGTTTAGTCGGAGTGAGGTCAATCCAAGCTCTGGTCAAAATATAGCTGTCCTAGTTCCACTCTATTTCTGGTCATCAGGTTTTTTATAATCAGGTACCAATCAAGTCTTCCCCCTCTAATTTTCTAACCACTTGTGACCTGTGGAGGCATGTTTAACATGATTGGTTCTTGCCAAATAGATCATGTGAAGATTCACCCACATCCGCTTGTATTAATTTGCACACTGAAGCACATCCTGACTTTCATGTCTGTTTTCCAAGTGTTTGTGCACAAACCATTTCACGTCAACGTTTGGTCATCTGATCTCCGGTTGATCCACAGGTTTCCCATGTTGATAACAGCAAGAAATCACAGAAGAAGGACCTTAAGAACATCCGACCCAGGACTGTGCGGCAAGCGGAATCACATTAAGCTCTTAGCACTGCAATTCCACATTGCCTCTATCCCATCTGGAGCTGAACTGTACATACATGCTCAGTTCGTCTGCTAGATCCTGACATTAACAAATGGCAAGGTGCTATCAATACCTTTTGCTGTATATATCTAAGACGGAACCCCCCCCCCCCCCCAAAAAAAAACCTGTTAACATTGTGGACCCTCTGGAAAACTAATTGGGAGGAAAGAAGTTTGTATATATCTCCTGATTCTCCACTAATCGTGGCTCAGTTTGCACACCTTCTTGGTTCTGAAAAAGCTTCTTTGGTTCTTCCCATTCCCTGCATATATGAGTGAAGTTGTTCTCTGTTGGATCAAAGAGAAATCTACGGATTTCTTTTCTTGGGGTTTTTTTTTTTTTGGGGGGGGGGGGGGGCGCGGGGTTTTTTGTTGACTACCCATGTGTTGCAAGCGTGTTTGCTTTCAGGTTAAGGCTCTGTTTGGTATGCAGGAAGTCCCCGACTTTGTCTGTCTTTATATCTTTTTTTTGCATATGTAATGCATATATGATTTGGATTTTTGTACGAGAGCCTCATAGTAATCTATTGCGAGGCTACCTGCGTGGTACATTTCCTATCTTTTTAATTTGGAATAAATTAACCAGTATAATGTAATCTGCCTCATGATAAGTCGCAGTGAGGTCGTCTCGTATAAGACTTGGTAAGTCTTGTATGAACCATCTTGCACAAATTAACAATGAGACAAGCTAGTTATACAACCACCAATTATTTTAAGAATAATTAAACCCTTATTATGTGAGTCATCTCACGATAAACCATCGTGAGACAATCTTACACAAAAATTACTGCCAATATAGATGAAAAGCTTGGAGTGAGTTTCAAGCATCTGTGTTTGTTTTTGGCAAATATTAGTAGTTAATTAACGAAGTACATGGTTGCATATAAAGAGATCTAAAAAAAATGCTATATGAGTGTATGTGTTCAAAATTTATGTATTCTAGTGTGTTATACGCTCAAAATTTGCTTTAAACTTTATTATAGTCTTAGCTAAGTTACGAGAGAGGCTGATCGTGTAATTCATTCACTGATCCGATTCACTATTGATGTATTGGATAATATTTGGCTGAGATGGTTGAATTGCTTTAGCCATCACACGTATGCTTTATGTGAATGGTAATAGGCATGGATTTGAATCTTTCGTTAAAAAAAGCAAAAGAAAATTGAGTACACAATTTATACTTTCAACGAACCCAAATTAACCCACCAAGAGAGACTACTAGGTACATCAAGGCTAGTAGCCACTACACTAGCTGCAGAAAAGGCGCTCCAATTAGCACATCAAAACGAATGGCATGCAATCAAGATCAGGACGGATGACATAGCCCTCATAAGAGCTTTAGATCAGGCAACTAAAACTCTAATGAATTTCTCTGTAATAATAGACCACTGCCTACACTAGCCCGCATGTCTAATGCAGGAATTACGAACTAATTTTACTCCTAAATAAAAGCAATCTGATTTTGGCCGTCGCTCAAAATAGCCAATATGGAGCAAATTCTTGCCTCACAATACTTAGGGAGACTATAATAAGCTACATGGAATTGTGGTCTTGTTCTGCCCATTCAAGTTTTCTTTGTTTATGACATAAAATTGCAGAAGAACGTCGGACTCAAACTAGGGTTTGACGGGAGTGGAGATCTTCTATCTAGCTATCAAGGAAAAGAAGATTAATTATGGCTTCTAATTTAAGCAAAATCCTAAAAATCATCTCAGCTTAATTAATTTTCAAATGCTTAGACAATATGGAAGTAAACATTCAGTGTCTTCTTCAACTTCATTGAAAGTCTCTTCTCTTCATTCTCTCCACCTCCTCGATAAAGAGAGGCAGCCATGGATCAGAAGAAAATATCAACGTCTTTGACATCTTCAATGAAGTCATGGTTTAGTACTCCCAAGTTAAAGAGGAAGAAAAGGGTGATAAAATACAAGTCTTATACAATGCAAGGTAAATTCAAGACTTCTTTAAAAACAAGTTGTTCTTGGTTTAAGAGAAAATGTCACAATATTCTCTATGGTTGTTAAAAATATGTACAAGAGAAGAAAACTATTCTTTCTTTTTGTTTGTTGTTTTTTGTTTTTCTGTTTAATCTCCTCTTCATTAGTTTTAGCTTCTTCTTTTTTTTTTTAATATTTAGGTTTCTTCTCTTCTTTTCCATTGTAATATGTATTCTTAATGTGAATGAAATTTTATAGTATAGGCACGTTATTGTGAATTCTTACTGGTTAAAAATTTCGTCTATTTTCATCATATTTACTTAGTATTTTATTTTAGTATTTGACGGGCTAATTTCAACCTTAATGTTTACATTGACTAGTCATGTCAAGATTCAAATACATTTTTATTTCCACGTGATTGATATTATATATAAGATACATGTGATATATATCATCTTCAAACCCGTAGACAGGACAAGAGCATATTGTATATGATATTGTGCCAACTATATCAAACTATTTCAATTAGTGTCAATCACAATCATTTGGTGAGATATTCAAATATTAGTTTCAACAACTCTAACATAAAAGCAAATTTTGTGGTTAATTATTGTGATGAATTAGGCTGATATTTACATATTTTCAATTTTGTTACACAAGCTTCGTTAAGGTCATCAGACTACAAATGGAAGGAAAAATGCCATTTGATATTTATTTGTTATAATTAGACAAAATCGTAATGCCCACCACATTTAAAAAATCTGCTAATCTAATTTAGATTTTTTTTTTGTGCAAGAAAGGTAAGTATACATTCTAGTTAGCCCTCATCTCAAAGGTTCTTCCTAAATTATCCTCATAGAAGATACGAAGAAGGTCCTTATGTGGAACCACAGTCCACGCAATTGTGAATTGAAGTGATAAACCATATTTTACTAGCCAGTGGCAATTTTAAGTGGATTTTTTTTAAAAAAAAAAAGGAAATTTGAAAAGAAAGTCTTAAAAACAAGGTTTTAAGAAGTACTCCGCCGGTGGCGATTTGCCCGCCAAATTCAATGCGTATCACGCAAAAAACGGCGTCGTATCAATTTGGGATTGTACATAGAATCACCTCGTCGGCAAGGTGGCGGGAGAAATCTACAACTTTCAACTTTCAACTTTCAAGAAAAGACAGAAAAGAGGGAAACCGGAGCCCCGAGAGAGAGAGAGAGAGAATGGAGGACGTGGATGGAGAAACAGAGAAAGCTCGATTGGTGAGTTTAGCACTCGATTTCGGCTTCGATGAGCAATCTGCAATCAAATGCTTGGATCGACTCGTCAATCTCTATGGTACTCTCTTTCTCTTTTCAAACCCTAGAAATTTCGTCATTGTCAATTTGTCATTCGAATGTGTTCTATCTACATTGATGAGTAGAGCGTCACTGTTGCTGCGATTTGAGAGCTTATCGAGCTTTTGCTTTAATTGTTGATTGCTTTGTTTGTCTAGCTTGAGATGGTTATCAGCATATGGTGGGTTTAAAGGCGTTCAACTCGTTGTTTAAGAACACCCCCCCCCCAAAAAAAACAAAAAAAAAGTCCCAAAAAGAATGATATTTTTCCTATTTAAGGGCATCCCATAGAGAACAGTGTTCAAGATTTGCGAGTTTGGTGATGGCCCTAGTTAGTCAATACTCATCTGTACATTTCCCAAATGCCAATTCATGCTAATGGTCCCTATTCTTACTTACACTTGCATTGCCAATAAGGGTATCTCTGGAAATTGATAGTCTTAAATTTCACCCCGTGAAAATCGAGATTGACATTCATTTTGGGACACATGAAAATACTGGCGAACAACCCATGTCATGAGCCCCATGGTTACAACGCCATGTCTAGGTTTACACATGTACCACCTTTGAGCTAACCATGAAGCAAATCCTTATTTTGTAATTGGTATATGATTCTTGCAATGATGACCTGTAACTGCAGCAAATGAGGTATCAGTTAACTTTGTTTCCTGTGTATACACCCATATGGTGAGAGTTGTTGAATTCAGTCCCCTTGGAACAGTTCCTTTTTAGAAGTTGAGACTTAATTCTTAAGAACTGGCGCATAGTCATTAAATTCTCTGATATTGACATTATCATGCAGGTGAAGATGGGCAGGATTTCATCACTGTCGAGCATTGTGGTGATGACTTTCTTGCAATGCTGGCCGAGTCTGTGGAAGACTGTGAAGAATGGGATGATATACAAGCCATGGAGACTGAAACGTGTGGTGCTCTGAGCAGCATGTTGAACAAAGAAATTGATAGCTATGAAGTTGATGATGATGATGATGATGAGGGGGATCCAAATGCTGACATTCATGTGATAGAAGATTCTCCAAAAGCCCAAAAACGTCCTAATATCTTGATGGTAGATTCTTCTAGTGAAACTGAGGATTCAGAGTCTGAATTTTTGGATAATAGGAGTTATAGGTCAACACCATATCCTGACCCTCGTCATAAAACCAGGAGTTGTTCTTTGTCTAAATCTTCGGTAAGGCATCATCTCAGAGACCCCTTGCACTGCCTTGCATTTATGCTTGAATTGAGGGGTCTTTTTTCTGGGTTGGGGGGGGGGGGTGTTGTACTAGATTGAGAATTATTTAAGACAACTATGCTGTTTATCCATTAGTCCATCTGGTGGCATCCCTTACCATGTGAGAACAAACTCAAATCTGACATAACTCTGAGTACAACATTTCGCTGTCTTCTATTAAAAATTTTACAATGTTCCCTGCACCAAAAAAAAAATTACAATGTTCCTCGTCCTAATGTTTATAGTGGTTTGAAGGAGTGCCGAAGCAGTGTGACTCGCGCTTCAGTGTCATCTGTATCCAACAAAAGGGCTAGGATCAGTTCATCCATCAATTATGCTGAAGCAAGCTGTGAGGGATCAGAAGGAGCTGCTGGAACTCTAAGCTACGAAGAATTGCAGGCTTTAGATGATTTCGAATTGGCTAATGTTGTCATATTTGGTAACAAGTCATTTCGCCCGTTGCAACACCAAGCATGTAAATCATTCGTCCACAAGCAAGACTGTTTTATTCTCATGCCAACAGGAGGTGGAAAGAGTCTGTGTTACCAGGTTATTTTCTTTCAATTGTGAATCTCTTATGCATATAACTTTGTTGCTCGCTATTTTTATTATTGTATAAATAGATAGAAAGATTATATATCACTTTCCCTCCATGTTACTCGGACATATTAGTAGTGCCTCTGTAGAAGTGTTTGAGACTTTTGTGTCAGATTTTCTGTCTTTTTTCCAGTACCTAAACGAATATTCGAGACTATCCTCATGAAATCCAAATAAAGAAAAGGAAGAAAGTGTCATATTTGAAAAATATGTTACAAGTAGATAGAAGAGTTCAAGTAGCAAAGCATATCACTAAGAACAAAGAGTCTAAGTTGCTGGGCACTCCATTGAGATTTTGTGATGCCCTTGGTTTCTGAAGATGGAGGTTTTATAGGATATAACCCATAAGTTTCTAGTAATTGATTCTTGGTTTCGATTCTTTAAAGTTCAATCATTATTGCTTATCAGATTTGCGGAATTTAGGACTTGGTCGGGGAATACTGTTCTGACTGCTAACTGTCCCATAGTTGATGTGTATTCCACTCCTGTGTTTCTGGCGTCGTGTATCATTGATGCTCAAATTGCTTCAGTTTTATTATATTCTTATCTAGTTTTTGCATGTTTTTCCCCCAGCTTCCTGCAACTCTACAACCAGGTGTGACAGTTGTCATATCACCCCTGCTTTCTCTTATCCAAGATCAGATAATCACTCTGAATCTCAAGTATGGAATTCCTGCAACTTTTTTGAATTCCCAGCAAAGCTCTTTGCAGGCTGCTGCAATTCTTCAAGAACTAAGGTAATGCGAATTCTAATGGTGTTGATGAACCATTAATATATTAGGCTTGATCAAGGTCTTGGCTTGCGTTTCCATGCCCTACAGTTTATAGTTAGTCTTGGTAAACACCATTGGAAAGGATTTCCTTGATGTAGTTAATTGTTTCCCACCCTGATTTTCTTGAAAATACTAACACTTGCTCTTTATTTTCCATAGGAGAGACATCCCCTCATGTAAGCTTTTGTATGTAACTCCAGAAAGAGTTGCTGGAAATGCGTCATTTTTTGACACTTTAAAATATATGCATCAAAAGGTAATTTTTTTGGGGGGGGGGGGTTGTTCTAGACAAAGCTCTGATTTGTCTCGACCCAACTTGGTGTGCGTATTTGCTTAACAGGATGTGTGACATCTATTGCGATCACAGGGGCAGCTGGCTGGGTTTGTTGTCGATGAAGCACACTGTGTAAGGTATGCTTTTTATATAGAATATACACTGTAATGAATAACTTTTCCTGAAACTCTTCCCCGCTTATCTTTTGCATTGTTGGAGGACCAAGTTCTAGGTTGCAAATATATAAAGTTTAGGCGCTTCTGTTTGGGGATGGCCTAGCATCTCTAGCATGAGCATTCCAACTGAGAGGCCAAAATTTAATATCGGAAGAGCAGTGTGGAATGTATAGGAAGGAAAGCGCTATCATAAATCGTATTGTGTGCCTCATGCCCTGTTGTCCTACTAACTGAAGGAGCTGCTACTGGCTATTCTGATTTGGACACCTAAAAATGTGAAGAAAAGCTTGGAATCAGCATTTTAGTTGCACCAGGGAAACATTGTTGTTTGGTTTAACATAACATGAGGATGATGTAACTTTGTATTGATTTTGCTGGTTTGTAATCATAAAATCAAGGTACGTGTCAGGGTGGAATGATTAGTCCTTAGTGAATTGATTCGCAGTTGCCAAATTTGTGAGTGTATTCTGAGAGCCATCAAGGATGTTTGTATGATTGAATCCAGTATCTTTCGTCCCATTTAAAAAAAGAAAAAAAGAGAATACCTGGTTTCAATTTGTGTGTTATTGAAATCAATTGATCAAGCTTGTTTGTCCTTGAATCCGGTACACCCCCCCCCCCCCAACCAAAAAAGAAAAGAAAAGAGGGGAGAACTCCTGGTTTCAATTTGTGTGTTATTGAAATCCATTGATAAAGCGTGATTGTTCCTTGCTACAGTATTTGTGTGTATTACTGATTGATTCTCTTTTATTTATAGCCAATGGGGCCATGATTTCCGACCAGATTATCGGAAGCTCGGATGTCTTAAGCAGAATTTTCCGGCCATTCCTGTGATGGCTTTAACTGCAACAGCAACTCATTCAGTGCGCAAGGTGATAAGCTGCAGTAGCTAGATTTACTTTGCCAAATAATGACTAGCTGTCTGATCCTTACTGTAAGAGCATATGTCGCAGGACATATTAAGTGCATTGAGAATACCTCGTGCTGTGGTGCTGGAAACCAGTTTTGACAGGCCCAATTTGAAGTATGAAGTGATTAGCAAAACTAAGGAACCATTGAAGCAACTTGGAAAATTACTGAAGGATCGGTTTGGAAATTCTTGTGGGATAGTCTACTGCCTTTCAAAGAATGAATGTGCAGAGGTTTCAAAATTCTTGAATGAAAAATGTAAGATCAAAACCGTATATTATCATGCTGGTTTAGCTGCTCGTCAAAGAGTCACTGTGCAAAAGAAATGGCATACCGGTGAAGTACAAGTTGTATGTGCTACCATCGCCTTTGGAATGGGAATTGATAAACCTGATGTTGTAAGTCTGAATTCCTGCGCTCTTTTTGCTCTAGAGTTTGAACTCGTGTAGTTTGATATTTTGGGCTTGACTTGACCTTAAATCGGTAACGGCCTGCTACAAATTAGGTGTGCATTCGTGATATGGATTTATTTTGCTCTCCACATAATAAAGAGTTCCATCATGATCTCATGGGTTTCCTGCAGTTTTCTTTTTTTGGTTTTGGCGCGTGGGGGTATTTGTCCTCTTTCTTTATCTGGTTCCGGAAAATCGCTGACAAATCTTTTATGTTGATGTCCAGCGTTTTGTTATCCATAACACAATGTCGAAATCGATTGAAAGCTACTACCAGGAGTCTGGAAGAGCAGGCAGAGACAATCTTCCATCAGTGTGTATTGCCTTATACCAGAAGAAGGATTTCAGTCGAGTTGTCTGTATGTTGCGAAATGGGCAACAAGGTTTCAACAACGAAAACTTTAAGAAGGCAATGGCTCAAGCTCAGAAAATGCGAGAATATTGTGAACTGAAGGTTTCTAATTTTCAACTTCATCCCGTATTATTTACTTCTAGCTGAAAAAACACTTCCTGGACAATATGCTTTGAAGTGTTTGTTAACCTTTCAGGATGAATGCAGAAGAAAAGCCTTGCTTGGGCATTTTGGAGAGTCATTTGATCCAACAGCGTGCAAGTATGGTTCTAATCCTTGTGATAACTGTTTGAATAGCTCTGTATGAGTGAGCATATGAATTTATGGAGTCCCTAGGCAAGCAGCTGAATGTATATATACTTTGAATATAAATTCATCAGTTCTCTTTGTTTATTCAACCATATCAGTTTGAAACTCTTTTGTATGAATCATCTAAGTTATACCAGGCGACTTCATTTGTTCTTTTCCACCTTGAGTCGTCAACATTTTGTTGTCTTTGGTCTAAAGGAAGTTTCGCATGCAGATTAACACAGGTTTGCGCTTGATTAGTCCCAAAAATCTTACCAGTTAAGCTAGCAGACATGATTTGCATTGATGTGCTTGGTGTGATGTTATTTTCAACGGTATCATCTCTTGATATTCCCTATTTGGGGCGACAGGGATCATTTCCATATTTGAAGCTCAATAAATGGTTAATGGTTGAGCTTGAA
The DNA here is from genome assembly GCA_017589665.1 of Selenicereus undatus. Taxonomy (NCBI): domain Eukaryota; kingdom Viridiplantae; phylum Streptophyta; class Magnoliopsida; order Caryophyllales; family Cactaceae; genus Selenicereus; species Selenicereus undatus. The sequence goes on from JACYFF010031955.1 coordinate 13,415,769, forward strand.
CCATGCTAATATTATAGTAATCATGCCTCAGCTACGTGACAGTGATGGCCTTGATATTGAGGTGACCTCATGATGGGTCTATTTACTCAGCAATCCAAAGTCAAATAAGGGGCCTACAGTGGGCTCAATGATGAAACCCACCATAGGCCGTAGCCCTTGTTTAAGGATAGTTCAGATACACACCACAAGCTAAGGAAGAAGAGTGTCACATTCTGCCAACTGCGCATGCCAATGATGCCAGCCGTATATCATTCTTTTATCTTTCTTCCTTTTTCCTGATTGGAACCAGTAACTACATAGCTTGACGTGACGCTAAAGTCTAAATTAAACAGCCATTTTAGTTAATAAGATTGGAATGTGACGTTTCGTTGAATGTAATATAATATAATTAATATTCTGTAATTATGATTACAAAGTTTATAATAATTATAATTATAAGATAGTTATTTGCATTACTCTTACAACCAAACAAGCTAAAGAAAACACAATTAAAAACTTATTTATCTTACAAGATTGTTTGCATCCAACCAAACATTATCAAAGAGCGAATGCATCGATAGTACCATTTGGGCATCAACTTTAAGCAGATACACTCTATTTTGGAAGGCACTAAAATGATATTTGTTCTTTAATAATTGATATTCTGTGCTTCGGCAATGTATCATCGATAGTGCCCTAATGACCAGAAAATTAAAGAAATTATTCAAAAAGGTCAAGGAAAGCAACAAAAGAAAAGACTTCAGTAAGTCCAGAAACACCCCCAAAGAACGGCTCACAGGGTGTTTCAAGTGCGGCAAACCAGATCACTTAGTCAAAAACTGCCCTCTGCTTCGAGAAGATCTGATGCCTGAACAACCTCGAAAACAGGGTCGAAAACACCCTGTCAACAATCTGGGCAAGCGATTCTCGAAAGCTATGCTGGCTGCTTGGGGAGATTCCTCTGAAGATGAAGGAGAATCTGAAGCTGAAGAAGAGGTCGTAGCACTGATGGCACAAAGTGACTCAGATTCAGATGATGAATCAACAATCAGCTTCACAGATTTCAAGAACAAGGTACATGGTCTTAACAAAGCTACTTTAGAAGAACTTCTATGTAATGTGATAGACACCTGTGCTGATCTAAAAAGAGAAGTTCGTGACCTAGAGCTTGAAAATGAAATTCTTAAAAATGAAAAACTTGGTTTACATGAAAATATTAACATGTTCAAAGAAAATCTCTTTATAAAAGAAGGAGATTATACTCGAGTGGAAGAAAAACTCTTTGAGGTGGAAGGAATGGTTGAAGACTTGCTCAAAGAGAACAAGAGCTTGCATGCTAATATAGAAAAACTGGAAACCGAACTTGCCACGACCAAGCGTTGGAACAAGTCCTCACAAGCCCTTGATTGGTTAAACACTCACCACAGTCGAAACAAAAAGGGACTTGGATATAAGCCTAGACGGACCGTTTACCCAATACATAGGAAGTATGTGGGATTACCTGAAAACATCGTTTGCTTTCATTGTGGTAAAACGGGTCATTATAGATATACTTGTCCTTTAAGAAAACATGCCAATGAAAAGAATGAAAAGTATGTGAAACAAATCTGGATTAGAAAAGATGAGATTTATTTGTCTAAAAGAATGGGACCCAAGTGGATCTGGGTTCCCAAAACTAACCCGTGATTTGTTTTGCAGGCTGAAGTGAGAGAAAACAACCTTACAAACAACCCCACAAACACCCTTGAAAACAAGCAGTTGTGGTATGTCGATAGTGGGTGTTCGCGGCATATGTCTGGAAAAGAATCAAACTTTCTCTCACTTACAGCTTTGAATGGTGGGAGTGTAGCATTTGAAAACGGCAAATCTGGGACAATTGTCGGTATAGGTAATATTGGTAAAACTCTCTCCCACTCAATTGATAATGTGTACTTAGTTGATGGGTTAAAGCACAATTTGCTAAGTGTGTCCCAACTGTGTGACAAGAACAACCTGGTACTGTTTTCAAAAACACGTTGCTTGGTTGTGAATGACGACACAGGAGATGTTGTGTTGAGGGGGAAGCGATGTCAAAATGTTTATAAAGTTAGTATTTCCACTCTTCCCCAAAATAATCTGACTTGTTTAAATGCATTAAATGATGATATAATGTTATGGCACAAGAGACTAGGTCATGCAAGCTTGTCCTTGTTAAATAAACTTGTTTCCAAGGATTTGGTTGTTGGACTACCTTCCATCAAGTATAATGATGACAAGGTATGTGAAGCTTGTGCAAAAGGAAAACAAGTCAGATCTTCTTTAAAATCTAAAAAGTGTGTAAGCACCACCCGACCTCTTGAGTTATTGCATATTGATCTATGTGGTCCCATGAGGATAGCTAGTAGAGGTGGGAAAAGGTATGTGCTTATAATAGTGGATGATTACTCTCGATTTACTTGGACCCTGTTCTTGGCCTCCAAGGATGAAACTTTTGAGAATTTTATTACCCTTCTCAAAAAGATTGAAAAGAGAGTAGGACACTCATTGGTTAGCTTGAGGTCTGATCTTGGTACTGAATTTGAAAATGCAAACTTTACAAAATTTTGTAATGAACATGGTGTTGATCAAAACTTCTCAGCCCCAAGAACACCCCAGCAGAATGGGGTGGTTGAACGAAAAAATCGTACCTTAGAAGACATGACTAGAACAATGCTTATTGCTAGTAGTCTTCCTAAGAACTTTTGGCCAGAAGCCTTGAACACATCATGTTACATTATAAACAGATGCATGATTAGACCCATTTTGAACAAAACTCCTTGTGAACTTCTTAAAGGCAGGAAACCCAACATTATGCATCTAAGAACATTTGGTTGTAGATGTTTCGTACATAACAACGGGAAGAATGCCTTAGGAAAGTTTGATCCTAGGAGTGATGAGGCAATATTTCTTGGTTATTCCTCTCACAGTAAGGCATACAAAGTCTTTAACAAACGAACCCTGTGTGTTGAGGAAAGTGTGCATGTGTTTTTTGATGAATCTAACTCCTTGAATGAGAGTAATGCACAGGATGAAGAGTTTGAATTAGGTCTTGTCCAAAAGGAGCTGTTAAATCAAGAAAAACAAGGTGAGAACACCCTGAAGGAAACAGGTACAGAAGCTGTTCCTCAAAGCGATAGTCAAGGTGAGCTCCGAACAGGGGGAAACACCGTTGAACCCTGTTCGGAACCATGTTCTTCAGGAACCAGCTTGCAAACAGGTGCAGAAACAGGATCAGGAGGTGTTCTTGAGCCTGATCCTACACACACTTCAGCTAGAACAAAACATGTGGTTGTAGATCCAATTAATCCAAGATCATGGAAGCACCATAGTTCGCACCCTCTTGATCAAATCTTGTCAGATATTAATACTGGAGTGCAAACTAGATCTAAACTTAAGAATTTTTGTGCTTTCTATGCTTTTCTTTCTAACATTGAGCCAAAAAGTGTGAATGAAGCTCTTGCAGATTCAGATTGGATCGCGGCTATGCAAAAAGAGCTTCATCAATTTGAAAGAAACAAAGTGTGGCACCTTGTACCTAAACCTACAGACAAAACAATCATTGGAACCAAGTGGGTGTTCCGAAATAAGCTGGATGAGTCAGGAACAGTCACTAGGAACAAGGCAAGGCTGGTGGTTCAAGGGTACAATCAAGAAGAAGGGATTGATTATGAAGAAACCTTTGCACCAGTTGCTAGAATTGAGGCTATTCGAATCTTAATAGCCTTTGCAACTCATATGGAAATCAAGCTATATCAAATGGATGTTAAAAGTGCATTCCTCAATGGATACCTTAAAGAAGAGGTGTATGTCAAACAACCCCCTGGTTTTGAAAATGGTGATTTCCCAAATCATGTTTTTAAACTTGACAAAGCGCTTTATGGTTTAAAACAAGCTCCAAGAGCTTCGTATGAACGGTTGTCAAGCTTTTTACTTGAAAATGATTTTAGAAGAGGCAAGGTAAACAATACCTTGTTTCTGAAATCTAAGGGGGAACATTTATTGATCGTCCAAATATATGTAGATGACATTATATTTGGTGCAACTCATCATGATTTATGCCATGAATTTTCAAATATGATGAGGAGTGAGTTTGAGATGAGCATGATGGGTGAGCTTAACTTTTTCTTAGGCTTACAAATCAAGCAAACTCCAAACGGCACCATGATCCATCAACAAAAGTATATCAAGGAGCTACTTAAGCGTTTTGGGATGGAGTCGGCCAAACCCATAGACACTCCTATTTCTCCTTCAACCAAATTGGTTATGGATGATGGGAGTCCCTCAGCTGAGGAAAAACTCTATAGGGGCATGATTGGGTCACTCCTATACCTAACCGCTAGTAGACCGGATATCGTTTTTAGTGTTGGTTTATGTGCCCGTTTTCAGTCTAGTCCTAAAGAGACTCACCTTAAGGCTGTTAAACGGATACTAAGATATTTAAAGCATACACCTGATTTATCTCTATGGTACCCTAAATGTTGCAATCTTGATCTTATTGGATATGCTGACGCTGATTATGCAGGTTTCCTAGTTGATAGAAAGAGTACCTCAGGTATGGCTCACTTTCTTGGACCTTGTTTGGTATCTTGGGCTACCAAGAAGCAACATTCAGTTGCCATGTCCACAGCTGAAGCAGAATATGTGGCGGCAGCCTCATGTTGTGCTCAGTTGTTGTGGATACGACAACAACTCAAGGATTTTTGTGTTGACACTGGATGCATTCCTATTTTTTGTGATAACACAAGTGCTATTAATATTGCCAAAAATCCATGTCAGCACAAAAGGACAAAGCATATTGACATTCGACATCATTTCCTAAGAGATAATGTGGAAAAAGGCTTAATTTCTATGAATTTTTGCTCAACGGAAAAACAGATTGCTGATATATTCACTAAGGCATTAGCTAGAGATCAGTTTGAGAGAAACAGACTGGAACTGGGGTTGGTGAAAACACCCTGAGAACACCTGTTCTCAGAGGTAGATCAAACTGACGAAAAACACCCTATAATACCTGTTCTTCTCTCTTGTTTGTAATTTTTGTGGTCTGTGCTTAGCGAATATATGTAGTCTGTGTACTCTCATGATTATGTACTGCTGTCTTGGGAGATGGAGAAAGAGTAATCATGACAGACCTTGGGATGAGAAAAGCATGCTCAAGAACAGGCGGCTCGAACAGGTATGCCTTAATTGCTTTTATTGATTGCTGCCTGCTAAAATTCTAGGTGTTCCCTAGGTAACCCTTCGTGACAGGTGAGGAGTTTAAAAACTGCCTTGCGTGCGTCTGTCCTCTTCATCTTGCCCCCTCTCTCTCCTCTGTTCTTGCTTTCAAACCCTAGCAAAAAACCTCCCCAAAACCCGAAAATCCTCCTTGGGATAATGGCTCCCAAACCTGTTTCTTCATCAATCTCTAAGAGTAACAACTTGAGTATACTCTCAATTTCGTCTCCTCCTCGCCCAATTATTCACAAAACCTTCGGGTATCTCACTCAGCTAAACCTCAAAAGTGTTGGGCTTGGGTTGAATGATATTCCCTACCCCTTTGGTTGGGAATTAATGGTGTATGTGGGAACAATCCCCTGTCCCATTCCTTCTGCAGCATGTGCTGGCTCTTCGGGTCTCCAAGACCAATTCTTGGAGAACCCAGAAACCACTGTTGGGGATGACTCTGCTCCTCTCGACTCTCAAACTGGAGAGAAAAGGAAAAGGGTAAAGATGGTGGCTAGGCGCACTCGGACGCCAAGAACACGACCACAACCATGGAACAAGCCATGGAACAAGCCAGGCTCCTGGAGGTGTCCAAACGCCTAAGTCACAAACAGGGTCTGAGAACACCCTGCTCTGTCAAAAAGGGTGATCTGATTCCTCCCCACCAACTCCTTTTCATGTTCGTCATTAAGAACGTGATTCCAAGGGGTCAAGGGAGAAACTCAGCCGACCTTTTTGATCAGTGCCTGGTCGACTTATTGGACAGGGAGGAACCCATCAATCTTCCGGCAATCATGATTCGCCACATTGGGCGAATTGCGAACACTACCCGGGCTCATGATCTCGGATATGGGTTTCTGTTGACAAAGGTGTTTGAGCACTTTGGCATAGTGCTCACAAGGCGAGTGGAGGCCCAAGTAATTGATGCAATTGGGATTGACACTCTGCTAGGGTGTGGCTTTGAGTTTGGGGAAGGGTCCGGTTCCAAACAGGGTCGTCGACCACCTCGACCACCTGTTTCTGAGCAACCATCCACCAAGGTAGAGGCTGTTCTTGAAGACAATGCTCGCCTCAAGGATGAGCTCTCCGCTGTCAAGGCTGCTCTTGCTGAAGAACAAGCCCTCTCTGCTAAGCGTCATGCAGACTTGCTTGCTCTTCTATCCTCCCTTGCTCCTAGTATTCCTCCCCTGCAGATGAAACCACCCCCTGCTCCCTGATTGTATAGGCTGTTTCTGTTTCTGTTTTTTTCCTCTTTCTCATTATACTGCTTTGCTCTTTAATGAAATATCCATTTGCAGTTTCTCTTGCCTGTTATTCCTTCTCCTTTATATTTGTTATTATTGCTTTTTAATGATGCCAAAAGGGGGAAGAAAAAGAGGTGAAAAAGAGGTGATACCTATTGACATTGAAAAAAGAGATGATACCTATTGACATTGACATGTGTGAATCTGAACTGACCAACCTGTTCTTGACCTGATCTTGACTTACGTGAATCCCTATCAGCAGTCATTTTCTGGTTGTTTTGTCAATATGGTCACTTGGTTTGTCATCATCAAAAAGGGGGAATTTGTTGAGTTATTATATTCAAGTTTTGATGATAACAAATCCAAGTGTAAAAATGTGTCCAAGTAGTGTTGCTCCAAACATGATCTGCAAACAGGCCTAACTGGTGTTTGTAATCTTTACTGTGTTAACTGGTTTGCTACATGTGAGAACAAGTCCTTAAAACAGGTTTTAAATGGGTGATTCTACATTAAGTCAAGAACGCCATCTCACAGTTGGTTGTAAGGCATGTTCACAGCAGCTCTTCTAGCAATGCAAAGAACAACTCCAACAAACAAGGTAGCCTTGATGTTCCCAGCAGCTTCTCTAGCGATGCAAAGAACAACCCCAGCAAACAAGGTAGCCTTGATGTTAACAGCAGCTCTACGGATCTTGGACAAGATTCAAACAAGAAGTCTTGGGTATATATGCTTTATTTATTTAGACTCTTGTTAATATGCCAATATTGAAAAAGCTTTTTAAACATCTCTTGAATCGGTATTTGCGCTAAGTGCTTCAGAACACCAGACTGCGAACAACCCTGTAAACAGGGTGCCTAGGGTGTTTCTGACCTGAAATGGCCATACCCGATTATCTTTGAAAAATTATTTCGGTTGGCCAAAATCTCCAGAATATTTTCAAATGTTATTCTTCTGGAAAATGTATTTCTTGAATATATTATGGGAGATTTGGAAAAATAGATTTTGGGAGATTTGCCAAAATTGGAAGATTTTCTCTGCCCATATCTTCGGATGTGATAAAGTTTTTAAAATGCTAAAGATTTCTGGTTGCCTTACTTAAAGCTTACCCACGGCTATAAGGAGATAAAGGTTATCTCTTAAGATAACAAATCCCTTAGATTTTGGGAAATGTTTTATCACTAGCCGTTGGGAGTTTTTTCTCTTGAAAAATCACCTTCCAAACTTAGGTGATTTCCTTTCCTCTCCTTGGTTTTTGACCGTTGGAATTTCTGGTTAAAAACAGCTCCGTTTGCACTGAAATGGAGAGACACATACTGAGCGATAGAGAGAAGAAAGCAAAAAAGAAATCTTGAAACACAACATTCGCAAAAGGCAAAATTTCAAAAGAGGTTTTTCTAGTGAAAAGAATTTCTGAGCTTCACTTGAGAAAAGAAAAACCAGTTCAAGTTGTGTTTAAAGCAAGCTTTCAATATATTGGCATAATAGGATCTTCATTTGTACCTTACATCTGCTTAGTCAGAAGCACCCCCTGTAAGGTGTTTGTAACCCTAATCTTGAATCAGAAAAGTGAGTGAGTGGTCCTAAGTCGTGTGGACTTTGGACGTGTCCAATCTGGTGAGATTTGGACGTGGTGTAATCTGTCTTGAGAAGGAGATTACGTGGTTGCAAGGTTGTAACAAGGTGTGTTACAATTGTAACGAGTTAAGCCTACACGAGGTAGGTCGTGGTTTTTCACACCTCAGTTGGGCTAGAGGTGTTTTCCACGTAAAAATTGTGTGTGCTTTAATTCCGCATTTATCTTGGTGATTTTCGTATTTGCAATATCTGAAAACACCTCCTGCAAACAAGTCAACAGGGTGTTCGTCATCTGAGAACAACCTCAGTCAGGGTGTTTATTAATTATAACGCGAAAATCAGACACCACAATTCACCCCCCTCTTGTGGAAGTATACTCTAAGATCTAACAGGCTCCATGAGGTTTGTCCGCTTTGTGGGGGGATTCGCATAAGCTAGATTTATGCCCTAAGTTGCCTACGTCTAAAAAAGTCGAGGTGTTTGTTGAGAAGTTTGATACCCAAGGTTTTACGCCAGCAAACAAAACAACTCCGCCAGTGGCTGCTAGCCACCCCTCTCACTCTGAAAACTGGGTCACTGTTACTCCAAAAAAAAGAGTCAAATCTATGATCCCCCCTTGAAACTTCAGATCCCCCAACCTAGGCATCAAACCAACCAACTCAATGAGCCTTAACCCTCAGGACCAAGTTCACCCCCCACTACCAATAAAGACTTGCCTGATCCCAAACTGCAACCGGATAGACCGAGAATTGATAATCTGAAGGCCATGGTCGAGGACCCTCTTCATCATGACGAGGCCCTTGATGTAACTGATGAGGGTTTGAATGAGGATGAAGATATTGAGATGTACCTAAACCTTTACAACATTAAAGATATTGAAATGTCCACTAATTCCTCGAAAAGGAAAAGGTGTAAGGAAGGGGAGGAAGCTACCTCCCAGGCGAAGTAAAGCTGCACTTAGTTTGAATGTTTTTTTTTGCTGAATGAATCATGGGTGTCCTTTCTGTTGTTGGGCACCAACCAGTTTAGTCACTAAGGTCATGTTATTTCCTTTTGCATATCTAGCTTAATTTCTAGCAAAATTATTTTGCTTGTGCTGAGGCAGGTGGGATACATGTCTTTTAGGGCATCTCTCTATAATGGCCTACCTTTGGTTCAATGGGCACTGCTACGACTTGCCGGCTGGGTTGCTGTACTGAGTCAGGGGCATATGTTTTTGCCTAAACTGATAGTAAAGGGCTGGGTTCTGTTACGTAATGGTAGACGTTTCTTGTGTTGTAATGTATGGAGCCCAGTGTTTTGGATGATATGTACGTTTGGTTTGCTGCTCACTGTACATCGAATGATTTCTATGCTCTGTTGCTTGATGGTTGTCTCAGACGCAGACAGTTTGCTATATATGATGTATACCTTACGACCCTCTATGATACTAAGTGGTAGCTGGTTAGTGCTCAGGTCAGGTATGGATGCCAGACTTACCCCCCGAGGGGGCGAGCAGCCTAGACATACCCCTTTGAAGTACCTACCGCCACCTATGAATATGTCAATGATGAAATTTTTTTCTAATACAATGTCTTATTCTGCATTTTTATGTATAATGTATTATTTTGTACCACACCATCTAGGTCACTATACATGTACATACCCTCTCATCACAATGTTTTTTTTCCTTCAACAGTTGTGTGAACAGGAAGCAGCAGACATGGGATAGGCTTGATACCTGCAACCTGCACTCCATCCAGATGGTAGATATTGTAAGATATCACTATTTAAGATGTATGGTGAGTGGGAGGCAACAGGACCTTTTGGTCCTTTGCATCCCCAATACCCGATTCCAGAATGCCTTTGGGCCCAGAAAATTTATTTTACCACTTCGCAAACATATTTGTCAATGTAATTATTTATGTCTCCCTGAAAATGGAATGGTAATAGGCAACCCGGAACAAATTACATTATACGACAGGGATAGATTCCAATCGATCATTGCCCCCCTTTATGAATTACTACAAATTGACAAACAGGTGCCCTAAAATACTCAAGCATCCTCCTTATCTGACAAAACACTCAAACCCCACTACTTGGGGCACTAAGCCACGAAACTGTTATCCTCTAATTGAATTGAAATTATCGCTTTGGCCTACACGGCTTCACCACAAAAGCACATGGAGTCAATCTTCTAGGTTCCCTCCCTTACTTGCACCAAATGCATCCTCAACCCAGTATAGGGGCAAGTCGACAACGATTATGTTCACAAAAGTCAATGAAAGTTATTAGCTTGAATGTACAAGGTGCCAAAAAATCACAAGTAACGCAGGAAATACGAATTCTAACAAAAATTCACAAACCAGACATCGTCTTCCTGCTAGAAACTATGATTAACAACCAGAACATAGGCTTGATCCTCCCCCGACTGGGTTTCAATCAATTCGAATACATCGCTCCAATAAACCATTATGGTGGAATAGCAGTACTCTGAAACAATGGTAACGTACATGTATCAGTACTTCGTAAAGACACGAGAGCTATCCATCTCCTTGTGCACGATCCCAAAATAGTTAAGAATTCTATTCTCTCGGGAATCTATGCTCCAGCACAAGCCTATCAAAAAGAACAATTTTGGAACCACCTAATGGACCTTCACCATACATTTGACCTTCCATGGTGTTTAATTGGAGACTTCAATGAACTAACTCACCCCCGGGAAAAAAAGGGGGGCCAGGCAGTAAATATCAACCGATACCACAGACTCAATTCCTTCCTCCTTAACACAAATGCAGAGTCAATCCATGTCAATGGGAAACTGTTTACGTGGAAAAAATAAATTCACATGCACTTAATCTATGAACGATTGGACAGCACGATAGCCAGAATGGATTGGGCTCAGATTTATCCAAACGCTTTTGAAATACATGGAACATTCACATGTTCAGACCATTGCCCCATCATATTAAGCTCCAAGGCTCCCCTACAATTCATAAAAGCATTCCCTTTCAGATTTCAAAACTTCTGGTGTAAATACCAACAAATGGACGCCATTGTAAAAAAGCATTGGCCCAGTATAGTTAGGGGATCCAAAATGTTTTTCTTCGTTAAAAAATTAACATTGCTTAAGTATGAAATCAAGGATTGGTCGAAAAAACATTTCGGAAACTTCCACGAAAAATTGGCCAAAAATACAGCCAAAATTGAATACGTTGAGAAAAAACTACTGCAGAATCCTACGAATCACAGGCTCAATTCCTAGAATATCTGATTACTCAAACAAAGAGAGAAAACGATGTTATTTAATCAAAAGTATCAGGGGAAATTTAGCAGAAAGGAATGGCTTATTAATGGAGACAGGAATTCCAAATTCTTTCAACGCACAGCTAATGCTAGACGAAAACGGAACTCCATAATCAAAATCAAAGACGACTGTGGAGTGTGGGTCATAGATCATGGTCGAATAGCATAAAAATTCAACACGGATTATTCACAGCGCTTTAAATCCCCATACAGTTTCAGGCGGAGCATCCCCCATCGAGGACTGTCCCCTATTATCAATGAGGAGACTAATACTCAACTTATCCGTATCCCTAACATCGATGAGGTTAAAAACGCTCTTTTTAACGTTGACTCGAACAAAACGCCAGGCCCAGAAGGGTTTGGTGCGGGGTTCTTTAAGCAGTACTGGAATTTTATTAAAAACGACCTGCTCAATTGTATTCAAGAATTTTTTAGGAAAGGAAAACTCCTTAAAGAAATCAACCATACGTTTATTGCCTTAATTCCAAAAGCCAATGCACCCACGCAAACGCACCAATTCCGACCTATAAGTTTATGCTCTACAGTTTATAAAATTATATCGAAAATATTAGTCAATCAACTTAGGCCCTTACTAACCAAGATCGTCTCCCCTATGCAAAGCGCCTTTATTCCAGGTAGATCAATATATGACAACATCCTGCTCACACATGAAATTATGCATAAATTTCGTACCAAAATAGGGAAATCAGCATGGACAATATTAAAACTTGAAATGGAAAAAGCTTATGACAGAGTAGAATGGGATTTTATACATAATTGCTTTCAAAAACTAGGTTTTCACTCCACATGGATCAACTGGATCATGGAAGCTATTACATCAATCTCTTACTCCATAATGATCAATAACATACCAAGCGGGATGATAATACCATCCTGAGGAATCCGACGGGGAGACCCCTTATCACCGTACATCTTTATCATTTGCATGGAAGTACTCACCCAAAGTCTTATAAGAGAGGCCACAAGTCAGAGATCAGGAATTGGTTTTAAAATCTGCCCACGATCCACAACTATTCCGTGTCTACTTTTTACAGACGACAGCCTCCTCTTATGTAAAACACAACATGGAAGTTGCACACGACTTAAAAATACCTTAGAATCCTTTTGTAATCTTTCAGGACAACTCATAAATTTCCACAAATCCTCCCTAACCTTTTCCAGAAATGCATCTACCACACAAACAAATGGTAGCGGGAATCTTCAATATTACGCACACAGATGGGTTAGGAAAATACCTTGGTTGCCCACTCTTCCAAGGGAAACTGTCCAAAAGTACCTTTCAGGATATTATTGGCAAAGCCACAGACAAATTAAACGAATGGAAAGCCAACTGCTTATCCAAAGCAGGACAAACAATATTGATTCAATCACACCTCGAATCAATACTCGCTCATTCAATGCAATGTTTCCATCTACCAAAGTACACGACCGACCAAATCGATAAGATTAATAGAGACTTCTTTTGGAAAAAATCTAACTCAAAAAAAGGCCTTCCACTAATAGCATGGGAAAAAGCGTGTATGCCTAAAAACAAAAGGGGGTTAGGATTACGATATACAAACGCCACTAACAAAGCCTTCCAATGCAAGCTGACCTTGAAAATTATTACAAATAATAATGGACTCTAGACCCAGGCAATGAAAGCAAAATACCTGCCGAATAACGCCAATCTCTTTACTTACAAACAGAAAACACACGCACTCTCCAGTATGAAAAAGTATCATGAAGACAAAGAATTTAATCAGAACGGGCATCATTTGGAAGATAGGCACAGGAGACTGCATTTCATTATGGTATGATAACTGGATTGAAAATATACACTTATCGATATCCTCAATATCACGAAAGACAATATTGAAGAACCACTTCTAAAAGTGGACGACTTTCTATTACCAAATCGATCATGGGACACCACGAAATTGTCCAACATGCTTCGGAACCACCCTATAATCAATAAAATATTAGGAATTGATATACCCTGCAACCCCGTTGAAGACTCTTTTTGCTAGGGGGCTTAATAGTACTGGCGAATTTAGTACAAAATCCGTTACCTGGCTAGCTCACAAAATACATCCTCTGCAAAAGACAGATTGGCAATTTAAATGGATATGGAAGCTAGATATCATGCCTAAAATCAAAGTTTTTCTCTGGCAACTTTGTCACAAAAGCCTCCCCGTTAGGGGTACACTACTATGGCGAGGTATGACGGTTAACCCAGTCTGCCCGCTCTGCCTCGAAGAGGTAGAAACGAACGACCACTGACTAAAGGACTGTCACTTATCAAAAAAAGTCTGGCTCTTAGCCATCCAACATGGATGGCTACCAGCATACGCATGCCCTATAAATAGCATAGACATATACCACTTGCTGGGTACGATTAAAAGCTTTAATCAGCTGACAGTCTTATAACGGACGACATTCCTCCTGTGGAGCATTTGGAAATAGAGAAATGCAACAGTCTTTGAAAATGAGGTTTTCAGACCACTCTTGTGCCTTATACGAGCAAAAAAAGTTTATGCAGAATGGAGAATTCGAACTTCTACATCGACCGATGATTCATTAAGGGACGGTTCTACCTCCCTATGGCCACCTCACACCATTTTGTAAGGTGGCACTCCCCCCCTCCAATTACATCAAACTCAACTTCGATGGCTCGCTCATCAACAATTCGGCAGCAGGTGGCTTTATCCTCCGCGACTGGACAGGGAAGACCACCAAAGCCGGGGCTATTCACTTTGGAGAGGCGTCTATTCTTGAAGCAGAAGCTCGTGCCCTCAAAACTAGAGTAATCGCGGCTATTCAAGCAGGCTATCAGAACATCATCATTGAATGGGACAACAACACCATCATCCAAGCGCTCCAAGGCAAATCTCAGGCGCCGTGGCAAATAGCAAACATATTGGAAGATGTCAAGCTATGGTTAACAAAGACAACTAGCACCATAATCAAACATATATTTCGAGAGGCAAACCAAGCCGCAGATTGGCTAGCCAAATTGGGTCACTCAGTAACGCCAATAAGAGTACTCACTATCGTTGACAGCACATTTTCACCGCAGTTAAGGAGCATCCTTGCTGAAGATGTTATTGGGCGTACTCTTGTGAGAAGAGGCGTCTAATACCTTTTCCATTTACCTTTGTGGAACAAAAAAAAAAAAGAAGAAAAAGATAGTAGCATCTCAAGTAACAATTATCTCATCCAACCCTAAAAACTTTTAAAAATACTCCTCTAATTTTCCTCAATTTCGTCTGTATAATCCTTGGAATATCAACTAATACATACTAATGAGCATAAGAAAGATGATAACATAACACTATGAATATTACTTCTGGTTATTAGTAGTGACAATATTACGAATATTACTTCCATCGAAAGGTACTTGTGCAATATTTTACAAAAAAAAAGCAATCAGTAATGAATTAAAAAAATAATATTTTGTAAATAATTTTTAATCTGCCGTCTTACTCTAATTACAGAAGAAATCAGTAAGCAATGATGCGTCGTTTGTTAGCCTTGTGAATCCGTCAACCTGATCTCAATTATTTTTCAAAACTCACAAAAAAAAAAAGAAGCTCTTTCTCTTTCCCTTGATCTGGTACTCTCGGACGACAATATTTAAAAATTTGGCAAAGAAATTGCAAAATTCTTTTATTTATTACAAATCTCGGCAAAAATTGAAATTTGACAGGCAGACAGAGAGGGTTCAAAAATGCTTTTGATGGGTATCTTGACTGTGTCTTCTCCTAGTCCAGTCAAGCATCTAAGGGCCTGTTCTTTTCGTAGGTAACTTAAAATAGGTAAAATAATAAAGTAGGTTGAGATGGATTGAATTTTTTTTATGTGATAAATTGAACTTGATTAAGATAGTGAAAGTGGGTTGAAGTAGATTGAAGTGGGTTGGGATTGGTATTTTAAAATAGACCCACGAAAAGAACAGGGCCTAAATGGGAGAAAAACAAGTCCAAGATAAATTTCATCGTGATATTTTGTCCAAACACCTCATTTTATTTGAAAGTTTACTAATTTGGACATTAATTAGTTCTAAGTCATGAGGTTTCTAAGAACTAACATCACATTTTTGAATTTAAATAATGTGTATATTAATGATTAATCTTTATAAATTGTTATAAATTTATGGACAATTACATAATACTACTGAGTAGTGATTTGCTTTTTTATATATGAGATCAAACAGGTTAGAAGAACTAAAAAATAATTTTTTATTGAGTTGATTATTATAATTATTTGTATCCAAATTATTGACCTTTAGAAATCGAAAGGATCACAATTGTTACTTGAAAGATGTCATTTAATATGTAAATGTAAAGTGCAAATAACTTAACCTTTGACCTTTTAGTTGAATTCAACTGCTTTTCATAACGTTTCAAAAATACTATTCGAAACGTTAAAGTGTTACTACTTCAAATATTAATTTACTGAATATCAATATTTAGTTAAATTATAATATAAACGCTATTTTAAACGTTAAAGTTTCAAATCCTATTCTTCCAGTCCTGAATCTTTTTTAAAGTTTTAACTGTTATGAATAATTTTTTTAAAGTTTAAACTGTTAAGAATAATTTTATTTTAGATTAAAAAAAGTAATGTTTTTGTTACAAATCTAAATCCCAAAATGAGAAATTGAGAGAGCGCCACATATTTAAGAGTTTGTCACCAGTTTATCGTGAGTCTTTTTGACTGCTCTTTGCTTGGTTGATCGCTCCGATGCTCATTCATACCATCCCTCCGTTTACCAGAAAGAGTCTGCTCTCTCTCTCTAGAACCCTAATCTCGCATTTCCTGGCCATTGCTGATCTGAATCTCTTTCTCGGCAC
This sequence comes from Selenicereus undatus, assembly GCA_017589665.1. NCBI lineage: Eukaryota > Viridiplantae > Streptophyta > Magnoliopsida > Caryophyllales > Cactaceae > Selenicereus > Selenicereus undatus. The sequence continues at coordinate 13,431,931 of JACYFF010031955.1, forward strand.
AGCTCGTTCAACTGAGCAATTGCGGAGCTAAAATGGTGAGACTTCTCGGAAACCCTCTAATTATTTATGCAAATGCAAGCTTTTTCTTCAAAATTCAAATCTTGACTGGTTTAATTCGTTCATTGGTGATGTCTTTAATTTTTATCCTGCAATTTGGGGCCTGGAAGGTTGTTATTTGAAGCTACATTGGGTCTTTTTAGGAGCCTTTTTATGAAAAAAAAATATACAGCATTGTGGGTATGGTGCTTTTAGTTTTCGTTTATCAACCATCATTTGAGCAGCAGTAGTCGTGTTGCTGAAGGATTTTAGGGGTCGATTTCGTGTACCCAATAAAGAAGTTTAATTTATTTTCAGATATGGGTTTGATTGAACTCGTTGAATATTGCATCTTTGAACTTGATAGCTACATGATTGCTATCCAGAGCAATTGTTTCTTGGTGATAGCTATTGCGGGTTGTTTTTAGCTTGTGAATTGTTGTTCAAATGGCTTGTTTTGAGTGAGAATGTCGAGCTCGTAGATATATTTGTGAGTGAAGTTTCTGACCTTTTGGCTGCTGCTTCCTTGATTGTCATTACAGAAATGTTGAAATTTTAAATTGTTGCAGCCTTGCTGGGAGCTTATTTGGCCAGTTGGTATCTTTAGTTAATGTGTAGGGCACTGTGGAAGAGACATGGCAACAGAGAGAAAACGTTCAAAGGGACGCTTCCTCTACTTGTTTGATTGGAATGCTAAATCCCGGAAAAAGCTCTTCTCAAATAAGACTGAAACATATGGTATAATTGTATCTTTCTCTTTTAAATTGAGTTTTTGCTTTACATTTGTGTGTGTTATGATGCTCATTTGTGCAGTTATTTCTGCTATTTTTCCAATGTAGAAGGATCTATCCAAGAAAAAGGAAGTGCCAATGATTTTGAGATTCCTCACAACCTCTTGGTAGGTTGTCTCCCTGACCCCCCCCCCTCTTCCCCCCACGGTGGTCGCTGACACTTAAAACAATTGCCGTACTGAATTTTCTAGACATGGGCTTGTTTGCCCATAGAGACACAAAAAAAGCCAATATTTGTATGGAGCAAGATTATTTCCCATAAACTTAGGCTACTTAGCTGAACGCATTACAGTATTCGCCCCCAACTACTCTGCTTTGATTATGCCTGTGCTTTTGTTATAGTTGATTCTTACATTTGTGCTATGGTCTTTGTTGTAGCAGGAGCTAAATGAGAATAAAGATCGTCATTCCTTCAGAGGAAGTGGTAACTATAGTTGTACATCATCAGTAAATGGTGATGATGTGTATGGAGCAAGAACACCTGGGGTGGTTGCCCGGCTTATGGGATTGGACTCTATGCCTACTATGCCTTCTTGTGAGGCAAGCTCTCTTTCATCTTATGATTCTTGTGCTGTTAGCAATTCTTATTGTCCTAGGGGTCCTGCACCATTTCCACTTGAGCATCACATTCTGGAATATAGCTATATGCCAGACAAAGTAGGCAGTCTCCCTTGGAGTTCTATGGATCCAAGGAGAAGCAAGGTTACTGGGCGGTGGCCTATTGAGAGATTTCAGACAGAGGTATTGCCTCCAAAATCAGCCAAACCTATTTCAATCACCCACCATAAGCTGTTGTCTCCAATCAAGAGTCCAGGGTTTATCCCTACCAAGGATGCTGCTTACATCATGGAGGCTGCTGCAAGGATTCTTGATTCTTCTCCTCAGCCAACTAGCAGGGCCAAAGTTCCAACTCTTGGGTCTCCTTCATCCTCATTTAAATTACAAGATCTAAAAGGCAAAATTGATGCTGTGCAGCGATCCTCTAGGCTGCCTGAGTCCTCTAAGACCCCAAAGCATTCTACTCCTGTGAAGCACTTAAGAACAAATTTTTCCGGGAAGTCTAGCCATAGGTCTTTGTTTAAGAATATCTTGGGTTCAGATACAAGCACTTCCCAGAAAGTAAAAAACAAGGGGAAGTCAGTTTCTGTGCCTGTTCGAGATAAGGCCAATATGCAGAAAAAAGAGGGCTCAGTCTATACTGAGGACCGGAGTCAATTACGGAAGGAGCACAAGCAAGTTAAGTCGAAGCAAAAGCAGTCAAATACGCAGAAGGCTGAGAAAACTAGGACTTCTGGGAGCAAAAGTTCTGCTGTGCTCAAACAGAACAATGATAAGCAGAACAATGTCAATCATAAAGAGAAGTCAAATTATCAAACTTCAATCCTTGACCAGCAACCTAGGAAAGTTGCATTAGGGAATAACTCTGCCGGCCCTAGTAAAGTTGTATGTAAAGTTCATGTGAATTCAGAAAACAGACCAAAGAAGGTGGTCACAGCAACTAGTGTCGATGACCAAAGAACTCCATTAAATGGTGTTATTGAAAGGAAGCCTTCGCTGAATAGAATGAAAAATATCACCAGGGATAAGCAGGTTCCTGTCAGTGATAGTCAGTTAGCTGAAATTGTTCGGGACAAAGGTGATAGAAGAGCTGTACAGTCTGATCTGTCTCTTCAAGGTGATTCTAGGAAGGACATGGATGTAATTTCGTTTACTTTCACCTCTCCCATAAAAAAATCTAGCTCTCAGTCGATGTCATCTATTGAAGACATCGGAAGGAATCGTCATCATGTTGCTGGTTCTTCAGATTTGAATAGTCAATTGGAGTCTCATGCAAGGAGTTCATCATCCCCACATTTGGGGCTAAGCCTTATTGATAGCGGTTCTTTGAGTCTCCTTTTGGAGAAGAAACTCAAGGAATTAACAGATAAAATTGTGTCAACCAAATCCGCGTCAGGGAACGAAGGCTATGATACTGATTCTGCATCTTGTTTGTCCGAATCAATTTCATCGCATGATGTTGCTGGCAGCACTTGGGTGAGCTATGATGGCGCATCTGACAAAGATGAGAAAAGTTTTGCATGTGGCGACGATTGCTCAATGCCCTTGGCAACTAAATCAACCCCAAAGTTGGAGGTATGTCCTTCACTCTTGTACTTCGGCCATCTGATCATTTCTCATTTGAATGATTTTTTAAATTATTCAATGCATGTTGTTTTGCTGGCACTCCAACCTCGAGGAATAGCCTGGTTTCTTAGAGCTGCCTCTACCACCTCTTTATATTGCATCAATGATCAAACTAGAGTATTATTCTTTATCTAAATATTGACAGCCTCACCATTACAGTTACATAGGCAGTTTATAGCTAATTCCCATCTTTTTGCCACTTGTCACTTTCTGAATAGCCAAAGGCGTAGATTTTTTTTTTTGGATGATTTTTCACTTCAGTTATACCTGATTACCTGATATAAAGCAAAGTGCCTCATCGAATTACCCTCCATTTTTAAAGATTTAATGGAGTATTAGTTAGTCTGCTATTCGTAAGTTAGGGGGTCCCACACAAACAATCCATGGTGTTCGAATATCATTGGTAAGGCTGCTGTGCTTGAAACACCTCCCCCCCAAAAACCCTAGCCGGACTTCAGAGTATAGAATTGCAGTGTTAAATTTTGGAACCTATCCTTTGCCTTTATTTACTTAATTTACACTTTCTTGGGAGGAATTCAATTCAAAAGTATTTGTAAATTATCAAATTTTTTCTGCGAACTATGAATCTTTTATAACCTGCTTCCATTTCTAGGAGAACTTATATCTAATTATCCCTTGATAGGGAACCCATTGGTGTTTTTCGGTCGTTTTCTTTGAAGAGCCTTATCCTTGAATTTTGAAGTCGTACACCACCACCACCACCACCACCTAGTGTTATTGTTATTGTTGTAAAATTTGTTTAAATTTGAAAGAATTTTCACATTATGTAGCGAAATAAAATGTTTCACACTTTTAAGTATAATGTAAAAAATATTAATACTATTATATTCGTAAAATGCACATTATTTGATGAATTATTATATTATATAAATACATAGATATGTCATGAATTATGTAAAAATTGCATACTTATTTTAAGAATGTGATTAATATTGAAAGAATTTTTTTTAAAAATATTGCTAATCATAAATTAATAATTTTACTACCAACTTTTATATCCAATATACTCTTATATCTAAGTTTTACCCCATCTCTTGATTGGGAAAAAAAAAAAAGACCCTATCTCATTCTCCTCCTAATAACCCATTAATAAATAAAAATTACTTTATTGTAGAGAACCCAACCCTATCATTTACTACACCGTCTACCGGTAAGTTCAACTTCTAATTTACTAACAACTACCTAAAAATATGTGTTTTAGGTATTTCTAATTATAATTATTTTCAAAATTGAATTAATTTTGCATTCCATTGCTAAGTATATAGAAAATTATTTTGTTAATAATAGTAACTATAAAATGAACATGTATTCGCAAATTATTTTTATATTATACATATCATTTAATTAAGTCATTTAAAATTTAGTTTACAACAACCGTGGTATATAAATATACAACTCGCTGAAAAATGATCATATTCTATCATAACATAAATGAATACGTATTTACAAGTGCTCATTTTGGTGTATACAAGAGTTACACAAGTAAATACATTTATTTTCATGCTTAATTACAATTAGCCCCTAATTATGTAAACTCATTCAGCAGCATTAAGCATGTTTCAGCATATATCAGCAATAGGCATCAATAAATACTTATCATAAGTCCAAATGAGCTTGCTAAGGCTGATGGCAATCCATGGCTAATGATCATACATTTCTTCTCATCGATGCTATAACCTCCATTCCTTAGCATCTATCCCTATAGTGGGTGATTGATCTGGGGAAGAATTATTTATTGAGTGTTTGAACTTAAGTTGTCGTAAATTTTCTAGTGCATTTAATTGTTTTTCATTTTTGTACTAGTATACTAGGTGAAATTTAGCCTTCCATCTATGCAAAGCTAAACCACCACTTGCATTTTACAGGATGTTGAAGGTATTGTGGGGCATGGTACTAGCAACAGTGACAAACGTGAGGCCAGAGTTTCTGATCTTGCTCATCTCAACATCTTTGTTCCAGAATGCTCTGTTTCAGGAAGTTGCTTGTCATCCAATGCCACTTCTAATTTCACTTATGGTTAGTTTAATGTGGGCTGAGGTGCTATGTGTCAATCTCTTACTTCATAAAAAGAGTGTGTTTTTGTCTGAACAGGGATAGAGTAGTCATACCCATGCTAGAGTGTCTAATACCTGAGTTAGATACTCACGGTAAAATGAAAAGTTGAATAAACATAGTTTATGGTGAAGCTTGATCTGTCTCATGCTCTACAACTTCATAATTTTACTGTCCTATGGAATTAGGGATTAATTTTTCGCCTTGGACACTTAAATCTGTTTGAATAGTCATTTACATTCCCCAAAGAGAACATTTTATCACTGATTAGGGGTAGGTCTCAACAAAATCGAGGGAAAATATTTCTTTCTAGTTATTTTTTTTTCAGTGTGGTCTTCATAACTCCTCATTGAAATGAAAATGCTGTAGAATGTTCTACAGTCTTAGATATGTGTACACTCCTAGAAGCCCTTTGCAGCTACTATGTGCAAATTTATACTAAAAGCTACTAACAGCTACTGTCTGCAAATATTTACTTTGCTTGGAGGCTGAAGTGTGGCGGGTTACAAGTAAATGATGAACTTCTGTGAGGGAGTGCTTGGAATGATCTAAACTTTGTCTAATTGGTGTCAATATGTCTTTATAGAGGAAAACATTATGTTGAAAGTTTTCTCGTGGTCTGCTTTTAGATCCTTATTGTGCACGTACAATTAATGTTCAGTATATGCTCTTCAATGCAGGATATGATCAGCCCTCATCACCTCAATCTCAGGAAGTGACAAGCTCCATATCTACTGAAAGCATCCATCCAAGAGAAGATGAGGCAGACTACAATGATGCAGCATCTTATTGGGAACTAGATTACATCAGACATATGCTTCATTATGCAGGGTTGAAGAGATTCAAGTTGGGCAAGGATTACAATGTTGTGGATCCCTCTGTTTTTGATTTGTTGGAAAATCTGATAAATAACTCAGGCAGAAATGTAGAAGTATGTTCCAAGCTTGACCGGAGAATCCTATTTGATTGCATGACTGATATTGTTAGCTCAAGATATGAACGGGTTTTTGTTGGAAGTCACAAAGCATGGGCTAAATGGGGAATGCTCATTCAAAATGAGTGGCTCACTGAGGAAGTGTACAAGGAGATTGTGTTTTTGCAATCTATGGGAAACTTAATGGTAGATGAACTCATCGACAGGGACATGAGTACTCAGTGTGGGGAGTGGCTAGACTTTGAAATTGAATCATTAGAAGAGGGCATGGAGATTGAGGACGATATAATATCCTCTTTGGTTGATGAACTGATAGATGATTTGTGTATACTGTAGTTACACAAGCGCCTCGCGGATCACTGAACTGGGAACACTGATTTCTTCATTGCAAATATTTAGCTTGATGTAGGCTTCTGATTGCTCAGATGCAAACACAGATTGCTGGTGTAGTGCGCGTTCCTGCTGAACGTGGTCTGTTTAGAACCTACCTAGGTTGTAGCTGATTTAACCCCGACTAACACTGATGTAAAATGTCTCACGGAAGGATCATTCTCAGTTGATCCCTATTTTTCTCAAATAGTAATGTGGTACATGAATTTATTCTTTGAAGGTAAGTGCCAAGAAGATAGTGGCATCTTTTCCTGGTTAATCAACTACAGTTTCTATGTTGTTGCCTACGTTTTTTTGCCTCTGCAGACGGAGATCCTTAGTGCCTGTGAAACAGCTGCTTTCAACTACAGTAGAATGCTTTTGCTTCATCACAATATATGGTGGTTGAAACGTAAAATTAGCATTTGGCATTTCAAAATGCTGTTTTTGAAATAACATTTGTGAATATGCCAGTAACATAACAACAGCTTGATTTGACCTATACCTTGTCCTATAGATCAACCAAATAGATATTTGTATTCATTAACATCGATATTCTATTCTAACTTAACAATCAATTCTATCGAATACATTTTCTTCAACTGGTTGACCAGTAGGCTATCTGTTAACAATTAAAATCCAACAACTTACTCAAACAATTGTCAGCTGTTAAAATTGTTACTTATCATATAAACAATTCAGTCAAACAGGATTGATATTATGTACCCTCACCATATTGTACAGGAAAAGCGACTACTTCGAATTGTGTGGAACAAGATCAACATCATGCATCCTCACCATGATGTACAGGAAAAGAGTATACTTCGGACTGATCCAGAGACCTTTTCAGCATAGCAAAGCTCAAAAATCAGTGAAGAGGGCTCCATTGTTATGGAATATCAGAACCGGGCAGTTCATAGGGTGCTGGAAATGAAGCTATTCCAGACAGTGACTTGAGGTTTCTGGGTATGACAAGTATTATGTGACAATGATGTTAGAGAGCTGGAAATGCTGGAAAATAAGTAAGTTTTAAAAGAGACATTGTGTTGTGGGCACAAATTACAAGTGTCTGATAATGATGATACAAGCAAGCACTTAATCCAAGCTGTCTGGATTGTGATTTGTGATTAATCAATAAACACAAGAATTTTCTCAATTTTCTTAGGTGATTTTTCAACTGTGGGCCTGGTTACAGAGTGCAATTTAGCATCTTAAGAGCTGTTGTTGGAATCTTCCGCATCATTTTTCTCTAGCCCAAAAATCATTGGGTAAGGCTGGAAAGGATTGAAAGGTACGGGACAAGAACTGGGAAGGAATGAGATTTTTTAAAAGGATTGAGAATGAGTGAGAAGAGTTGATAAATTGTAATTACGAAACAAAAAGAATAGGTATGTACAGTGTAATTAATTTGCTGTTCTAGATGTTTTTACTTGGTGAATAACTTATTCAGTCTAAACCTTGAGATTATACAATTGTTCTTTGTTATGAACAAAGTGACTGTTTATTGGAAACTATGCTGGAGGATTGAAAGGCCTACTCATCCTAGTCCTTGTCAATTCTTACTAATTCTTACTAGTTTCAACTAATCAATCAAAAAACTCCAATCCTCACCAATTTTTCCCAATCCTTACCATTTGTTTCCTTTCATTTCCATCACTCAACCCCCCCCCCCAAAAAAAACCCAACTATTACCAACTTTTCCCGGTCCTCAACAATCTTTCCAAAAACTATATAAATTCTTTTCAACTTTTACCAATCCTTTTCAATCATACTCATTTGCCAATCCATATTTAACAACGAAAAAAAAATCCTTATATAATTTTGCGTAAAATTCATGTAACATGTAGTGTTATTTAATTGTTAAAATCTCTAATGTTTGCTATTAGAGAGTTGAGTTTAGGTTTCAAGTATATAAACCTTTGTACTTGCCCTACGAAGGTTTTTTTAATGTATATTTATTCTAGTTGCTCTTTAAAACATGTTATTGTTTTAATTTGTGAAATTCTTTAATATGTGTGTAATGTATTTATCACTAAGAAGAATTTATTCTATGGTGTTTATAGAATTGTCAGTGTGATTATCCTACAGAATGAGTAATTAGGAAAAGGCATAACTCCTTGGAAAGTGATTACTAAATAAAGCAACATAACTACAAAGTTGCATAGCATACATAAAGTTTAAAGATGCAAAAATAAAGCAAAAAATTGCAATATATTATAATAATTATTATAAACAATTATTCAGTCAAATATTAATTTTAAAAAAATATTGGGTAATCACGATATTACGTAGAATAAATAAAGCTTATAATTAACTTCATATATTTTCCCTCCAAGCAATTAACGATCTAGGCCCTAGGCTAATGACTCTGTAATTAAATATCTAGGCTAATGACTCCATAATTCAATCCACTTACACATCATTACCACTTAATATCGAGTAGTTAATCAAGTAACTAATATTTAATTAATTAGGTGATTAAGCACATAACCTCCTTCCTCGTAAGGGCTGCCCAACACTCGGAATCCTATGAACAGGCTGATGTTCCAGTGTTGTCAGGTCTACAGTATCGCCATTGACTTTAGGTTGATGAGCTGTACACGCCTACCAGACCGTCGGATGAAGATGAGGTGGCTCGGGAGGTGTGGAAGTCAAGGTGCAGGGGATGGAAGGTGTGGGTGGGAGCAGAGGAGCAGGAAACAGAGCACGTGACAGGACGTGGGGATTTGCAGGGATTTGATAGATAGCGGGTGGTGACCTCAACCTCAAGAGGAGAGGTGAACGTGCTTCCCTCAATTTGCCATTGTACCATTTTCTATTTAAAATTCCTGTAAGAATTTTTTTTTTCTTTCTCTTGAATTTTGCTTGTCTTTCCTAAATTTCTTTACTTTATCCCCCCCCCCCACCCCCCGCGCAACTTTTTAAACAAAGATCATCTTACAACATATTAGTATTATGAGTCTATTTTATTTTATAATAAAATATATTTATAAGCTGTAAAAATATATAAAAAAACTGTAAAGAGATGTAATAAATTGTACAAAATGTAAGGAGTTGTACAGATAGATGTAAAGAGTTGTTGAATGTTATAAAAAATCTATATAAGGTGTAAGAAAATGTAAAGACTATATTAAAGATGTAAGGAGTTGTAAGAAGATGTAAGAAGTTGACAGCTTATAATTAAATCCTCAAAAACGCAAAATATAACAGGATTGGATTTATTAATTTATATAGAGTGTAGCATAAAAAAAGCAGGCTGACATGATAATTGTCAATTAATTTTTGTGGGACATTATCAACTTACCTAATCTATTACCTTCTTGACAATGATTACAGATTACTTAAGTATTATTTTTATAAAAGCACTGTAAGTTCTATATAATTTGTTATTTTTACATAGTATGAATTTTATAAGAAAATATTTCTAAAAAAGAACTTTATAATCATTATTAAATTAAGTATTGAATTTTCTTTACTAAATTTGTTTATTCTCTAAAATAATTAATTATCACTATAATAGTTTTGAGGGTTCAGCATAACCAAAAGTAAACTAAATTGAATAACCCAAAATGAATAACTGAATCAATATCCGAATAATCACCTAAAATATATAACTCGAAGTAAATCCAAAATTCAAAATGACCTAACTCGAATTCTACCTCAAACATTTAACACTATAATTATTTTTTTTTACAAGATAAATTGGCAACTAATCTGAAATCAACTCATATAAAAAATATTCTACTTTGAAATCAAAATTAGATCAAATCTTATTAATTTAAATATAACTTACTCAATATCGACTCCTCAGTTATGTTGTACTTATGTTTACATAGTCACTGTAAGGTAGGTTTAGTTGTGATTTTTTTTCGTATGTCGTATTTGTTTGCAGATAGTACATGCATATGAGAATATACATTGTTTGCCTACCTCTATTTGTTAAGGTATATTACATTCATTGGCTATGTTGTGCTTATTTTTGCATAGTTATTGCTACATGATTTATAAGTGTTTTTTAGTTTTTAGTCTATTTCTTACTGCTTATCCTTATTTTTTCTCTACAAAATATTTTCACAAAATTCTTATCCTATAAAATGTTTTCACGAAATATTGTTTTGTGGGGTTTTTTTGAATTAGCTTTTCTACGAGCACAAATGCCGGTAGAAGTAATATTGCCTACATCTAAATCTTTCCAAACCTGACGAAAACATGACCCACACTAGAAGGTATTGTTGTTGTTGTTGCTACTCAAGACCGGTTCTTTCCGTTGGTAAATTAAAGTTGGTGAAATTGTGGAGTAGGTTAAGGTAGGTTGAAGTTCATATTTTTTGTTGAAGTGAATTGAAGTAGATTAAAGTAGATCGAAGTGAGTTTAAAGTAATTGAAATTGATATATTTTATAAAATTGGTTAAAACAGTGAGAATAAAATTTTAAAAAAGATGAATTAAAATAAGTTCAAATTAATATTTTTTATTAAAATAAATTAAAATAATTTAAAATCAATAAATTAAAAAAAATTAACGAAAAGAACAGACCACCAATATCTAATCCAATAATCTATTTGTCAATGAACTCGACAATATAACTCATAGTTTCATAACGATGGCCCACATCATTATAACCAAAAGGAAAAACCAGTATACAATTCATAATTGGTGGCTTTATTAAATAACATACACTATTACACCAACAAAAGATTTTCAACCTCCCAACTTCACTCCATTCCATACATACATACATCCATCCCAACTCCCATAACCATTTCTGCAGCACTCCCCAACTCCCACTTCCTCCTTTCTCTCTCCTCAACTGTCTTCCCCCAAAACTTTCACAGAAAACCATGGAAGCCGACCTCGAACCCCCAAACTCCACTGATAACACCACGGCCGACCAGTGTCTGTCTCCGCTGTCTCAGTCTCCCTTCCAAGGCGGCGACGACTACCCCGACTACGGCGACGACAGCAACTGCTCCACCCCATTCGTGAGCGCCCCCTCCAGCCCCGGCCGCTCCTTCCACTACCCCGCCGGAGTCGGATTCTTCTACAGCGCTCCGGCAAGCCCCATGCACTACGTCCTCGCCACCGCTCCGGCGAGGTCCACCTCTGCCGTACTGACTCCCTCCGCCTCCGATGCCTCCTCCAACGCTTCCGGCTCCTTCGAGTTCGAGTTCTCCGCCCGCTTCGACGACTCTCCGGCGCCGGAAATCGGTTCCTCCATGTCCTCCGCCGACGAGCTCTTTCTCAACGGCCAGATCCGCCCTATGAAGCTCTCCGCCCACCTCCAGCGTCCTCAAACCCTAGCGCCATTGATCGATTTGGCCGAAAATGACGTCGAAGATGATGACGATGATCAAGACGTGTTTCAGAGGGCTAGGGATTTGAGATTGCGAAACAGATCTCTGCGTCGTCGGACCCGATCTCTCTCCCCTCTTCGCACGACGCCGCCGCTCGACTGGTTCGCCGGCGATGACGTCGTATCCACGCCGAAGAATGACGCCGCCGCGGAGGAGAGAGAAAATGGAAGTGCCGTCGGAGATCAGAAGGGGAAGGAAGCGGAAACGACACCGTCGGGGTCGGCGAGCTCGTCGAGGTGCTCGTCGGCGGGGAGGAGCTCAAAGCGGTGGGTGTTTCTGAAGGATTTTCTGAGGAGTAAGAGCGAAGGGAGGAGCAACAACAAGTTCTGGCACAACATCTCGTTTTCGCCGTCGAAAGAGAAGAAAGAGAAGAAGGAGCCGCCTGTGAAGAAGCCGGCGGTGGGGAAGACTCCGGCGCCGGCGAAGAGGAGGTCGGCGCACGAGATGCACTACACGGCCAAGAGGGCGCAGGCAGAGGAGATGAGGAAGAAGACGTTCTTACCGTACAGGCAAGGGTTACTTGGGTGTTTAGGCTTCAATTCCAAGAGCTATGGGGCCCTCAATGGCTTTGCTAGAGCCCTTAATCCTGTCTCTTCTAGGTAATCATTAATTATTAATTAAACCCAAAAAAGGAAAAGAAATCTTGTTAAAAAAATCCCAGAATCATACTATCTATATCTATAGATTAATGGGGTTTTAAAAAAAAGGGAAAGAGAAAAAAGAAATTTGTATAGGGCTTTTTCTTAATCCCTTTTGTAGTTTTGATGATTTGATGACGATGGTGATTTGAGTTTGGGTTTACATATGATGATGATTAGTATGATGATTATGGGTAGTGATTATATGGAGAGCTTTGATTGTTAATTTTGTTGGGCACCTAATCTTTTTTGTCTGAAAAAGAGAAGGATGGCAAATGTAGCTCTATTTGATGGGATTTTGTAGTTCTTATAAATCTATGGCTTGATGTATTGTACTGCTTTTGTAACTCATCCAAACAACATTTTCTTAGTGGGCTCGGCTTTGACCCTCCTTCGACTGTATTGTACTGCCATTTGTAGCGCTTCCAAACAACAAAAAGAGAAGAATGACTAAAAGGGATGGGTTGGGTTATAGTGTTAGTATTAGTGTAGCTCAGATCGCTTCGTTTCCAACCCCTGGCTCGAACCTCTTCTTACGCTAATGGTGTTGGTATTGCGTATTAGAGCCTAGCGGAAAAGGACATGTTGCTAGGTGCTAGGCTCATTCATCTAAAAGAACCAACACCTAGTTTGGTCCCACTCCCATTTAATAGACATGGAAATATAAATAGATACATGCCACCCTATAAGTTGACACACAGCTTGCAAAAGTTGTAATACGGGTGAAATGAATGGCTATATATGTTCGCTCATCATTTGTTTAATTAGCTCTGCAAATGTGTTTTGTAAAGGTTTCGAAATTATTAATGGAGCCTTGAATATTTTCAGTAGAGCCCCGAACTTCTTATAAACTTTTTGAACTTCTGAATACTTTCTCTATTCCACATTCATTTCTCCTGCGTATTCATTATTAAAAGCATCCATTTCTCTAAGTTCATATTTACTTGCTTAAAAAACTAACATTGTTTTTTGGTCGAAAATTCATTTCATCAATATAGATACTAGATGCACTAAATACTTATTCCTAAGCTTGATTATGTACATGGGCCCAAGGAATTAGTAACTATCGTGCTTCTAAACTTTCAACAAAACACGAAATTCTTACTAATGATAGAATTAGGCGTTGATATTGTTTTTAGCCATATAAAATTTTCAACTTGTAGTAGATGAATTAATTAAGTACTACATGTGGCTAACGTTTGACTAGTAAATAGCACAAGAAGAATCCAACAAGGATTATGTGGATAAGAAGTGTGGTTAAATCAATAGTGACTTGGAATGCGTCCAAGTTAGGCATACAAAAATGACTTTAAGATTTGATTTGTGGTGAAAATATACGTATAAAAGATTGTTATTTGAGTGCAAAATTGGATTATTACGGAGAATGGGAAAGAGTGGAGAGAAGAAAAGGAGAGGGAGGCCCAATTATTTGGTCCAGTGCGAGTGTCATGTTAGGTGGGCAATGCATTTAGACGCCCACAAGTACGATGAAAACCGTCATGGCGCTTTCATCAATGTTTGGATGAATGTGTGATGGTATGTGGAATAATTCATGGTACATGGGCCTCATGGTGGTTGTGAAGCTTTTGGATGTGATGAGTGATGACCATGACCCCCTCTTTCTTTCTTTCTTTCTTTTTTTTGTCAACAAGACCATCTCCTAATACGGGTCCCGCTTTCGTGGTGTGTGGGGAGATTCAGATGTATGCAATCTCACATCTACAAACATCCTTGTCTGTAGAGAGACAGTAGCACTAATGCTATTCGTTTCACTTAAATAGAACTTATATGTTAATATTTGCATTTCTCTTTGGTTGAGAAATGATGGTTTTTCACCGTTTAAAAATCAATATAGATGTATGTGTCACCTTGACAAGATTATAGCTAAGGGATATGCTTTGATCGTCGTGAACAAATAATTGATCTAGTTCTAGGACTTAATGTAATTGAGTCACACCATGTTTACGTTCATGGAGTTTACATCATGAATATATATGCAAACTCATGTGTTATCGGCCAACACAATGAGTTTTTCTTAAAAGTACTGGTACTATTATGCTAAAAATTTTCAATTAGATTAATTTGGATTGAAAGTAAATTTGATTCTTGTATTCAAGTCTTAAATTTGATCTAGTTTTGACTCTATAAAGCAAATAATTAAGACACAATCATCTTCTAAAGCCAATGTTAATTTATTCAATAAAAAAACTTAATTAATTGCCATGAGACTTACACTTGGTATTATTAGTGCTGGCAATGACCTTTTGATTTGAGGCAATCATTCCAAATTCATTGTGGCTAGCATCCATATTAGCTGAAGTTATGTACAATATCACTTAGAAATAGATAACACTAATTTGAGAAAGCAATCATTTCAAATTAGAGCTGGGAAACAGGTCAGATCGGGTCGCCCTATTTAATAAACTCATCAATTTCATGCCGGCGTTTAAAATAGTTTATATTTGCTCAAAATTCAAAAATAATAATTTTTCACACTAAACAATCAAATCATGTTGACTTCGGATCGGAATCGGTTCAGGTCGGATCATATTTGTATTTTTCTCAATAATTTTATATCAATTCAGGCTTTCCCAATTCTATTTCAAATTTTCAATTTTAATTGTTCTCCTGGAAAGCAAGGAAAATAACATTAGAGTCAGATTTTAAAGTGAGGTTCAGATAGGTTGGCAGGCAGAATTTGTTATGCTTTACTTAGTGGGAATTTTTCTCACTCTTTTCAAATATGGAGTCGTTGATGTCTCCTAGAAATTGACAGAAAGGGGCCAAGGGAGAACTCATGAACATAATGGCTTGCTATTTGTTTTATTTGCTTGTTCTTATCTCTTTAGGTATTCAACACCCACCAATTATGTCCACTATCTTTCTTCATGTTCCAATCCATGCTAATTTCCTTATTTAGATCATTTTATCACCACCTTTCAACAGGTGAAAGAAAAATAAACTAGCAAATGATTGGGGGGGGGGGGGTAAAACAAAATCGTGTCTGTATTTATTCTGAGACTAGTCTCAGTGTCTCACCTTCCTGTTGGTACTTTTAGGGGTAAAAACGGCTCAAATTGAGTTTAGAATTACCCAAGCTTGACAAAACTGACACGAGACTCGAAATCTAAACTGAACGATCTGGATCCGACATTCGAAAAAGGTTCATCTGAAAGTGGAGTCGAAACTCGAATTGACTTTAACCGAACCATACCTGACCTGAAATTTTGTACAAAATTACTTATTTTTGCATGACAAACGTACATTGGACCAAAACATCGGTTGATCCAAAATCGATCCGAACAAAAATTCACCCGATTCAAACCGAACCGATCCGAAATATCACTTAATCCAAAACATGACCCAACCCAAACTTAACGCAACCTGTATCCGAACCGAATGATCAATTTGTCAGGTCTATCCAAAAAAAAAAACTAGAAATAATTTTCAAAAAAAAAATGCAACAAGAGGGAGAAGAACAGTCCCCTATTTTAGTACATTTCTTAACATTTTCTTTGGTAGGGAAGTAAGGTGAAATTAATATGTACTTGATCAGGGATTACACAGAAAAATACAAATTATTTCCATCCTTTTCTTTATTTCACCAGCTTTTACTTTGGCAGCATGTAAGGTGGAGGTGACATCAATTGATAGCAGGAAAAAGTTGCATTTCAAGATTTTTTTTTTAATATACGGTTTTTTAAAGACGTCATCTAGCTTATTACTAATTAATCCGTTAATAAGGTGGTATGATGATTTAATATTTACGTTTATATAGGATTGGATTATTGAAAAGCATGTTATATAAGAAGTAACTCAACTAAAAATTTAAAATAATAATCGAAAGCTAGACTACTTTAATTTCTTTCATCTCAATCATTATCATTAGAAAGCCAACTTTTCATTAGTGACCCACAATTATTTATTAGAGGAGACATGGCCTTTGCTCCTTCCAACCAAATTAAGAAAAGCCATAATGTCTTAGGAGAATGTTGACAATGAAAATATATGTATATGGACCCCCCCTCCCTACCCTCCTTATCATTTTGCCTATGTCTCAAATATGGAATTTCATTCCTAAAGAGAATATTAAATGACATATCATATGCACAAAATCTGATAAAAAATGAAAAAATATGAGCATGATGGAACTTGCATAGTTAACAAATGACAATTAAGTCCTCATAAATTGTGATAAAAGAGGGGGGAAGAAAAGTCATTGAGTTGTACCCCACAATTGTAATGGAGCTTTCAGAAAACATTTGGATGTATGTGTACATTTTGCTTAACACATTAATGATGAATGTGTGCTTGCTCATAACTTGCATGCCTTTCATGGTGGTTAGGGAGTTACTAGATGTGATGCCCATGACCCCATTTTTTTAAAATTTTTGTTTTAGGGTGTGTTTGGTAGAGGGAAAAATCATTTTCCATGAAAAATATTTTCTCAAGAAAAATGATTTTTCACTTATATTTTCAGCTGTTTGGTAGAATGAAAAATCATTTTCTTTCCACTTCATTTTTTGCTATTTGATAAAATGAACCCTCCGTCCTCAATTCATTTCTTTTTACCATCAACCCCCTTCTCTGCTCATTATTCTGACTCAATCCAACCAACAAATTATGTTTCTCTCTCCTCTTCAAAATCAAACCCAAAACATCAGTAAGAAATATATCCAGTAATAAACCCAGCAAAAGAGAGAGTCAACATTAATGAATCTCAATTTTTTCACTATTTTCAAAGATTACCCAGTTGACTTTGAGTGATATTAAATCCAGATTAAAGAAAATGATGAACGAGGAGATGATGGGTGTCTCAGATTGCGAAATTCTTCAAAAGGGCAACTGTAACAAGATTAGAGAACTCAAGAAATAATTACAGAGATTAACGATGAAAATCATCGATGAACATGATGAACACGAAGAAGATGGGAAGAATGAGAGACAAAATGAGAATGAAAATAGAGTGCTTCTAGGCACAATTAAAAGAAAATAGAACGAGAAATAAAATTGGGTAACGAAAATTGGGCTTGAAAAATCGTTTTCCCTACTTTTTCAAGGGAAAACAATTTCCTTCAAATGGGGTAAAATGATTTTTTCCTCCTTGTTTTACCAAACGGCGTAAAATGGGAAAATTATTTTTCGGAAAAATGATTTTTCCCCCTACTAAACACACCCTTAATTCATGACAAGACAATTTTGTTTTGGGTTGTTGTAAGTAAGTTGGAAACCATATTTCTCTTTGTCTTTACCTATTTGTTGGTTTGTTCCTTATGAGAAGTGAATTGGTTGAATAGATCAGTGATTTAGCTTTCTTTCAATTGGAGTATTATTTGCTTCAAATCTAGGGATCGGTGCTTTTCCTATGTTGAGATAGTAGTATGTTCGGTCTCATTTCTAATAGTCGTAAACTCGTTCTTATTTTTAATTTCTTATTGAAAAGTTAGCTATAAAATTTTATCTTTTGCAATTACGTGAGACTTTAGGGCATAAACCAAATGCAAGTATAAAGTCGAAGTTACATATGAAAACTATAACAATTTTAGCCTAAAAGAACTGACACTTGGACTATTCTATATTGAACGTCCGGTCCAATGAACCTAAAAATGAAACATAATATTGAGTTAACTGTTTTGTCATTAAAACTGACCCTGTGAAAGTGAGACTCACACTGAAAATAACTGTCTAGTATGTTCTAAATTAGAGTGTCTATGTCATTTTTATTTTAGCTGAGTGAGTAACTGCAGGTTTTGAGGGCTCAATTTATTTATGAAGCACTGCATTTGAGGCTTTGATGAGTGTGGTGTGTTGGCCATTGGTTTTGTCACCTGCAGAGAATACAAACTACAGTTTCCTATTTTGCTTCATTTCTACAATTTTCACCATGAGTCGGACACTCGTAGGGTCAAAATGTTGGGAATTCAATGGAATTCCGTGTACACATGTTTCTTTTTTGCGTGTGAATCTATGCATGCGTGACTCATGGGCCCATAAACCATATCTTGAACCCAAAATCAATTGGAAATTAAGGTAGCTAGAATTCCTAGCTTTCTTCTCGTCACCACTCAAGAGGTCCATCCTGTCTTAGGAGAATCTCGGCAATGAAAAACTATGCAATGGACTCCATCCTCAGTGGTTTAGGTTATATATATCTAAGTACATGTCAATATGTATGCCCTATTTTCTCTCACCAGGAACTTTTATATATGGATGTTATGTCATTGCAAATCCAGAGGTTTTATCTTGTCGTTGTTGATTGCACAGTTGGAGATATATTTAGCCAAGCAGGAGCGAAGATCCCGGCCTTTCTGAATAGATTGGTTGATTTTCACTGTCTTCATACACCAAACCTGTGATTTTAGTACTCTTTTCTGGGATATATTGTTGTTTGTTTGTATATGAGTGTTTGTTTTCTAAATAATTTGAACATCAAATATTAAATATCTTTTATTGTTAATTAATTTAAATATAGTAAATTACGACAAAATGTTTTAATGACTGTCAAGTCTAATGGTTGACATCGAAATCATAAGTACATTAACTTTGAAGGGTTTTTTTTTCTTTTTTTCTTTTTCATTGTATTCCTATGACTCATCTAAACAAAAAATAACCTCAAATCTGAATATATATAATTTTATTACATAAGTAACTTGAATAATAGACAAAAGATTTAATTTGATCATTGTTTGATTATTTTATGTCTACTTGCCTACCACGAATACTAATACATGTTGAAAGGAAAGATATATAACCCCAACAAATATGAATATGATTATCTCAACCAACAAGCTTTTCAGTAGATAAGTAGGCAAATTTAAAAAGAAGAATTATTTTCTTACTAAGAAAACTTATCCTAAAAGTGTGGACAATAAGAGAAGTAGATCCTAGCTACAATCATACTCTCATATGCTATTTTATTTCTCTATGAAGAAGGGTAAGCTGCCCTGCCCTAACTTAGGGCCCCTCTGATAGGTGTTGCATAGACAAGAGGTGGAAAGCTACAAATCTCTGACGCTGACAATTAGGAGAACTATGGATGAATATTTAGGCGTAGAAGGCAGGTTGTGCCCCAACAAATCTCTGACAATTAGAAGAAATATGGATCGCAGAATTCAATTTTATATCTGTCCTCAAGCTGTTTGCATTTGTGCTTTCATACTACTAACCTTAATATTAATATGACGTTTGTTTGGCTATTTGTTGCATCATTCGTGTTAAAGATGTTGCAGAATCCAAAACTAAAGTAAAGTAAACTAAGCACAGTGATTAGCGACAAGAAGAAGACAGGGGCACATGCATGGGAATGGCAGCTCCATAGACACCAGCTTTAGGAATGTTGCGATGAAGTGACCATACGGCGGCTTTCTAGGCACCTACCTACAGCTACACTACGCATCAACCCTGTCTCTCACTAACTCCTGACCTATACGGCTATACATTTCCCCTCTTTTCTTTTTTCTCCACAATTGAAATCCTACAATATGGCAAAAAACTTTGAAATTGATGCATAGATCGATGGCACTAAAGTCATTATTATGCCGTTTTGCTACTAAAAGAATGCGATAGAGTTTGTTTTGCCTATTTGACAACTGTGTCATTTTAAGCTTAAAAAGAAAAGGCCAACTCATAAATAAAGAGTTTAAACAGGATATCACTAATATTGATTGTCAAACATTTTTGGACTAAAAATGGTAAATAATGGTCAATAGTAGATGCAGCGATATATATACATGTATTCACAACTAGTTGCTTCTACTGCAATACGCAGATGAAAGTAACTTTGTTACCTTAGAAAAAGGAACCTGCACATAACAATAGCGCTTCTGCAGAGATTGACATCAAGAGTTCAATTGCATCATATGGTCGAATGCCCATCTTTCTTCAGAATATATTTTTCTTGCATTCATTATTTTTTTAATAAAAACACGAAATATGAAGAACACAACGCCTTGCCACTTTTTGCAATTCTTTTGGACTTTAGAATTTACATAAAAAATAAGAGTCATTTTCGGCTTTATTGTTGGTAACCATTTTTCAATTATCCAACATATTAGATCCAAACCCTTCATTTGTTTTGCCCCTATCCACTCTACAAACCACAATTTTATGGGCTATAGACGCTAGGCACTGTCAAAACATGACCCTTTCAAAGAAACCAGTGCTCATCAAACTGAAATTTGGATTTTTCTTTCTTCCACGCCGGGAGGGGGGGGGGGGGGGTTGAAGAGCATAATGGCCTCACATCTAAATTAGTTGGGGTTCTCATTGAAGTTCACTCTCAAATCCAGCAGAAGTACAGAGAAACAAGCTAAATTGTCATGGGCACCCCTAACCCAATTGGACGTGGAAAACAATCCTCTAGGTACTTGAAAGCATGTGTTATTGATCTAACATGTAAAAATGAACTATAGCTTAACCTATCACAGGCCGATTCTCCAGATGCAAAAATGTGCAGTGGATGATAAGGTGCACCTGATCTGGATGATGTCAGAAAGACAGCCTCTTCCCAAAGCCGAAAATCTATCCACGACCTGAGAGATCGGCCCCCTGAGCTTAAGGCAATCTGGGCAATGCAACGCCTCATAAGCAAAGAACTGATTAGGCAAAAGCGGCTAGTATATTCTTCTTTAAAGTGAACTCATCAGCCTTGGTTGGGCTAATTGTCTGCATCGAGAAACAGCACAGATAGTAAAAGTTAGCAGGCACGCCTTGACATAATTCTACAGTATGGTGACTAAATGGACTGACAGGCAACATGAATATTCTTCTTTCCTTGTCACTGCAAGACACCTCCTATTTTGTTATTCTACATCCCACTTGCACTTGCTTTTGTCTTCTTTTTTTTGGGGGGGGGGGGGGGCGGGGGAAGGCGCCAAACACCATTCCTGACGGGACATATACGAATATCATCCTAGAACGTGAAAACTTTGTGGCATTGAAAAAACAATATTTTCAGCAAGTGTTTTCATCACAGAAAGACCACCAAGTACCAAACCTTAAAAAAGCCTGCACACATAGTTCACCAATTTCCGCACCTCTAAGGCTCTAACAGGGCATCGGTAATTTGTTATTCAACATTCAGCAAGCATCAGGTTTATGATGCTCATTTGATGAAAGCAAATCATCTTAAACCACACTTAGAGAGCATTTCTCATCAACTACCTTCAGCATTGGCACTTAGGCACTGGAAACTAAAAGCTAGGGGAATGGAAAATTCATGAATCTAACCCCTCTGCCATAGTAGCTATGATTCATCAATCATCAGTCTTTTGGGTCCAGATTTTATTATGCGCTGCAAGAAGAGAAGGGACTTAGCACCATACCTCTAGAGAGGGTGAGAGAACTCTCGCCTGTTTCCAACCCTCCAAAAAGAGGTAGCCAGAGACTAAAAAACAAAACACTAACAAGAAAAAGAACAGTGTGATCCCAAATTTGGCGAGATCCAAGGAAATCAAAATATCAGAAGCTTTAGCTTTAACTAGTGCAGGCTAGCAAAGAAAACAACTTATAGTAATGCACCTCTGTCATAGAACAAAGTACTCCCTTGGTCGTACAGACATAGTATGCCTATTTGACTTCAAAATGTATATATTAAAAAAAAAAAAAACCCGAACAAGAACAACAACATGCTTCAGTGGACCAGCACACTAAATGTCGAAACTTGAAGGTAGCAAAAGGGGATAGAAAAAATTTGAAAAATAGGACATCCACACTGTAACAGGGGTTAATGCACAATGCTAGACCAAGACATACAAAGTGATCATTGCCTAACAAATGCCAGATCTTAAACCACAAAAGAAGAGGCATCCGGTGAAGCCATCATTTCATTTTAGTGGGCCAAACATTCAAAGGAATATGGCAATTGCCGATAAAAGGCGAACAGCTATAGATTAAGATTGGAAGTAAACAACAAAGATCACATAAACTGGAAGGACTACCACTGGCTCAATTTGTTCTTTACAAATCTTAAAAATAAGCATAGCCATTTTACCTTGCCAAGGATACGCTCAAGACGCTGGATTTCATTTTTAGCATAATCAGCACCCTTATCCATGCAGCTCTTGGCAGCCTTTGCATAGATCTTCCCATACCTACAGGAAGTGGTGGAGAAATGTATATCAGTAACAAGCCAAAGTGCAAGCAAATCCATCAAATGAATTTTGTTTGACCAGCTCTGAAGAACGGTTCTGGCAATTAAAGGCACCAATGTTAATTAACAAAACAGCATGACAGAAAATATCACAAACCTTGCTGCAGAACCTTCAAGCTTCTCAACTTCTTGCTCCAATCGGGCAAGGATTGCCTTCTTCTCATCATCAGCCGCACTTACAAATTCCTTCACTAGAGTCTCCAAGGCCTCAACTTTACCAGCCTATTTGCAGCATCAAATGATAAGATATTCTCATTTGTGTTTTTCGTGCGTGTAAGGTGGGTTTTTTTTTGGGGGGGGGGGGGCACGCGCACGTATCTGTAAGATTGGAATCTTCACCAACGCCAACAAAGAAAGGGGCATCACTCACCTTTGAGGTAAGTTGCCCTTTAGCATCACGACTGGTACCACACTTCTCGTTGATAACGTTTACAAAATCATCTAAATCTCGGCCACCTTCGTAGTCTTCACCATCCTTGTTATTTTTGGGGAAAAATTTCAATGTTGGGAAGCCGCTGATGCCATACCTGCATGAAGCAAGCTCAGTGCATTAGAATCCACATTCGAAGCCGCTGATGCCATACCTTCGTAGTGCTTCAGCAAATCAAACATGACGAGCATGCAATTAAAGGGCACACACTCGAATTTCTGAGACATGTAAGGCATGTTAAAATGAGATAACAAAATAGACAGAGAGCACAAATGAAATTTCACACAAACATGTCCAACAATAGATAAACTCACTTCTCTGCCAAGTCCCTATATTTGTCAGCATCAAGATTTGCAATCACCACATCTTCATCCAATTTGAATGCAGTAGCAACCTTTTCATAGGTCTACAAATCATGGAAAGATAAAAATCTCAGGAATCCATTAGAATCCACATCTGCCAAATAAGTAATAAATTTCAATAGTAGTTCGCGCACTTACGGGAGCCAGAGCCTTGCAGTGACCACACCTGAGAAATAGTTAAAGCATAAATGAGTGATATGCTCCTACATATCAACAGGAAAATCTCAGGAAATTGCTTTAAAACCGCCATTTTGATCAACAAAAGCATCCAGAGTCAACCAAGTTAATCTACATGTAATATTTCAGAAACAAAATACCAACAGAAATTCATAGAAGCTAAGTTGACCAATCAGCAATGCTGAAGGCTTACCATGGGGCATAAAACTCAACTAGAACATTTTTGGATTTATCCATAACAAACTCCTCGAAATTTTCAGGTGTAAGTACCACCACATTTGAAGGATCAGAAGCAATCTTCACATTGGTTCCTGAATATCCAAGCAAACAAGGAAAACAAGATTGAGAAAAAAGTATAGGATGTATCCTAGAGAGAGAGAGAGGGGGGGTGAAAGGGGCCGAAACTGGTGAATTGACATACAAGTGGGGGGGGGGGCACTGACCCAATAATCACATGTAAAACTGACCCAATAATCACATGTAGATTCCCGAAACAAACCATGATGTCATACAGAACCACAATCTAGGGGTGATAAGATAATTTTGTTCCTTCTTTTTGGTTGATCCCCCCCCCCCCAAAAAAAAAAAACCGAAAGGAAAGTTCATTACAACATCAAAATCATTCAAGAGAAAATATCAGGGCAAAGGTAGGTTACGAGGGCTGGATTTCATCAACTTCGAACATAAGCCTAAATTTTTGGCCGTCGACAACTTTGAAAGTTTAGACCTCACAGAGGCTGGGATCCTTGTTATCATGCACGCGATCTGCCCAGATCTCAAATATGCTGGGTCAAGTATCATGCACAATACAGCAATGTGGTGCTCCGTAGTTAGGGAAAATTTATCTTCCACAAAAGTCCTTTCCACACATGAAATATTTTCGTTCTGATCCAAGATTCAAACAAGACATTTCAAGAGGTAGTCAGGTGATTTATAGAATTAGTAGTTAAATAGGCCACAAACCAATCCCCTGAAGTCCCAAGTGCCCTAAACAACTTCTTCCTATCTTCAGAGCTCTATAATAAAGAATTATTTCCTGACAGATGAATTAATCATAACCTATTACATTTGAAGATGGAGATCAGAGCAGCAGTCACACATTTCCTTCATGACTTTCCTCTTTCAAATGCAAAATATTTGTTAAAAGATTACAGGCAGATTCACTGCTTCCAGTACAAGTAATCCATCATGTAGACAAGCAATGATATTGGTATGTGATAAAAAGGATGTGGAGCAGCCACTATAATAGAAAGATAACAATCATCAACTGAATACAAAAATTCAAGATGACATCAGGCCATACAATTGAGTTATTGATTTAGACTATTACCTCCCTCCATGTTAACAAATGCAGCCATTGCCTCAGTAGTACGTGCACCTTCATATCTGTCATACAAAGGAACATTATGAGAACAATCAAATATATAGGGAGGCTGATTATTCATGCACCATTTGTCCACTCACACATAGAGTTTTACAAACTTCCACCGTTAAGTAGAAACAAAGCACTACCCATGCCGTAACACAAAAAGGGATGATAAACTCACTTCTTGGGCTCTAAGGATCCCTTGGGAAACCACTTAATGGTAGGGTATCCTTGGACATCATATTTGCTGCAAAGGTTCTTCTGGTCATCACAGTCAACCTGTGAAGACATCATCAAATTAGAGACCATGTACTTACAGCAGCAATTAAGTATCAAGGGTGGTTTTGATTTAATTAGTGCTGGTTCAAAGGACTAAGAACATTAATGGACTAAAGCGCATGCTAACCTTCCCAATCAAGACAGATTTTGCCTTCTTGAAACTTGCACCAAGCTTTTCATACTCTGGAGCAAGCTTCTTACAGTGACCACACCTGTTATGAATGGATCAGTTTTGGATTAGTTGTTCCAGTTCCATCATACAAGGCAACTATTACCTGACTTTACTAATTTGATCCTAGAAAGAACACAATATAGGCCTACACCACTACAGATACCTTGAGTAATGGGCTGCTTAAATGCATGCAAATTTGTTGGTAGCATCTCATCAGATGCACAGAGAAGTAATTCCACTAATAAACTGAGATTCTCTTGTCGGTTTCCTTTTTCCTTCCCATTGGGTAATTGTGACTCTATATGTTCCTTTTTCTGTGTTCTTCCACAGATAAAATTTGTCAAACACTAATAAGCTGTGTTTTGGTATATTAAAGAGGTCAAAGGGGAGTCACTTTTTTGTGCTCCATTCTTACAATTAAGAGTAAACACAACCTAGGCCCATACCTACTGCTGATAACGGAATCAGTATAGCGTACTACCCCAATCTTGACATAAGACATGCCTTGGGCCGATTTTCATTAGACCCAAGGCAGTAAGAGAGCAATAAACTATGAAACAAGATGAAAACACACATATTACTGTATAATAAGACTCATCATTTCTTGTGATGAAGAATGACGTAGCCAAAGACATCAAAATAGTCACAACTCATGGCATGTTCTGCAGAAGAAATCCACAAAACACAGGAAACAATGCAGGCATTCCTTACGAACTGGCAGAAGTGTCACAAATAATTACATAAGAGTCAGATAGATATGTAGCACTTGCTCCTTATTCCTTACACTAGCACACATTTTGTAACTGTAAATGAATTCCTTCCATGTGTTGACTAACGGCACCAATAAGTACTGGAAACTCCTCTCATGGACAAAATTGGATCCAAGCATTCTTGCTAGCCTACAATCTTCGACTGTAAAACGCATTTGCAATGACCAACCCCCCTCCAACTCTCCCGGTTCAAAACCATTATCTGAATACATTTTTTTTTATTTTTTTTTAAAAGCTAGCTTTTTCACTTTTTCCAAACAGATTTTGAACATCCATTTGTATAATAATAATGCATACTCGTCAGGTATCAAATGTCCACACTTGCCCGGAAAAACAATGCTTAAACTTTGAACCATCCTACCTAGGTCCTTCTTGTGTACATTTTTGGCATCCACTTTTACCACTGAAATTATCTCTCATCAAGTACGCCTCCCCTATCACCACATATACCTCTAAAAGCACCCACTCCCCTAAATTTCATAAATAATTGCACGCTAATGTTTCAAATCATTGGAATACTACCCCTGCTTCACGAAATCTTTAAGAGTGCGCAAGGAAGCGCAAATCTTCATTGCTAACAATGACTTTGACCATTTTCTTCAACGTTGGAATTATTTTTCAATCAAATGAAAGTCGATAGTAATAATTTCTAATCAAATAGTTAAATTGTGTTAGCTTTGCTTTTAACCTAACCCTGCCTTCAACACCTAAATTTCGTTCAATTCCCTCACAAATAATTCCATTAATGAGTAAGAAATGGCAATCTAACATAGACCCAAATCGCAATTCAATAACCCAAGTACGCAAGTGACTAATCAGATCTAAAATGAGCAATGAGCAACTTTCAAGATCCTAGATCAATCCTCCCTCAATCAACCATGTCATCAACACATGAAAATCGAAGACAATGATCAACATCTAGCTCAAGAGAAGCTCTGCATTACTTTAGATCAAGAAGAAAAAGAGCGGTTACCAAGGAGCATAGAATTCAACAAGAGCTCCCCGATCTTGACCGACCTCCTTCTCGAAGTTGTCCTCAGTAAATACGACGACATCATCGGCGAAGGCCGATGAGACAAGGAGCAAAGCTAGGGTTCCGATGGCGAGCAAGATCTGCGACGTCGCCATGATTGAGCTCAATCCGGGCTTTTTGATTCACTTCCAAGTCTTCTCTTCAGTGCTCAATGGCAAGTAGGCGAGTGAGGAGACAGAGTGGTTGAAAAGCAATGCAAGACGTACTTTTATAATCAGCGCTCAGCTCCCGGCGTTGATTTTTCTAAGAATCCATATTTTGTTTGGGCCTCAACCTTCTTTGATGTGGCGGTGTCTCTGATATCTTCGTCTTAAAGCAAGTACAAATAAAACTAGAACTATTCCTTGCGATATAAAGATGAAGTAAACTAATATGTTAATATTTAAAATTATAAATATTTAATCAATAATTTTTTTTTGTTGTTCAGATTTATTCTTAAGTTAAAGAATCTTTGCATCTTTTTTTTTTATTTTTTATCATTTACCCATGTGCTATTTTTGTATATCAATGTTTATTGATCTCACTTCTAAATAATTAATTAAGGAGAAGATGAAAGATCTTGCCGTTTATATAGTAAATAAAAAATAATTATATGCATACTAAAAGAAATAAAATTAATTAAATAGTCATTAATATCCTAACCAGTAATGTTATGATACTTGGCAAAAACTTATGAAGTCACTCAATTTTACATATAGTTATACTAGTGTTATACCCTTGCGATACAAGGATGTTAGTCAATTTTTATTTTAATAATATTAGTATAAATAATTAATGGAAATATATTATTTTAAAAGTACATTAAAAATTTTATAATAACATAATTAATGTTTCCTTTATGTTTTCCTTTAAAATCACTCTAAACTGCTTTTGTTTTCATGTGATAGGATATACCATTTACCATTTTTTTCATGATTCTCGAACACATAGCAATGTAATTAATTTTTGATGGATTTTTTTTAGGAGTTAAATAAAGTATGTTTTAATTTAACTTAATTTGATAAAAATTATATTACAATCTTATAGATTACTCTACGTAAGATATATAAAAAGTCACTTTTTAATCCTAGATGAATATTCATATAGTCAACTAATCTAACGCAATCTTTGTACATGTTGTCTTATATATCATTCATAAATTATCCCGCGCGATTAAATTGTTATATGGCAATGTGTTATTGCTCATTTACAATACCCTCAAGAACTATGCTTAAAAAATAATAACAAAATTTGATTCTTTTATCTAATTTTATTCTTTTAATATTGAAAAATAAAATGAATCAATTTGAAATACAAAAAAATCAATTATTGCACACCAAGTTAATTATATGAGGACTTACTCAAAAAATAAAATAAGTTAGAAATGTAAAACTATGCAATAAATAATTAAGTTAATAACATATAATAAATTCTAATTAATAGCATTAATGTTGATTAATATGTCTCAACTAATATCAATCAATTGCAAGTTGCCAAGTCATCATTTTATACCATGTGAGATGCCACATGTCATTCATACATTATTTGTATCCAACTTTTAATATATATATATATGTATATATATATATATATATATATATATATATATATATATATATGATATGATAGATATTAACATAAAAAAATGATAATAAAGTCTCGTAGTATTCCGGATCTTTGATGTAA
Organism: Selenicereus undatus; assembly: GCA_017589665.1. Taxonomy (NCBI): domain Eukaryota; kingdom Viridiplantae; phylum Streptophyta; class Magnoliopsida; order Caryophyllales; family Cactaceae; genus Selenicereus; species Selenicereus undatus. Next base: position 13,460,714 of record JACYFF010031955.1, read on the forward strand.
GAATTCAATAGCCTTTATAACATGTGCAAGACTTTTTATTCCATCTCATATACTATAAAAGTATTGATATTTTAGGCAGATTGTGAATTAGAAATGTAAGATGATGAGCATCTGAATGAAGTAGTAAGGTATTTAAGTTACAGTGTTATAAATTGAATTTAAGTACATATTAAATATTTATGTTTCAATTACATAATTCTAAATTAACATATTGAGAATGTAAAATTAAAGCAATGATAAAGTAACATATATGCACAAAATATACTTTAGAATTTTATCTTTGAGAACTATGCGTCCAACAAAAGGATATCTTGTGTGGTGATTATTGGTTATCATGTGTAATATTTGAGTTTACATGTAAATGATACGATTTCTTGTCCTATAAAAGTGTTATATTAAGTGTGTGAAACAAAAGCAAATTATCCTTTAACTAAAGTAAGAGGTTGATCTCGTGACTATACTCTCTGCAACTTATTGTAGTCATGAACTAATGCATTGTACTTTGTTAATTGAACTCTAGCAACTAGCTCAAGTATTTTGTCGGCCTGTCAAATTGCAGCAACTATATGAAAAAACTATAGTCAATTTAAACCAGAAAAATGATGTAAATCATAAGTCTTAAAAGACTGTGATTGATATTGGTTTCGATTTTCATTTTTCTCCATTGCAAATAGTGTTTGACAAATAATACATAAGAAAAAGAAACACTATGAAATATGATTTAAACCAGGAATTATTACTTAGTAGACGTGTTCCTTCATTATGATTTCATGTAAAGAAAAGCTAAAAGAACAGACAATATATAAATCTTAATAGAATCACCTGAACACGGGGAAGAAATTAGATTAGTTTTGTAACTAAAAAAATGTTCAATTATATTTACCCTGGATTATTTGGTGATTTGAATTAGATGATTCACACTGGCCATCAGCTCATCAGAAGAGGTGAAAAAAGGGGAATGAAGCGAAGTTAAACTTGAAAGATGAAAAATTAATTACAAGAAGGAGGGATAATCTAGAAAAACAGACTTTAGAAAAGAATATAAAATAAACAAGGGGCGTTCCGAGAATCGAACTCGGGACCTCTCGCACCCGAAGCGAGAATCATACCACTAGACCAAACGCCCGACCCGGTACAGGGTTTAATAAATTATTAAAACACTTTTAAATTACAATAATTCCTCGCGTTCGTTTGCTCCCTTTCGTCTGGTTTCCAGAAAATCCTAATTCGCCACCGAAAATTTTCAAAGGGATTCGGAAAACAATTTATCTGAATACAGTGTTAAATCCACCTTCAAAGATTGGATTTCGAGATGTTCAATTCGCATATTTTCTTCGATTCAACTTCAACCGAGTTTAATTATCTCTCGTAAATATGATTCTGATTTTAAACTAATTAGGGTTTTTAGTCTCTGGTTGTAGAAATGGCTCAATCCGGTAATCAGGCGAGTTCTTCGCTCCTCAACAGCTATTTTATACCCTGAACGCTCGGCGTTGATTTGACTTGCAAATTGATTGGTTCAGGCTGTTGGAGTTGATAATACTTTTAGGAGAAAGTTTGATCGGGAGGAGTACTTGCAACGAGCTCGAGAGCGTGAAGAGAAGGTTTGTCCTTCATCAAGTTTGAATTTTTGTGTTCTTACTTGCTGAATGATCAGTTCAATTATAGTGCTAATGCTTGCTTGCCTTGATTTTGGTTTCCAGGAAAAAGAACGGCTAAAGCCCAAATGTAAGCTGGTTTGGTTTGGTTTTGGAGGGAATTTCTGTGTTTAGTTGTATGTTAATGGAAATTATGATGGATGCATATAATGGATAATGCTGAATACATATGCAGCTAAAGGACCCCCAGTACAGAGGAAGCCCCTAAAGCACAGGGACTATGAAGTTGATTTGGAATCCCGGTTAGGGAAGACCCAGGTCAGCGTTTTGTTTTTGCCTTATCTTCGTTATTGGATTTGGTTTGCTGGAGAATTTGATGCCAAATGGGGCTCTGTAAAAGTATTAAGAAAGGGTTCAGGGCCTTGATGGAGTCACATACTTGTGCATATAATACTTGGCTGATGTGGGCGGAGAGTGTAAGTGTATTACGGGCCGCATTAGAGGTGTTTAGGCTGTCATATGATGGTCATGGGCCTGAATTTTATTGAACAGAATCCATTGAAGGAATCAACTGACATTCTGGTGTTGATTCTTTCATTGTATGTGTGACTCTTCACAATGGCACTGTGATCTATGCTATTGTTGTGCGTTATGGTTCATCTCGGCAGAAGTTGAAATTAGGAGTGTTTGACGGATAATTAGAACCCATTGATGGCATAATGCGTGGCTAATGAGAGATTAGTCTTACCTGTGTTGCATTTATTGCTTATCTAGCTGCTAGGACTCATTTTCATTTCATGTAGCTGCATTATTTTTAAGTGATTCGAAAGATTTTACACATAGCGGCAGTTCGCATGTAATGTTTAGATATGTGCTTCTGTTCCTGGGAAACCTGGACTTTGAAAATGAGTGAGAGATGCATGTAGCTGACTAGCTCGGGACATTGGCAGGTCATTATATATTTATATTTGGAACTGTGTTAGGCATCTATGTATCTGCTCTTTGAAGTGTAAGGCCGATGTTTCGGATGTCTGTGCAGTGACAGACACATCATGAACTTTGGCTCATGCTTGACTGGTCTTAATTGCATGTGTCTGACATAACGGATCTGTGTTCCAAATGTACAAACTAATCCGACATGGTTGTTTCGTACGTCGTCTACCTGTGTTGTTAGGATATGATGCAAAAAGGAATGGGGAGAGAAATTGTTTAGTTCATAAGTTCAAGAATGACGGCGAACCAAAGGTGCCATTTTGGGGTTCAGGCTACAATCCTTTATCTACATCTGAAGTCTTAGACCTACCATTTAAGATATAATTTTGTCCATTTCGCAGGATCATGTTATGGTCGTTTTTTTCGTAGTCTGATTCTGATATTTTTAAAATGTTTGCTTGCAGGTTGTCACTCCGATAGCACCTCTTAGCCAACAGGTACAGTCTGCATTTGCCTTTCCATTTAATTTCCTCTCCGTTTTTTGGATGATTGGATTGTTATAGAAAGGTATTGGGTCAGTCCCTTCAGTGTCTGAGGCAAGAACAGTTAATGTGTTTGAATCCTTACTGTTTCACAATTGTGGGAACTTTATGTGAGACCTTTTGGCTTTTAGTACTTGGCTACTTGCCCCTTCTTTATTCACCTGTTATGTAATTCTTCTTTTGGTACAATAAGAGGGTTATTAGTGGACATCTTTGAATCTCTGCTAGGTCCTTATGAGCTGACATTGCTCATATTATGGAGTTTTATCAGCATCCTTGTCACCAGCAGTTTCTAGGTCAATGCATGGTCTGTAATGAACAATCAATAATTGAACCAACTGCATTACTGACATCTTTTTAGATTGTGGAATTTTATCAATCCTTGTATTAGAAATATCTGTCAATAACTGAGAACTCTCGAGTTTTTTCTTCCATTAGTCTCCGGTGCTCATTTTTAACATCCCATTGCAGGCTGGTTACTATTGTTCAGTTTGTGAGTGTGTGGTAAAGGATTCAGCAAATTACTTGGACCACATAAATGGCAAGAAACGTAAGTTATAATTCGCAATATGCTGGTGTATTTTCTTACTAGATTTTTTCTTGTTTGCCCTTCCATATTGGCCACCTGATCTCATTCATATCAAATTCCTGCTTTTCTTCCTCAGATCAAAGGGCCTTGGGTATGTCCATGCGAGCAGGGCGAGCAACTCTTGATCAGGTATTTTTATGATTGCTGAATTTTTTAATTTTTTAATTTTTATTGGTAAGTGGAAGTTCAGAAAAGCTGTCAAAGACCTTTGAGACGGTGATATGAAAAATCATTTTGATGTCCACTAACATTCCACAAAAAATGTTGACTTCAGAGTAGCAATATTTGCAATGCATGATATGGGTTGTTAGATTCAAGCCTGTCAATTTGTTTGGCTCGATGATTATGAGAAAATGCAACTTTTCATATTCTTCTGCTTTCAATACTCTTGTCATAATGTCACCTCTATTCTTATGCCACTGTCATGAATGTAGATGTGTCTCCTCCTTGAATGGATGCGTTGCTTCTGCGGTGCTGTGCGATATTCACATTGCTGATTTGGTATGTTGGGAACTAAAGAATTTCCACACACAAATGAGTGATGTAACACCTGAATTGTCTGACAATGCAACTATCAGTCAATTGCTAGTGCTTCCATATCTGAAGGCTAAATTTAACTTTAGTCTCGCCTCCATCATGAAAGTCGAGCCCTCCTTTTTTTCTTTTGGGGGTGGGGGGGTTGATGGGCACTCCGTCTTTGGTACCATGTATGTTGGTGCTGAGGCCTATATTTCTTTTCTGGCTGTCGATGATACCAACAGGTTTTAAGACTAAATCCAATCCCTAGCCAGGGTTGGGGGAGGAGCGGTTCAAATGTAGCAATCTTGCCCCTGATTGCCAACGGATTGTTCCCCTCAGACCCTAGATTAAAAGGACTGATTGTCTGGTACCTTACGTAATTGAAGCAGAGCAAAATTTGATGATGGTTTTTCTTTAGTCTACTGTATTGCAAAGCTGGAATAGAGGGGACCAGAAGTGACTTTTTTGGTATTGGTTGGAATACTCAGGCCAGAATTTGGTGGAATCTACATTAGGTTGCTGTTGGTGGCTGTCATACCCAAGGAGACTACATTTCCAGGAAAATTTATGGCCTTGGTGAGCCACATTTTTTGCTTCAACTTTCTATGTGCAAGGCTATTGTGAGGAAATAGGTCTTATAATTCATGTTCGGAAAATGAAATGAGTTAGTGTGAGATGCACAGTTCCTTCTGAGGTTCTCACACGACTTGTTATGTAAGTATTTTGGTCAATCTGTTGTGGAATTTTGGATTTGTCTAGTAATTCTAGTTGTTAAATGGGGATGCACTATTTCCTCATCTGACTGAAAAACTAGATTAATGAAGTTTGGACTTTAATACTTCTCCATCTAGATTTGCCGATTCAGTTATTGGTGATAGTGATATATTATTTCATTATTGACAGGTACGTCAGCGATTTGAACTTCTCAAGAAGCGAAAACCTACTGGCAGTTTCTCAGAGCAAGGTGAGACATGAATAATGTTTCTGTTCTCGGGTAGAGTTCTCCTGTTGTAAGTCAATGTCATGGTCTACTATTATAATTCACCTCAGCTGGTTAAGCCAACAGTTCCCAAGGAAATCAATTTTCTGTAGTCAAGTTCTCTACTTTTCCATTCATATCAAGTCCACTATATCATATGTATGTGTTTTTCCCCCCCCCTAATAATTTGCTAAGGCAAGATTTTCTCTGAATTCAGATCTAGATGAAAGAATCTTAAAGCAACAGCAAGAGGAGGAAGAGAGGAAACGACAGCGTCGGGAAAGGAAAAAGGAAAAGAAGGTTTGTACTTTTGGGATTCATTTCAATGTTGCCTAGACCATGACATTACAACCAAGTGAACCTTGACTTCAGTGGTGGAGATCAGGGGTGGGTGTTGACAGTTTGAGCCCACTGGGACCAATTCCCCATGACCTTGCTCCTCTTCCCCATGGTTGACCTATAGGGTCCAAACTCAGAATAAATTAATAATTCAATACCCAGGAGTGTCACTGTAGCGCACAGAGAGGGAGCAGAAGTAAGCTTATGAGTCATTTTGTTTCTCTCTACTATAATTCAGAGCCGAGGAAGTTGTGCCAAAGTGACTTTGAACTTCTTGATTAGCGTATAACTCTTCGATAGTTTAATCTTCATTAATCCTTTCCTTACTAAGTTTTGATGTCTGCTGTTTGATTATCCTGACAACACTCGTTATCTGTTGAAGCAGAAGGAAAAGGCTGCTAATGAAGAACCTGAGGTAGATCCTGATGTTGCTGCTATGATGGGATTTGGTGGTTTTCGCTCATCGAAGAAGTGACAGCATCAAGTGACCCCCCAGTGTGTACTGTGTAGTGTCCTGTTTTTGTAACAAATTAGAGTTGAACAGTTGGAGTGCTATTGGCGCGAAAGGTTGTATTTTAAAAAGATTCGAAATGCCATCTCCATGGGAAATTTGAAGGGAAAATTAGTCGATTTGTCCATTGTTTTGTGTTTATTCATTCTCCAAAACCAAAAGATTTTTGAATCGTTCATTAGGCTTGGTTTGTGCCACTCCCAAAACTGATACTGATCTCCTCGCGTATAACCACTTAAGTTTACACAGCCATTTTATCGGACACAAAGCAAACACAAATGGCCAAATCTGCTTTTGATTTCATGATCAAGAGCTATTGTCTTTCTGGGTCTCTCTCTCTCTCTCTCTCAGCGGGTGTGAGAGTTGGCTAGGGCCAAGGAGATGCTTAATTGGGTAGCAAATGCTGCGAAAGTCCTGGACCAGGCATAAAGATAGACATTGGGCTTGCTTGATAAATAGAATTATTTCAGCAATGAGCGACTTCTATGAGTAACTAATAGCAAGACATGCACGACTTAAGGGCTTCTGCTGTTGTCTTTGGAGTTTGTATACATCAGAGCAAGCGATCGGTTCACTAAGGTAATTGAATTTTCCAAAAAAACAAAGGAAAAAAATTTATTATTAATAACATAAACCGTGCAGACTTTAGACTAGGTTTTGGCCTGTACATGCGACGACAACAAAGAGAACCACAACTCAGTGATGATGATTCAAATGGATTACCTCTGGAATTCGGCCATTTTTAATTGTTAGTACAGTAACTATTAGCTTTTTGCAAGATTGCAACCGGAGCTTGAAATTGTCTGACCTAACATCATTATGGTTAGATATGTTAATGTAGGATCTTAGCTGTCAGGAACACATTTCTGTGTAGAGTTTAAGCAATTGTATACAAAGTTCATTCTGGTATAACACCGCAAGGGTAGCATGATCAGTGTTCTTAAGAACATGTTTATGAACAGTCACTGCTGTCTATTTCCTTTACTGCCATATTAATGGAGGTAAAAAAGAACAACAAAAATAATACAAGCTTAATTCATTTGAACCATGTTTTGGTTTCCCATCAGATCATGATCACAGAACTCTGACAATGAGAAGTAACACTGAGAGAGCAAACACAAAGGTGATCAAGGTGCTTGGTTGAGCAGGTAGATTTGCACTGCTCCACTCTTCTTGCAAGTACTCCTGCATGTAATTTTCCACATTGAAGTGGCCTGCACATTGTTTTTCACAGAGTCACATCTCAAAATCTTGAAATGAGTAAATCTTAACTATGACTTTATGAGTCATAGGCTTCTTTACCTATGCGAGGAATAGATTCTAGTGATTCCTAGCTAGTTTACTTGGCAAGGTCTTTGAGAGTTAATATAAGAGATCAGGGATCAAATCCCGCTCATAATGGCCTTGTCCTTTCTTTCCATCCCATTCTGAAAGGGGAAAAAAAATCTATGGACCCATCTTTGATTTAAGGTTCTACATACCTCTTTCACTTGAATGGCCACATGCTGCTCTAAGTGTTGTTCTGATGTTGTTAATTGTGGCTTTGTTGTAGAACACAAAGGTAGACAACAAGTGGTCAACGCAGTCTAGAACTAGGTGTGTTTCTGCCAGACAAGGTCCATAGCAGAACTGATCTGTCGCTTCTGGAGGTACATTGATGTATCCACTCTGGGTTAGTCTATAAGCTTCGTTGCAACTACTGTAAATCTGCAAGAGATAACTTGTTAGAAATCTATGATGTTCTGAGACAGGAGTGCAACAGTTTTTTGTTTAACTAAGTACCCAAAGTGTTTTTGGCTACAAGTGTCTGACATGGCCATACTCAAGCTGAGACCAGCCATTTTCTAAAAATTTTGGCTTTGGATCAAAAAGCTATGTCAGATGTTCGAGTATCAGACATGTACTCAAGGTAAAAAGAAGAGTCTGAGTAACATAGAGCTTGAATATGTTCAACATTCTTGGAATATATATGAACTCATTCAGCATGACCAGTCATACACACCCAAAATGAAATCTAACCAATTGTTGCGATTTGTGCGTTCACAATCATGCAGGATAGGACCTTACATGTTTGTCATTGAAGCATGAGAGTGCTGTTGTAAGAATTTGTGCTGGATTGATCTGTGCAAAGCCTGCGGAATGAACCATTTTCACAAGTTACAAGAAGTGAAAACAAGTAAAAAATCTATGAAATATGAAAAAAGAAAATTCTTAAACAGCATGAACTATGTCTTGGCATTGCACTGACCTGAATTGAAATAAAGTGCAGAGACAACAATGAGAATGGTGTAAAGCTGTATGATTCTCGCCATTAAACCAGGTCTCAAGCTTAGGGAGCTTGAAGCATGCAAGAGGGCAGGAACTCCTTTTCGAGGGCGAGATAAGAAAAGAGTCAGCTAGCTTGGGCAATATATAGTGAAGGTAAGCATCTTAGTCTCTCTTTTGGCTTTTCATTTAGTCAAAACCCCTATTGATCTATTGTGAAATGTCACGTTTCTGTTTTCTCCTCTTGTTTTCTTTTATTTTCTGGTGGGAAAAAAGCCAATTTTTTTGTGCTCAATATTCTAAACTAATCAGGGAAAACCCTGAAAATTTTCCACTGATAGTAGTGGTTGAAAGTTGAAACAATTTCAGTGTTCTGTATGTGTCGTGCAAATAATTCTTTTTGCCTATTATTATAACCTTTCTGTTGAAATTACAGAGACTAGGAAGAAAGAGGGCAGTTAGGCTAAGCCACCAACCTTATTTTCAAACAGACTATGTTTTTTGTTTCTGTGAGGTAGATTGAACAACGGGTTTCTTCATATATATATAGATATATATATCTTCTTATAGGTATTTTTACAGTTACAAGGGACCTGTTGAAAACTGTCAAGCACACCAAACTAACTACTCGTACCTTATTTTAGCTAAATGCCTTTTGAGACACCCTCTTCACCAAATTTTTGGATGTTCAAGAAAGACAAAAAAAAATCAACTCCGTCATGGCTCTACCCAAAGGATTAAAAATCATATATTTGAAGATGAGAATAGAAATTTTACTGGATCTCTCTATTCACCTCTAGTATTCGTGTCAATTTTAGAAAAGTAGGTCTATTATGACACACAGAATTATATTATACCCGTCTTTACATTATTATGAGTTGTAGTTGAGATAAGTAACATAGAAGAAGTTATAATCATACCAGAATCGGACCAGTGTGTTGCCCTTTAACATGATCATTCTTAAAACTCAAAACGGTGTAGGAGAAGAAGATATCAACTAGCTGGGTTAATGGAAGTTTCACAAAATGTACTAAAAGAACATTTTTAAGATTCACTTCGACTCTTGGTTTTCTTAGCTAAACTTAGCAGGAGAGTGATTCAGTAGTTTACGACCTAGTTTTTAGGTGGTTTAGGTGCTTACTTATGATTATGTTTATGTCGGTGAATAGATTATTGTATCATTTCGTCCATGAACTATTGTATCATTCTCTGACGTTTTTTTTAAACGTACTAATTATTTTTTTAAAAAGAGTACATTTTAGTTTTAAACTTTCCAGAATTTACAACATGTTTATTGCCTCATTTGGGAGCCTGGAGTGCCATCCGTTGTTCGGTGCTGACTGATGATCGTCCCAGCCCACCAAAAATGAAAAAAGCAAAAGAAAAAGGAGAAAGAAAAAGGAACATAGGGCATAACAATTAAAACAATGGAGATGCGGGGTATCGATCCCCGTACCTCTCGCATGCTAAGCGAGCGCTCTACCATCTGAGCTATATCCCCACGCTTTGGCTATAGTCTTTGCATACTATTTCTGATGTGTTCAAATTTTTTAGAAGTCCTCTTTACCCACTTGGGGACTTTTTACAAATTCTAAGCCTAATGCTTCCGATAAAAGTGCTTTAAAATTACACAAATTAGTGATTTAGAGGTGATTTGAAGCCATTTGTTCACAGACTTGATATTTCGTTTGTATTTATATTAATTTTTAATCATGTGAATCCTTGCTGATATCTCGTGTACTTTTATCTCATGGACTTCTCAAATATAGTATAGGTCCTCTCAAGTCTCAACCTAATCTATTCTAGTATAAGTTTACATATACAACTACATTAGTTAGCATCAATGTCTACTAAGGGGTGGATTGAGCCAAATGTAGTACATTTGTTGGTTTCATTCGAAGGCAATCCGAAGTCACTCTGTCCAATTTTATTCTTGATTTCAAACAATTCCAGTTTCATTCCATTCATGTCAAATTATTCACCAAACACAATGGCTTAGTTTCTCTTTTTTCCTTGTCCCCAAAAAACAAAACATGTCGCTCCCCGAGCAATTGGGAAAACACAGCCAAAGATAGTACATTTTTCTCCTAAAAATTCCCAAAGTTCACAATTCCAATATCTGGCAAAACATTCTGGCCACACCACCTCAACCTCGGGCGCATGTTCAATTCAATATGGCCAAATATTTGACCCAACACTCATTAAACACGCAAAATTTTACAAAAATAAAAAGCATTGCATCTCCACCTGAGAACAAATCCAACTCAAGTTCGCTGGAAAATCACCACTACGGCCTAACCACAAAATGATCTTGAAAACAAAGAAGAAAGAAGAAGACAGAAAAGGATTGCACATAGTCTACATGGAAACTACTTGATGTACTGTGAGAGCCATCTGAAGCCCTCTCCATATCCCATTTTTTTGACAATGCTGCACATGAACACCTCCATAGGCCTGACATTTGAGTCAGTGAGGTTAACCTTGCCCTTGCCGGTAGTGAAGTTGGTCAGACCCAGATGATATCGCAGCTCCTCTTCTGAAGCAGCATATGGTATGTCGATTTTGTTGCCCAGAATAAGGAATGGGACGTTGGCCAATGCTTCATCAGAAAGCAGGGCATCCAGCTCTTTCTTCGATTCTGCAAATCTCTCCTTGTCATACGCGTCCACTAAATAGACCACTGCATCTACCTTCATGTCCAAACACACAATATTAATCGACCATCATTCATTGATATCATAAGATTATTTTTTTTTGGGGGGGGGGGGGGGGGGGCGGGGGGAGGCAAAGACAAGTTGAGATGACAGATGCCAGGACATGTCTGCAGAGATTATTCGAGCAATTCCTAAACAAAAGGAGTTGCTGTGAAATAACCCTCCATGATGATTTCTGCCTTTGATGATTCAAATAGACATAGATATCTATTTGAAATGATGAAAGGCATGCAATGCCATAGAAGATGAAAATTTTGGTCCAATATGATTTTCCAGAAAGGCAGGGCCTAGTATAAATCAGGTAAAAGATGAAATTCCTATCTGTGATTAAGAAGCTTACACATAACACAAGAGACCATCTACATCGTTTTGAAGCTGAAAGCATTCAAAGGACTGGACTTAACCAAACAAAAGCCACCCTAGCAAAGATGTTCTGATTCCAAACCGATTAGATTTAGGATAAATAAGCAATATGAGTATAAATTTACATTTTGAAGTCACAGCCAGAGTCAAGAATGGAGCACTGTAATAATTTAACATGGAAACAGAGACACATAAAGAAGACAAGTACATAGATGACAAAATAAAAGTGCATCAGAACACAGAGATAGCCATGGATTGAGATTTGAGACTGAAAGAGTAAACCGTCAGGGTGTGAAAATAATTCTACTTGAAAAATATAATCTCAACAAGCAAGTGAATAAAGCAGGGGAAACTTTAAGTTGGGTAATCAGTTTGATAAGTGAATCTTCTCCAAATTTCAGGAAACAACTACAATAACTTCAAACCAAGAGAATGAAGTAGATGGAGGCACAAATATTTGGGAAGGTACTAGTAAAACACCTCCTTGAACACTCTGAGGTGTCATCAGCGAACTCCCAATACCATTATTGGCCTCCCATGAATCAGATAACAACTGAAACTTTTATCTGGGATTATGAAGGCCTAGTGAGCAACATTCAGTTGAATGGTTTATAGCAACAGAGATTCAAAAACATAAATACCTTGAAAAAAAACACACGACCCGCAAGCAATGCAAGAACAGAGTACACAGCCCCTAAACTCCAATACATGAAGCAAAATTGAAGCAGGCCTAAGTACCTTGGCATAGTAATCTTTCCAGACACGACGAGCAATCTGATGTCCTCCCAAATCAAATGCCTTGAATTTGATTTTACCAATGCTCAGTTCTTCAGACGTTGGATACTGAGTTGGCTGATGTTGAACCAACCTCTGCCATCATAATCACCCAAAGAAACACACCCACTTAAATCACAATCGTGGGAACACAACATAATAACAAGGTCCATATATCCATGACAAAACATCAATAGCTCAACTCAAATTGACACCCAGAATTATAGCCCTTAGCTTCCTGCAAACTTTGGCGAGGCATATAACATTCAGAACACTTTAAACCAACAGAATTAATCAATACTATCACAATTCACTCCCCATACTCTTGAATCTGAAAAACAAAGCAAGAATCTATTTACCAAAATTTACAAGGTAATTAATTGCTCGTTCCTTTCTGTGTAAATGGAAATAAAATTAGGGCAATTGAGGCTGACCTCATCTTTCAACATATGAAGGAGGGTGGTTTTGCCGGCATTGTCGAGGCCCAAGAACAGGATCTTCGCTTCCTTTTGCCACAGACCGAGGGACGCCAGAATTCCATAAAACCAATCGACCAAAAACATGGTTTTCACGACTCAACAGGTATGAAAGCAGAAAAACAAAGGGCAAGAAAAAGCCCTAGTTCTCTCTCGCAAACTCAATCACGCGTTGATTGGCACAGAGGAAAGAAAAGAAACAGGATGAATGGAGAACAAAAAGCGTCAGAGTTCAGAATCTTTTCATGAATTCGCGGAACGTTGAATGGGAATTGGAAAGAGGAAAGATTCGAGAATGGGCCGAGCAAACCCTAGGAGAGAGAACTTGAAGAGAGGGAACACAGACAAGAGAGTGAAATATTGGAGACAGTGCATAATTTGGTGAACTTCTGCCTTCTTTTCTCACAACTCATGCCATACGTGTAACGTTTCCAACGACCAACGCTAGTAATGACTCTAATAACCCAAAGAGGTATAAATTGGATTGCATGATGGAATCCGATCCTTTTTACTGTGCCGTGGGTTATGTTTGATTCTCTCATAGCATGTTCAATAAGAGCAAAAATAATGATGAATCAGTTTTTGGCTCATTAACTGGGTTCTATTATTGTTACATTAGCTATTTCACAATTTTTACTCTCTGTAATGGTTGGCTTACCAATTTCTCTCATCAAATAAAATAATATCTATGGACCCCACACATAAACAAATTTAATTGCTTGAGTTTGATTTAATTTATTTGGTTGATTATTTGGTGTAATTATTTGTGGAGAAAATAAGTTAGATCTGATAATTTGGTGACGAAAAAAATTGGAGGGTCAGAAATTGTTTGAAAGAACAGTGCAAGAGTTTGAATTAAGAAATTGATAGATGCCTAAATATAGAAACTACAAGAGTTGTATAAATAAATTAAAAAAGATGCGTTGGTTGACATTGAACGAAATAAAAATTACAGTGTGTGAATAATTTAAATAAATTATAATATGATGATGAATGAAGACAACTAATAATTACCTTGCTATCAATTTTTTGTTTTGGGGTTGGTTATTTGGGTTTAACTTGGATTGGGGAAAAAATAATGTGCACGTAATAATTATCATACACAACTAATTAGAGGGTCATAAATGTTATTAAAAAAGCACTACATTTTGGAAAAAAACAAAGCCCACATGCATGAAATCACAAATTACAAGAGTCGGATAGTAAAATAAAAATAAGTTACATTGGTTGACATGGGACGAGAAAAAAATTACAATAGTTGAACAATTTAAAATAAATTGACAATATGAAGATCAATAAACTATCTTCTCTAGCGCGGACACGAATTTCGCTTCCATATTTCCTCAATCAAGTCTGCTTGAAGAGCTAAATGCGTATTGAAGTTGCGAACTTAGCATGATCGTTAAAAGTATGTCTCATAGCATGGATGATGATCATGGTTAACAATCGGCTCCGGGACAAATCCGTCGACAACGTCGTAGTCAAATGCAAGCTCGTAGTTGTCGCGCTCGTCCTCCACAATCATGTTGTGGAGTATCACACATGCTCTCATGACAATACCAATTTTGTTTTGATCCATCAGACGAGCGAGCCCACGTAGAATGGTAAATCGAGCTTGTAACACATTGAAGGTTCGCTCAACATCCTTCCTTACTGATTCTTGATTTTCTACGAAAAGTTTTTTCTTCGGCCCTTAGGGAAGTGGGATTGTTTTAACAAATGTCGTTCATTGTAGATAAATTCCATCCGAAAGATAGGATCATATATTGTACTGATGCTCATTGACGACATACTCACATTTAGGAGCACGATCCTCGTATATATCTTGGAAAACCGGTGAGCGATCAAGGACGTTGATGTCATTGAGACTTCCAGGCAACCCGAAGAACGCATGTCATATCCAAATGTCGTATGATGCAATGGTTTCAAGGATGATTGTTGGCACCTTGTAAACTTGCTTTTGAAATGATGCCCTCCAAGCCGTTGGACAATTCTTCCACTCCCAGTGCATGCAGTTTATGCTTCCCAACATACCGAGAAAGTCACGGGCTTCAGGAACTTGCAGTAAGCGATCAACATTAGCTTGATTTGGTTTTCTCAAGTACCACTCCCCGAATACCTCAATGACGCATGAGGTGAACTTTTTGAAGCATTCCAATACGGTGCTCGCACCAATCTTCAAGTATTCGTCAACACAATCAGCTGCTACACCATAGGCAATCATTTGAATGGTTGTCGTGCATTTGGTTAATGGCGACAACCCACGCTTTCCTGCCGCATCGTACCTCACTTGAAAGTATTCTGAATGATTTCCAAGTGCTTCAACAATATGGAGAAATAAGTGTCTTCGCATTCTGAATCTACGTCGAAAATGATGTTTGTTGTACACTGAATCTTCGGCATAATAGTCTTGGTATAAGCGGTTGTTGGCAGCTTCTCTATCTCTCCTAATACATCTCTTTTGTATCTAAGGTGTAGATGCCGATGGCGTCATCTCCATTGCTGCTTGCCTCAATTGCACAAGCAACATCATTTGTTGTTGCAAACGTTGTTGGTATTGGACGTACACCCCCAGGACAGGGATTATGACATTATCATCTGACGAGGAAGAGGTCGACAAGGAGGAGGACGATGATTCCTCCTCAGTAGGCAACGTGTGCACATTAAAATTTTCCATTTCAACTGGCCTGCGCAATATAATAATGATTACACGTTAATGTACATAAAAGTAACCATTTTTAGTAAACAATAATAGGCACACCCATTTTGCATAACTTCATAACACACGATGAGATACATAAGAGTAACCAAACTCATGTCTACTGCAACACATGGAAAACAAACGCCATATAGTAACATGTTACAACATATGAGGAGACACATAGTTCTCGTAATCGACAACATTAGGGGGGAGGGGAGACATATTGTTGAGGTGACGATGAGCTTCCATATCTCTTTTGCATTATTTCCGCTTTCCTTTGCTCGTAGTAAGATGCTTGATGAGGAGGCATTGTGGAGGTGTCTATCATCATGATTCGATCCTCCTCCCTCATAATTTTTGATTCCCTCATCACTATTTTCTGAGACATCTCTTGTTTTGCTGTGATGAAGAACTCCTTGAACATTTCATTCATATCAATGTTGGCAGTCTTTATGTCATTCAGCTCAGATGATAAGCGATCAACTACAACGTTGTTCGCCTTTTGTTTCGTCCTTCTCTTTGCGACCCTCAGGTCTTTCACCCCCGCCGACACTTTCATCTCCATCCTCTTCAGTGTCGGGTTTGGACCTTTTTGACAATTCTGACCCTAACTTAGGTGGGTCACATATTACCCGCCACTTCAGTTGGTCCTTGAACATCTCATACCAATGCTCCAACTCAAACTTTTTCGATGTATGCTCAATGTACAATCTGTGGGCCTCTTGTACAATCTTCGCATCATTCCACCCACTGTGATTACTACGTTTTACTTCAAACATAATACATGTCCATTTGTTGACTATTGGGGGCACATCGAAGCCATCGACTGTTACATGTCTTTGCAGTTCGTGCTAATGCCCTTTGTGGACAGTAATCATTAAAAGCTGATGCCACCCTACTTCAGAAACTAGCTTTCTTTTGGTCAGCCCCAACAATAGGATCCGTTCCTACATTTATCCATGCCTGTATAAGTTGTTGATATTCGTCGATTGTCCACTTCTTCGCAGCGCCCATCGCACCTCCCATTACTTCCTCCACATCCCCCTTATCAGTACTTGCCTCAATGTTTATCTCAGACTGCCCCAACCCCACTATTGATCCTATCGGTGTGGATGAAGGGGTGGAGTTGCTCCCCGCAAAAGGTAATTTGGTTGAGGAGGTGATAGTAGATAGTAAGGAGGGTAGTACGGGTATTCACTCCCGTGTACATTGAAAGGTTCATTATGTGTTGATGTGTAATATGGTGGGGGACATGGTTGAGGATTCTGACTTGAACCACTCGGATTCCTCGAGGTAAGGTGGGGTGGGTAATATGGATGATGCGGATGATGTTGGTAGTTTTGTGGCACATAGGGGGTAAGAGATGTGACGATTGTGTGCGGGGATTGGGGTAGCACTATTACCCCCCACTTGGGGTGAATCGTCACCCTCAAGCAAGCTCATAAAGGACGAGGGAGTGTTAGCATCTATATTTCAGATGAAATTGTCACCTACAAATTTATAATTAATCATATTAATAAGTGCATCAAGTAACATTTTTATTTTAAATGTTATATGCATTTAACATGTTCATTTTAATTTGTTAGTAGCATATACAAAATAAAAAATTAAACCGTTCACTTTATTTATGAACTAATATGTTAATTTTAATTATCATATACCTTAACATGTTCATATTGCTAACATATATGATAACAAAAAATTAAACCTTTCATTTTATCAAGTAACCTGTTCATTTTAATTTTCACTTACATTAACATGTTCAATTTTAATTTTTAAGAACATGCAATAAAAAGAAGATAACCATTCACTTCACCAAGTAACATATTCATTTAAATTTTCCATAACTTGTTCATTTTAATTAACACACATATTACCATCTTCATTTTAATAACATTTAGGAAAAACAAATTAAATAATTCATTTCATCAAGTGACATGTTCATTTTAATTATCATACACATTACCATCTTCATTTTAATAACATTTACCAAAAGTAAAGGAAACCATTCATTTTGTCAAATAAAATGATAATTTTAGTTATCATATGCATCAACATGTTCATAACATATATGAAAAACAAGTTAAATGAATCATTTTATCAATTAATATGTTCATTTTAATTATCATACACATTGCCATTGATTTTACCAACTAACTTGTTCATTTAAATTATCATATACATTAACATGCTCAAATTAATCTCGCTACTATATTTCCCATGTCATTGCTACTATATTAATAAAATATAATGCTTTTAACATTTAACTTATCAACCACCACATAATATTTTTTCTCCAACACATTAAAAATTAAATAGCAACTTACAATTTTTCTTCACTTCTTTCTTGATTGGAAGAGCAACTCCAACTTCTCTACAAATACAAATAACAACAACGTTACAAACTAAAATCACCAATTTTTAAAGTACAAAATAACCAATTTAACACAATTGAATTTATAAATTCTTATTAATTTATTCACTTCGTTGTTGCTAAAATGTATCACTAAAGAGAACAAAATTATAAAAATTTCTTCACTTCATTACATATTCATAAACATATAATTCTTTTAATAACACCAAAGAGGGAATCCCACTTTTAGGCCCATAATTCTTTTAATATCATCACTAAAATTATTCTACCAAAACATTTCAAAAATAAAATCATAGCTTCTATATGAAAAACATATAATCATTATAAACTTTAATACAGGAACAAAATATCAATACCAACAATTTTCTCTATAAATACAAATTAAAATAACAACATTAGGCAAATAAATTATCAACTTGAATATACAACATTAAGCATTTAATGAAACTAAAAATATAAATTCTTACTCTTTCTTGCACTTCTTCCTTGATATAAAAACTGAATACAAATGTAAGAAAAAGGGCAAATTTTCTCAAGAGGAGGAAAGGTTGAGTGAATTTGTGAGTGAACAAACTCAAACTAATTTCACATAGTTATGCACAATTATACACACACAAAAAAAAAGAAATACAACAAAAACAATGGAGAAACGGATCCCTGCCAGCCCAACAGTGCAATTGCCAGTGTCAGCCCAACGGTCCAATTTTTGTCAGCCCAACGGTCATTTAAAAAAAAACAAAAAAAAAACCTGCCAACCCCCTCAAAACGACGTTGTTTTGGGGGGGGGAATCAACAAAAAAATTAAGCATGAGGCGCCTCACGCTCCGCACCGCCTCGCCGAGCCAAGTCGTCCTGTGCACGCCCCCAAGCCGCCACCTTCCTCACGCGCCACTCTCTCTCCTCGAGCGAGACTGCCGCTGCAGGTGCTCTAATAAATTAAAATTTTGACTCGTCAGTAGAAATTTATCAGTTTTATATTAGATTTTGAGCTAATTTTTTGACTTACAAATCTTCTTCTCTTCAATGCAAAGCTTATCACTTTGGTTTACACTGTTGCATGTAAAATAATAATCATAAACCGCACAATCAAACATATTTAATTAACTATTCTTTTATTTTGTTTTATTATTTGTGTGAATAAACTATGAATAATAACTTAAAAATTTTCGTAGAAATCAAATAATTAAATTATGATAACAAAATCAAAAAAATTATCATTAATATAGTAATGTAAATATTATTTTACAATTAAAAAACGCGTTGGCCCTCTCTCTTTCTTCCTTTTCTCTCCTCCCCCCCCCCCCCCAACAATTGTTTGTCTTCTTGTTCTTTGCTTCATCTGCCCATTTCTCTGCTTTTCTTCCCACCCTGCCTACTTTGCTGCCCCTATCCTCACAAAAATCTCATACACACTCATGCATAGCTTTCTTCAATCAAAAAAATAAAAAATAAAATTGCGAATGTCATGGTTAGTTCCTCTCTCCCCTTTCTCTTTCACCTGTTTTTGTGATTTATCTTCTCAATCTTTCTGTTGCACTATGCCCATGACTATCTCTTCTTTACCCTGAAAGCATAAAAAAAAAGAAAAAAAAAGAAAAGTAAAACCTAACCCACAAAATGATGAACCCTAAGCTTGCTTACACCCACAACCATACCTCAAGCCGCTAACCCGCCTCCCTTGTTGCGCATCTTCCGAGCTATGCCCGGCTTGTTCACGGGCTAAATTTGGTTCACGAGCCTGCCGTTGCACTTAGTCTCAATCACCACTTACTCATCTTTAATAATCTTAAGCATGTTACTTAATTTATGTAACGCCCCGCCCTAAGGGGGCAGGCGCGTCACCGCCATGAATGTTCAATTAAGAACACTCACAAGGCTCTCTAAACTTTTTAACATTAATAAACCTGATCATAAGAGATAGCAGCGGAAACTCTTACAGAAATCTAATTGAAGTTCAGAAAGGTCAATCTAAAACATACATCACATACATACTTAAACCGTATCCTCAATATTCTTACATATATCCAAATCAAAATACAGAACTGTATTTACTAAACATAATTCATAACATATACATAGGACGAGCCCTCTAGGTCCAAATGAGTTCTTTTAATGCTCCTGTGGTCCCTCCTCGCTTTCAAAACCTGAAAAATGGTGAGGTCATGAGCTCCCCGAGCCCAGTGAATAACCCTTACCTTCCCCGTTGTTACACTTTGCACATTAACCGATTAACACATAAGCGCACAGTATACGTATCTTATGACATATAAACATAACATCTCATATATCATATAGGGGGCGATAAGAGGATACGCGTATGTTTCAAAAATCAAAAATGCACTTATATCGTTCATATTTAATATGGTCATAAATATCACAAACGCACACACATTTTTGTTATGAAGTAGGCAATTGGATTAATTTAGCCGCACATGTCCTATACCAGGTACGTTTCAATGACTCACGTTTACACTTGAGCCCTCGAACAAGCTTTGCTGTTAGTTTATTCACTAAACTAACCATGATTGTCCCATACCAATCATGTCTTTTGGGCTCATAGTCCTCACTGGAGTCCAAAAGAAAGTAAAACCTGCTAAACAACCTAACGGCCCGCCCATAACCATAATTGGCACACACATTAAAGCAACTTTATCACAAAAGTTCACATACTAACCATAAGCACATAACATGTGTCTTACAACATCAAAACCAAATTCAAACGAAACCCAATTCCATATCATATCCAAAGTCCAAAAATCCAAGCCAAAGCCAATTGCACAACACATCACACATTCTTAACTGAATACAAAACTTTTAGTTTAGGGGAAATCAACTCATGACTCACATAAAAAACCATCACAAACACAAGGGTCACAAACACATCCTGGTGGACCGGGCGATGCCCACTCAAGGTACCAACCAGGGACCCAACGCTCTAAAGTACGTAGATGCCCTCAAATCACAAATTGAGGAGTCACATTCACATCCTGGAGAACCAGGGACCCACACAGCTCCCAAATAACACAAACTGAGGAGTCAATTGGCGAACCGGGCAGTGCCCACTCAAGGTACCAACCAACGACTCACACAGCTCCAAACACAAAGACAAGTACTTCTATGGCCATAGCTCTAGAACGCTCTGTAATAGCCTCAGACAAGACACGAATTTTTTTCCCCAAAAACATAACTTAATGAAATCATATATTCAAAGAAATTCAAACCCCACAGTTTGAACAAAAACGTAATCAAAACAAAATATAATTCCATTCAAAATAATTTCACAAGTTCCCCAAACTTCATCGCACAATCAGAATTTTTAGGCAGCTTACCTAATTTATGGATTATACATACAAATAATCCATAAGTACGCTAAACGAGGTACATTAACTCAAAAATTCATAACTCACAGCATACACATTCAATCTTCACCAAACTTTGCAGGAAATTGACAAATAACATATAGATTCTAACATATTAATTTCATGATTTTTGTCCAGGCCAATCATTTCCAGAAATTCAAACAGTCAGCCAAAATAATGAAAAATCTGTGAATTAAACTCAAAATTTCATAACTTTTAGCATACACCACCAAAATTCACAAAAGTTTACCAAAAATCACCCCATATCATGAGGAATCTACAGTAATAATTTGATAATTTTTCTCCAAGCAAACCGTTCATAACAAATTAAAACAGTAACCGAAATCAGGTACTAAAACAGGGCAGTCTCAATCTAAAATTCATAACATCTAAATTACGTATCCAAAATTCATAAAAATTTACAAGAATTTGCCAGACCTCCTCAGAAGTTTACAGTAAAAATTTCATAAGTTTTAGACAACCCAATATCTCACAATAATTCAAACAGAATCTGAATTTCTGCACTCAACAACAGGGCAGTTTCACTCAAAATTTCATACCTTCTAAAATACACATCTAAAATTCATGAAACTTTACCAGAAGTTGCCTAATATCTTGGGGAACCTACAGTAAAAATTTCAGAATATTCCAACAATCCCATAATTCTCAGAAATTCGAACAGTTCCTGAGTTCTACAAAACTCCGAAAATCCCATCCTATTTTTCTACCATATTATTCAACCAAATGCAGATAACCAATCCAAAAATCCATAGTTTCAATTCACAACATCCATAGAATTCAAGAATCACAAATAAACATACAACTTTTAAGGGTGTTCTAACAATTGAATTTATGGTTTTAATCTACTAAGCTTTAAAACATCAAATTCATAACTTCAATTGATTCCCAAATTCGAATCCTAAATCCACAAATTAATCTTGCCCTATTCAATTTTAGGTTGAGAAAGATAAGAATTACTCACCTTAATCTGCAAATCGAAACTAAAAATTGAAATCCTCTTCTCCTTCTTCTTCTTCTTCCTCCTCTTTTTCTTCTCCTTTTCTTCTTCTTCTTTTCTTTTTTTCCTTCTCTGCCCCGTGCGTGTGTTTTGAAGGAAAAAAACAAACCCCACCCCCCCTTTTATAAATGGTCAAACTGACTTTGACCGAGTAAAAAAAATTGACTTTGACTTTTTTTTTTTTTTGGAAAACCAAAATCTTAGCATTGTTTCCCAACATAATCATATATATATATATATATATATATATATATATATATATATATATATA
>JACYFF010031955.1:13483048-13500919 GCA_017589665.1 Selenicereus undatus
TATATATATATATATATATATATATATATATATATATATATATATATCAAAGTAAAACACTAAAAATACATAAATATAAAACACGTATTCACATAGTAATCCAAATTTGTAACTTAAATTTTTGAGGCGTTACAATTTACTTGTAAGAGGCAAAAATTTGCTAACAAATCACATGGCGCCACGTGTAAAAAATTGACCAATTACAAATTGTCATGTGCCACGATGACTTTGGTGGACTCACTTGGTCAAAATTAAATGTAGCTAAAATTCAACTAGTTAAAAGCTGCTACGTGTCATCGATGATGCAGAAATTAATAATTATTTCCTTTATATAAAAATAAGGAAATAATTATTGGGCCTAGGCCCAAAGTCTGACTCTAACCCTAACTGGCATAGCCTATAAATAGGGATCCTTCCTCTTATCTAAAGAGATGCTCAGTATTCAACATCTTACAAACTCCGAAGCTCAGATTACAAATGACATTAAACTACCAAGCAACAAGGATCAAAGTCAGCTAGTTTAGCATCTTCTACAACCTCAAATTGAAGTCTACTTCAGAGTTCTGCATCCAGTTCATCAATCGAGATCAAGCAACCTCACCCTCGCATCGATTAATCTTGCCAACTGCATTCAACATTGAGCATTGCAGCATTTAGATGTTCAAACTGCAAACAACATCCAGTTATCAAGCGAGAAGGGTCAAACTTGCCAGCTTCAGAGTTAGCAATCAACCACCTACAGATCAAGATCAAGTACCATTTCAGAGCTCTTCAATTGATTCGGCTCCAATCGAGATTAAGCAATCACACCCTCAAGTTAATTCAAGTCACTAGCAAATCAAATCAGATGACTACTTCATTGTATTAAATTCAGATATTGTACCTACACATACTGCATTAATACAAAATTAAATTTATTTCTCAATTTCTTGTCTAATTTATTTTAGATTTGAAATTTGTATTTATAAATTTTTGGCACGCTTGGTGGGACTTCTCTACCTCTCGTCTCTTTCTCTAAGCAAACAAGTTCTACACTCCTTTGAAGAAGGAATGGTTTCCAAGAATGTCATCTTTCAATATTCGAAGAAGGAGACTATCGAAACTACATCTGAAAGATTTACAAAGGATAGTACTGCATCTGACAATCGAAGCACTGGGGTGATGACTAGGAACATGACCAAAGCTGTTGCCTCCATCATATTAAAGCAAAAAGTCGTGGCTCTAACTTTGCAGTCATGCAAAACTCAAAAAATTGACTCCAACTTGCCTGCTGATGGAGTCAATTAAACTGATTGTCTTTCTAAGTTAAAGGTAAAGCCCCTTGCTGACTTTAATATAAGGAATACTCTACCATGTGGACGAGATGAATTCCAAACCTACCTCAATCCTGTCTTCCAACCTTTCAATGAGGAGGACCATGACTATGGTAGTAGCGATTCTTCACCAACATCTTCAAGGAATTCAATTTCCTCACAGATTGAAGTCAAATCCTCTAATACTGTTATCATATCAGTCATGATGACAAAGACTGTCAACTTTGAGGAACAATTGGTAGGCATGAAGGCCAAGCTTGATAAACTCTCAAAGAAAAAAGCGGAAAAGGACGCCCAAATTAAGCATCAAAATGAGTAGACTGCTAAACCGATGAAGAAGTTGAAAAAAAAGTCCTTTCAAGCTTCCAACAAGGGTTCAGGCGCTGAAGATTTTGATAAATAGTCCAACCACATTGTAGAATTCGACGATAAGTGCATGGCAAAGAAGGATCGCTCTTTAGGCACGATGTCTGTTGAGCAAATTCAAAGCTTAATAGCAAATGCAGTCAAGGCTCAGTTAGGAGGAGGGTCTCGCAAGAATCACTTGTACACAAAGCCTTATACGAAAAGAATTGATGCTCTTTGTATGCCACATGGCTATCAGCCTTCCAAATTCAACCAATTTGTTGGTAAGGACAACCCTAAACAGCATATTGTCCACTTCATTGAAACGTACAACAATGCTGGTACAGAGAAATACCGACTGGTGAAACAGTTTGTCCAAACTCTAAAAGGGATTGCATTTGACTAGTACACGAATTTGGAGCCAGAGTCCATTAACAACTAGGAACAAATAGAGAAGGAATTCCTGAATTGGTTCTATAGCACTCAACGCGTTGTTACCATGACAGAGCTAACAAATACTTGAAGGACTAGCCAGTTCTCGATTACATCAATCGTTGGAGGTCTCTCCATCTTGAATGCAAGGACCGTCTATCAGAAGCTTCAGACGTTGAAATGTGTGCCTAAGAGATGGATTGGGATATACTTTATGCCTTGTAGGTAAACAAGTCCAAAACATTCCAAGAATTAGCAACATGAGCTCATGACATGGAGCTTACAATTGCCTGCTATTGAAGACGACTCAACGATGATGAATAAATGGCATCGTCAAGAAGTAAAAGCTCCATGCTCAGAGACTCTGAAGAGAAAGAATGCTCTTATTCTGGGTTTGATGAGCCAGAAATGCTTGACAAACTTCTTGAAAAAGGACTTATAGAACTCCCAAAAAGTCAACGCGTCATGAAGAAATTGGAAGAACAAATGATCCCAAATATTACAGGTTTCACAGGATCATCAGTCATCCTATAGAGAAGTGCAAAGCATTCAGAATACAAGTCTTGCAACTTGTAAAATAAGGAAAAATCACATTAGATAAAGAAGACTTTGAAGAATTTGATTGATCGTCTATTAAGATCATATTGGAAAGTGCTTTTGAAGAGAGTGACCCAAAATTGGCTTTTAGGGGGCAAACTTCCAAGTCAACCTATATAGACTCCTACGTCATCAAAGAACTTACAAACTTTTAAGTCATTCCTCATATAGACTCGAAGACTTTCAAGCCACTCCTTTTAGACTTTCAAGACGCCCAAACTCTAGGACTTCTAAATCAACTTTTACGGACTTTTGAGTTGATAAACTCTAAGACTTACAAGTCTGCCTCTACAAACACCTATGTCATCAAACTCTCTGACCCAGATGTCAATCCTACCAAACTCCAAAGTCAAGCTTGACAGACCCTGAAGTCATTAAATCTCGTGGACTCCCAAGTCAAACTTTTAAAACTCCTAAGTCATCAAATTACGTAGACTCTTAAGTCGTCAAACTCACACAAAATGCTAAGTAGTCAAAGTTTCATACTCCTAAGTCAGCAAAGTAAAAGACTATTAAGTCATTCAAATTCAAGACTACTGAATCATCAAGTTTTGTAAACTCCCAAGTTGTCACATTTGAAAATTTTTAAGTTAATTATACTAAACCTTCAAGTCAACAAACTCCAAGACTTCTAAGTCAACGTAACTATATGCTTGATGGAGACTTCTAAGTCACTCCTCATGACTGTGAAGTTACGAAACAACTTCGACTCTTAAGTCACCCTTAAGACTTCGAAATCCAAACTTCTAGATTCTCAAGCCAGTACATACTATCAAGTCACCTACAAGATGCTCAAGCTATCAACATCAAAGACTTCCAAGTCACGTAAAGACTATCAACTCAACAAAATTACAAACTTTGAAGTGAATTCAACGACTCTTAAGTCGTCAACAGGGTAGACTCCAAAGCCATCAACGATATAAGCTCCCAAATAATTAAAGCTTAAAGATTCTCAAGTCATTTAAGTTATAGACTCACAAGTCAAAAAGAGTTGTTGACTCTCAAGTTATCGAAGACTTTCAAGTCAACCTTATAGACCCTTAAGTCATGGATGTAATAGTCTATTAACTCTTCAAAGTCAAAGAAATCAAAGTAAAAGACTATCAAGTCAGTAAAATGCAAGAATCCTAAGTCACCAAATCGTAAAAACTCTCAGGTCATAAAACTCTCGGACTTCCAAGTCACCATAACTCGTAGACTTCCAAGACTTCGAAGTTGTTTCTTCATGACTCTTAAGTCAACAAAATTACCGACTCTTAAGTCACTAAATAGACTCCCAAGTCATCAAAGTTCAAGCCTCTCAAGATATTGAAATTAAATGACTACCAATTCGTCAAAGCTCTAGACTTCAAAATCAAGAATGTTCTAAGCTCCAAGTTATCAAACATGATAACTCTCAAGTCTTCAAAGTTTAACACTCCTAAGTTAACAAAACTATTGACTCCCAAGTCGCTAAATGAATTCCCAAGTCATCAAGTTGAAGACTCTCAATCATCAAAGTAAAAGACTGTCAAGTCATTTTATCAACGGTGTCGACTCGTAAGTCACTAAACACATTTTCAAATCATATAAATAGAATTCAAACAGCCACCAAATTGTTGCAAACTTTTAGTAGCCTTCAAGTTGGGGGCAATAGTAAGATCGCCTCCTCCTTCACATTAGTGATGTAGGCATCTTCCTTTAAATTGGTAGTCTTTTCCTTCAAGTTGGACACTAGCAATGTGGGTATATTCCTTCAAGTAGGCAGCCTCCTATCTCAAGTCGATTCATGGCTTTGTAAGTTGACCTCATTTTGCTATATGATCGAAGCAATAGCAGTATAAAATATGCATTATCTAATCGGATGAGTCACCCTTTCTGTTTGATTAAGCGAGTCATGCCTCCTCTGTCTGATCGAATGAGCCAAGCATTTGCTTTTTGAATGGGAGAGTCGTCTTCACTGTATAATAGAAAATGCCACGTCTGCACTGTTTACAGAAAATTCCACACAATTGCAAGGAACATAAATATATTTTTTGGCCAATTTTTTCCGTTCCCAAATAGTGCAGAAAAATCCAAACAGAAAATTAATTCAAAAAATAATGGAAAATTCATACAATCCCAAAAAATCTAGAAAAATTCACATAAACTTTAAAAATTATGCTAAATCTAGAAAAAATATCAACACAGAAAAAAATCACACTAGAAATGCTCTAGAAAATCCAAATAGAATGTAAAATTGGTGAAAAATCTGCAATGTTTTTTTTTTCCCCAGATCAGTTCTGCCCTCTTTTTGCTACACATAAACCAAATTTGTTAGTATTGTTTTTTTAGCACTAAATAACATCTAAAAATCAAATTGAAACTAATCTCAACAAAAATCAAAATACTAACTTAATTCCAAAATTAAAAAATAAACTAAACTAAATTACTAAAACAAAATTACGACTTAATTTAAACTAAAAATCAGAACTATAAAACTAAAACGACAATGAATGACAATGACTCAACGAGTCGGTTAACTAAACCACGACTCGACACAATCACATTTCACAAATCCATCCCCGTCAATGACGCCAAAAACTTCTTGTGATTTTTATAAATATTAAGTTAACCGAAAGTGTACAGTTTATCATTGCAATGCTTGAGGTGTCGATCCACAAGGATGAGGCTATGAAATCAGGTTGCTAGCTTGACTAGATTAGAATAAATGATCACAAAATAGATTGAACTAAAATGTAACCCCAATAGCATAACTAGATTTTTTCAACTAAAGCAAATAAAGTAGAAATCAAAGCCTTCTCATCATAGAATCACAGGTTTAGCTTCATCAAGCGTTTAAACACACCAGCAAGTTCCAACAGGATTCTTCATTCACCCATATCAAGCGCAACCCCAAATCATAAATAAGGAATCACCACGAATTAATCCCACGATGAGCCAATCACCCATAACATGTGAAATCTAAACCAAATATCAAAAGTTTGATTTCGAATTCAACAAACCCAGATTAAATAACATCAAATTGGTGAAAGTAAAATCTATAGCTGAGAACCAAAATAGAACGAAAACAATGAAAAACTTAGAACACCAATCTAGTTTTCCCTCCCATTTGCACTGGAATTGCCCTCCATTTGAAGACCCCAAAACCGCTGCTTCAATTTCCAAAAAACACCCCATTGATGATGGTGAGTAATGATGGAATGAAGGAGAAGAAAGAGAGCAAAGCGGTTATGGCAGTAGGGAAAGCGAAGGGTCATGGCTGCTATTAGGAGACCATAAGAAGATGAACAATGGCCCTCAGTCTCGTGGGCAGCGAGAGAGGAGATGAAGAGGCTGGGGGTTGAAGGAGTCTAATTCAAGTAAGGGATTCATTGCCTTTAAAGTCAATCTCACTTCGTAATCTAATTGAAGGAGTCGCGGCGAAGATAAATAAATTCAAGTCTACCCCAACTAGATTAAGTGAGAGAGTCTTCTGCGAAGAATCAAATGTACAGGGAGAAACGATTTCTCGTCTTAAAAGTTGACCTCACTTGCGATCTATTGGAGAAGTAGTCGATTCACCAACTTCTTAAAAAAAAAAAGGAAGCATTAGTTTAAGTTCCCCAAAAAAGGGGACTAAAAACAAAAGGAAAAATTCAAAAAAAAGGCAAAAGAGGCCTAGAAAAGGGACTAAAAAATGAAATATCAAAAGGTCAAAAAACAAAAAAAAAGGAAAATAAAAACAAAGAGTGAATAAGCAATACAAAAGCACACATTGTCTCGGCAACTGAGCAGACAAGCACAAAAAGTTGCAAATTACGTTGCTCCGGAGTAATTTTGCATTAATTAACAAAGAGGATCCCAAGAAAGATGCATGCTGCTCCATCGTTTCCATGGCCTATCCGCTATTTTTAAAGCATTTCATAGCAATGAAATCCCCTATTTCCATTGTTTCCATGGTTTTCAATTTCACGTTGAGGGTGATAGATTTCCACAGCCTGAAGAGACGCAATCTCTAAGCCTTGTGCAAGAAGCACTCACTGCGAAAAGGGAAGGCAAAAGGACTTCAGAAAAAAAAAAAAAAAAAAAAAAACGGAAGAGAATCAAAGCTTGGAGTGGCTGGGAAAAAAAAAACAAAGAAGATGAAGAATCGGAAATAGAGAGAAGGGCAAATTTATAGTCGTTGTCGAAAAAATTATTGATAAAATTTTATCCCTTTAGATTGTTGCTAGAACTTTATTATTCAAGCTACTGATAGAATTTATTACAAATTGTTGATAGAATTTTATCCTTGAAATTGTTGATATATTTTATCACAAGTTGTTGACAAAATTTTATCACAAATCTACAAGCAGAATTATCTTTAAAAAAATCAGCATGGATTATCTATCAAATTGGTAAGTTATTTGGCTAAAGAAAAGGAGGCAGCCCACAAAAAAAGCTTCGATTTTCAGCATCTTTCAAGTTTTCGAGACTCGACCCTTCAAAAACTCAAAAATTTGTGTACACGTCTGACTTTTGAAGGAGACGTTTGTAGGAGGCAAAAATTTGCTAATAAATCACATGGTACCACGTGTAAAAAATCAAGCAATCACAAATTACTATGTGTCACATTGACTTTGATGGATCCGCTTGGTCAAAATTAAATGTGGCTAAAATTCAACCAGTTAAAAGCTGCTACATGTCGTTGATGATGCAGAGATTAGTAATTATTTGCTTTATTTAAAAACAAGTAAATAATTAATGGACTTATGCCCAAACTTCAACTCTAACCTTAGCTGGCAGAGCCCATAAATAAGGGTCCTCCCTCTTATTCTAAATAGGGGCTTAGCATTCAACATCTTACAGGCTTCATACGGTCCTGTTCTTTTCAGTGGGAAATGAGGGGTGTTGAATGGGTGATTGTGGGAAAGGGGGCGAAGGAGTGAGTGAGTGTGGTTTTTTTTTTAAGTGTGGGAAAAAGTGGGTGAATGTGGGTGAAAGTTGGTGAGTGTGGGTGAAAGTTGAAAGTAGTTGAATGAAGTTGAAGTATTAGTTATCAATATTTTTTTTGTTTTAAAATGTAATAATTTTATTGTGATACTAATTAATGATGATGAAGTTTTTTTGGTTTCGTTTATTATGTTCTGTTCTGTTTTATTTTGTATATTTTTTATTTTTGTGTTTTCGTATTTGTATTTTTTATTATTTATATTTATATTTTTTTATTTTTAATTTTTAATTTTTAATTTTTAATTTTTTATTATTTTATTATTTATTTTTTATTATTTTTTTGTTTTTTATTTCTTCTTGTTTTCTATTTTTTGTTTTTTGTTTTTTATTTTTTATTTTTTACTTTATTTATTTTATTTTTTTATTATTTATTTTTACTTTTTTTTTTATTTTTTCTTATGTTTTATTTCTTAATTTTCATTTTTTTTAATTTTATTTAATTTATTTATTTATTTTTATTTTGTTATTTTTTATTTTTTACTTTTTTTTTATTTGTTATTTGTTATTTGTTATTTTTTTTTATTTTTTATTTTTTATTTTTTATTTTTTATTCTTGTATTTTTTTAATTTTTAATTCTTATTTTTTAATTTTTTAATTTTTTTAATTTTTTTAATTTTTTAATTTTTAATTTTTTAATTCTAATTTTTAAATTTTTAATTTTTTTTTTAATTTTTATTTTAATTTGTGTTTTTGCATTTGTATTTTGTATTTTGTATTTTTTATTTTTTATTTTTAATTTTGAATTTGTAATTTGTAATTTTTTAATTTTTTAATTTGTAATAATATGTTTTTGCAAATTAAAAAATCAAAAAACTACAAAAGTAAAAATTAAAAAATTAAAAATTAAAAATAAATAAAAAAAATTAAAATTTAAAAATTAAAAAACTAAAAATAGAATAAAAAAAAATAAAAAATAAAAAATTAATGAAAAATAAAAAAATAACACTGTTCCATGACATCCGCAAAATTAGAAATTAAAAAATTAAAAACTAAAATTAAAAAATTAAAAAATTAAAAAATTAAAAAATTAAAAATTAAAATATAGAATTACAAAATTAAAACAAAGTTAACAATTAAAAAATTAATGAAAAAGAGAAAAACTAAAACTGTTCCATAATATCCGAAAAATTAAAAATTAAAAATTAAAAAATTAAAAAATTAAAAAATAAAAAATAAAAATTAAAAATTAAAAATAAATACAAAAAAAATTAAAATTTTAAAAAATTAAAAATATAAAAATTTAAAATTAAAAATTAAAAAATAGAATTAAAAAATTAAAAAAATTAAAGAAATTAAAAAATTAAAAAATTAATGAAAAAGTAAAAAAATAAAACTGTTTCATAACATCCGTAAAATTAAAAATTAAAAATTTAAATAAATAAAAAACTAAAAAATAAAAAATAAAAAAATAAAAATAAATACAAAAAAATTAAAAATTAAAAAATTTAAAAATTAAACATTAAAAAATTGAATTAAAAAATTAAAAAATTAAGGAAAAGGGAAAAAAATAAAATGTTCCATAACATCCGAAAAATTAAAACTGCTCATAATTGCTATCAGATTATTCGCACACACAATTACGTAAAGTATAAAAAATTTTCAAATATGGGAAATGGTTGTTTTATGTAGGTGTGGGAAGAAGTGGGTGAATGTGGGAAGGAGTGGGTGAATGTGGGAAGGAGTGGTATTTTTTTTTAAGTGTGGGAAAGAGTGGGAAGAGGGGGGAAAAGTGGGTGGATGTGGGTTGGGTGCATTTCCCACCCAAAAGAACAGGGCCTAACTCATATTACAGTTGACATCCAACTACCAAGTAATAAGGATCAAAGTCAGCTAGTTTAGCATCTTTTACAGCCTCAAATTGAAGTCTACTGCAGAGTTCTGCATCCAATTCATCGATCGAGATCAAGCAACCCCGCCTTCGCGTCGATTAATCTGGCCAACTGCATTCAACATTGGCATTGCAGAATTCAGAGGCTCAAACTGCAAACAGCATTCAACTACTAATCGAGAAGGATCAAAGTTGTGAGCTTTAGAGTTAGCAATCAACTACTTGATTCAGAGTTAGCAATCAACTACCTGCAAATCAAGATTAAGAGCCATTTCAGAGTTCTTAAGTTGATTATGTGCTAATCGAGATCAAGTGGTCACGCCCTTGAGTTAATTCATGTTACTAGGAGATTGAATCGGTGGACTACTTCATTGTATTAAATTCAGCTATTGTACCTACACATATTACATTAATAGAAAATTAAATTTATTTCTCAATTTTTTGTCTAATTTATTTTGGGTGTTCGAAATTTGTGTTTTCACTACCTTTTATGCCCCACAAACCTCTTGCGATAAGAAGTCATCACCAATCTAGTTGTCAATTTGCTTGCCCTTGGTTTAGTAGCTTTCAATTTAGATTTTGCCGACCTTTCATTTTTATCCTTTAATTTCTCAATGGTATCCACTTACTTAATAATAGTTTGCATCTTTCCTGTGGCACATCCAACCATCTTCGGTTGGAGGATAAGGCAACAACTTGGTTTATAACTATTTTCAAATCCTTCCAAGTATGTATACTATTCCGACTTTGTTTTTTTCATTGAAAAATTGTAGGTGTGAAATGGGTAAAAGTGGAAAATAAGAGAAGGAGTGGGAATGAGGTGAATAAAATAAGAGAGTTGATATAAGTTACGTATTTTGTTTTTTATTGTAATTTTTTATTTGTGATAGTAATTACTGATGATAAAAAATTTTTTAGTCTGAAAAAATATTTTGTTGTGTTGACTTGGGTATGGAATATTGTTTCGTGGCCGATGTGACCCTGAAAAATTGTTATTTTCGTTATTCGTGAAACAAATTACGGACGCATTTTTTTCATATATTAACCAAATATGAACAACGAAAAAGTATACATATGTTTAAGCTTCTTTTCGTTGGTGAATCCAAATTTAGCAACCTTAACCAACTTCAACCTACATCAACTCACTTCAGCCCCACTTCACAAACTTCAATAAAAAAAAACCAATTTCAACTAATTTCAACTCACTTCAACCAACTTCAACTCACTTCACCCAATTTTAACCAACTTCTACCCATCATATAAAAAAATTCAACCTGCTTCAATCAAGTTCAACCCACTTCAACCTACTTCAACCTTACTTCAATCAACTTCCCACTATTTTAACTAACTTATACTCATCACACAAAAAAAAAATTCAAGACACTTCAACCAACTTCAACCTACTTCAATCAATTTCAATAAAAAAATACTGACTTCAACCCACGTCTACCAATCTCAACCGACTTCATCCATTTAACAAACCATATTTCTCAATGAAAAGAACATGCACTCAATACACGGAAAACAATTATCTGCAATTTGTGTGAAAAACTTTTAATATTTTGTTACTAACACACATGGAAAAAAAATATGCTCAAAATACACATGCAATATATCTGCACTTGCTGTCATGAATTACAAACAACGCAAAAAAAATTTACGCATTCCTTCATTATGCCAGAAAAAACATATGCAATTTCTGTTACAAATTACGATAAATGAAAAATAAATCTATTACACATACAACAACAACCATCCATGTTTTGGTGACCTGTAACAAACATGTCGTAACCAACGCATAATAAATAAATAAATTAAGCATCTCTTCTGTATACAGAATCAAATCCAAAATATGTACGAATCATAAATAACTAACATTTGCTTAACAACATAGGAAAAAACTTATTATTTCTTCAATATATATAACAAAAATTACGTCATCTACAATTTCCAGCACAACTAAAAAATATTTCTATAATATCCGAAAAATAAATAAAACTTTTCATAATTATTATCAGGCTATTCGTACACACAATTACATAAATTATAAAATTTTTCAAAATATGAAAGATAGTAATTATATGTAGGAGTGAAAAGGAGTACGTGAGAGTGGGTGAGAGTAGGGAGGAGTGGTATTTTTTAAAAAAATATTAAAAGATGTGAGAAATGGGGAGAAGAAGTGGATGGAAATGAGGAGTGAGATGGATCTATTAAATCACGAAAGACCGGAGCCTCCATTTGTCAACTTATGACTCTCTTAATTACGTTGATTATTAGTTATGATTATTCTCTCCTGTATTTTGACAGTTCAATATCCTCCAACCCATAAAGTCCTAAACGATCTAGAAAGCATGACTTCTTGGCACTGGAGTCATAAAAATATTATGTGGGAGTCATACAAAACCAATTCCATTGGAAAATGGCTACACATAGGCTATCTTCTTTTCGTTGGTAAATCAAAATTTACCAACCTTGATAAATTTCAACATACATAAATTCACTTCAATTCACTTGACGAACTTCAATTCAAAAAAAAAAAAAAAACTCACTTCAAACAATTTCAATTAATTTCAATCTACTTCAACCGACTTTCCACTATTTTAACTAACTTCTACCCATCATATAATAAAAAATTCAACTCACTTCAACCAATTTTAACCAACTTCAATCTAGTTCAACCAGCTTTAAAACACCTTAACCTATTTCAACAAAAAAGTACGACTTCTAATTTCAATAAACTTCAACCTATTTTAACCAATTTTACGCATTTACCAACTTATATTGTCAAACAAAAGGAACATGCCTATAAACAACTCTTTTTTCTAATTCACCCCAGAAGCCCCCTACACTTCAATATTCAAATGCAGACGCTAACAAACCACATAGTCTCTTTTGATACCAAAGCTGATTAGAAGGCGGCTTGTCTTTGAAGCATCCACAACCCTTTAAAACCACCAACACTTTCACCAGCCAACAGATTATATTAATTAATATTCCAATTCTACCCCCACATCACTGAACTGTATATAAGACATTCATAAATGCCCATTACCATCAAATTCACAACAGAAACCACAATTGATCTCTATCCTCCCTCACAAAGCAAAGAAGCAGGTTTTGCAGTACAGTGTTATTGTGACAGTCAATACATTATTATTAGGGAATGGGTGACGTGGCAGCAGGAGAGAAGCCCAGGAAGATCATTGTTGCTGTAGATGAGAGTGAAGAGAGCATGTATGCTTTGAAATGGTGCCTAAAAAATGCTATTATCAAAAATCCAAATTCCCAAGATGCCCTTGTTCTTCTCCATGCTAAGCGACCCATTCTTGTCTACCCTGGCTTTGATGATTCTGGTTAGTTTCCCCTCTCAACTCTTTACCCTTTTGTTTCTTTTCTTGTAGTGTCGGATTTAAGTTACTGTTAGCTCATAACAAGTCAACAACAACACCACCACCACCTCCCAGTGTAGTCCTACATTTGTGGGATTTGAGGAGATTCAAATATAGGTAGCTTTATCTCTACAAAAATCTCTGTCTATAGAGAGGCTGATTCCAAAAGATAGCTCATAACGAGTCACTTAATTAGTAAAAGCTGAACCCAATACTAATATTTTAAACTTTTGTAAGAGGTGCTTTTAACTGGAAATTATTTATTTTGTCTATTTATTGAATTTACTATAAGCATGTTATTTAGCAGTAGCACTAATGTTAATGTAAAATGGCTGATGTGGCAGCTTATGTGTTCTCAAATGATGCACTAGCATCACTGGAGAGGAGGGACAGAGAGGTGGCTCAAATGGTCATACAAAAGGCTGAGAAGCTCTGCAAGGAGTATGATGTGAGTCAGCTTAATTACTCTTAATTAAGGGAGTCATTCACTCGATTCTTTAGGGCTGATAATGTCATTTGAGTTAGATTAGAGTATAGATACGTGTTGACGTTTTTGCCCTTGTTTGAGAAAACAGGTTAAGGTGGAGGGAAGAGTGGAAAATGGAGATCCAAGGGATGTGATTTGTGAGATGGTCAAGGCATCGGGGGCCGACTTGCTTGTCATGGGGAGCCACGGCTATGGTCTTATTACTAGGTGCGCGTTTCTTCTGTCTCATTTGTTTTACAGGACTACGACTTTTGTCCTCCCTTGGGTGCAAATGAGGTGTAAAAATTAATATAGACACGATCCGAATTTAGGTTTTTAATATCAAATCCTAAACACTTTACGGATTGAGACTGTTTCATATATAAATATGCATTTTGCATTCTACAGTTTGTTGGCCTTATGTTAGACATGATCTCCTCATCAATAGTTATGGAATTTGAGACGTGATTGTGACGTGAATTGACAGAACAATACTGGGAAGTGTGAGCAATCACTGCGTACAAAGTGCGAGCTGTCCTGTTTTAGTCGTCAAGATGCCCAAGTCCACCTAAGCCCCACTGCAGCTGCCCTATTCAAGATTTGCAGCAAATGAAAAACTACTTTCATTTACATTTCTAAACCTCTAGTTACTTCTGAGACTAATGGTAATTTTGTTTTCTTTGGGGGAAGGGGGGATTAAGAGACTTTGTTGTTGGGCTATTTTCAGCTTGTAATTGAGAATAATGTAGGGTAGGTGAATACATGATACCAGTTTTTGTATGTGGCATTAATATCATGTATGCTTTGGTTTGATTTGAATTGAATGAGTTCGAAAGTAGCATGAATTGATATGGATTCAGGCTAAAATACTCTTTGAACTTAGCATCAAAATGAACCAAACAGTGCAAATTTACAGTCCTAATTTCATTTGCGCGCCCTCTCTGCTCCACGCATCAAATGCAGCCATAAATCTCAATCAAAACTGCAGACCAAACACAACCCTATGCTAGAAAATTGCTTTTGAACTACGAGACTGAATTAACACTTGTGACGTAATGGGTTGATGATCATCCTGGTTCTCAGAGTTCATCCTGCATTATCACCACCACAGAAACGATGAATGTTAGAGAACAAAAACAGTATAGCATGCATATCACTTCATTGAATAAAGGTATCCGATGGGAGACTTTACATGTACATCCTCATCCTTAATGTCTGATTTGGTATCAGCATCGGCATCAATGTCGTCAGCATCATCGTCTTCATCCTCAGTCTGAAAAGTTTCCAGAAGGGGGGAGGGGGGATTAGGGAGAGGGTCACCAGCAGAATATCAACCTGACCATGGCAAGCTTGTTTAAATAAGATACTTACATCTGAATCAATGGGGTCGTCCTTTGCTTCCTGAAGCATGAAACTTAAGTTAGGTACCATGGGCCATGATTGTAACAATAAAGAAACAAATAATAGAGAAGTAGGGTTCTCCACAAGTAGGAGGACATAAGAATACTAGAAAGTTCTAGATATCTTTAGGGGTTAAGCATCAAATCCATGAAAAAGATTGAGTGCTAACTGCATATGGTTGGAGCATATAGATTTGTAGAATACTGCATTCGATAGCACAAACTATAAAACTTGATATTTGAACAAATACCCACAAATGCTATCTGACATGCACAAGAAACCGTTTCATACCTCTTGCATCCTTTTCTTCTCAACCTCCTCAAAAGCGGCCTTCTCAGCCTACAAACCCACACAAACTTGGATGTCAGAAAACACCAAACTCGTTACTGTTGAAGAAGGCATAGAGAGGTAGCGGAAACAGACGTACATCCTTCTGCTTGCCCCAGGTCTCTTCCGCCAGCTTCTTTGCATGCTCAGGATCATCACATATCAAGACGTTGTCAAAAAGTGTTCCTGACTTAACCTAAATGAAAAAGAGTTTCACATATGATGAACCTATCAGCAGAATGCTTATCATAACCCTATACATAGTAGGTGACTACCGCTGTTTGGATGAAATATATTAACCTGCCACAACTCAATGCCAACGTATCTCAGGTTGGGGTAAATATACAGATCTGGATCATCCTTGAAATCTGAAAATATTGAACATTATTTTAGAGATGTACGTCAACGGGAAAGAGAAGTGAGCATACATTCAGGACAGAGGTAAAGACCTGGGTTATCAATCATAGGTGCCTTCCACTTGCCATTGTAGTTGGGATTCTTGATTTTCTGCAAGGAATGCAAATGAGTTGCTCAGCAAATGTTAATGATCAGTATCATGCTGTTACAATAGACAACACCCCCCCCCCCAAAAAAAAATCTGTAAATTCAAGCAGAAACACCTCCACCAACCTTTGGCTTCCATGGACCCTTGTATTCAGGATTAGGAATAGTTGGAACAGTCCACTCCCCATCTTCTTCATCATCCCAATCCTCCGGCTGAAAGAGAAATTACTTTTCAATGACAGCTATGTTCTAGCGCAAAATCTAATCATTGACGTTCTACACAAATTCCAATAAGATTAAGCAAATACCTTCTTAGCATCAGGGTCGGGAATTTCCTTTGGGATGTCATCATAACCCTGGCGATCAAGAAGACAATAATAAATTTAGATAGGTACATATCATCACATTTGATCAAAAACCAAAAAGGAAGTGCTTTGCAGAGAGTGAAAAACCTCTGGTTTCTTGTCTTCAGGGTCAGGAATGTATTCCTTGTCATCCCAGTCCTCGGGCTAGAAACACACGAAAGCATCACTAATATAAAGACTATGTACCAAACACGTGTGACACAAGATGAATAAATTTGTTAGATGCTAAATACCTTCTTGGCCTTGGGATCTTTGATTCTCTTAGGAGGGAGAAGATCCCAGTCCTTGTAGAGACTACCAGATTGTTTCTCCTCGTTGTCGATTAGAATGCTGTAGCTAGCATCTGGGCGGAGAATGAAAGTGTAAACGTGAGTGAGCTGATCAGTTTCACAAGGGACATCCTTCTTGATCAGGTGATTCTTCCCGTTGTAATTGAGAATGGCATGAACTTTTTTGGTACTGTAGCCACAGATATCAGGGCCAAACATAATGCTGCAGTGGCAAAAAGCAATGCATGGCATGTCAATGAGACTGACAAAGTTTAAAACAATGACAACATATCAAACGAAGAACCTGTTAACTGTAAAGAGGAATAAACCTGTATGGGGTATCACCACCGAATTTCTTCTGGTCAACTTCACCAC
This sequence comes from Selenicereus undatus, assembly GCA_017589665.1. Taxonomy (NCBI): domain Eukaryota; kingdom Viridiplantae; phylum Streptophyta; class Magnoliopsida; order Caryophyllales; family Cactaceae; genus Selenicereus; species Selenicereus undatus. Next base: position 13,499,614 of record JACYFF010031955.1, read on the forward strand.
TAAGTAGCTTCATGTAACCTCCGCCACAATCAAGCTTCTGTTCATGCTTAACAGAAAACTGGAAAACTAGTGTCTTGCCCTTGTTGCTGAATTTGGGGAACTCGGCAGAAATAGCATAGAATCTGTAATCCTCACTTGTTTGGATACCTGCAGCACAGTATAGTACGCATCTGAATGAGAAACTAGAAACCCATAAACCTGCAAACGTTTAGGTTCATATAACATCTGAGAAGTTACCTTTATCATTGGGATCTCCATTCCATTTTCCAGACGTGTAATTCCACTCTCCAGCCATATTCTCATCCTTCTTCCAGTCAGATTTAACCCAACGTTTTTCCCATCCATCTTGAGTGACCAAACGGAGTGATATTAGAAGAGTAAAGCCAGAGCATATCATGCTTAATTGCTTATAGATAACTAAGTTTCCCCATTGCCATTAGAAGGATTCCCCAGATTCTAATCAGCATTATACCTCTAAAATGATCAAAAGATCGATTCTTATTGACAAAGTACTTGTGATTCTTTGCAGCTGAATACCATAAGTATGGCCAAAAATATGCGGGGGCAATTAAAAAGTTAAGCATTTTAGGGGTAGGGTGAGAAATACACTGTCAAATTGTATTTGTTATGATATCAACCTCATTATCACAACTATGTCGGATAAAAAGTATCCCAACATGAGGCTCTTCCTGGCTACTCCATTTATCCACATCCTTCTCACGTTGCAGACCCAAAATGCCTTACCCATGTCAAGCTTCACCAGTAGCTTTCTGACAGGCCCTACTACACCAAAATAACTTTTGGATATGCTATATGACAAAAGTATGATACTTTCTTCAGGTTTTTTTTTAAAAAATAAAATAAAAATCACACTGTGATCGCCCATATGAATGCACCATTTCCTTCTGTGATTTTTTTTAGAATAAAAATATGCACATCTTATTGTCATTGGTAGTCCAATATGTACAACTAAGCAACTGCAAATTATGAGACTGATTTCGGCACCCTGAATGTGTCATTGTAGGAAAAAGTATGTCCTACTCACTAATCTGTTGACGTCACGTTGAAGTAAGAACTGTAAAATAAATAAATAAATAAATAATAAACAAATAAATAAACAAACAGTTTAGTATGTATGACATTCATGGTGTTTTTCAAGGATTGCAGACAATATAAAATAATCTCGATTGGAAAAAAATCGACGATTAGAGGCCAATTAGCGTTTTAAGACCATCAAATCACATGTGAAGATGCAACACAATAATAATAATAATAATAATAATAATAATAATAATAATAATAATAA
>JACYFF010031955.1:13503044-13564426 GCA_017589665.1 Selenicereus undatus
TATATATAAAGTTGGATTGAACTCATATAGAAGTGACATATAGGCTTGTCATATAGGATGCTATATAGGAGAGAATAACCATGTAAGGTACTTAATGCAACATAACATGCTACATGAGATTTCAAATTTTAAAAAAAAATATTATGTAGGATGGATGTAAATTTAATACAATATGTCAATGTTAATTCCATTTAATAAGGTAACTTCTCACATAATTTTCTATTATTTAATAATAAAATTTAATCATAAAATATATCTGATTTAATGATGCAAATATATTATTGCCATAGTAGATATTTTTTCAAATAGCAAAAATAAATTAATATGTTAGATTATGTAATTATTAAAAGTTGAGCATTTCTTCTTTATTAAAAACTTTATTTTTTTTAAATACCATATTTTATGACAAATTAGTAATAAGAGTATTCGACATTAAGTTTCTTTAACAAACAGAGTTGATGTTGCATTATAGAGTTTTTTTTTTCTTTTTGGAGTTATCGTAGTTTCTTTTTCTTTTTCCATTTAAATTCCTTTTGTGTTCATATGTAATTATTTATCTACTATTTTTTAGAAAATTCTCTAATATGTGAGACATCTTTTCTTTTATTGGCAAATTTTAGTTGTTAAGTGGAACATCTTTTTCATTTACTTAACTTAATAAAGATTATATTATAGTCTCACTAATTACTGCATAAGATATGAAACATCAATGCAAAGATTTTAGTTGATTTTTATTTTAATTTCATTAAGGTAAATAAGCAATAAAAGTTATAGAGAGAACAACCATGTGAGATACTTAATGCAAAATAAGATGCTATATGAGATTTGACATAAAAAAAAATGTTAGGTAGGATGGATGTAAATTTAATACAATATTAATTCTATTTAATAAGGTATATTCTCACATAAATTTCTATTATTTAATAATAAAATTTAATTATAAAATATATATGATTTAATGATACAAATACAACAAAAAATGTGAGTTAGATATTAATTAAGAATAAAAAAGTATGTTATTAGCAGAAAAAACTAAAGAAGAATCGCTTTATTTTTGTATCAACAAAATAATATAATACATTAATTTATTGTTTACTTTTGTATAAAAAATTTTATTCTCACAATAATATATTAAAAATTATTTAACTCACACCCTCACATCATAAGAGTATAACTCTAGTATATTCTATTTTTTAATATGTAAATACTTATATATTATAGGAGAATACATACTCTTGAGAGTACAATACATACTTTTGACGTGGTGAGCTAATTCTCATTGCGATGCTTATTTTCACATATGCCCCTTGAATTTAGAGGTATCTAGTAGACTTTGCCACTGAGGATGGGTTTTTCGTCTCGTTGTGGCCTGCGGGTACTGTTATCTAGATATTATTATTTAGTTTGGCCCTCGCGGGATGTGAACGTATGTATTTGTCGCTAGTTGTTATGATTAAATTCGAAGGTTATTGAGGTTCAAAAATTAACAAGAGTACAATCCGAGAAAGACAACAAACATAAAGTTCAACGCATTCAAAATGTGTCTCTACTTCTCACTCCAAGATCTTCCTGGATGATTTTAACCTCACATTTGCTTATGGAGTGAGTTAAAAGCCCCACAAAATCACCAATGTCTATGATTTGAAAACAGTTGACTTTTAAGTATCTTAAGTTGCATGAATTTTTGTGATCCTAATATTTTTGAGTTTATTTTTAAATACATTCACTTATGAATTCTTTACAATTTATCTTTACTACTATTCTTCCTAGTTCTGTTTTTTTAAATTAAAAAATCGAACCCCTCTCTTTCAAATAACCACAAAATTACCGATAGACTATTCAATAGCGAAAAGACAGCTTTTGAGGTTGTTGCTTTAAAAGAGAGACGAAAATGATAATAGTAAGGATATTTTTTTAATTTCATAACTGTATTATAAGGAATTTATAAATTAGGTATTTAAAAATAAAATAAAAAATGTTAGGATCATACAAATTAATGCAACAAATTTCAAGGTATCTAAAAGTCAACAACTCATAACTTGATCATATAAAATATGCAATCTCTTTCTTTATGTCATGCATCAATATGGACTTGCATGAAATCATGTCATAAAGAATCTTTTATATAATAAATATTTTTTTATCAAAATAATAAATACTTGTTTATATAGGAGTTTTTAGGCGGTTTTCTTAAAAAAAAATTTTTTTAGTAAGATTCACCAATGGTTTATATATAGATTTTATCTAAAATTTCGTGAACTTCAAAAATAATTACCTTAGTTGAGAATCTTTAGGAAATTTATGATAGACCTCTGACCGCTTGCACAGGTTATAGGCAAATTACCGTGTTTCAAGGCCTTTTGGGCTAAGTTTACTCTAAGCTTGTTATTTGGCCTTAGTTCTAATGCTTAATCTTAGCGGCTTCAGTGATATACTTCCTGCTGTTCTCTTAGGCTTTTATTAAGCATATGCCTAACAACACCTGTGGATAATTTATCCACCTAATCAATAGGTAAAAAGATGGCTAACGGAGTTCAATGTCGAATAAGGCACCACTTACTATTAATAGTCAAATCATAGAGGATGTTCGTGTTTAATTATTTATCCCTTGTTTCTTCTCTATTAGGTTTTGATGAGTCTCATTTCTCATCAACTTGAAACATAATGAGACGAAGTTTCAAGTTTGAATCTTATGAATGGAGAAGATTTATAATGAGTTAATTTTACCTTGTTGTATGTCCATAGTAGTTCGATGATGATAATAAGATAGAAATACAAATACTAAAAACTTTAAGAATAATTGGAGCCTAGTTTTCAATAAAAATGAAAAGAGAAATGGGATAGAGCTTGGATCACTGTTGGATGTAGATAAGCAGTGTGCACAGTGTACAGACCAAAACTAGAGAACCTTCCAAGGTACAGGCTAGTGTTCCTAAGAAAGAAAGAAAAATATGCTATCAAGCTGGTAGCAAAGCGTTTACAGGCCCCCTGTATCACTGGAACTACAACTCTCACAATTTGAATGAATTGAACCATTGATTCATCATTGTGTGGTTACTTAAATTGGGAGGCTTATTTAGTGGCATGAGCCACCCAATAGACAAAAAAACGTTGGATAAATAAGAATTGTAAATTTAAAACTTTGAAACTTGTAAATTGCGAGGCTTGTAGGGATGTAATCCTAGAGGTACCACATAGGCTTTGAATAAAGTATTACTTTAACTGCAGAAACAACTGTGGTCGGATTGGCATGGGTGCCATCCGCCACCCCCCTGCCCGGGTTCGAACCTGGGGAAGGAAACTCTTGCTCCCATTTACTTGGGAAATGGAGGGTTGGTTTGTGGGCCCTGAGCCCAGCAGCTGTTCCCGATCCCCCTGGGCCTATTAGGCTCATTGGGTCTTCCCGGGACCGGGAGCCCAGTGGGTGGCCCAGCTTACCCCCCAAAAAAAAGTATTACTTTGAATGACCAAGTTGGCAAAACGGAAGTCATACACATCCGTTCATCATCGTTAAAAGAGGAGGAGGAATGGAAAGGAAGGCTACATAATACAAAATAATCAGTATGGCAAACAAACACATACACTCCTATGACACTCCAATTTCATACCTGCTCTTCTGTTCATCTCCACTTTTGATGAAGGGTCATCACAAACCCCAAAAAACAGGTAAGGGAAGCCTTCAACAGGGCACGCTGTACGAACCGGTGAATTGGCGATCACTTTAGGTAAGCCCGTGGTTAACAAAACAAAAACAGCAGGCCACATGCCATCAAAGCACGATCAGGGAAAGTCTGGATGATCTTGCTCAATGTGTATCAGAAAGAAATCCTTCTCTGCCCATTAGAAACAGCAAAAATGTGAGAAGAATCAATTGTCACTCTCATTTGCACCATGCGGACTACGATTTTACACAGCCAAGCTTAATTAACAAATCAGCTGTCTCTTGGTACATTAGCCAGCAACTAAGTTTGCTTCGATAGGAAACTTCATAATTGAATAGCTTGGCTTGCCCACAAGGGCAGTGGTGCCCTAAACAGTACTGGAAGACCAGTAACCGGGTGCTCAAATGCCAGACTCTCTGCATGAAGCGTATGGCCGTCACAACTTTCCCCTTTCCAATCACAAACACCTTCATATTTCACATCTCCTTTTATAGGAATTCCAAGATACTGACAATGCAAACGTATTTGATGCGTCCTTCCACTCCTTGGAAAAGCTCGGACCAAAATCTCATCCTTCTTTTGGTTAGTATCTAACAAAGCTTTCTCCTCAACAACTATAGTTTTCTCTCTTCCTTTTGGACAATCAGGTGCTTCTGCAGAACAAACTTGCCCATTTACTGATAATATCTCATATAGGGTTTCCATGTCCCTAACTGTCGATCCACCAGGCAATGTCCGACCAACGTCTGAAGCAGCATATACACGCCAGGCCCCAAATTTTGATCTTCCGTGGCCGGATTTCAATCTGATCCTGTCCCATTTTGGCATTAATCCAATGCAAAGAGAGACATAGGTTTTCTGGACCTTGTGGTCTGTAAATGCCTGGACAAGCTTGGCTGCCACTTTATGTGATTTGGTAATAACCATTACACCACTTGTATCACGATCCAGCCTGTTAGCAAGGTGGACCTCCAAGGCTCCTGTTGAATCTGAAACAAAATGAAGAGAGCTGTATTATAGTCGAAATATCATTAGCTAAGATCTGAGACTTTTAAACGGCTATTCAAACATATACTGGTTTGTTCACCTTAGGAGGATAGCTGCCATCATTAGGCCATACTGGTTATGCTTATGCAAGCCCACTTGCTCAGTTAGAGCACAACCATTTATTTTCAGATTCTACACAGTGCATAATGCACTGGACAGTATGGAATACAGATGATCTGGAATAGTCCAACCAAATAACATAGTCATGCAAATTAAATATAGAACTACCCAAAAAAATAATGACAAAAAAACTGGGAAGAAGCCCTTTTGAAGATCCCAGATTTCCAGCCACTGGCAGAAGTTTCTGGGGAGAAAAAGTGAACCTCAAACCTTTGACACAACTCTACTACTATGCAATAGATCTCATAAGCAGGATGTTGCATCTGCTTGATAGCTTGAACATAGCTTCAAGAGGCCTGGCTCCTAACCTACATATAATCACATGAAGCCTTGCAATCTTTTTCCAAATTTTCAATATAGAATGCATTTCAAATCAACTGACAGTTAGCAACCTCTACCTCCAGCCGTTCCACATGTGTAATAATGTATATCATCTTTGTCACAACATCTATCGATCTCACAAAGAATCGAGTTACACAGAAACTAGGCACAACACACCAAAATTCATGGCCCCCATTCTTTTCAGTAAACCAAAAATCCACTCCATTCTTGTCATCCAGGGACTTGTCCAGCATCATTGACCTTCCACATTTTGGTTCTGACATGTTGGAAATTGCGTGTAGTCAATCGAATAGTTACCTTAAGTTTATGTTCAATCTAGCACATCTCTCTATTCCAGAAACAAAGGACTAAAACTTAGCAGCAAATACGGCATCCAAAAACCCATATTTAATTATCAAAACGAAAACAAAAACTAGAAATTCAAAATGACACCAACATAGACCCTCAATGATCTCATTCTGTTTGAACAAATGTACCGATAGAACAGTTAAAAGAAAGCAATTTTACATTAAATAGAAACACTATAATTTCTCCAAAGTAATGGAAAGGTATATGAAGCCATCCAGCCTTCATTAGTAATTATAGACAATAAGCACCTCTCTTGGTGGCAATAAAAGCATAAGAGTACAAACCCCCCCCCCCCTCATTTTTTTTTTTTCCTCCTCGAGTTTACATGCTGCTTTTCTCGATATCATTCGCCAGGTAAGACATTGTCAACTTGAGCATGATGTTTCAATCATCATGTCTATGAACTCATCATCCCATACTAACCAAGCTACAACTCCCTTCAGCATCGCTACTAGTTCCTTATGCCTAACCATCAACGTACAAGTGTCCACTAAAATTCCTACTAATTCATTCCCTCGTATCATTCAAGCACTAAAAGCACTTGGAAGTGTTGCAAAATATAGAAGATCCCCACCCAAACTACATGATTAAACCTTCCAATGATGCAGAAATCATTACATAGAATAACAACAGAACCTTTCCCTAACACACCGAATAATTTTCAGAATCTAAGTTGCACCCAATATCCAACAAAGATAGACAACTTACGGAATCAAACCCGCAAAGGCCCATTTCAAACATTACACATATCAAGGAAAGAAATTGTCAAAAGACGATGGACTAACCACCAGATTGTTGGAGAAGGTGAGGGGCAGAAGACAAGACGTTCTCGCAGTAAACCCCAGATGGTTTGTTGACAACCAACAGCCATTCATCCTCGAATATGACATCACCCCTGGAGAGGGCAAAAAGACTGGACCTTGAAGAGGCAGTCATAGCTCTGCTGAGCTCAATTTGCTTTGAAATTGGGGGCAAAGGTGGGGACAGGGGAGTTGGGTAGGAAGATAGTAGTGGGGTTTTTGGGTCTTCAGGCAAATGGGTTTTCTCCATTGAAATCGAATCGAATTCGTTTTGGGGTTCGAATGACATTGGTGTTGGGGAAGACTGAGGAGAGAGAAAGAGGGTTGAGGGTTTGATGGGTGAAGAGTGAGCGATGCGATAGAGTGTGGAGGGAAAGGGAAGGGTGTAAGTAATGGAGCGAGAAAAGCAAAACATGAAGTGAAACGGCAGCTTCACCACTGCAACCGCACCCTCTGTCGTCTAATTGGAACGGAGGGGGCAACAAGGCTGGACCTTGATTTCTTTTTCCTTTTGGGGGGGGGGGGGGGGGATGGTGTGTGGCCTTGGACCCTGGGAATCTGGAACGGAGGCTCTTATTGTTATATATACGACGCCGTATCATGGGCTCAACATGGAGCCATCGCAACCAGAACCCTTTCGATAAACCCCTTATTAGCGTCCATAGCGTCCAAGGCCTTTTGATATTTCTGCCCCCCTCTCCAAAAGAAGAGAGAGATCATGGTACACTTCCTTGCTCGAAGATCAACTTTAAGATATCTAATCCTGCGACAAACCTCCAAGCTCAGCTCTTCAATATCCTCTTCCCAATCCGAACCCCAAAATACCAACATATTCACATCTCAGCTTCGTCAGTTATGGAATCTCAGTTCCAGTGACTCGGTTTTAGCTTCTGGGAATGTGATTTCCCACCTAATTTTTTCAGGGAATCCAACAAATTTGCCTAAAAGCCTGAAATTCCTGCCTGGGTATGATCAAAGAAGCCTAATCTCATGTGGGGTTCGATTGTTTAGTTCCCAAGCTGCCGCGGGCACCGAACCCTCAACTTCTGATGGGCTAACAGCGGAAGGAATACTTGCCAATAATTGGACGATACTTGATGAGAGTGAAAATGATTGGAGGAGTCATGCTTCCGCTATTGCCCAGTCCATCCATCTTATTAAAAAGCGTTTGCAGGTTTTTTTCAACATTGCGCATAAATTTTTGCTTTATAGATTTTATGTTGAAATATTGTGCAAATTTTCAATATTGCGTGTTGTGTGCCTGTTGTCATTAGTTTAAGTTTAGCTATTTTATTTGTCAGTTTGTTGGAACAACTTTATCTATTTTGAACAAGCAAACTGGCTGCTCTGCATATGACCTCATCGCCCAGAAAGAAATTACTAAGATACAAAAGATTGTGGTTTTCATGCTAAAAAATATACAACTGGAGAGGAGTAGTCTTGAAGAATGATTTGGTGCCTGGAAACTGACTATCTTCATCACCTTGTTGAGGTTTTGGCTTCAATGGTGTTCCTAGAGTCTTACTTGGGTTCTAGAGTGTCTTCATATAATACAAAATCTTGGCTTTTATATCATGCACTGCAGGCTGTCCCACTCCCATGGCTTCACCCATTGCGTATTGTGGCCTTTCCTAGAACTTTTTTTTCTTTTTTTTTAAAAAATGTAATTGTTCATGGTGGCAGTGGAAAAAATTGATGGTGCGGTTGGACTTGTTATCAGCTGAACTGAATAAACCAAACCTATGGGATGATCCTGTTCATGCTGGAAAGATAAGCCGTGAGCATGGATCACTCATGGGCAAAATGAAAGAGGTGATGGCTTTTGAGCAGGAATTGTGTGAGCATATTGATATGTTGAAACTTGCCCGGGAAGAGAATGATTCAGAGTTGGAATCGGTGCGCACTTCGCCTTTTCTAGGCATGTACTCAGATCTTTTTTGCATTTTTATGCAGTCCCTTATATTTGAGTGAGCAGTTAGTGGACCGTCTGGTTATGTTTCTGCTTAAATGTATCATATGAAGACATTGTCAAAGGAAAATGATGCTTTTGATTGCACGAGCTTGTTAAAACTGGTGTTTTTGATGGTAGTCGTGTTCTCACTGTTTGTGCATATCATGAGCTAAATTGGTCTGCAGATGTCTTCAGCATTGGTGTTGTTTATTGAAACTGGTGATAGTAAATCTCATCAAGTATTTGAATGCGTTCTGATCTTGAATGAACTAGTGTGCTCATTATGGAAAAGAAGTCTAATTTGGGCAGTAAGGAAATAAACTGCCCCCCCCCCCCCAATATCTAGTGACGTTTGAGGGAAACGTGATATTCAGCATATTGATTTGCGGAACAGTTGTCAATTAACATTTTGAATTATTAAAATTGTGATGAACGGCCTGGCTGGAGGCTTTTGTTTTGGAAGACGTAAACTATTCAGTGTTTGTGTGGCAGCAGCTCTCAGAGCTTTGTCATTGGAAAACCTACTGAAGCAGCACGTTAATTTGCCAATGATATGTTGATTTCAGAGCCTCATTGGTCAAGTATGCATCAAGCTTTGGGCTGCAGTAACTGTCTCTATCATAATAAGAGCTACTGCAACCTTCCCTTCGACACTACAGTTCTGTGTTCTTTTCAAAGGCCTCGATCTCCTTGGGCATGCTGAAATTTTATACAGTGCTTGTTTTATGTTGTGGAAGTTGGGCCTTGTTGTTTGTTCTTACCATATCAGTATCTTGTACTTTTTTGAAGCTTCTCATTATTTGTAAATAACTATCTCATTATTTGGTTGTGCTATGTAGGAAACAATGAAAGCCCTACTTAGAATGAGAAGAGATTCAAAAGAGAAAGAGCTTGAAGCGATGTTATCTGGAGAGCATGATTCTTCTTCTTGTTTCATTGAGGTCTGTGTTCGCTGTACATGCTCCTGCTTGACAATTCCGTGGTCATTGTACTTAGCTGCTGGGTCGATCTCTCTCTTGGATGTTTTTAGTTCATTATTGAATTTCTGTGTCTTGGTGACTGGAACATGTATGGCCTTTAATCCTTGTATTATTTTGTCTCGCGTTTCTCAGCATGGGCGATTGATCATATCTGCGGAAGTTCAGAATAGTTTGATTTTGATACTGATACCCAAGAAGGTCCTTTAATGTTACAGTATAAATGAAAAAGAAAAAGAAGTAGAACCTCTATTAAATGGATTGAGGATGAACAAAGGTGGCTTCTGTGGTTTGTAGACCAAGAAAACAATTGGAGTTACCTGCATTTCAAAATGCTGATTCCCTGGCCGAATGCAACAGTTGACTAAAAAGCGTCATAGTTCACTGATGAGCAACAACCCTGTATTTTTATTTTTGTTTTTTTTGGGGGGGGGGGGTGGCAAATTTGGACACTGTTGTTCCTTTGTTATGAGTTCTGAAGCATGACTAATCCGAATCTTTGCATCAGACTAGGACATTCTTTATACAACGGTTGCAAGCTGGAAATCTCAATCCCCAACCCCTCTAGAAAAAAAAAATCCTTAAATGTTTGTTTCTGCCTGATCATGAATTTAGCGGTTTAAATGGCCATGTATGGATGCATGTTAAACCTTGATAAGCTGGCTGCAATGTAGAACTTGCCAGGTGCACCTCATAAGATCAATATATTTTTTAGTTTGAGCTGTAGCAGCTGTCTTAAAGCACAGCAGATCTTCCTTGTGGGTAAATGATAGCGTATTCGGACAACTTGGAGGTTGCTAAATATTAACTTCATAGTTTGGTCTAGAAATCCCTCTTCAGACTTCAGGAAACAAGATATCTGATTCTTCATAAAATATGGGACCACCTTTTCATAAAACCTTTTCTGTTAATACTTGTAAATGAATTGACAATTGGACCTTAGTTCTATTGCCAACTTGAATAAACTTCCTATAGAAATGAAATCAGAAACACTCGCAGGGAAAACCCGGCTGTCAACTCAGCAAAATAGAATTCCACAAGACACCAGTTTTATGCAATAAAATTGGATAATTTGTTTGTTTCCTAGATGTCTATCCTCCTTTTCCAAAATTAACCTTGTTACATGCATCATAATGAGTTTTGCATTCGTAATTTTCAATCATTTACTTTATGTTACGAAGATTAGGATAACCAGAATCATTTTGGTTGATGCAGGTCCAAGCTGGAGCCGGTGGCACAGAGAGCATGGACTGGGCTTCCATGGTCATGCAAATGTACAAATCCTGGGCTCAGCGACATGGTTATCGAGTCAGTGTTGTGGATGAAATGCCTGGGGATATTGCAGGAATCAAGGTTTAGCTTCTTATTCATTTTGCTTGACACTGTGAATTGCGAACTGTCTGACATGTACCGAAGAGATAACATCATTGTTATCATTTCTGCCAGTAGTGCACAAGATGAGTGACAGCACAGGAAAAGGATGGGTAATTGATTGGCATAACAATAGTAATGTAAGCATATGGAAGCTGGGAGGATATAGACCCTAGAAAGATTGGAGTGAGATGGATTGCTAATATTTCCTCTAATTCAAAGGGATACTGTCAAGAGCTGGTACTCAGGTAGCATGTGAGCTTCCCTCATGTGCGGGGACACAGCACAACCCACGCCCAGTTTCCCCCTCCCTGACAACTTTAGGTCTCTATGGACCCGTAATAGAAAGATTCAAAGGGATGTGCAGTGAATTATGGATACAGTTGTGCATTGTATTTGGTTATACAGAAAACTGAAACAAGGCTCATCAGCTCTTCATATGCACCAACTTATGTATTATTTACTTTTTGCTGAGTCCATAACTGCATGATTTCATTGTACTCAGCAGGATTTTTCTCATGTTTTTGATCCTTAAGTCTTTGATTGATTTGATTTCCAGCGAGCAACAATCAAGGTGGATGGTGAATATGCATTTGGGTATGCAAAAGCAGAAGTAGGAGTTCACAGATTGGTGCGTATATCACCATTTGATAGCGCAAAGCGGAGGCATACATCATTCGCTGCTGTGGCCGTTATTCCAATCCTTAAAGACGTCTCCTCGCGTGTGCAAATCAAAGAATCAGATCTACGCATTGAGCGTTTTCGTGCTGGTGGAGCTGGTGGCCAGCATGTTAACACCACCGAAAGTGCCGTCAGGATAATCCATATTCCTACTGGGATCACTGCTACTTGTCAAAATGAAAGGTATTCTGTTTGCCGTCTTGGTCTAAATCTCTCTTTTTCTCTATATGAGCTTTTGTTGCCCTCGATGAAGCTGTTTCTGGTTTTGTTGCGTTCTACAGATCACAACACCAAAACAAGGCTTCAGCGATGGCAGTTCTCCAATCTCGGGTAGACCAACTTGAGATGGCTCGCCAGGCTCAGATGAATGCCCAGCATACCGAATCACTTACAGAAATCAGTTGGGGAAATCAGATCAGAACTTACGTTCTTCATGTATGTACTTAATGCACGTCCAATATTATCCTCCCGTCCCCCCCCCCCCCCAAAAAAAAGCAGAAAATCCACTTCGAAAGAAAACAGCAGGAAACAATGCAACTATAATCATTTAATGATAAGGGTTTATTGGCTGACTTGCATTAAGTGATAATAGACAATCCTTTTGCCATGACTTATTGCAGCCATACCGAATGGTGAAGGATCTTCGGACAAATTATGAGGTTTCGGACCCTGACGCTGTCCTTGATGGCGATCTTGATGGTTTTATCCTCGGTTTTTTGTCTGCATCATTAGATAAAGATGAAGACCAATATGCAATATAGTCCTCAACTGCATTGCATTTGATCCGTCAGGCGTTCCCTATAGTCCGATAAATTAGTTCACTTTGCGAACTTTTTGCGCTCGCACCTCCATCTCCAAGTGAAGATCAAATAGCTGACAGATCACAATCAGTCATCAGTGTACTTTAGGCACTTCATGGAATATGAAAAGTAGATGTAGGAGCGTATACAATATAGATAAGAACATGAGATATTGTTCTTTCTTGGCTGTTATTCTCATGATGGAATAATTTTGGTTGGATTGGATTTTCTGATCACTGATCACAGCTGAGATTGTATTGATTGTTACTTTTTCCGCTGATTTTAATAAGCCACTTCCTTGGGTTCTTAAACTTATAAAATTCATTTGTAGCAGTGGCCAAGTGAGTAGATTGACATGTTCCTGGTCAATTTAGCATGATCAACAAAATTAAGTACGGAGCTTTGTGATTTTGTTCAGTTTATGTAGATCTGCAATATGAAATATCATAGTCACTCGATTGATAACATTCACCTTGACATTAACCAGCAAGTACGCTGCTCATCAATTACGAGCAGTTTCCAGATGCCTCCATTGGGAGTGCCATCTGCTAAACCCTTACGCTAAAATCCTGACCTAGCGAAGCTGAATCATGCTTTTACCCTCCTCCCCTCATAGCCACGGAGCTGCTCCTCCGAAAGAACCCTGGCCCCCGTAATCCCAGCCTCCAGATTGATCAAAACCCATGTATGGAACATCTGCAGAGCCAAAATTCCCTGTTGGTGGCATCTGCTGCAGCTGGTTCGCATTGTAATCCTGCTCCTGCTGCATACTATAACTGACCGGCTGGAAGTTCACACTGTTTGTCAGATCGGTAAGATTTGCATACGCCCCCTCTTGATCAAGGATTTGATGCTGAAACCCCAAGTTAGGATCCACCGGGGCAGCATGGACTGGAAAGCTGCTGATGCTACTTTGGAGAGGAAAATCCCCTGCTAGGTTCGATTGAAAAGATGGAAAATACGAGCAGATTAGTAAGGGAATTGAGTTGAAGCGAAAGTGGATGGCGATAGAAGAAAGAAGTTACCTGAGAGAGGTGGGCTGACACCAGGGTACCCAAGTGGGTTTGGTTGCTGATGTTGAGTTACTGTGAAACTTGGCAAGAACTGATGCTGAGGAGGGATGGGAAGATTATCGAATGAGGGCTCGCTTGCGAACCGGATTTCATTGAACAGAGAAGAAGCATGTTCTGGGAAGGCTTGTTTGCTCAGATTACACAGTCTGGGATCAGCTTGTAGTAGCTTCTCATACTGCTTCTCCAACACTCCTTCAGCAAACAGCAGTGTGTGTCTCCTACAAAACGGGGGAACAAGCGTGTTGAGTTAATTAGACATGTCAAATACTAGAAAATGGTAATACAGTGAAGTAAGTTATATACCTAAACAATGAAGCTTGGCAATTAGTAAAGTCACATGACTGCTCCCAATTGGTATGCTTCCTAGGCTGCGGATTAACCTCCTCAAAGAACAGGGGGCTTCTCTCCAGCTGCAATACCATGCAATATCATAATCAATATTAAAAGGCAATTCCTTTTGGTTTTGCATTAGGGTTTTTCAGAGGCTTTACATTAATTATTGAAGTAATTACTAACCATGATATCAAGAGTTGCAGGGGCGTTTGGTGGGAAGAGAGCTCTAATGGCTAAAATGTGAGACCACTGGAACTCAACCTTCCTCTTCAGGTTCCCATCTAACACTTCCCACACCAACTTTTTCTTCTTGAAGTAACACTTTGCCACCAAGTCCCCTTCATACCTCGATACCATCTGCATGCATCACAAAACAGATTTTACTTATTTTAAATATTCATCAGTCCTAGGCCATAGAGGTACTTTAGTCATAAAATGATTGATTTTTTTAAAAAAAAAAAAACAAAAGAAAGATCAGGATTCGATTCACCTCATGCTATCTACATGTAAAAAGTCTTATCTATTCAAAAAACGTACGTCATAATATGCATGCATGTATGAGTTAGGGAGATAAAGAATGACCTTCCAAGAGCCAATTTGGAGAGATAAAGCAGGGAAATTAGCAGCCTTGAGCTTGTCGTCTGGGGAGCCAGATAGAGAGTAGCCAGCATCAGATGTTGAAATTGAATCAGGCCTCTTCATCCTCTTGTTGTTGTATGAGCTTAGCTGATTCAGCGAGCTTAGAAATGATGGTGTCTTTGTCAGCTTAAGTCCAACTCTTCCTCCATTCCTCATTGCTTCTTCAATGTCCAGCCCCTACAATTAACACATACATCATTTATACTAATTATTGATGAGTTTGGTCTTAATTATATTATCAAATGCACTCACAAATCATTAATTAATTAGCCTTTTAAAATTAAATGAGTTCGCAATTTCGTGCAAAACCTATGACATTAGACGCACTATCATAAATTCGTAATTAATAGTGTACTAATTTACAAGTACGGTCTGACCAGATCCACGTGTATTGATACAGGTCCCTGCCAACGGTAAGACAAAGAACTTGTTCCAAATCTTGTGGAACCGCCACTGTTAACAATTAGTCCTGCCGTATATTTATGAGTAATTGATATAAAAATAATTCAATGACATTTATTTAGGATTTATTTTTGAACTTTTTTGGCATATGGTCAAAAAAGGAAGAAAAATACACCCAACATCACAACTCATAGTTGATATTTGCATTTAATTAGAGGGCTAGATTTTGTAGCCTATTCCAAAAATGAAACCAAGGGTTTTATGCAATAATAAAATATGGTTAGCACAAGGTAAAGTGAATTCAAACTACGTTAAAGCAACAAATCAAGATCATAAAAAGGCATTAAGATGACGCATTCTCCATTGAAATATATAACCCTTTACATTGATATGAACTCCCTTACTTGAAATATCATCAAAATTTAATTAAAAAAATGCTCTAATACTTCAAAACATCTTCAAATAATTATAAACTGTAATTTTCTGTATAATCTTCGGGTCTATAAATTAAATATTTGTCGCTCTTTTTATTTGAAAAATCGCTACCCTTTTTCTTTTCGTCGAAGATACTATTCGACAAAATTAGCTGTTAGATAGCGGATAGCGGATAACGTTTCTAATTTTGCTGTTAGTAGATAACTGTTTAGATGAGCGGTTGAAACTAATATGTTCGGTAAATATAGTTGTTATGCTAGCTGATTAATGTAAATTGACATAAAAAAAATATAGATAATTTTCAAAGATAAAATTTTTAAAGAAAAACATGAAACACTGCTTTTAAATTTCAAACGTTAATATTATTAGCTTTTCAAAAACGCTACTTAAAATGCTAGTCAAAAAATTAGTTTATCGAACACTAAACATTAACTAATTAGTGCATTGACTTTATCAAAATTCAAAATGCTATCCAAAACGCAGTTGCCAAACACGGCCTAAATCTGTAGACTCAGAACTAGTAAAGGAAAACAGAGTGCGTCAAAAACCAATGGAAACAGAGCAGAAAAGATTAAAAACCAAGAAGAAGAAATACGTCTGGTGTTCATTCATCCCAGAACGAAAAGAAAATCAAGAATTTCAGGAAAAGAAAACCCAGAGAAATTCGACATTAATGATCATAATGTATATTTAAAAAAAAAAAAAGAAGAATGCAAGAATTGAAAGATTAATTACCGAGGCATGCTGATATTGATGATCGGTTGATTGATCAGAGCTTGACCCAAGAAAAGGCTGAGAATTTTTGTGGTAATTATTGTAGTGGTAAAACAACTCATCATCATTCCCCTGTTCCATGATTAAGCCCCACTAATTAGTAATTAGGATTGATCTTACCCCTAATTCTGTTTATCCTTCCAAGATTAATTAGGATTGATCTTCGAAGGGAAGAAGAAGAGAAACAGAGGAGAGCGAGAGAGAGAGAGAGAGAGAGAGAGAAGCAGAGGAGGTTGAGGAAATGAAGTTTGTTTTGAGGAGGCAATTTAGTCTTCAGAACCGAGTATTTATTTATTATGTCAGCAAAGAGGAGGACTCTCTCTCTCAGTCTCTCTTGACTATGGGCCCCACTATAGTGCCTTCATTTGCCACGTTTGCAAATCTCATCCTCCCTTCCTTTCGCTTCTCTCTCCTAATTAGCGGCGCTGGCTCTGGCGTTCTTCTTTTTTTTTTCTTTTTTTTTTTCTCGCTTGCTTTTCATAATTTTTTTCATGAACTTAAGTGGAGTGTCCTTGAATTCCCACTCCCCACAGAAATCCGCATTGTTTGAAATCAAGAGTACTTCACGTCGACCATTGTGCAGTAATGGAAAAAAGAACAAATTAGAGGAAAAAATAAGATATTTAAGCGTGTTTGTAAATATATATATATATATATAAAATTTATAGGGTTTATTTATATCTGTTTATCGGTATAATACTCTATTACATTACATATTTTAAATATGTGTTTGACGAATTAACGTCATTTAAACATCATTTGGCTATGCATGCATACATTACAATTTTGACTGTAATTAGGTTTAATTATACTCAAATCATTAATATTATAGCTCAATAGTTTAACATAATAAGTTAGATAGAGTTTTTAAAAATATATGAGACACACACAAAAAAAAAATCGAATTGGTTTTCTAACATATAACTTATCTCATGCATCTTCTCAACAACAATTGATGGATCACTAAATACTTAGAGTAAATGCAATGTGATTAGCTTAAGCAAGCAAATATCATGTCATTCATGTAATGACTACTATGCACGCCGCATCTTTATACAATTTGATTCATGGGAATCTCCTCTGAAAATATCATTTGTTGCCTATTGTTAAAAGATAAACCTATTCCTTAACCTTCAACCATCAGCTTAAACTTTTTGTTAAGATGGTCTTTGAACACCTATAATTTCAAATATCAGATTAAGCAAGCTTTTGGTTTATCCTCTAACACGTATAATAAAGAGCTATGTAGATTTACATTGGGTGAATATTCTATGCTTTTTTTTTGAATAGAGGTATAACCTTTGAATATTTTTTAATTAAACAGTAACTAATACCGTCCCATGCCCATTTCTACAGAAGTTTTTTTTCCCACTTCAGATCATAAACTTAATTTCAAAGAATTTATTTATTTTTTCCTGGTTTAGTGAATTCAACAATAACAATATGGAGATGTCACAATCTGTAAAGAGACCTTACTATTACATGTATTATTATCAATTAAAAAAAAAAAAACTGGTTTCAATAGACTTGCCAGCATATATACGTACATGGATGATGGATACACCAAAATGAAAGGGGCAAAAGAATCGTGGAAGTGAAAATGACATAAGAAAAAGCCATATAGTGTCGCACAGTTTTTTAAGCCGCAAATATGTATGGCGGCTCACAATGATATATATTAATTAATATATCATGCGGACCGCAGAACCAAAAAAAACAAATGTGTTATAAGTAATCTTATAATTTAAATTTTTAGAAATAATACTATTAATATATTAGTAATTTGTTTGCTTTTTTCCGTCATAAAAATAATTGAAAAGATATTATTTATTATGATGACTTTAAATAACATATTATTTTAATTTTAATTTTTAAATAAATTGTCTTAATAAATGTTTTAAAGACATATATCGCGATTGCATTATTTGTATTTACTTTTGTATATAAATATATGATGTAAGAGCGAAGAGAACTCCCTATGCACCAATATACCACGATGCCAAATTTCATTTCTTTGATTATTTATTTATTTGAATCAAAACCAAATGTTTATTTATTTTAATAACTATGCATTATTATTGAGTTGTATTTGGTATCTATACTGTACCCACTTGGACTAGACCCACAAACCTTTCGTATGGAGGGTGCTATAAAAGACAGTTGTTGGCCTTTCGCATTGGTACCTTTCGTAAGATATTGCGTTGAAATGCTGCCCTTTACTAAATTTTACAATTTGTAATAGCAAAATTGAATATTTGAAAAGGCTATAATTTGTGTATTAAAATGTCAATCTATGTAAAAAAAAAATTAATGAATTGGATTTGTCTAAATTTTAACTGAATGTCAAATATTTTGTCCACGTATACTCTCCCCTGAAATATCAACTAGGGTCACTAAAATTATTTTAAAACACATAACAAAATTCAAAATCTAAATTTAATTTTACTAGCTAATAATATTGATCGCGATGTGAAAAGAAAAAAGTGCATAAATAATTGAACAAAGAGTTACAAGTGCTATTTTGAGAAAACTTAAAAGTTGTTTCTAACATGAGCCTGTGAAGTAGGAGGAAAAACATCGAAAGAGTATAACAACCCAATTCAAAGGTGGAGGATGATTTTCTTTTAACATTTTCAAAATTATATACAAACATATAACTTTTGTATGTACTTTTATAGTAATTAAGTATTGTGTAAAATCGTCTTATATAAAGTATATCATAAGATGGTAGTATATATGGTGATTTTTAATAATAATTGGGTTAACTAATCGTTCATTTAAGAGTGACTGTAATAAAAAACAATACTAGATGAATGACTAGTAACCCTTTAATCAAAAAGTTACTCCAAAACAAATTATTAATCACCAATTTTTTTAAAAAAAAAGTCATATCTGAAAGAGTTTGTCTCACAATAACTTTTATTTAAAACGGTATCGCTCCAAAAGTAGGTCTTGTCCTACATTGATCAAATGAAAAGAATATAAAAATAGGTGTTATCCCACATTGATAAAATCAAAAAGTTTGAGTATATAAGTTTATGAGTTGCTCCACCAATTGTCAATTGGTTTTGAGTTGGAACCTCATTTGAGCTTATATCTATATAATAAGCATATTATATACATGACTCTTATACCATTTTTAAAAAAGTTTATATCAATTGGGCTTTCAATAAACGAGTCGTGTATACAAGCTCAGATGAGATTTCAATCCCAAACCAATTGTTAATAGATGAAGTAACTCACAAGTTTGTATACATGCTCAAGCCTTTTAATTTTATCAATACTAGTGTAGACTCGTGCTTTGCACGGTGAGTTATAAAATAGATAATAAGCTGTTTACAAAAGACACATAGTTGCTATTATTATTTAGAAAAGAAGACACAAATAAATTACTTAGTAAGTAATGTTATTATAAGTATAAATAAATTTTCATTATAAAAATTTAATAAGCCTAGTTATTATAGTTAGAATTTTTTAATATTATATATACTTTCCTATCCTTTTCTTTTAGGGAATTTTTATCATTGAAAATAGATTTATTCTTGTCACAATTAATTTCATTCAAGCTATCTCAACATGTAGTTACAATATGTCAAAATTAGTCATCCATGATGTACTTAGGCTTCTCCTTTTGAAATCATAAAGTTATGTGATTTTTTATTGAAAAATATGTCATCGAATTCTTCGTTAGATAACATATCTCCTTAAGGTTAGTATTCCACTTAAATCATGAGTTGTTGTAGATTTAGAACCATAGATTTAGTGATTTTAGGTGATTTGAATTAAGTAAATTTTTAATTTTTTTTTGGAAAAGGGGGACTGTGAAAATAATGGATGAATTTAGAAAAATAATAAAAATTATCATATATGGTAGCTGGTCTATTAATTTGAAACCACCTACCAATTTATATAACATGTCCCCTCTCAGAGGGAAAGATAATGAGTTAGCAGAAAGGCGCATGCTAAGATATTCTAGTTAAATCATGGATCATAATTAGTTGCAGCATATTACCCACAGAGCTCTGACTGTCTATTTAATTAACCCATAATTAAAAAACCCAAAAATAGTATTTTCAAATTTGTTCATTCGATTAGCTAACCTAAAATGGGGTTATTTTATTTCTTGAAATCAGAATTACCCATCAAAATCTCAATTAACATATGATTTTCAAAAAACCCAAGATATTAAAATTTTATATAACCTTACCTGTGATTTGTGTCTTAAGTTAACTATATGACATGATTAATGATTTTGAACATTTGTCATGATTTATGAAAAAAACTTACAAATAGTATTTAAGAATACATTACAGTATTTTACTAAACAGTAAAAACTATTACATTGATTCAAACATCTATTGCAGTATTAAAAGTATGCCATGACAAAAAATATATAGAAATAGTATTCAAGTATGCATCGTAATTTCTAACTAAACAATGGAAATATTCAAGCATGCATTATAGTTTCTAACTGATCAATGGAAACGAAAAATTACGTTGATTCAAACATGCATGTAGTATTGAATGTATGCGATGATTTTAAAGAAAAAACTGAAAAATTACATTTGTTAATGCTGGAGGCATATTTTGAAGGTGAATAAATTAATTAAAATCCTTCTAAAGACTTCATACATTAGGATCAACTTTTTAATATTAAACTCATCCCATATGTCCATTAATGCAATTTGATCCTACTGCTACGGTTCCTAACCCAATGAAATTCCCCAACACCCCCTCCATATTGTTCTAAACCCCAACTTGACCACATCACTCAATTTCCAAAATAACAAAACTTTTTAAGATATAGAGGACTATACTCTTATCTACGTATGTAAAAAAGGAAGTCAAATTTTGTGGTTTTTTTTTATATATTTAACAGTAACTTTTGTAAATTATGAAAATCAGATTATAATTTGTAGTATAGGTATTTAAATTTTTTTTAATTGATGTAAATAAATAGGTCACCAAACAATTTAGATACATGTGAAATAATTTGCATGGTTGCTTCCATTAAAAATTTGAAACGTCAAGGAAGAGGATCAAATTATTAGAGTTTTTCTTATAAAAACAAAATCCATAAATGAACAACATAAATAAAACATGAAAGAATCTAAACACAATAAAGTTACTAATACAATATAATATAATACAAGCAAGAAAATTTTAACCTAAGTCATAAATTTGACGGAAATAATTAAGAATATAAACGAATCAAACCAAACACCACTACTATTAATCAAGCCTGACAAAAACTTCACCTAAAAAAAAGAGATTATGAATTGTCGCAAGAAATCAATGATGGCGTCAATTAGTGAAAGATTAAATATCAAAAAAAAAAATTAAGCCACATATAGGAGGAAATTACAACAAAAAGGTACAAAAATTTCAATCAAATACGATCGATCAAGCATTTTGACACTACTAATTACAAAAGAGGATGTCACTTACTAACGAATTAACAAATTAATGCAAATAAATATATGAGGAATGAAATGATAATTATTATATATCTGGAGGTGAGGCAAAAAAGATCACTTTGACACAGATGAGCAATGAACAAGACGGTAAAATTGATTTCAACTATGAGACGTATTTTAATGTATAATTTCAACTATGAGTAAGAACTACTTGACTATTTACGCTAATATTGAAAATTCAAGAATGATATCTATTTTATCTATAATTTTCATAGTTATTTGTTACTAACTACTTCATAATTCATATTTCCATAATTATGGGATTATTCTTTATTGGGATTTGACTCTATTATTTAAAATAATACTAAAGGTATAGCCACTCCATACTCTTTATTTCAATCATTACAGAATTATACTTTCCGAGATTATGCTATGATCATTTCCTTAGTTGTTAATGATTTTTTTCTACCATTATGGAATTATACTTCCTGATATTATACTTCCCGGAATTAATATTTTTCTACAATCTAGTGGTGATAAGGAGACAGAATGAATTCAAAAGGTTTAAGAATGATATTTTTTTTATAATTTTCATAATCACTAATTACTGCATAATCATTCATTTTAGAAAAAAATACTCTATAATTCTCATTTCGACAATTATGAAACTATAATTCATAAGATTATACTTTTTTACAATCATTTCCTTATTAATGATTTTTTCCCTCACTACTATGTGAGAGATTTGAAAATTATAAATTAATTATTTTCAACAATCGGATGGTTGTGATGAGGAGAGATAATGAATCCAAAGGTTCGAAATCTCTAATTAATGAGAATGCAAGAAAATTTCACATCATTATAACATTGCTTTTATATATAGTATAGATGGGATAAACCTTACCTTCACACTTCAACATTTTACGCTTTCCTTTTTTGGGGGGTGAAATGGAATCAAATCTAGCAAAAGATTAGATGACATGCAATAATTATCATAAATTTACGTCAAAGTTGATCGTATTCTCTTTATCCTTATTTTAAAATAAATTTACTATTTTTAAATAAAGATGTACTAGATCCTTGTTATTAATTAGGACTATATAAACAATAATTTACAAATAATTTTTCGAAGGAGTGAAATACATTCTGCTGGGCACCAAAAGCATAGATTAAATAGTAAGTAGATGAATTTTAAGGACGAGCTTGAATTTCAACAACCTCGGCTCTAGAAAAGCAGGTGTTTTAATTTTGCGCAATTGGCCCTGAATTAATCGCAAAAGTTCGAAGCTGAGTAGCTGGCAATTGCTTATTATAAGCACCTGACACATTTATTTATTAATTTGTAGTTCACAATCGATACATCCAATTGACCCCGTTCGCTGATGGGCTGCGAAGTTTGACTAGCAGCAGCTGGTGACCTGCAGGGGATCCCGACAGCATGAAATTTTCTCAGTAAGATCCTGTTTTTTTAGTAGGTTAATTTTAAAATATTAATTTTAGTTTATTTTAATCTAATTTAATTTATTTTAATTCATTTTAATCATCTTTTACTATTTTAATCAAGTTTAATTTATCACATAAAAAAATTCAACTCACTTTAATCCATTTCAATCTTTTACTCATTTTAATTTACCTACGAAAAGAACAGGCCCCAATACAAGATAATTCGTGACAATTTTTTACGTGCTTCTAAAAACATATATTTTTATTATCTACTTATATACATTTTGCACGTGTGTATTTATTATATATTAATTTTTTAACATATATAAGTTAATGTGGCTCTTTAAAATATGTGCTTCCAAGAGTTATATATATATATATATATATATATATATATATATATATATATATATTTGATAATATGTCTTGACCTCTCCAAAAAAAAGTATAGGTGGGGTGAAGATCAGTCCATTCAAAATATATGACTTGACATGTTTGGAGACAGGAGTATTGGGTAGCTGAAATGATTTTGCTTTATGCAATTTATTTAGATCTAGAAAAATATGAAGGAAAGAAAATTTAATGAAAAAAAAAAAGTCGGAAAGAAAAGAAATTTAGAGAGAACGACTTTTTTTTCCCCTTTTGCTTGAAGTTCGGGAAAAAATGTAAAGGCATGGAAAAAGGACAAGAGAAGTACAAATTATATTGGGAATCGTGCTCATGGCGTTGGGGATTAGGAAGATTGCAACAAATATTTTGCCTCTGAAAATCCTGTAGGAAAATTTTTTTGGGCTAAAGTGCATTATTTCCACTAGATTTTCATCAGCATTTTTTTTTTCCCCATTTTTGACAGTCCAAATATGAAAAAGATTTGTCCTTTCACAATAAATTTATTTTCTCTCAAAATTTTCAAAGTTCACACAGTGCACACCTTCTCGATTTATACGTGTTGTATACCTCTACCATTCATCTTCATATTATGAAGTGTATTTTTATGTATTTATAAGCACCCTAAATTACAACCTCTAGTTTACACCTTTCGCTGAATCTCCATAATTATTGCCTCTTTAGATACCAAAGGAACCCTGCCCTTCTAATATAGGGCGTTACTGCGAAAGAGCCAGTTTGCTTATATCTGTGACAGCATCAGTGTCACATACACAACAGCATATCGTGTCAGTCATTAATCAAATTACTATCAAGTTTGAGATCCGATCATGCTAAGTGGGCTTGCTGACAGATAAAGTGGGGGCCAATGAATCGATTTTGAATCCACTGTACAATTACCACTTTAAGAAATTATAGCAGTTTGTCATTGTCAGACTAGGGTGGAAATTTTGAGTGGCGTCCGCAGCCAGTCGGCAGCTGCCAATTCTTTTGGTGATGGATAATCAGATGTAGTAAGCAAGTCAGGCGCATCCACACAAGACAAACTTGAAAACCCACCAATCACATATGTCTAAGACTATGTCATATGATGACGACCTCTTTCACGATGATGGAATATTAGGGTCATTACTTTTCAGTTTTAAGAGATCATTAAAGTCTACAGAGGTTAGCATTTTCAAACTTTGATTGGTCACTTTCCAAAATAGGTACACAAGTGATGATGAGTGCTTTGGGGTCTTTTTCACTCGTTGGTGGAAGTATGACAGCTATATGATTGCATGATCGTCCCATCTTCGTTACTTTTTTTCTTAATATTCTTAGGCTGGGTCATGTGTAATTATCCTCTTTAATTTGGATTCTGTACTTAATTACCACCTTTAGGATAAAGACACGAATGTGGAAATCCTCTTCTTGATCAAGTAAATTAAAGGACTCTTCTAGATATGCTGATATGCATGCATGGAGTACAAATTGAAGAACGCATGAATTTTGCTATAGATGCTGACAAGACTCCAACATTATCCAAATAGGTGTTTAATTAGTTGGTGTTAGTAAAGTTATAAATATCGTACCGGTCATCCTACTGTTTTTTTCATTGAAATGAGATATATCAGATCTATGTACTATTCTATCGGACTTGTACCGTTTTGAAATTCAAAAAATTTTAAAATTTTAAGTACACAAAAATTGAAATTTTAGTCTACCGAACGGTATTTGGCTGAAAATACCGGTACCGCTTGATATTTGATTGTACAGAGTGGTATTTGACCGGTACAATATCGGACAATAGCTTGTACCGCTTCTTAAGCAGTACGGTACGCTTTGGCCAATATCGGACGTTGCGGTATTTATAACACTAGTTAGTACAGACTAATTGTAAGACTTGGTGAAGAGATTATGATAATTAGTAATTTATATGTCCCATGTTCAATTGTAGATAAGTGAGAAGAATTGCTCTAGTCTCGATGGATCCAATTAAGTGACTGAATTCTTTCTTTGAATGGATCAATTTATAATTTTTTTCTAATTTAAACATTATACATCCAACCTACATAAATTAGTTGAGATACAAAATAATAATGGACAAACATGTGCAAGCACAATTCGACATATTAGACTAATCCAAGTACTATTATTTAATTATGTGGCCATATTAGTTCAATTAAACTTCATGCATCTAGCCTACAAATTTCCCAAAACAAAATAATTTTGAAATTTACTAAGTCTAATTTGATAATAGCTCAACCCAATTAGGTATCTTCTTTGCACTTAACCCTTGCCCAATTTGGTAATCATATGCATCAAATCAAATTCCTTTGATCGATGGATTGGATATACACAGTGTGTTCATGTGATGAAGTGGGGATGACAATAGAGTGGGTTGCGGATGGGCCCATCCCTATCCCCGCTCAGCTCTCTGCCCTTGTCTCTGTCCCGTTCCTTGTTGCAGGGAACAAATTTCTCCTAGTCCCCAACAGGAATTCAATCCCCAATGAGATTTTTACCAGTAAATTTTTTCCTCTGTTATGTGAAAACTATATTACAAATTGAATCTTCGATGAATGTCAAATTGCCTAACGTACAGATCTAACTCAATTAATTGCACAAAACTTTTGTAGACTCCATGCAACACAATACAATTTCAACAAACTTCATCAAAGTTTACAATCCAACATAAATTAAAGTTTGATTAGTCCGTACAATATAAGTCTATAATGTCGATGGACAAATTACACAACTCAATCAAAGTCTGAGAAGTCAAATTGAACCCAACCAAAGTTTGAGAAGGAAAACATGAACTGTGTAGTTATGATTTTTTAACTAAATTTGCTTGTTTAACGTTAATCTTATGTTCATAAATGAAGGATTTATACGTAATTTTAACTATAAATAAGGATAAGGGTGAGTTTTTCTCCCTAATTAGGGACAGGGAAGCGGGGACAGGGCGGAAATTTTTCCCTGAACGGGTAAGTGGTGATGGGGTAAAATTTCGCTCTGTCCTCAACCCCGTGTCCGCTCGGGAATTGAATCTCGTCCTCATCCCAATCCCCATATCTATGAGAGACGGAGATTTTTTTACCAATGCAGAGCGGGGGCCGGGCAAGGGCGTGGATTCCTCGCCCCACTGTCATTCTTATAATGAAGAGGGGGGGGGGGAGATATCACGCTTGAGATTAAAGCTGGAAATCATGGTGGGGCAAGCTTAGATATGCAGTAAATAGAAAAGATCAGACCCAGTCACACCACAATAATACAATTATTTACATACCATTCATTGAATTAAAAGCTAGGTAGCTAGCTAGATGCATGCATTCTGAGTTGGTCACAGAGCCTTAAAAAAACAAAAATAAAAATAAAAATAAAAACTTAGAAATATTTTGGAATCATTTCCTCACGTGCACTTTTTCCTTAAATTTTAATTATTTTAAGGATGGAAAAAATTCAGTAATATACTAATTCGTTCACTCAGATAATCATTAGCAATTGTACCAAGATTTAGATGACGCCAATCCTTACCTTACACGTACGTTTGCAATTATTTTTAGTGATCAAGATCAACACTTTTCTTTTCTTTCTTTTTTTAGAGGTGTTTTTTTTTTTTGGATCACTTTTTAAAAAAAATAAAATAAAATTTGGATCATGGGCTCCTCGGAAGAATTTAGTCTTTGACAGTTTATTTATCTTCTTTTTCCTTTTATTCTTTATCTTTAATCTTCTTTAATTTTTCATAGAAAGGATGGAGGAACTTTTTATCCAAGGGCCAAATTAATTATTGAGGACGCATAGTAAGCTTTTGATATGAATATTATAATAGTTTTTAATTTCTAGGCACACCGTTTTCCGTCCGTCAATAGCTACAAGACATAATTAAATTCAAATATGTAAGATTTTTTTTAAAGATTTTTGTCGTTCAAATTGATAGACATTTTTTTTTTTTAGGGTCAGTAAGGTAATACACATCTATACTATATATAAAAGCAATGTTGTGATGATGTGAAATTTTCTTGCATTTTCATTAATTAGAGATTTCGAAACATTGGATTCATTTCCTCTTCTCGTCACAACCATCCGATTGTTGAAAATAATTAATTTATAATTTTCAAATCTCTCACATAGTAGTAAGTAAAAAAATCATTAATAATGAAATGATCGTAAGAATGTATAATCTTATGAAGTATAACTGGCCATAATTGTCGAAATGAGGATTATGGAGTATTTTTTTTCTAAAAGGAATTATTATGCAGTAATTAGTGATTATGAAAATTATAAAAAAAATATCTTTCTTAAACTTTTTGAATTCATTCTGTGTCCTTATCACCACTAGATTATAGAAAAAGATTAATTCCGGGAAGTATAATATCAGGAAGTATAATTCCGTAATGGCCGAAAAAAATCATTAACAACTAAGAAAATGATCCTAGGAAAGCATAATATCGGGAAGTATAATTCTGTAATGGTTGAAATAAAGATTATGGAGTGGCTATACCTTTAGTATTATTTTAAATAATAAAGTCAAATCCCAATAAAGAATAATCTCATAATTATGAAAATATGAATTATGAAGTAGTTAGTAACAACTAACTCTAAAAATTATAGATAAAAAAGATATAATTCTTGAACCTTTAATATTAGGGTAAATAGTCAAGTAGTTCTTACTCATAGTTGAAATTATACATTAGAATACGTCTCATAGTTAAAGTCAATTATGCCGTCTTGCTCATTGCTCATGTATGTCAAAGTGATCTTTTTTACATCATTTTCAAATATATAATAATTATCATTTGCTTCCTCATATGTTTATTTGTATTAATTTGTTAATTCACTAGCAAGTGACCACCTCTTTTGTAATTAGTAGTGTCAAAATGATTGATCGTATTTGATTGAAATTTTTGTACTTTTTGTTCTAATTCCCTCCTATATGTGGCTTAATTTTCTTGTCTTGATATTTAATCTTTCACTAATTAACGTCATCATTGATTTCTTGCTAAAATTCGTAATCTCACTTTTTTAGGTATAGTTTTTGTCAGGCTTGATTAATAGTGGTGGTGTTTGGTTTGATTCATTTATATTCTTAATTATTTTAGTTCGATTTATGACTTAGGTTAAAATTATGTTGCTTATATTATATTATATTGTATTTGCAACTTAATTGTATTTAGATTCTTTCATGTTTTATTTATGTTGTTCATTTTATGAATTTTTGTTTTTTTATAAGAAAAACTCTAATAATTTGATCCTCTTCCTTGGTGTTTCAAATTTTTAATGGAGACAACAATGCAAACTATTTCACATGTATCTAAATTGTTTGGTGATCTATTTATTTACATCAATTAAAAAATTTCAAATATCTATACTACAAATTATAATATGATTTTCATAATTTACAAAAGTTACTGTTAAGATATATAAAAGAAATCACAAAATTTGACTTCCTTTTTTACATACGTAGATAAGAGTATAGTCCTCTATATCTTCAAAAGTTTTGCTATTTTGGAAATTGAGTGAGGTGGTGAGGTTGGGATTTAGAACAATATGGAGGGGTTGTTGGAGGATTTCATTGGGTTAAGAACCCTAGCACTAGGATCAAATTGCATTAATAGACAAATGAGATGAGTTTAATATTAAAAAGTTGATCATAATTTATAAAGTCTTTAGAGCGATTTTGATTAACTTATTCACCTTCAAAATATGCCTCCAACATTAACAAATGTAATTTTTTACTTTTCTCTTTAAAATCATCACATACGTTCAATATTACATGCATGTTTGAATCAATATAATTTTCTGTTTTCATTGTTCAGTTAGAAACTATAATGCATGCTTGAATATTTCCATTGTTTAGTTAGAAATTACGATGCATACTTGAATACTATTTCTATATATTTTTTTTTATCATGGCATACATTCAATACTGTAATGGATGCTTGAATTAATGTAACAGTTTTTGTTATTTAGTAAAATACTGTAATGCATTCGTGAATACTATTTGTAGGGTTTTTTTCATAACTCATGACAAATATTCAAAATCATTAATCATGTCATATAGTTAACTTAAGACACAAATCACAAGGTAAGGTTATAGAAAATTTTAATTTCTTGGGTTTGTTTTTTTGAAAATCATATGTTAATTGAGATTTTGATGAGTCCTTTTGATTTCAAGAAATAAAATAACCCCATTTTAGGTTAGCTAATCGAATGAACAAATTTGAAAATACTATTTTTGAGTTTTTAAATTATGGATTAACTAAACAGACAGTCAGACAATCAGAACTCTGTGGGTAATATGTTGTAACTAATTATGATCCATGATTTAACTAGAATATCTTAACTAACTCATTATCTTTCTTTTTGAGAGGGGACAACTTATATAAATTAATAAGTAGTTTCAAATCAATAGACCAGCCACCATATATGATAATTTTTATTGCTTTTCTAAATTCATCCACTATTTTCACAGCCCCCTTTTTCCCAAAAAAATAAAATTTGCTTAATTCAAATAACCTAAAATTACTAAATCTATGGTCCTAAATCTACAATAACTCATTTGTATTGCAACTCATGATTTAAGTGGAATACTAACCTTAGGGAGATATATTGTCTAAAGAAAAATTCGATGACATATTTTCCAACAAAAGGCCACCTAACTTCATGATTTCAAAAGGATGAGCCTAAGCACATCATGAATGACTAATTTTGATGTATTGTAACTAGATATTAAGATAACTTGAATGAAATTGTGACCAGAATAGATACATTTTCAAAGATAAAAATCCTCTAAAAGAAAAGGATAAAAAAGTATATAATACTAAAAAAATCTAACTACAATAACTAGGCTTACTAAATTTCTATAGTGAAAATTTACTTCTACTTATAACAACATCACTTACTAAGTAACTTATTTGTGTCTTCTTTTCTAAATGATAATAGCAATTATGCATCTTTTGTAAACAACTTATTTTCTATTTTATAAATCACCTTGCAAGCACGGGTCTATACTAGTTATATTAAACACAAATGATGGTGTAACAAAAGGCTCCGTTACCTATCTTATATCCATACGTACCTACAACATTTGTCTCGGAAAACATCGAGACAGTACAACAATCTTTATTACCACCTCTGTTATCGTTCGTGACAAATAACTCGTTTTTTGCTTATCAGTTCGACGTCTTCCAATCTTGACCCTTCAACTTCCCTCTTGCCACATAGACTTTCAATATGAGTGCCTTGATCGAGTGGATTATCTCCATTACATCTCCAACGCTTGAGTCGCTTGCCAGGATTGCAATTCTCCCTGTACCAAGCAATCGAGTTAGCATTAAATAACTTAAGTTCATACCTATTCTCGCCAGTATTTGACTCTTGAGTTGGCTGCGGAATGCTCGTTTTTTGTCGGGCCCAAGAGTTCTTCCTACGACATTGCTTCTGTTTCTTGTGTTGTTTGTTTTGTTGAGTTGAGAATTGAAAGGCAATAGGTGTATAATGCTCTTGGTTAACTCCATCCATGATATTGCTTCTCTGATTTAGGTGATCACTACGATGAATACAAGTCACCATATATGACAACATGGTTTTATAAAAGAACTCAATACTTTTTCCCTGTTCAATCCTTTGGTAAGCTGCTTCTGATAGACAAAGAAGCTTTAATGAACGCCTTCTGGTGGTATTACCTATAGGCTTGCACACAACATTTATGGGCGCAAATTTGCTATTGGAAATAGGTGCCGACATCATGGGGTAGTCCTGATTCTTTATAGAGGTCATATCATGTGGCACTGACTTTGGGTTTGTATTCTGTTCTTCAAATTTCATGTTGGAACCAATACTGGAGCATGCCTCCATACTCAACCCCTCCATATGGTCAATTTCTTTTACTCTTATACTAGACCTACTACTTGATCTATCCCCCTCAATGCATAACTTAGTGTCTTCAATGTGTGCTGAACTATCATCCTCTACATAGCTTCCATTGTCCAAAATCATATTTGTAACAGCCCAGGAGTCCCGACATCGAGGTATTGTCCGCTTTGGGGACTAGAAGGGTGCCCCTATACGGTTTTGTCCTTCGGCTAACGGGCGTTTAAGCCTTTCACCAAAAGGCACCTCGATGTGTTGAGGTATCCCCACCTTTATAAAGGGTGGTTCGTTCTCCTCAACCACCGATGTGGGACGTTACATCATTCCCCCCTTAGGGAGCCCAGCGCCCCCGCTGGCACATCGACCCGGGAACCCGCTCTGATACCAACTGTAACAGCCCAGGAGTCCCGATACCGAGGTATTGTCCGCTTTGGGGACTAGAAGGGTGCTCCTACACGGTTTTGTCCTTCATCTAACGGGCGTTTAAGCATTTCACCAAAAGGCGCCTCGATGTGTTGAGGTATCCCCACCTTTATAAAGGGTGGTTCGTTCTCCTCAACCACCGACGTGGGACGTTACATCGAGGGGCCTTTTGGTGAAAGGCTTAAACGCCCGTTAGCCGAAGGACAAAACCGTGCAGGGGCACCTTTCTAGTCCCCAAAGCGGACAATACCTCGGTGTCAGGACTCCTGGGCTGTTATAGTTGGTATCAGAGCGGGTTCTCGGATCGATGTACCAGAGGAGATAAGGGGGGAAGGATGTAACGTCCCACATCGGTGGTTGAGGAGAACAAACCACCCTTTATAAATGTGGGGATACCTCAACACATCGAGGCGCCTTTTAGTGAAAGGATTAAACGCCCGTTTTCTGAAAGACAAAACCGTGCAGGGGCACCCTTCTAGTCCCCAAAGCGGACAATACCTCGATGTCGGGACTCCTGGGCTGTTACAATATTTGTGCATTGAGAATCGCAAGTGCCTAGTTCACCTTCGCGTACATTTTCAAGCATCACTTTCCCATCTACATGCTGCACCTTTCCCATTTTCGCAAAAGGATCAGCGGGTCCAAGACTACCACTGTTACTAGAAATTTCGTCATATGCAGATGAAACTTGGAGTTTTATGGGGTCAAAGGCAAGCTGACCAACTTGTTTGGAGGAACTTTCAACGAAGCTATTACCATTAACCTCAGTGTCCTTAACAAGATCTTTCTCTTTAAAAACATTACACGTCTCCTTTATCCTTCGCAATTCCTGCTTTACTTCTTCATTATTTGGATCAAATCTAAGAGCTATCAAAACGTTGTGCCCTTTGAAATTGAGCTTTAACATTGAACAAGTCAAGATTCATAACTACATCACACTAGCATTTAGCTAATTCAAATTCCTTCAATTTTAACCAACAAGCATTTATGTTTAGATTAACCACAATGGCAAGCTCCTCTATCTCATATGCTTCATTTTCACTCTCGGGAACAACCACACACAAGTATTGGATAGATTTTTCATACCTATTTAGAGCACTCCTATAGGCCTTTGTCCTGTAAAGCGTGTTTCCTTCTTCTTTCAACACTTGAGACTTTAGTAATGCCTCACGGGAAGATTCCATCCGTATGATAGCATATCTGACATCCTCATCAAATTCCTCCTTGAATTGATCTTCAGAGATACCAGTGAAGTACTCAGACGGACTAGCCATGGAAGGAGAACCATAAAGCATCAAAATCACCTCTAAGTTCTATCAATTGGGGGTTGCAGTAATCCAATTAGAGTAAATCCGAAGGGTTAGCTGAAATTTTGGGAAGGAGGATGATAATCCCAAGGATTGAACTGACAGCTTAATATACCCTAAGTTTATTGGGAATTATATTGAAGGGGAGTTATCGAGAAATAGAAAAGAGAAACAAATTAGGTGGGCTGAAAAAGTGGCGCATCGACGACGGCTCAAAGAAATCGCCGTCGGTGGCCAGAAGCGGCGAGAACACCTTGGAACTGGTTCTGGAGTTTTCGATGCGGTTATAGTTCATACTTTGGGTTTGGTTTTATTTCAAACTGATAGACATCTTTAGTACTTCAAAAAACGTCTTTAGCACATCAAATATGGTTAAGATTTTTTTTCATGTATGGGGTTGAGTAAACGTGGAACGACCGAGATTTTATCCCCTTATTCCGGAATTTTATATATTTGGAAATTGAAATAATGTCAACGTGCCTGTTTAGGTACTGTTTTTATTGAAAAGAATATTATTCTTATTTTATTGTCATGGAAGATTATATCGGGCACTACATATTGCGTAGATTTCCGAGTATAACTGGACTGGTGATCTTTGGGACTAGTCCTGTAATTTATTGAATCGAACATTAGGTATTAATTACGAGTTGACAAGTGGATAAGCTCGTATTAATTACGAGTTGACAAGTGGATAAGCTCGTATTAATTATTGATGTGACGCGGTAATTATCCCAAACCAAAGAAAAAGGAAAAAGAAATAAAAAAACAAACTAACTAAAGGGGCCGAAGCCCTTCTTTGCAAAAGGAAAGAACAGGGGACACGGGGGGGTTCCTTTGTTCCCCTGCCCCGATCAACGGCGAGCAAGAGAAAGGGGGGTCGGCGTTCGGCCGCCGTCGCGCCGGCGAGGCCCCGGTCACCCCACTCCACACCCGAGCCATCCGCGAAACAAGAGAGAGAGAGGGAGGGAAACAAAGGCAGAGACATGGTAGAAAGGGTTAGAGAGGGTTGGGCTGGCGATGGCCGGTCACAGCGATTGCAACTGCCGCCCTCGTCGTGCGCCGGCGACCGACCGACGAGTAGAGTAGGCGAAGGGAGAGAGAGTTAGCGGGGCAGAGCAAGCAAGGGTTTGCGTTTCATTAGCCCAGGAGTTGGGTCCTTTAACTTGGATTCGAGGTGGGTTTCCTATTCCTCCTAATTGTTATTAATTTCGGTGAAAGTTTATCGATTATAGTTCGTTCAGCTTGAATTGGACCTGATTATGGTGACTTGAGGAAACTGTAGCGTAAATTGAGTGATGCCTAGTATACATATATCTTGATCGTATTGAATAAAAGTTTATCGATTATATGAAATTTATTCGATTATATATAGTTTATTGACACCATATTGAATTATAATCGGTTATATGAGATTATGAGGGTTATTCGATTATATAACGTTTATCGATTTATATGAAATTCAGTGATTTATCGATTTATATGAAGCTTAGTGATTTATCACTTTATATGAAATTTAGCGATTTATCGATTATATAGTTTATCGATTGTATAGAATTTATTGATTATAAAGTTTATCGTTTACATATATCTAGTTTATCAATTATATGACGATTATCGATTATGTGAAGTTTATCGAATTTATATAAAGTTTATTGATTTATACGTGGTTTATTGATTATCAAGAGTTTAGTGATTTATGCGTAGTTATTAAGTATAAACTTTGCACATTAATTCATTGAGGTCTATCGATCATATAAAGTTATCGGCTGTACAACGTTTAGCGATTAGCGATTTCCATCGATTACATGTATTCATCGTTCATAGTAATTGCATAGAGATGATATAGCTATGAATGCTCACTTACCTGCCTTCTAAGCGTGTCAAAATGCTTTAACGGTCGCTTGTTTTAATTGAGAAGTCATCGGTAATGAAATAACCCTGAGTCATCGGATTGATCAACCAAATGAGTACGGTGACTAGTTGATAAGTCGAGGGAACCTTTTGAAAAGAAATTAAGTAATAAGCATGGGTTACACTGCATCAATTGGATTTGTAGCATGTAATCAACCCGGTACCCTCCGTCAAGTTTACATGAAGTTTTAAAGTTCAATGTTTATAGTTCAGCCAACAGACCAAGGATTCAAAGTTCAATATTCATTGTTTTGCCAGTAGGCAAAGGATTCAAAGTTCAATGTTCATTACTCTGCCAGCAGGCAGAGGATTCAAGTTTAGAGATTCTAGTTCAGAGATTCATTGTTCTGCCAACAGGCAGAGAACTCAAAGTTCAGTGTTTCATAACTCTGTCAGTAAGCAGAGGTTCCAAAGTTCAGTGTTTCATAACTCTACCAGTAGGCATAAACTTCAAAGTCTTATGTTTCATAGTTTTGTCAATAGGTAGAAACTTCAAAGTCCATACATCCTATTCTGTCAACAAGCAGTAGAGTCAAAGTCATATGTGATCAAAAACCCTTTAACTGGTAGAAAAATCAGGTCAATAGAGAATCATATGATGCTTTATAGGACGTTATACTTTAATAAACAAGCATATGAAGTTAAAGCATTGTATACCATTCACATGGCGTAGTTATAGGCTTCACTTTATGGTTATCCTTCCATGTTTTAACAAGAGATCTATTTCTATATATGACCTGCATGGTGTAGTGAAATCATCAGTTTAGTGACTCATGGTGGTTATTCAAGTATAAATGCTAAATTCATATAGTTTGTCACCTGACAGCATCTTCAACGAAATTTTAATATTTATATACGGCATAAATTATAGGGCATAAAATAAGCCTTTCATAACTGAAATTCTAACAAGTGGTGTTTATGAGTTAACCCCTTCCTTTTCATGAGTTTATATGAATTTCTTATGGTAAGTTTATTGAGTACGGCTATTTTAGAGTATGTAAGCGGTGGAAGCAACTGCTGTTCCCCTGCATTGTGGTGGATTATATCGTAAGGTATGTGAGTTCGTCAAAGGAAAGGAATTACGAACACCTTTCGTAAGTTAATACTGCACTTTGATATTGTAATATTTAAGTTATATGTTATATATAAGTTATGATATACATATAAACTATTACACTTTAAGTATTGAATTGGGGGAGAGGGTTATCCACTGAGCGATAATTGCTCATTTTCATTTATTACTGTTCCCTGCCCAGGTTTCTGAAGTATCAGGTAAAGGTCTGTCCAAGTAAGCCGATATGGAGTCATTGCTGTCTAGGAGCAAAGTTACATGTTCTATATGTGTGAGTTGCAACTGTATTGTTATGAAATCTAAGTCCCTGTGTGCATGTATTACATATCCCCTAGAGTCGCTCTGTACGACCATGTGAGCCGATCATCGTTTAGCTCAGGTTGTTTATAGTTGGGATGTAACCCTAGTACTCCGGACGTGTGGTCCGTGGGGTTGTACTTTTATTGTTCCATTACCTTAGTATTGAATGAACTGTCTTGGTTGATATGCTCCGGGCAGGTGGCCCGTAGAGCCAAGAACTCCGGCGGGTGACCGTTGAGTTGGTTTTATTATTGCGTTTAATTGCAGGGAATTTGATGTAAGGCTTTAAGTCTGAAAAACGGTCAATTTACAGGGGAAACTCTGTCCGTTTATTCTCAGGATTTAAATAAAATCAAAGTATAACGTTAACACTTCTAACCTAGAGTTGGGGGCGTTACAAAACCTCTCATTCCTTACTAGTTTATATAAGCTCCGAACTTTAGAATCAAAAATTTTATTCCTGGATTGAACCGATTAAGGGTCTGTTCTTTTCGTTGGTCTTTTTTAATTTACCAATTTACCCACTTCAACTAACTTTAATCCACTTTAACCAATTTCAACGAACTTCAACCAATTTCAACCCATTTTCTTCAAAATTTTATTCTCACTATTTAACCAACTACAAAAAATATAATAACTACAACCCACTTCAATCAACTTCAACATACTTCAACCTATTTTAATCCACTTCAATAAAAAATACCAACTTCAACCCACTTCAACCTACCTCAACCAACTTTACTATT
This sequence comes from Selenicereus undatus, assembly GCA_017589665.1. Lineage (NCBI taxonomy): Eukaryota > Viridiplantae > Streptophyta > Magnoliopsida > Caryophyllales > Cactaceae > Selenicereus > Selenicereus undatus. Next base: position 13,539,666 of record JACYFF010031955.1, read on the forward strand.
TCACCAACCTCAATTTACCAATAAAAAGAACAAACCCTAAGTGTAAATATGGATGAGGTAAAATACAATAGGCAAGGTGATTTTCACCAACGATAATCATGACAATTACTCACGATATGTACCATATATACATTTGTCATGATTCAATCTACTCCATTAGTTTTTGTAAGTTTTCTTAATTTAGATGTACGTAACTTATATAACTTTTTATTATCTTTACATTTTTAACAAAGGTTCAAGCTTAGCATATATAGCTAAAGGATTATATCAGCCTATGTACAAACAATGAAATTGTTTGTAAATATTAATTAAACTCAAATGAGTATAATCTCTGAGAATTTTGTCAAATATATGAATATGAACTTGTTATATGTCAACTTTCATATTAATTTATTTCTTTTGGAGTGAATTAATTGGATGGGAATGAACAATTAGAGAAGTAGCTAACGATCAAGGATGATCTACCCTCAAAAAGATGGCCCCAATTATCACAAGATTATATGTGTTTCCTTTATCTTCCCTTTTTTTCTTAATATATATTATAGTGAAAATATGACCTTGGAATGGAAATGTCTTAGTCAAATTAGGTGGATCACTGGAAGTCACATCGAGTGATAATCTCCATTATGGAGGCACTGTTATTGTATATACATGCCATTTCATTATCACACTATCAGTCATGATTGGTAAATGTGAGTTCAAAACAAGCCTACAAGCCTACAAGAAAAAGACAAAAAAGTCTACCACCCAAAAAAAAGAAAAAAGAAAAAAGAAAAAAAAGGAGCTACAAAAGTTGATCTCCCATTTCTACTTTTTTCTAGTAGGTTGTGTAGGCTAACAGTTGATGACCATGGCCAGTTATTTTACTCATTTCTAGATTGCTCTTTTATGTCATTTGGATTAAATATGAGATTAGGAAGTAGGGATTGAGGGTACCCTGAATAATCCTCTCTAATTACATGGCTAAAAGAGAACAAAACAACTTTAATAATACCCAACTTCTCCTTTTAGAGGAAATAGAGATACAAATTAAGGTCAATATTTAAAATAGAATTAGAGTTTAAAATTTGTAAATATTTTATAAATATTTTATCAATTGAATTAATTAATGTATTGTTGGAGTAATTTTCATAAAAATAAAAATGTAATAAAATAATTATTTCCATAAAAATGGTTATGCAAATATATATTTGAATTATGCTTAAATAAGAATTAATTATTACAATGCACCTTTTGGTAAATAATTAATTTGATTAATTATTTATGAAAAGGTACAAGTTAGTTTGGATGGTTAACTAATATCTTTTAATGAAAGGGTGCATTTGTGAAGAGATATATCCCTTTTGAAGTGGTATTTATGAAATGATATTATCCTTTCATGAACATGCATGATATCTCTATGAATATTGACATGATGGCATATTGAATGAAGGCCTTTGTTGGGCACGGTCAAGATATCATACTAACGCCACAATCCCTTGAATTTCTGTCATGTCTTGGACACTTAGAGTCCTATCTTCGTGAGCGCAACACGCAGATTGGGAGGCTTCTTTGTATCCCGAAGACCTATTCTGACAGCCCTATAGCACGTGGGGGCAAATAGAGTCTTTAGGAAAAGTGTACTTACATCTGTCTAGAAGCCATGGTTAATTTGACACCGAGTTTGTCTGTGACGAACTGATATCTGTGTCCATCAAACCGAATTTTTACTCCAACATGTATGCGCTGCAACAATAATAATAGTAGAGCAATTACTTTATTGCAAGCATCAAATAAAGCATAATATATGTTAATTAGTTGCAAATTTCAAGCCAGCCTAGTGGTTAGGGAGTTCATTAGAAAGATTGTAGTATCTCATATGTGTGTAAATAAGCTTGCTATGTACTGATCTCATCAATAAGCCGAATCATTTTTACTACCTTCACAAATATCTCCATCCATCATTTTATGTGCTATCTTCTCTATAAATTCTATCTTTAAGAGCAAAAGGTGTTATATCTTTTCTTTAAATTCGATCCTTAGCATCAAAAAGCTATAACCATGTTAAAATTAGTATCAATATCTAATAATAGAGGTTGTGGGCTTGGAGTAATTGCCTTTTCAACAATTTTGTATTTTTTACATTTTATTTAAGTTTCATATGTAGGGATTTAAGTACAGATACAATAGTATGGAGCGTGTAACATGCATGGTATTGATAGTTTGAACTTTTCAAGAATTGTGTGAAGAGCTTAGCTTGCTTGCTTCAAAATGTTGTGCATGTCAATTGCTAATGGCTAAGAAAAAGAAAGAAGAAGGTGGTATTTGGTTAACAACTTATTAACTTTTAGTTGTTTTTATAGATATAACTAGTATTAATTGTTTATATAAATGATTTTCAAAAAAAAATGTCATAAATTAGTTAATTTTGAAATGGACGTGAGATATAAAGTTGATAGTTTGAACTTTTCAAGAATTGGTTCTAATCTTGGATAAAAAAATCTAATTAAAAATATAAAATACCTAAATTTAACTGCTTTATTGGATCAACAAATTCTACTTTAACTCCAAAAAGCTAAATTTAAAATTAAAAAACTCTTAAAAAAAGCTATTTTTCACATCCCATTGAGATTATCTCAAAGGCCTTTTATGTAACACCCCCGAAATTCTAATCCTTTTTAGTTACTAATATCAACCTACGTGGCAGCGGAAAAACCTAAGGGGTGTTACCGTCGTATTTTCTTCTTGGAAATGCTAGGTTGAGTATCAACCAAAATATTAATACAAAAGGTTCTCCAATCATTACATTGATTTAAAGGTTCCAACAACAAGTGTAGCAACGACTAAGCTAAACACAACTTATTACAACTCCTTTCCAAAAATAAACTGATTCGATTCGACTATGATTTAAATGATGGGGCCTCGCTCTAGTTTGGATTCCCATTTCCATGCTCATGCACTTAATCTGAAAACAAAACATTTTACAAAAAGAGATAAACTCAATAACAACCACCCCTAACAGTCAAAACACACACACAAATTCATTTTCAAATCATTTTAGGGGAAGGGGATACAAGTAGAGCACATCCATACATTCTCGGTAGAACCACACAATAATCCAAGTTTCTTTTATTCATTTTCAGGTTCACAAGGGCGAGCGACCCCACTGGATCTTATGGGTTGCTCTTGGGTTTAATGCAGTTGTTTAGCCTTAACCTAGCCTACTATCAACTTAGATGGTTACCGCTTAACCATACCCTGGCCTACCATCGGTATAGACGGTTACCGCTAACTTGGCCCACATCCGTTCCAAAGGACACGTGGCCACTCACATGTATGCACTTTACCCGAGAAACGCTAATGACCTTCAATAACACAAAAATACATTTCAGTCTCACCCTTTCAACCATGTATTTACACATTTACACTTAATTTTGATTTTTAACCAACATACACATCCCAACCCGACCCATTCTGGTCTCAGAACATTTCCACATTATTTTCGCAACATAATCAGCACAATAACCTATGCACTTACTGGTTTAGCAAAACATTTCAGCACATGCCACACAAAATATTTCATTTAACTTTCACTCGAGAAATCCCCCAAAAATCAACACCAAATACATTCAAACAGCTTTTACACATACTCACAAATTACATTTTGCGAAATAACTTCAGGAAGAGTTAGGGCGTGATTGTTACCTGGTAGTCTGTAACTTACGGGCTCGATTTCCTAGCTCGGCCTAGAGATCCGCACATGGATTTGAACAACACTCGTACTTAGCCCCCAAATCTGTACGAAATGTATCCCCACTCTATCCTTAGTTTAGAATAATGTTTCTATGATTTTTATACCACTATATGAATTTCGAATTGTAGTTAACCCCGATTCCAAGTTTGGTCAGAATCTGGACCCAACTTCCAGAGGCCATATCTCAAGTTTCCGACGTTGAAACTCAAAGGTCTTCCCATTATGAAAAGGTCAATCTGTCCTATACAACTCCTATGTTCGGTGTTTCCCCAAATCTGTCCATTATTAGGTAAATTTTTCCAAAATTCCCACACTATCACTGGCTGCCCAAATCTAGGCAGTCTTCAGTAAACAACCCATAACTTATTCAATTCAACTTCAATTCTCTTGATTCAAAAGCTAAAATGCTTGTAACATTCTGGCCTATCTGTCATAAAAATTTCATAATTTTTGGATCAATGTTCCATCGTGGGTCAAATTTTAAAGACAGGGTATGTTCTAGCCCTAGTAGTGGCGTTTTGCCCTACTGTTTTACTTCCAAAGAGGATTCTTTTGGCCCAAATCTGCACCACGTCGGGTCACACGACTACCCCCATCGATCCTATTGCTTTCTAAGCCCCCACCAACCCAAGTCAAGGAAAAGACCAAAATTTTATTCAAAACCAATATCGAAACATCATCACTTTGCTCATCTTGATCGGGTTTTGAAAGGGGAGATGATTCCATCGCCACCCACTTCAAGTTTAAATCTAAAAATTCATAAAACATGCATTAAAAGTTGCGGGTTTGTATTCTTGAATCAAAAGGCCATAAAACAATGAAAAAAACTCTACTTTTTTTTCTTTTTGGTGTGCATGAAAAATGCATGGGGTAGGGCTTCAAGTATGCACCCAATACATACCAAAGCAAAGGGGGAGGGGGAGAGTGTGGCGGCGGCTGTGTGTCAATGGCCGATGGTGGTACATGGCAGTTGGTGGTTGTCGCGTACCAAGAGAGCGGAGAGAGCGAGAGAGAGAGAGAGAACGAGTGAGAGAAAGAGAGCAGGAGGAAGAGAGAGAAACCGTGAAGGGGGAGCCACAGCTAGGGTTCAAGAGGAGGGAAAGAGTTTGAGCGAGAGAGGGAGAGAGAATAGTGTTGGGGGGGTTATGTGAGAGAAAAGGGGGGGGGGGGAATTACTAAGATTAGGGTTTAAGTCTTGGGGGGGGGGGGAAATCACCATTCAAAAGACTTCGTGTCTTTTTTTTATACAAAATTTGGGCTTCCTTCCCTTCCCTAAATAGACACCCTTTTAAAAAAAAATGAATTTTGCATTGACTTGGATTGACTTAAGTTATAAGTCCTAGGTCGCTCCATGCTAAATATAAATTATCCCAAAATGAATTTCCGGGGTTTTACATACTACCCCTTTTAAGGAAGTTTTGTCCCCAAAACTTCAATAATATAAGCCAACACAATAGTTTACATAAATGAATTTCCGAGATTTTACATACTATCCCCTTAAGAAAGTTTTGTCCCTGAAACTTCATACGCACCTGATTATAAGAACAATTGAGGGTATTTGGTCTGCATCCCCTGTTCTGGTTTCTAGTTTGCTTCCGACATCTTGTGATTTGCCCATAGGACCTTCACTAAAGGCACCATCTTCCTACGGGGTTGTTTCTCCATCCGGTCCAGAATTTGGATAGGTTGTTCCTCATACGACAAGTCTTCTTGAAGCAGTATAGGGTCGGGCTCGATTACATGAGAGGGATTCGGAATATACTTTCGGAATTGGGACACGTGAAACACATTATGTACCATCGGGAGCTCTAGTGGTAGTTCTAAGCGATACACTACTTCCCTAACTCTTTGTATAACTGCATACGGCTCAATGTATCTCGAGCTAAGTTTTTCTGCCATGCCAAACCTTGCGATTTTCTTGGTTGGGGATACTTTAAGAAACACCTGATCTTTCACTTGAAACTCTAAAGGTCTGCGCCTTCGGTCGGCATAACTCTTTTGCCGGCTCTGAGCAGCTCTCATTCGCTCCTGAGTCACTCGAATCTTGTCCGTGGTAGCTTGGATCAACTTAAGTCCAATATTCAGGGCCTCGTCGATTTCCTGCCAGCAAAGCAGAGTTCGACACCTTCTTCCATGTAGTGTCTCGTACGGGGCAATCCCAATACTTGCATGATAACTATTGTTGTAGGAGAACTCGATTAGCGCCAGCTATTCGTCCCACGCTTTCTTGAAGTCTATGGCAAAAGCTCTCAGCATGTCTTCCAGTGTCTGAATGGTTTGCTCCGTTTGCCCATCTGTGGCTGGATGGAAATTAATATTGAAACGTAACAACATTCCAAATGCCTCCTGCAACTTTTGCCAAAAACCTGACTGGAACTTAGTGTCTCGGTCCAACATTTTGGAGCTGGGTACTCCGTATAGTCTAATTATCTCCTTAAGATATATTCGGGCCAGCTGGTCTAGAGTCCAGGTATTCTTCATGGCTATAAAATGTTCCGCTTCAGTGAGTATATTCACTATTACCTAGATTGCATTATTCTTACTCTGAGTCAGAGGTAAGCCCACTACGAAATCCATGGATACCGAATCCAATTTTCACTCAGGAATGTCCAACGGTTGTAGCAGTCCTGCCAGCTGTTGGTATTCAATCTTCACTCGTTCACATGTCAAACATTTCACCACATAGTCGGCTACCTCCTGCCTCATGTTACTCCACCAAAATATCTGCTTCAAATCCTTATACATCTTATTTCCTCCTGGGTGTACCGAGTGTGAAGTGTTGTGACCTTCATCCAAAATCTTCTTCTTAAGTTCTTCCGCTTCAGGGACACACACCTGGTTGCGAAACCTTATAGTTCCATCCTCATGTATCACAAAGTCGGGCGCCTTCCCCACCACTATTTCCTCGCTAATCCATTCCAGTTGTGAGTCCGTTGCCTGTGCTACATGGATCTCCTCTATAAGGATTGGTTGTGCTTTCATGGCATAGAGTATAGGCTTGGTTCTCGAATTGACTACTTATATTGTCAAAGGTGCACCTTTCTTTTCGGGAAGCACACTCTTAAGAACTCCACAGTTAAGTGTACTTGTTAGGGAGCAATCTTAGAATGGGTGACCCGTTTGGGAAGCTTATCGGGCAGTGTGTGAGTGAGGACGAAGCACGCCACAATGACTTGTGATGATTTTTGGGGTCAATCAACGATCCTTGAAGCAGTTCCCGGTGATTGTCCTTCTCCGGGAGGGGCCGGGGCTTTACAGATGATATCAGAGTCGATCCGCAACCGTGAGTTGCGCCAGTGAATGAAGAACCCATGGGCAGTCACCTAGCGGGGCAAAGATATTGGGTGTGAACTGCCAATCAAGAGGACGCGTAAGTCGACGAGTTAGTTAGGACCCGTGGTCGTGCGTTGCTCCAGTGGATGGAGAGCCCATGGGCAGTCACCTAGCTGAGCAAAGATATTGGGTGTGAACCACCGATCAAGAAGACGTGTAAGTTGACCAGTTAGTTAGGCACAACGAAGACATTGTACACTTCAAGTGGGGAGCAACACCCTGAGTGTGGCTTAAAAGAATCGAAGTGACTACTTATATCATCAAAGGTGTACCTTTCTTTTTGGGGAGCGCACTCTTAAGAACTCTATGGTTAAGTGTGCTTACTGAGGAGCAACCTTGGGATGAGTGACCTCCTTGGAAGTTTCCTAGCCGGGAGGCGGTCGGAGTGTTACAGTTTAACATTCTCTACTTTCTTAGCTCTTATTCGTACCACTTAAAGTTATATGTTTATCCATTATTTTTAGAATTATGTTCATCTATTATATGTGCTATATTATCTATAGTTTTTCATTTAGTATGTTTTTATGCGTTAGCATTGGTATGTAGTTGTTTGCACTTCTTTTTCCTTTAATTTCATATCAACAGTATAATATAGCCCCCTCGCAAATATCTGAATATAGTATGATGAATAAGTATGACATTTCACTTTATATTGATACGAAGTAAAATTTTATAACTTTTTATTCATGAGCAACTACAAAAATCATTACAGAATAACTTTTCAACTTGTCGAATAGTAGAACAACCCAAAAATGTCTTACTAAATTCTTGTATATATACTTTACCAAAGCCGGCCTAGTGAATTAATCTCTGAAGGTTTTCATAGATAAATAAAATCGCTAGCTACAAAAGATCATTAGTAAGACGACAAGCTTTGGGAAGTCAACTGATTGGTTTCCATTCCAACACACATAAACTTTTGAAGGGTTTCAGATGCTTTTGGACTCAAGTTCAGCTAAGCCTAGCTCGTTAAGGATCCTAGTAGACCTCCAGTTGAGTCTCGAGCTAAGCTTTGACTGAGCAATTTTTTTTATTTTTTTGGTTTGAAGCAATTTTTTTTATTTTTTTTGGTTTGAAGCAATTTAATGCTGTTTTTTTCAATAAACTGGGATGTAGATTGCTTGTTGAGTTGAATTCTCTCTAGTCAAGGGTGCTCTGCATAATTACTTTATAATTATGATCATCACAAATTATTTAATTATAATTACACTACAAAGTCGATTGCATTACATTAAATTTGCCCAAATATTATATAAGTACCTAAAGATTGCGAATGTAATAAAATGAGCTAGGCCTATAGATGGGTATAATCTACTTAACACTAGTGGGAACTTTAGTTGAGTAGGTGTTGGTATTAGTAGAGACACCAAGGAGCTATGTTTAATGCTTTTATATAGTACTATGGACGTTTTTCCCATAAAGTTGAGTTATGAGAGTGTCCCTACATAGTGATTTAAACTATTATTCACAATTTATTCATGCAAATAATAAAACAAAATAAAAGAATAATTAATTAAATATGCTTGATTGTGGGGCCTATATTGTTCTTGTATTTCGTTGCTTCAGCTACTGGTCTTTTATATTTCCTAGTCATCCCTTGCTATGAAATCCCTCTTTCTAAAAATATTCTCTCATTTAGTGTTTTCATAACCTTTCTCTTATTTATTATTTTCAAAAATTATTTTTTTGGGTCTCTTAGAATCAGCCTCTTTACGGGTAGAAATGACGGAAGAGGTAAGGTTGCTTACAATTGGATCTCTCCAGACCCCGCGAAAGCGGAACCCACACTAGGAGTTGTTGATGTTGTTGTTGTTGTGTATGTTTGATTGTGGGGCCTATAGATAATATATAGATAATATTTTATGTGATGAGCCAAAGTGGTGAACTTTGCGTAAGAGAGGAGAAGACTTGTGAGCCAAAAAATTGACTCAAAAACTGATGTGAAACTAATAGATCCCTATTGATGAGCCAAAAATTTGGCTCACCATTACACATGCTTTAAGCAGTAGCAAAATGAAAGATGATTCTACAAGAAATGTAGTTACGTTATTGCGTAGTTAACGAAAAACAGGCCACATTTTGTTCTTTTTACTGAAAACCAAAACTAACGATAATTCTGGAAAACAAAACCAAACATAAACACATATCAGACCAAACCTTAAAAGCGGTGAGAACAACAACACCACCATTCTCCTTCTCCTTCATCTCAGCAGTCCTACTCCGGTACTAGCAGACCATTTTACTTGTGCCATAGTTAATGTGCATTTGAACATTTGTAGCATTTACATTATAATCAAGGGGTTGTGGCGTAGTAATAGCTCAATTCGTCCCTTAACCAATTAGTCAGGGATTTAATCTTTGACCTTTGAAAATAGAAAACAGATTTTGGCCAACTCTTTAGTCTCTAGTGGAGCTCACAGGATTGAAGGGATTAGTCCCTGGAATCGACGTTAAATAACTTTGGTTACACCAAACAAAAAAAAATATCAGACCAAACCCTAAAAGAGGTGAGAACAACAGCACCAACATTCTCCTTCATCTTCATCGCAGCAGTCCTACTGACTAAACTTCTCGTTGAGAGCAGTCTTTTTAGTCAAAATGATGATTTCGTCACCAAAATTTCAAGCAATGGACGAAGTCAGGGGATGGGCATGGGGCGGGTAGAGCTATACCCGCACCCATACCCGTTTTCAAAATCCATCCCCATACTCGCATCAATACCCATCGGGTTTTCGTAACATATCCCCATACCCATACCCATCGAGTATTTCGGGTGTTTCGGGTTTTAATCGGGTACATATGAATCTTAAAATTCAATACCCATCGGGTTCTTTTTGTTTTGTCCCAATAAATTCACAATAATAATAACTGCTCCTTGACAGCATTCATTTGCATCTTTGCTTCATCAGTCATCCAGCATCCTAAATTGTGCAACTACTATTTTTCTTGGGCCCTTGGAAGAGGCATGCTGACTGGGCAGATTGGCAGCTACATAAGAATTCACATGTGGTTGAGTTTGAAGGAAAAATGTGATCCTAGCAAGCTAGCACATTTAACAATAGCACATCATTGTCATTGCAATTCACCAATCACCATGACAGATTGCCTGCTCATAGTCTCAGGATGTTATACAACCATACAATCTAGATGTTGATGTTCTGGGAATCTGCTGGGTACATACTTGATACTACATACACATAAACCAACATTCACACACAAGCTACAAATACTTGATTTGGGTACATCTTCAACAACACCACCAAAGTTCTAAAATTCAATACATCAACAATTCAACAAACAATTCGAGGAGAATGCAAATGCCCTGCTGCCAACATATCTTCAACAGCAAAAGGCCATCACAATGCCTCCATTCCAGCATCACTTTCAGTCTCCTATGAACAAAATCAAATAATAAACATAACACCACTTTTCCTTTTGTATAAATATAAACAAATTAAGAAAAAGGCTCTAATAATCAAGAGAACATGTTGCTTACTAGATCAATGACTTCACTTATTGCTTGACCATCAGAATCAGAATCTTCAAGGACCGTAGCAATAGCAAAAGAACTCTCCAATTTAGTAGCTACAGAGCAAGTTGTGCATTTAGAATTCAAAAACTAACATTATATGAACTTTAAAACAATAAATCAAAAAATATATGTTACCTTTTGTGGTTTCTCCAATCATCCAATTTTGCATACACATCAATGCTTCCACTGTCTTCGCATGCAACCTTGAGCGATGAGGACTAACCACTCGTCCACCCATACTAAATGTACTCTCAGAAGCCACGGTAGAAACTGGAACTGCTAATAAATCTCTAGCAATCACCCTTAATGTTGGATACCTGAAATCTTTTTTCCAAAAATCTAATATATCAAAATATTTTATATCAAGCATCACATCCTCCTCCAAGTAATGATCTAACTCTGATCTCAAATTGACCTTCCTTTTCTTGGTTTTCTTATGTGCCCCATATCTATCTTGACAATCTTCTTCAAAAGGCATTTTGTGAGAAAAAGGAGAGTCGCTACTAGAGGTTGGAGTAGGAAGAGTAAGATCCTCAATAATTGGAGCTTCAACTTTTATATCCACATACTCCACTAAGAGATCATACAACAAGGAGGTTACTCTTTGAATCTCCCTAGAAGCCTCACATTTATAAATCTCCTTAAAGTAAAAGTCCACACAATCCAATTTATTTCTTGGATCAAGTATTGAAGCAATTGCTAATAGGCCATTCATTTCACTCCAATATTTATCAAACTTATCAAGCATTCTAGATGCCATATCATCAATCATCTCAACATCAGATTTCAACCAACTTTGCAAATTCAATTTAATCTCACAAATAAGCCTAAAAAGCAAGTTAGCAGTGGGAAAATTTCTTCTAGAGATCAACAAAGTCACATCATAGAAGATCTTCAATTTCTCACACATCATCTCAGCAAATTTCCAATCATTGGCACTTGGTAAAGAAAAATTCAGCCTTAAATTTGTACGTTTCAGTCTCTCAAAATTTGCCTTATAAGGCAAAGCAGACTCAAGCATCAAATAAGTGGAGTTCCACCTAGTCTTACAATCAAGATGAATCTTTTTTGTGGACTGAATTTTCAAAAACCTTGCTGAGTCCTCAAACTTCTCATATCTTTTAGGAGTTGCAACCCAAAAAGCAATACAATCACGTATTCTCTCAATTCCATTACCAATCACATCCAATCCATCTTTCACAATCAAATTTAAGATGTGAGCACTACACTGCATATGCAAGAACTTACCACCAAGTATAAGAGAATTATTTTCAAATTTCCCAAGCAAGATATCCATCATGGAATCATTTGTTGTACAATTATCCACAGCAATAGAAGAAATCTTGTTTTCTAAATTGTATTCAAACAAGCACTGATCCATGAGAATGGTTGCAAGAACTTCACTTGTGTGTGGATGTGGCACATACATGAACCTATACCATTATTAAAAAATATTAATAGCACACCAAAATAAGCATACATATAATGTAAACAAACATTAAAGACACATTATGATTTATGAAGCATTATTATATTTATCAAAGAAGCATTATTAAACATTATTGGTATCAAAGAAATATTATCAAAGTCACATTATGAAACAATTTAATTATCAAATATAAATAAGTATACCTCAAAGTACGATTTTGAAGTATCCAATCATCATCCACAAAATGAGCGGTCACTGCCATATACCCCTTTTTTCTGATTAGAAGTCGTCCATAAATCAGTAGTCACTGCAACTCTACCTTGATTCACCTCCAACAACTTCTTCAAAGTAGATTTTCCATCATCAAACATCTTCAGAATATCAGTTCTTAAAGTGCGACGAGATATCATTTCAAAATCGGGGTTTAGGCCACTAACAAATCGCCTAAAACCAAGATGATCAACTATACATAGAGGATATTCATGCATAATAATCATCTCAGCTAGCTCTTTCCTTGATTTTTCTTGATTGAACTCATAATTCTCTAATCTTTTGTCTCCATTGTTTTTAGTCTTAAATCTTAGGGCTTGTTGCCCACTAGCTCGCATCTTTCTCTTTACACAAAACCTTAGTAAATGGTCACTTAAATGCTTAGTCCCATGTGAGCTTTTCGCTGAAAGTTTGTGCTTCCAATGCACACAACAAGCCTTTTCATCCCCAGTACCCTCACCCTCTAAATCAAATTCACTCCATACCCAAGAAGTTCGTTTTTTACCTCTGCTTGCTGCTGGAAAATCAGAAGGGTCAACCTCATCAATTTGCTCATTTACCTCTGCAAATGAAGAACGTCCACCTCGACCACGTGGAGGACGTGGGGGACGTCGTGCTGCTGATGAAACTGGTGGTGGTGGAGAAGGACTAGGATCCGTTAAAGGGGTGGGAGTGCCAATAGTTTCCGATTGACTTCCACTATCCATCTAATATGATAATAAAAAGAAGATGAATTAACTTAATTCTACAAACAATCAAAAAAATTAGTGGCTAACAGGATAACAAAAGGACATGAAATGAGAACAAAATAGGCCAAACATTCAAAGAACAAGAAGGCATATTTGCAAGCACTCCCAAGCAGAAAAGCAATAGAATTAAGAAACTATAATAGCTAGATTAAAATCCCTAAAAACAAGCATAAGAAACTGACTAAGGCTTTTCAAAAACCTGAATAACTGTTTTGTATGCGGATCAGACAACAAGGAGAATTCAAGAACATCAATAAGAACTCAACAACATCAGTCAAGACTCAAGAACAAATAGGCCAGACACACAAGAACGGGAAAGCATCAGTCAACCCAAGCATGAACGACAACATATAAATTCATAGGCTAGACACTCAGACAGCCTCATTTGAGTCATTGCTACTCAGATACAAGAAAGAAATAGACATTTTCACAAAATCTGTGAAATAAACCACAGCACAAAGTCATCAGTATCACCAAAACAAATTGCAATTTTGCATCACAAACAAGGACACAAAATCTGAAAAGGGACGAAAAATGAACAGAGAAGGCATGAACGGCAGAATGAGAATCAACTAAATGAACTAATGAAGGCCTGCTGAACGAGAATTAAAATAGAAAAGAAACTGAGAAATCATACTTGGACTGAGGCAATCACGGTTTGCTGAATTGGTATGCGACACTTCGGCACTCGGCAGTTCGACCTTCGCTTAGGGCCTGACGCTTCACGGTTTGCCTGTCTGCCTGAGATGGGAAACGACTCAAACGAGCGAGAGACAGAGAGACAGAGGGAGAGAGCGAGAGAGAGAGGGAGGTAGAGAACTAGAGAGTAGAGATGACGATTGGTGAATTGGCGACTGGCGATAGAGGGGTTACAGGCGTAAGGGACGACTGGGTCGGGACTCGGGAGGGGAGTGAGTCGAGTCTCCAGTGAGGCAGAGAAGAGTAGAAGACTGAAGAAGTGAAGACTGCTAGGGTTTTCAAGATGGGCTTAGGCGTATCACGGCCTCATGGGCTTCACCATTCGGTTCAGCTCAGCAGCAAAACTCTGTGTCTTTAGTAAAATTACAATTCGGGTACGGGGCGGGTAATGATTATACCCAAACCCGTACCCATTTTTACCGTACCCGCCCCATACTCGTTTTTAAAATTTTTTTTGTACCCATACCCGCTATAAACGGGGCAGATTCGGGGCGGATTTTTCGGATTCGGGTATAACTCCCATCCCTAGGACGAACCGCTAAGCGATAAGCAACCTCCTCAACATTTACCAATTGAATAGATTCGCCCTCAATTTCCCCCCTGGAATCATCATCCTCAAATTCTGGGGTGAAGACTGTGAGAGTGAGCGATAATCAATGAGATGAAGATTAAAGCTTCTGTAATGGGAATTGGAGCTTCCATGGCGCTGCATAGGCTGATAGGCATAGGCATCTTCATCTTCATCTTCGTCCGACTCCCTCCCATGCTCATTTTTCTGGTAATCTTCTTCTTCTCTCTCCTTCTCTTTTTGGGCTATGCCCTAATTTCTACTTCGCTGTTGATTACCCTGTTTTCTCGGCCTCTCAATTGCGTTTTCATCTCCGACATTCCGCCGATTTTGCTAATGACCCTCAATTGTTTCTTAAATCCGTTAGACAACAGTGCAAATTAGGTTTTCCTGAGGTCGAACCTGCCCTTGCTCTCTTCCACCAAATGAAGTCTTCGCATCCTCCCCCTTCTGTCATTGTTTTCAATCAGCTGTTTACTGCCATGTCCAAGATCAAACCTTTCCCTCCCTACTCCACCATTCTCTCTCTGTCTACGAGTCTTGAATTGTTGGGTCTCCGTCCCGATCAGTGCACCATTCGCATCCTCACCACTTGTTACTGCCACTTGGGAAGGGTCGATTTCGGACTCTCCCTTCTGGGTAAGATAGTTAAGCTTGGATTTCCCCTTGATGCTGTCATCTTCACTACCCTAATCAATGGCCTTATTCATAATAACCTCTTGGACAAAGCTGTCAAATTGCTGGACATGGTTGTCAAGCAAGGATTACAACCTGACACAATTGTCTATGGTGCGATGGTCAAGGGTCTTTGCAAAACAGGAGATAATGCTGGCGCCCTCCGCTTGCTCAGAAAAATGCAGAGTGCCCTGTGCAAGCCTAATAATGTCATATACAGCACCATCATTGACAGTCTTTGTAAGGACAAACTGTTAGTCGGAGGCTCTCAAACTATTCTCTGAAATGAAAAACGAGGGCATTTCACCTGATGTCATCGCTTATAATTCCCTTATACGAGGAATGTGTGGTTTGGGGCCGTGTGAAGAAGCTAAAGTGTTGTTGTCAGAAATGGTGGAGAACAACGTAGCTCTGAATGTTGAGACCTACAGTATGTTGATTGACATGCACTGTAAAGAAGGATGGGTTGATGAAGCGCGAACTATACTTGAATTCATGATTAGTAGAGGACAGCATCCAAACATCATTACTTACAATGCTCTTTGGATGGATATTGTTTATGTGGTCAAATGGATGAGGCATTGGAGTTAAAAGAGCTCATGGAGAGAAATGGTTGCAAACCTGATGTTGTGACTTTCAACACGTTGATAAATGGATACTGCAAAAGCAAGAACATTGACAGGGCCATTAGTATGTTCCAAGAAATGTCTCGGAAAGGGATTGCACCCCATGTCGTTACCTATAACACTCTTATAGATGGCTTATGTAAAGTTAACAAGCTCCAACACGCATGTAAATATTTCGAAGAAATGCAACTTCATGGAATTGTGCCTGATGTCATTACTTACGCTACGTTATTTGATGGACTACATAAAAATGGACATCATGATGAGGCAATGGCATTGTTGAGGGAGATGCACAACAATGGAGTTGCTGCTAATATTATGATTTGCAATATCCAGCTTGATAGTTTATGTGAATCTGGGCGTGTTAAAGATGCAAAGGATTTCTTCTCCAATCTTCTATCCAAGAGGTTGAAGCCAGATTGTACAATGTACACTAAAATGATAAAAGGTCTTTGTAAGAAGGGCTTAATGAGTGAAGCCACTGAATTACTGAGGAAAATGGAAGACAATGTCTGCTTTCCTGATTCTTGCACCTACAACACTATTATACGAGGATTTATTCGCAATAGTGACCTGCAGAATGCATTATATTACCGCGATATCATGGTCAATAAAGGGTTTGGAGCTGAAGCTGAAACTATGTCTCTGTTCGTGGACCTTTTGTCATCTGATCAATTAAGTGTGTCTTCTAAGGAATTGCTTCAGAAGTCATCTTTCGTTAGTGATAAAATGTATTTAGAACTTTAATCCCTAAGTCTATTGCTCCATATATCAAAATATGCTATGTTCTGATGTGTATTGTCCATCTATGAAAATGTGGATATGTACTTCAACATTATTCAGGTGTAGTCCTGTCACCATTTTGATCGAACTTGTTTTTCTCCAGGTGTTTGAAATTTAATGAATGTTTGGTAGTTGATTTACATTTATCTTTTATAGCTTCACATAGTAGAACCTGAAGAAGAAATGTTTTCTTTATGCATGTTGACCTAGATATCTCCAAGAGTCTCTGTATTGAGATTTTGAAGTTGTGCTGATTGCTTGATCACAGGTAATTTGTCCTGTAAGGGGAATGTTTAATGTAATGAGAAAAGCGCTAGTGTGCTACCGGCTGTAGTCTCTCTTGATGGATTTGACATAATACTGAGGTATCCAAATTTTTTTTGTTTCATTCTGTTCATACTTCATATTGCTCTGAGCATGAGTTTTTCAGCTGGTTCTTCAAATATGAGGTTGCCAGCTATCTCTGTGTACATGGGATGAAATTAAGTGTTAGCAATGCACACCAGAAAAGAGAAGTCTGGCATTTTGAAATTGTGTTGATCTGTGTAAAACTTCGTTGTGGTTCTACGAAGTACTGAAATTATATTTTCAGATCCTAGTTTAGAACCTCTATTTTCTTTTGCATTTGTTAGCTAATCAGCTCTAGGTCAACCTTACGATACATACCCCCTCTGCCCCCCAAAATATAGAAAAACAAGAGAAAGGTTCAATGAGTGCACAGCCTCTGTTACATTTTGAATAGCTATCAGCATGCTGCTCCAACCTACGAGTCTTTGTTATCAATCAAATCAACTCCTTACCCTAGATTAAACATCATTGCACATTCTACAGGTCTTTATGGTCTCTTTGTTCTGATTGTCTTTTTAAAAGGATATAATTAATTTATGAACACAGTAGTGCTACCTTCACTTAGCTTGTAACCTATGTTACATGGACTTGGGTATGGGGTGTCGGACATGGGTATGGATCCGAGTGTCCGACACGTCAAAGCTCTAACTTTAGGACACGGGGACAATGTTCAAAATTTGGACATGGATATGAGGCGGATATTAGGACCTTAGTTTAAAAAAGCCCGCTTGAGGCACGCCTAAGCTTGCCTCGGTGTGAGGCTACTGGGTCAGCGCCTCGAGCGGGATGAGGTGCGCCTCACGGATGCGAGACTATATCTTCCCCCTTTTTCTTCTTTTTCTTAGCCTTGCCTTTACCTTTTTTCTCCTTTTCCTTCCTTGTGAGCTAAAAGGTGAGCTAAACTTGTACTGTAAGTACATGTATTGGGGAACTACGATGATAAGATAACATATTTTAAGGTTATTTGCTATGTTAGTAGTCATATTGATGTCTAATCACATTTTAATGCATTTACGTAACTTGTTTCTGCCAAATATGCTTTGTGAAATATGAAATCCTTTTTAAAACTTTTGCATAGAAGTGCGCTTCGCGTCCATGATGCGCGCGCCTTCGCCTCGCCCCTTGCGCCTCACGCTTTGCGACCCTATGCACCTCAGTGCGCCTGGTGCTTTTTAAAACTAAGATTAGGACTCATAATTTTACATACGGAAGTTGCAATTTCAAGTTAATTTTCTTAGAATATTTCAATAGTTATAAGGTTGTCAACTTGTCAAACGGTTGAACATTAAAGATCTATTAAAATAATAATGGACAAAGAAAGAAAAAGACCACATTTTCCTTTTTTTTTTCACCCTGCTGTTTTAGAGTTTGGATAAGGGTCCGACAAGGATCCCATGTCCTATCCACGGAGTGTCGTGCCCAGGGCAAAATGGAGAGTCCAGATATCATAGCTTGTAACTACTTGTGCTAGGAGTAGGATGCTCATCAAACTTTCACCAGACATAAAAAGATTGTGTAAAGTATTCTGCACTCTTTTGCATTACTCTCTGGAAGGCATGTAATGATTGACGTCAAGTTGCTTTGAATTTCCTGGTGACGCAAGTTGTTTAAAATCTTTCATTTATTGATCTGGTAATCTTAGAGCCCCAAGAAATTTAATTAACATATCGTCCATTTGGGTAAATTCATCATCTAACTTCATATCCGACCATCTACAATCGGTTGTCTTTATTTTGCTGAATTCTTCTACATATCCATCCCTGATTTTGTCACTCCATTGAAATCGAAATCTCTTGAGAGCTGAAACTGATGAAACAATTTATCTTGTCTTTGTTAAGGGTGACTTTGCTGCTGGAGGATGGTGTGAAATTCTGATCCAATGAATTGGTTTTTGGAGCGGCATCCAGAGGCTATACAAAAGGGAGAGGGGAAACTGGATGCTATTGTGGTATTGTTCATGTTAAAGGGAGGAGACTTTGTGGTTGCAGGAACGTTGATACCATAGGGCAAGGTGACCGGAGGATCTTCCAAAATTGTAGCACAAAACCCAGTTGGCAAATAAGGGCACCGAGAAAAAGTGTCTTAAGCGAACATGGTGAGCTGGGACAATCTTGGGTTAGTTGATAGGGGTGGACTGAGCTGAACGCCTGAACCAAGCTACACACCAGTGTTTCCAGGTGAAAGCTTCAATTTGTTTATTTCTCTTGAAAAAACTATCTTTGTTGTGAGGCCTTTCTTTTGTCAGTAGTCTCTGTTGTTTTGCTTCTTTTTGTGGTGAATGAATCCCGGAAATGGACTCATGTAGACTTCGCTTTCAGATGTCTACCTAAAATGCTAATCTGTGACTGTACTCAGGAGTCAAAAAAACCGTTCAGCAGCTACACTTTTGTGCAACTCATCCACATTCTTATCTGTAGACTACATTAGCTGATTACCCACATTAAATTTACCTCCTTTGCATTATGTAGTAGCTGTCAAACAAGTAGGTTGACTTGACCCAAAGGCGGGTCAAATACAAGTAGAAGTAGGCCAACTTGTTGATCCACTTGGCTTGATTTGGCAGGCAGGTGTGTAGCCCAGTTCAACCCAGGTGTTCTGGTCCAAGCCCTAAATTATGTTAGATTCATGACTTGGGTAAAGCAGGCAGAGGTTTGGATTAACAAGGAACTGGAAGCTCATTTGTCTACTACAGATACCTGCCCGGCAACTTGAATGTCCATGAGATGCAAAGAAGAAAGAAAAAATTGACTTGTAGGATGATGTAGAGACTGTGAGCCCCTACTTGTGATCCAGAATCATGAATAACCATTGCATATGCTCTCAGTAGAAACTCTTCTTATTTATTGTCCTTTTTCTAGCTGATTTGTAATTAAGTTTTAAATATAAAAAAAAAAACTTCGTTGACATTGTCCTCCATAAATAAAAAAAGAAGTCATTCGTTGTCCTGCCATGCTATGTTTATTTGATAGGGTTTTTTTTCCTTTTCATCATGCGTCTCACTGGTGTTTTCCTAGTTCTAATAAAATGAGACAAAACTAATCTCCTGAAAGTACTTATGATGGACGCACTTTAATACAGGGAAAAACAACGGAGCTGTAATATTGATTAGGAAACAACAATTAAATTGAAGCCAATGGTCTATTCATTTTCAGTTAGTTTGGTGGGTCAAAGCAAATTTGTCATTTCTAAAGTAGCTTTTGGGTGATTTTAATCTTAGTTATTAAGCACAACATGATTCCATATGAAATTGCAATTAGGCAATAATGCCAAGATTCAGTCATCATTAGGTCACTTCTTTAGAAAGGTGAGCGAGTAAAAGGGATCACGGAAGAGAAGATGGTGAGTTAGGGGTTTTCTAAGGTCGACTCTGCCCTTTCTGTTATTGTTTTCAATATTGAATTATATATATCAGTCTCCATCCTGATTGTTGTGCCATTGGCATCCTCACCACTTGTCAGTTGTTACTGCCACTTGGGAAGGGTCGATTTCGGACTCTCCTTTCTGGGTAAGAAACGTAAGCTTGGATTTCCCCTTGATGGTGTCAACTTCACCACTGTGAGTCCCTGATCAATGGCCTTATTCATAATGAATGCTTGGACGGGGCTGTCTATGTGCCATGGTACTCAAGGGTCTTTGCAAAATAGGAGATAATGCTGGTGCCCTCCACTTGCTTAGAAAAATGCAGAGTGCCCATTGCAGGCCTAATGGTGTCATATACAGCACCATCATTAACAGTCGTTGCAAGGACAAACGATTGCCCTATGCGCTCAAACTATTGTCCAAGATGAAAAGCAAGGGCATTTCACCTGATGTCATCACTTGTAATTAATTCCCCTATTCAAGGAATTTGTGGTTTGGACCGTGGGAAGATGTCGGGGCAATTATGACTGGGATGATTGAGAACAATGTAGCGTTGGATGTTCAAACCTTTGCTTGACATGCTTTGTAAAGAAGGGTGGGTTTGGCTAATCAAGCGCAAGCTATACTTGAATGCATGATCAGCAGAGGTGAGCGTCTAAACCTCATCACTCATTACATAAGCACCCGAAGATTGAGAACATAATGAGATGGGCTCTGCTTAGAGATGAGTACATTCTACTTAACACTAATGGTGCAACCAAGGGGAACTTGGGTTGAGCAGGTGACCACAAAGGAGCTATGTTCAGTGCTTTCATATAGTACTATAGCCGTTTTTCCTATAAAGCTGAGTTATGAAAGCATCCTTGGGCAGTGATTTAGTTTTCGGATCATCAACTGGGGAGCTATCTCTTCACATTATCTCAAGAAAGTACATTTTCTTTGTCCCGACTTGAAATACAGAAAAGAGAGAATCTTAAACCCAAAAGTTCTGATCAGCCTAGAAATATAAACTTGGTATGCTTCCCCCCTCCCCCTTTTTTAAGACCATAGATCATGCTCGTGCAGTGGCTTTTGCTGGAAATATTCTTCCTTTGTTTTTTTTTTGAGTGTCTCTTTTGAATAATGGGCTGTAATTAATCTATTCTCCTTTAGTCAGTTAAAACTTCGTTAGATGATTTATGGGTGTTGCTTGGTCGAGATGGTTAAGCCTTGATTGTACTATTTGGAGGCTCAGATTGCTCAAATGCACAAAAAAAGTACAATTAGTTATTCTAGTTGCTTGCTAAGCTATATTGTCTCTGGTCATGGTTCTTCACAACAAGTACAGCAATGAGAGATATGTTTGTCCCTAAACTTGAACCTTACAATACACCTACGGGAATTCGAAAATCTTTACTTTGTTGAAAGATTATATCAAACGTTGTTATTTTAAGGTTTGTTTTTTTTCCCATCAACAAAGCCTATAAGCTGTTGAACGATACTTATCTTCAGGGATTTTTTTCATATTAATAATCTAATTTTTTTACTTTAAAAAGTTTTCTTCTCTAAAAGTGAGGCATCTACATCACATGCTGAAAAATTTCTAGACATTGTACTTGTTCGTTGGCTTAACTGGTCAACTCTTCAAGAGTTATTATAATAAATTCGAGTTCAAATCATACCTACATCAGCGTTTGCACCTCATTCGCATATAAATAAATAGCTTTTTAAAGAGTTTTTTTGCCAAAAAGATTTTTTTTTTTTACCAAGATTAACTATTTGATCAAGTAAAAAAGGCAATTTAGGTGTTTGGTGAAAAAGTTTTTTAGAAGAGTTTTTTTTGTCCAAAAAGCAAATCTGAAAAAACTAATTCCATGAGTTTTTGAAGAATTGGCTTTTTGTTCACAATTTTATCAAAAATAGGAAATTTTACCAAACAATTTTTCAACAAATAGCTAATTCAAACAGCCAATATAAACAACTAAGGCCCTGTTCGGCAAAATTAGTTGTTTAAGTAGCGGAAAACTGTTCAAATAGCAGATAGCGTTTCTAATTTAGCTGTTAGGGGATGGCTATTTAGATGAGCGGTTGAAACTAATGTGTTTAGTGAATTTAGCTGTTATGCTAGCTGATTAATGTAAATTGACATAAAAAAATATAGATAATTTCTAAAGATAAAATTTTCAAATGATATTTTTTGGCTAAAAAATATGAAACACTACTTTTAAATGTCAAACGATAATAATATTAGTTTTTCAAAAATGCTGCTCAAAGCACTAAACGCTACTTGAAATGCTAGTCAAAATACTAGTTTATCGAACACTAAAAATTAACTAATTAGTGTATTGATTTGGTTAAAACACTAAACACTACCCAAAACGTTGTTGGCGAATATTGTCTAATTTAAACAGGTAACAGTTAGTATAAATAACTAACAGCTAACATTTGACAAACAGAGCCTAAAGCTTTGGACCTCCTTTGAATCATCATCTTCAAATTCTAGGGTGAAGGCTCTGAGAGTGAGCGATAATTAATAAGATGAAGATTAACACATCGTTTGGATTGAGATAGAGAGGGGAAAGGAAGGGGAAGAGAAGGAAAGGTAATGGAGGGGAAAAGAAGGAAATGAAGATTTATACTCATTTTATTTAGATATGTTATAAGAAGGATGGAGGAAAAAGGAGAAGAACTATTAAAAATCTTTTCTTTCTCTTTTTTCTCCTTCTCACTTTTGAGGTGGATAAAAATAAGGAGAATGGGGGAGAATAATGGTAAAATATTTTCCTCGATTCCCCTTCTTTCTCTGTCATTTAATATTTCCAAACAAAAAATATAAGTATTCATCAAACTTCGTTCTCCTCCAGTAGCTATACCGTCCACTAAATTGTACAAATTCATTTGTACAATCGGTACCACCAATGCACTAAATTTCCACCACGTAATCCATGCAAACCGCTTTTTTTATAAATTAAAAAAACAAAAACATCAAAGGCACACAACAATCGAATTTAAGCTTCACCCCACAAACTTCCCTCCGTTCTCTCTCCACGAACATTACATATTCTCACTCCATTTCGCGAATTCTACAGCACTTCATCAATAATTCTAGTCAAAATCTCTTCCATAAACGTTGAAAGAAGCACTTTGATGTAAGTTTTACCAACATACGCGATTTATTTTCATGTTCGAACACACTAACATTACTAATCGCATTCTAGGTTTTCAGCAAACAAAGTTTTTACTAATCGCATTTCTTTAATGTTTTCAGATGGAATCTCAACATTCAGAAGCAAGCACCAAGAGATCTGGAAATGATGAATCACTAATCTCTCACGAAAGGTATGTTACAAAAACGAAACCTAAAATTACTAAGTCAGGCAGCATAAACAGCAACCAGTTATTAGCATGTCTATTTCGTTTTAGTGAGCTATGACTTCATATTGGTGAGCTATAACTTCCATTTAGTGAGTCATTGTTTTGTGTTAGTGACTTGAGCAAATACGCAAACTAGTGAGCCAGAACTTGATTTTAGTGAGTCATGACTTCCTGTTGATGAGCTATGACTTCCGTTTAGTGAGCCATTACTTTATATTAGTGACTTGAGCAAATACGTGCACTCGTGAGCTAGAATTTGATTTTAGTGAGCCATGACTTCATGTTGGTGAACTATGACTTCTGTTTAGTGAGCCATTGCTTTTTCTTAATGGCTTGAGCATACACTTGCACTAGTGAGCCAACCCTTGGGTTTAGTGAGCCATGCCTTCGTGTTGGTGAGCTATGACTTCCGTTTAGTGAGCCATTACTTTGTGTTTGTGACTTGATCATATACATGATGTAGTCAGCTGTGCCTCATATTGTACTGAGCCAGTACTTGATTTTAGTGAGCCGTGGCTTTGTGTTGATGAGTTATGACTTGCCTGTAGTGAGCCATTACTTCATAGTACTGACCTGAGCAAATTCATGCATGACTGAGCCAGTTCTTGATTTTAGTGAGCCATGGCTTTTTGCTGGTGAGCTATGAGTTCTGTGTAGTGAGCCAGAACTTGATTTTGGTCACTTGGCCATATCGATATTTTAGTGAGCTGTATGTTATAACCTGTGCATATGCATGCTGTACTCAGTTGTGCTTTATATTCTAGTGAGTCATTAGCCAAATATAGTGAGTCATGATTTGAATTTGGTGAGTTGATTACTATGTACCTTATTTTCTACTGAGACATTATTTCAATTTAGTGAGCTATGTCTTTTATACTATGATATTAACATTACATATAATCCTCTTCCATAGATCAAAAACAGAGACTTCACCCACAACACCTGAGGATATAATCATGGGGGTTATCAGATAAATATCCTTTGATCCAACCACCCACAGGTAATCACATTTTCAATATATATCCAAACTGTGCCTCATATAGTACACTTCATTTTCTATGCCTCATATAATCATGGAGATTATCAGAGACATATCCTCTTTGCCTTTTGAAGCATCACCAACATTATCATCAACATCAACAACAGAATCGTGTAATGCAGATTGGAAGAATGAAGTTGTAACAGCCCACGACTACCTGCCATTGAGGTATTGTCCGCTTTGGGCAGGCGGGACGCTACCACCATCCCTGCCCTCACGGTTTTGTCCTCAAAAGGCGCCTCAATGGGTTGAGGTATCCCCAC
>JACYFF010031955.1:13572420-13582532 GCA_017589665.1 Selenicereus undatus
GCACATAAGTTGTTCATGGAAATGCACCTTCATGGGATTTCTCCAGATGCCATCACTTATTCTTCATTATTTCGTTGCCTTTATAAAAATTGTGTGCTGATGAAGTGGTGGCACTGTTGAAGGAGATGTACAAACATGAAGCTGCTACTAACATTTCGATCTTGCTTGATACAACTTGATAGTTTGAAACCAAAATCTAGGTCCGACAATATAATCATTGCAGGAACGGGCTCATGACTGAAGTGAGTGTTATGCTAAGGAAAATGGCTACTTTCCTTATTCTCTTACCAATAATACAATTATACGAGGATTTATTCTGAATATTGACCTTCAAAATGTTATACATTATCATGACGAAATGGTAAGCAAAGGATTTGAAGCAGATGTCAAAACCGTCTTTGTTTGTGCAGATTGTGTCTTGGGATCAATTAAGTGATTCTGCAAAGGAATTGCTACACAGATCCTTCTTTTGACTTGAAGATGTGATGAATGCAAGGTTTGATGCATTCTGGCCCAAGTTCATTCTGCAGATATCATAATATTCACTAGTTTCTAGTTGTGTTTTTTCCTTTTGTCTCTCTATTTAAGCATTATATAGTGTAGTCTCAATGTCCTTGATCAAATCCTTTCACCTTTGCGATATGTTACGTTATCACTAAATGTTCAAAGGTGGATGATAGCATCAGCCGAATTTGTGAAAGGGTCGAATTAAATTGCCATATTTGGTGAAAAGATGAATGCTGGCAGGGAAAAAGGTGGCTTCATCTTACTGATTTGCTGTAATATTCTCTACCTTCATATCCCACAAATACAATTTTAAGAAGAACGTTTTCTCAATGGACTAATTTGATTTGTGTGTATTGGGATTTTGAAGATTATGTGGATTACTTGTTCCCAAGTCTTTTGTCAGTTGCTGTTATATCCTAGAGTAGATAATGAGATTTTGAAGATTATGCCGATTACTTGTTCTCAAGTCTCTGTCATGCACGGGAAAGGTTTTGTCTTTCCCTGAATGTCAATGGGGAAAAAGTCTTTTGCTGTTATGTCCTAGAGTGTGTATTCAATGGGAAAGGTTTTGTCTGCTGTAGTCTGTCTCCATGGAAGTTTCACTGAATGTCAAAGTAGTAAATTTTCCCTTTTACTCTTCTTGGTATGAGCTCAGCGTCAACTATCAGGTTGTCAGCTATCTTGACTTGCATGTGATGATTTTATTATTTTTTCCATGTCTCTTTTAAAACTGTTCTTAAATGAAAACAAAATAAAGCAAAAATTTGGTGGCAATGCCCCCCAGAAAAATGAATTCTGAGGCTTGAAACAGTGCCCTTGTGTATAACTTCCCTTTGATTCCCCCATTGAAGTTTTGTTCGATGTAACGTGTGCTATCATCAAATGTTACCCTTTTGGTTCTTTTGAGTTGTTTAAAGTTGCTATGTTGTGGGTCCTGGTTGAGTTCCTGGAATTTTCTGCTTGATTATACGTTTATTTCAGTTGCCGTCATAGTTTAATCAGTATTCAGTATCACTTCTGACGTCTTTCACCCTTTACTCCCTTTGTAGTCCAAAGAATGGAGATTATCTGTTACATTTTGAATGGCAATGGCTATCACACAGCTCCAACCTGCTACTGTTCGTTGTTAAATTTATTGCAAATGGTGAGCCTGCAATGCACGTGGGACATGCTTTGTTGCTAATTGCTCTGACATTTCTGATCTTTGTGGTTCTTAAATGGTCCTTATTAGTATAGCATGTTATCTGCATTTTCAAAGCCGTTGTTTTCACATGCTGTATAGTCATTTAGAGTTGCATGTGTCTTTGAATATGACCGCCTCCAAAATTTCAGTAAACTCCCCATCTAAGAAACCAGCTCTATCATGGGGCATGAACTCAAATATATCAAAAGCGTGGCCATTCCTCGACTTCCAGAGATGCCGTAAAATGATCACAAATTTCATAGGCCAATGCTCATCTACCTCATCATCTTTGATATTTAAGGCCATCCACTCTTTCAGTCCGGTAGAGTGCCCTTTTTTGACCAAATCCGTTGCTCTCAAAACGCTGCCAGACAATCTCAGATTCAGGAGAAGATAGTATGTTCTCACAAAGAGGGAAGTCGGGGAAGCTGGAAATATTTTGCTTGACTCACGTCTGTCATAAATCCGCTTTCAGAGCAAGACAAATGAAAACTTTAATTCTTTGCAGTGCTTTCAATTTCCACACCAGGTCCTATATGGATCAGCCACAAGAGTATCCGCATTGCGAATAATAGACAAAGCAGAACCAATGGTGAAAACTTACCCGAGCTGGTGGCTCTTCAAAAGTTATGATGATAAGCTTCGTTCCTTGATGACAATTCATAGGCTATGGATTTCATGGAGACATCAGGAAGAAAATCTGCAAAGGTCTCCCATCTGCATCCCCTGCCTTTTTCCCAATAGGCACACACCAACTTGGTTCTTCCATTCCGTGTGACTCGTCCAATACCCTGCTTGAGAATATGGGCCTCTGCTCAGTAATAGTTCTGTATTGAAAATTTTCTATTTCTGTAAATTGTGCATGTACATTCCTTGTCAGCAGAACAAAACATAGCTATATTATATCTTTTAAGGATGCATGTCCTAATACAAGAAATTAGTTTGTCATATTGTGCCACAAGTACCCCCATCCCCTTTATTTTTCCTGAGCTGCTCAGCATAGAGCCATAGACTCAACCCTGGTTATAAGTCATTTCGGCTGGGATCTCCGATTGGGCTTGTCCGATGTTCCATGTCATACAGATGGAGACCCTGTATGTGGCAGAAAAGTGATTGGGAAAGCTAGAGGAGGGGTTACAGGGATGGCTGTCTGCATGTTTTCTTAGTTTAAAAATTAAACTTAGGGCATGTTCTTTTTGTTGGGAAATATGAATTGCTAAATGGATGAAATTGGTTGAGATTGGTAGAAAGGGGTTGAAGTAGGTTGAAGTGGGTTGAATTTTTTTCTGTATGATGAGTAGAAGTTGGTTAAAATAGTGGGAAGTTAGTTGAAGTCAGTATGTTTTTATTGAAGTTCGTGAAGTGAATTAATATGGGGTTTGTAAATTTAGATTTACCAACGAAAAGAAATACAGTATTCAGTATGAATACTTGTAATGAATGGATGAGCATGTTCTTGTAGTTTTCTTCGATTTCTCTTGTTAAGAATGTAGGTATATGTTCCATAAACAAGGGTAGTGTTACCTTCACTAAGCTTGCACTTTTGGATGTTGTCATCGGAGGAGAATGCTCGCCGCCTGATTTTTCAACTTGACATTCGACATGCCAATTCCGCATGTGTTTTGTCACATTATTTTGTCCAAGTAGAAGATATCTAAATGTAGGAGAAAGCATAAAGAGTGAATGTGTTACTACGTATTGAAATTCAAAGTCTTATTGCTTTTTCTTTTTTTTTTTTTCCACATGTGTTTTGTCACTGATACATAAGTCACTCCAAATATAGCTAGTTTTGTTTCCAACTTTTAAGTAAATTAGGTTCAAGTCGATCATATTTTAAATTAGCTTATTGCTGACAAGGTGTGTATCTAATAAGTATAGAGTAAGATATTTTTATTATCCCGTCTAGATAATATAGCAGTATTGCATCTGTATAACACATATGATTAAACTTTTATAATACGAGTTATTTGTTATCAACAACATTCTAACTTATTCTATGTTTTTTTTTATGTTTATAAATGGGTAATAAAAACTTACCCTTTTTGAGTGGTACTTTAAGTAGAATTTACGTCCAGTTAAGAATTTCAAAATTACTTTAAGCACTGTCAATCGTATCCATTCAAAATATTAATTAAATCAAGATTCTTTAAAAAATAATGATTGACTCTCTAACACGAGGTGAGATAAAAAGTACGAAATAAACAAAAAAAAAAAACACAAATTGATGAAAGTCTAACTGGGAGACAAACTACACAGAAAGGAAGAGATCATAACATTTAAAAATAAAGAATCAATTCGTTTCCAAACGAGAGTAATTTAGGAAACAAAATATTACCAGAATTTCAGATTAAATATAGTTAATTTAAATTTAAACAAATGAAAAAAAAAGAAAAGAACTAACAAGACAACCCTTTTTGCGTATAACTACTGCTGCGCTCAGCCAAAAAAAAAAAAAAAAAGAAAAGAAAAAGAAAAAACTACAAGCTCTGCAAATGCAATTCCCTTTGGCAAATGGCAGTATCAGTCAGCTCGATACAAATTATTAGGTAGTTCCGGGTCCGTAGATCGGGGCTACCATTTATTGTAATTTTTTTTCTTTCTAAAACTCACCCTATTTTCATAGCCCATTTCCAACAAAATAAAGTTTCCTTGGTCAAAATCACACCATGTGAACGAGTCTATATCCGGTCTATAAAATTGGAGTTAAAATTTCGAATTTATGTTATCTAGGCGAGGGGAAACCCAAGATTAACATACAGGTGTCATATATTATATGCACTAGTTAAGCATTATAGAGAAAAAAAGAGAGAAGAGATGATGATCATGAAGAATACGACATATATTATTGAAATAGATAACATACATTATATGCTTTCAATTTATATCTGCATATAATACAGAGAAAACGGCTCGATTTCAGCTCCATGCATTAAACTAGTAGAGAGGAGCCAGTGAGTTTGGGAAAGCTGGCAGAAAATGAAGCAGGGTTAGGTGCGCAAAATAAGCAGCGCCTCTTGTAAGTTGGGATTAACCAATTGGGGAGTTTGAAAAATTATGACAGCCATTGCTGTGTTGACCAGACATTGGTGTGACAAAATCGAGATATCTACCCTTAGCTTGCTAGAATCGAACGTCACAACCCTATTCCAAAGTCAAGGGTCCTTTCTTTTGCTGCTCTTACTGATGAGGTGTGTTGTGCCCCTATAAATAGGAGAGCATAGCGCCAGTGACATATATGTAGCAAATCAACCACAACATAATATTGTGTTTTGCAGACTGATAAAGAGTACGAGTAATGATGAGGAGGTTTAGGATGAGTTTAGGAGTGTTTTTTTCAGTGCTATCCTTTGTTGTGTTACTTGCAGGGATAGCCCATGCCACTGCGGGTTTGGGTGGTGGCTTTGGAGGGGGCAACGGTGGTGGTTACGGAAGTGGTCTTGGTGGGGGTTCTGGCCTAGGAGGAGGAGCTGGTAGTGGCTATGGAGGCGGAGCTGGTGCTGGAGGTGGTATTGGAGGTGGTGTGGGAGGAGGCCAAGGAGGTGGCGTAGGAGGAGGTCAAGGAGGTGGTGTAGGTGGGGGCATTGGTGGTGGCCAAGGAGGTGGTTTAGGAGGAGGTCGGGGAGGTGGTTTAGGTGGAGGTCAGGGAGGTGGCATTGGTGGTGGAGCAGGTGCAGGTGCAGGTGGTGGCTTTGGTGGGGGCAATGGAGGAGGTCTAGGAGGTGGCTACGGAGGAGGAGCTGGTGGTGGATCTGGAGGAGGAGTAGGTGGTGGCTACGGTAACAAGAACTAAGCTGGAAGGATCAACTATAATGATCAATTGCCGGACATTCATCATACTGTTTTTTTGGCAGTTAGGCTAGTATTGTGATGAAATTGTAGTTGATCAGGGTAATGTCTAAGATGATATATCAGCCATGCAACACGTGAGTGCATGGTGGTGACTCATAAGTACTCTTATCGTAGGCGCTAATTGTGTCAACTAACTAGAAGTTTGATTAGTGCATGAATAAAGCGCTTTTTGTGCTCTTTTGCAATATCAATTTGATAGTTTATTTGAATTTGGTATTTCTTCTTTGCTCCTTTGTCCAGAATGTTGCAACAGAATTGTACAACGTATAATATGATGTTCAAAGACCTTTGTAGGAAGGGGCTTGTGAGTGAAGCAACTAAATCGCTAAGGAATATGGAGGGCAATGACTGCTTTCCGGATTCTTGAACCTGCCATACAATTATACTATACCAGGATTAATTCTAAACCATGACCTTCAAAAAAAGCCTTACGCCATATATCATGATGAAATGGCGAACAAAGGATTTGAAGTTTATGTAGAAATCATGTCCCTTGTCTGAATGAAGTTTATGCAGGCTAGCAGGTTGCACTCATACCACTGTTGATCCCACCGTCATTTGACAAAGATCCAATCACTCATTCAGATAAAGGGGGTTTCTTTAATTTTTGGACTTCAATATAAAGAAATCTACCCGGGCCATCTACATGTTTTCTTGGCATAAGAATCAAAATTTGTCCAAAATCGAACACAGACCGCTAAGGCAAACAAAAGGAGTTCAGCATGCTTTTCTAAGTTTATGGCATTCAGTATCAATACTTGTGATAAATGAATTATGTTCTCGTAGTATTTCTGTTCTAGTTCTCTTGTTTAAAGAGTGCACATATTTCACAAACAAAGATGCTGTTACCTTCACCTTACTGGCGCCTTTTATTGTTATCATTTCCCCATCTTTCGTTAACCATAATAGAGAACGTGGAAAGTCCTCTCAGTACTTCTGCTGTAATTGCTAGGTGGTTTTGAATTAATGGTTGATGTCAGACTGCCCTGGAATTCTTGAGGATGACTGCAATTGGGGGATGAATTCCAGGCATATCAGAAGTGTTAATATCTTGTATGCCCTGCTTGATTAGATTATTCGTTAACGTTGATTTTGCAGTTGAAGTTTCAGTGTGAAATACTCCAATGGAGTGGTTCTTGGGAGCAGCTATAGAGCAGGGAGAGAGAAAATGGAAAGGCTTACATAGTTATATTCCAGGTCAAAGGCGGAAGGCCTGACAATATTATCATTAGGCAAAGGAACTGAATGATCTTCCAAGGCAATACAACTTTGTAAGGGATATTAGACTCCACAAACACAATTAGTGACCAAAAGGCCCAATGGCATGCATCTTCTTCCAATAATCTTGGAGAGGCTATGAATTCACCCATGCTTAAGTCTTCTTCAATGGGAGAAATTGAGATGACCTTGTGTGCCATCCCATGATCAGACAATGGCATCGTTGTCGGAGATGCAGAACAACAGAGTTGCTACCAATATTGCAATTTGCAATATTCAACGTGGTGCTTTGTGTGAATCACGGCGTCTTGGAGATGCAAAGGATTTCTTCTCTGTTCTTTTTGTCCAAAAGGGATGAGCCAGATTTTAAAATGTATAATATGATGATCAAAGCTCTTTCTAAGAAGGGGATGATGAGTAAAGCAACTGAATTGTTGAGGAAAATGGAGGTCAGTGGCTGCTTTCCTGGTTCTGGCAGCTATAATGCAGTTATAAGAGGATTTATTCTCAATGATGACTTGCAAAATGCCTTGAAGTATTGTGATGATAAGGTGACCAAAGGATTTGAAGCTGGTGTAGAAACTGGCTTTGTTTGTGGACCTCCTTTCTAGTGATAAATTAAGTGATTCTTAAAAGAAATTGCTTCAAAAATCCTTCTTTGACTAAAACTGAAATTAATGGGAAGATTTGGTGCCGGTTGGCCACTCCTTGTCCGAAGGCATTCCTGCCCTTTGTAAGTATTCTCGTGTTTGTCATTTGTTACAACTCATATTCTGTCTCTGCTGACAGCATTGCAGTGTCAGGTAACTGTTTCTCTTTTACAGGATAGTGAAATAGATTGCTCAAATTGCATACCCTTGAGGCAAATGTTTTGTCTGTTCTTCTGATTGACCGGCATTTTAAGGATGTTAGCTATTATGAAGATAGCACATCAACCCATTTAGAATCTTAGATGACTTTCTGTTGCCACTGCCGACTTTAAACAATCTTTCAGAGCATATAGATAGAGAATTCCCTTGACAGTCTTTTGAGATCTATTAGCCATGCGTGTTTATGATCTCTGTTGATCATTTTAAATGCTGGTGTTCTGAGAAGTGTCCTAAATCATTTCAAGGTTTTCTAATCAAAGTATATGACATGACGATCTTAGATCTCACCTGGTTTGCATGTTTGCTGGGTGCAATTGAAGAATCGTACTTTGTTCACGTTCGTTCTAAATGTATGAAACAAAATGTGCATGGCAATCCAGGGAGTGCTCTAGCAGTTAGAACACCCTCCGCAGACCTTGGGGTACAAGGTTCAATTCTCGTTTAGCATAACCATTGGCTTACGTGAGTCTCCCCCTCCCCCCTGAAGGCCTTTAACACCAAACCTGAGGTAAGTTATGAGCCAGACTGCCAAATAACTAACCAGATTGAATGTACATAGCTACTGATGGCTTTCAATATGTGCATATGCAGGGCTTGAGAGATGCTTGCTAAATTTGGGGCTGTTTTGCTTCAATAGTTGAACGACAGCTGTTCAGTTTATCTTCTTTTAGTTTAGACCCATTTCTTTAGATTAGTATACAAATAGTGTATATGATTCTGAAGTGTTGCTTCTGCAGAAAGCCTGAATCAATACATGAAATCATACAAGATGTTGCTCTCCTGGTTAAGTACCTTTATCTAGCTGCTGTTAAAATGAATCTCTAATGTGTTCTGTATATATGATCAAGCTTGATGTCTCTTTGGCTTTGGGGTTGTGTTTTTGAATGATTACATTTCCTGTTTGAGATGGACAATGAACCTCTTTGGCTGTTCATTTTCATTGTGAGTTGTGACTAGAGCAAGGAAGAAAGGACTGAGGAGGCAAATTTGTTCGAAAAATGATGAAACAAGATGTAAAGACCACCTTGAAAAAAAATACTTTATAGTTTATACCTTATGTAATTTTGGCATATTTTGAGATAGTTTTTTATACATTACAAAGAAATTTTGGCTATATTTGTGATGAATCTTATAAAGAAAAAATTTCCAACTTTTCGCTCCAAGTAGGGAGTAAGCATTTATTCCTCAATTGCACCGCCAAAAAATAGAAAGCATAAACATACTTCATATTGTAAAGCTCGAGCGACAAATTATTAATCAGTTGACATTTTTAGGCTTGAATTGTGGTAAGAGGCATAAGGTATAGTACTCATAAGTCCATAATTTGTACTTTGTTGAGCAAGATTGTTGATCATGTCAAAGTTTCAAAATTGGCTTCATTTAGCTTGTTATTAAGCACAATTTGAATTACTCAATAATGCTTCATAATGGGATGCTAGAATGACACGTACTTTATTCATTGTTAGATTAATTCTAGTGCCTATGACTGGTAGACTTGACAAAAATTGACCCGACCTAAACACCTGAACCCGCCTGAAGACCCGACCTGAACCCGCCCGAAAGTTTTGAATTTTGAACACGATTTTCTCGACCCAATCCCGAAATAAACCGAACCCAGAAAACCCGTAAATCTTTGGGTCAAACCCGAACCCGTCCGCTCGACCCGAA
Source organism: Selenicereus undatus (assembly GCA_017589665.1). Classification (NCBI taxonomy): domain Eukaryota; kingdom Viridiplantae; phylum Streptophyta; class Magnoliopsida; order Caryophyllales; family Cactaceae; genus Selenicereus; species Selenicereus undatus. The sequence continues at coordinate 13,581,715 of JACYFF010031955.1, forward strand.
TATTATATACTTACTTTTTATTTTCTTTTATTTTTTCCTCTTCAAAATAATAGTTTTTCATTATAACTAATCGTTTAAAGAGACGTTATACAACTATTACATGCCTCCGCAAATTAGAAAATAGTTTCCATTTTTTCCCATAAAACGTCATACACAACTCCAATATATTAAGAAAAACAATTTAGAATTAAATAACTATTGAAAATGTGCAAGTCATAGGGCCTGTTCTTTTCGTGGGTAAATTGGGTGGGTAAAAGGGTGAACTAGGTTGAGGTGGGTTGAAGTTGGTAATTTTTTGTTAGGTGGGTTGAAATAGGTTGAAGTTGGTATATTTTTTATGTGGTGGATTGAAGTAGGTTAAAATAATGAGAATGTAATTAATGTGTGATAATTTATGAAGTTATCAAAATTTTGTGGAATTTTTATTTATTCTTTTTTTTTTTTTTATTGTTCATTTCTTATTGTTTATTTTTGTCATTTTTTTATTTAGGATTTTTTATTTTTTTATTTTAAATTTTTAAATTTTTTATGTTTTTTTTTTTAATTTCTAATTTCTAATTTCTAATTTTTAATTTTTAATTTTTTTAATTTTTTAATTTTTTAATTTTTTTAATTTTTTAATTTTAAATTATTTATTATTTTATTTTTTATATTTTATTTTTCATTTTTTTATTTTTTTATTTTGTAATTTTGTATTTTTGTAATTTTTTATCTTTTTAGTTTTATTCCAAACAAAAGCTACAGAAAATTTCAAAAAAAAATAGAAATAAGAAATAAAAAATAAAAAAACTAAATAAAAAATAAACAATAAGAAATTA
>JACYFF010031955.1:13582542-13680015 GCA_017589665.1 Selenicereus undatus
AAAAAATTAAAAATATAAAATAAAAAATAAAAAAACACTAAATAAAAAATAAAAAAATAAACAATAAGAAATAAGAAATAAACAAATAAAAAACAAAAAACAAAAAATTAAAAATTAAAAAATAAAAAATAAAAAATAAAAAATAAAAATAAAAATAAAAACAAAAAATTAAAAAAAAATAAATACAAAAAATTAAATATTAAGTATTTCACACCCCTACTAGTAGCCCAATCCCATCTCATTTCTTCACCATCGTATACACATCAAGTATTTCACACTTTTATTTTTTGGACAATTCCTCTATGATAATTGAAGGAGAGCCTTGGAGTAACGGTAAGGTTGTCTCTGTGTGACCAAAAGATCACGGGTTCGAGCTGTGGAATCAACCATTTACAAAGTCAGATTAGGTTGACTACAATTCATCTCTTAGGGTGCGGCTCTTCCTCGGACTCTGCATTTTGGCCTAAAATATAACAATTTTTTAGAAGTTGTTCTTTTTGTTTAGTTTTGGTTTTTTTTTCTAAAAAATAGATATATATTACTTTATACACATTTTTTTTTGGTAAAAAAGGTAAGCAAATATTCTAGTAAGCCCTTCTCTCAAGGGGTCTCCCTAGATTATCCTCATAGAGAATACAAGAAAGGTCCCTATGCGGAACCACATTCCACACCTTTGTGGAAGGAGTTGATACACCATATTTTGCTAGCCAGTCGGCTGCTCCATTACCTTGCCTAAAAATATGAGAGATAATAGTTTTGTTACAGTGCTGGATAAAGGTGTGAATATCCTAAATCAGAACTTGGATTTCCCATGGTACTTGGATGTGTCCCTGAACCGCTTGGATAAGGATTTTGTTGTCCCCCTCGATATGAATATCTGTGAAACCTGCTTGTAGTGCTGCTTTGATGCCATTTCTCATTGTCGTTGCTTCTGCTACCAACACAGACGCCCATCCTAGATAAAAAGATGTCGCTTGAATAAATCTCCCTTCCCAATTCCGGATTATGAACCCTCCTCCTGCTCCTTGTACCGTTTTGGATCCATCAAAATTGATTTTAATGGATCCTCCTTGAGGTTTTCTCCAAGCTACCCAATGAGTCTTCTTATGGCGGCCCCCTGATTGGGTTGGAGATGGTGTATGGAGGGGGTTTGTGAGTTTGAGTCTAATACGGCATTCGGCGTTGGCTTTTTTGGCTCTAATTAAAGTGCGTTCGCGAGAAGGTGTTTCACTTCGAAACACCATGTTATTTCTTGTTTTCCATATGCTCCAAATGAGCGAAACTTCTCTATCTATTCGAGCTGTCGGGGTCATAGTCCTAGCACTTGACAATCTTTGTAGAATGGTATTCTGTGTACCAGCAATAAAACTATGATCAATCCAGTTATGAGATACTGCTAGACTCCAACACTCTTGTGAAAATTGACACTGAAAAAAGAGATGATCTACATCTTCCCTCTCAGAATGGCAAAAAGGACAATGAGGGTCAAGATTCATGCCTCATTTACACAGGGTGTCTTTGGTAGGAAGCGAAGCATGGCAAAGTTGCCATAAATTTTTTTTTAATTTTGGCATTACGTCAAGCTTCCAAATCCAACTGTATTCCCATTTTGTTGGGTTATCAGGGTAAATACCATGAGCGGCCCAAGTTGTTGATTTCGTTGAGAATTCCCCATTGCCGGATAGACCCCAACATACTAAGTCCGAAATTGGATGGAATGGGATAGGGACTGCAAGAATGAGCTGCAGACAAGCTTGGTCTAATATTGGCTGGAGCGTTTCAATATTCCATTCTTTATTGTATTTGATGAAGTCCGCCACCTTAAGAGAGGTGTCAATAAGAGAGTGATCTGTGATCTTGAGTAACTTGGCTAAACTATTATTAGCACACCAATTATCGAGCCAGAAATTGATACATAGTCCATTCCCAACTTTCCAGCGAACTCCGCTCCGGAATTGCTGTCGATTTTTGAGGATACATTTCCATACCCATGAGTCTGTATGCCTTGGTTTAGTAGAGAAGAAGTTCTCATCAATAGAATACCTCCCTTGCATTTGGTCTACCCATAGACTTTCGTCGTGAAACAATTTCCATGCTAATTTACTAATAAACGCACTATTAACTGCTTCCATTTTCCTGAGTCCAAGCCCTCCGCTTGTTTTGGTCGACAAACCTTGTCCCATGACACCATAGGCAGGCCTTTACTGTCAATGTGATTTTTCTAAAAAAAATTTCTACTAATCTTATCAATTGAACGATTAGTTTCTTTGGGCAGTTGGAAACATTGCATCGTGTGGGCTGGCATGGATTCAATATTGGCTTAGATTAGCGCTACTCGTCCTGCTTTGGAAACAAATTTTGTTTTCCAATTTTGAAGTTTTGCTGTTGTTCTATTAACTAGTTCGGAAAATGTTTCTGTTTTTTGTCGACCTTTGAATACCGGGCAACCGAGGTAATTACCAAGGTGCTCTTGGTGGCTGATATTAAAAATCGATGAGACGGATCTTTTATCATGTGTCGTAGCATTCCTTGAGAAAGTTAGTGACGACTTATGGAAGTTAATAAGTTGTCCTGAACGGTGACAGAATAAATTCAGGAACGAGTTAAGTTGTTGACACGTTTCAAGATTAGTTCTACAAAATAGAAAACTGTCATCAGCAAAAAGTAAACATGGAATCTTGGAGGCTCTCCGGGAGAGCTTAACTCCAATTCCACATTTCTTGGTGCCCATAACCTTTCGGAGAGCCCTTGTTAGAACCTCCATACAAATAAGAAATAAGTACGGGGACAAGGGATCCCCTTGCCTAATGCCTCGTGAAGGTGAAAAGAATCCGCATACTTCATCGTTGACGATAACGGAGTAAGAAACGGATGATATACAAGCTTTTATTAAGTCGATCCATTTGGGGTGAAAGCCAAATAAATGAAGAGTGCTAAACAAAAAATCCCATTCAACTCTATCATATGCCTTTTCCATATCCAATTTGATTGCTACCCATGCTTTTTTCCCTTTCATTTTACTAAATTTGTTCATAATTTCATGTGTGAGTAAGATATTATCATGGATGGAACGGTTCGGTACGAACGCGCTCTGGACCGGGTCAATGATTTTTTCGAGAATCGGGCGCATACGATTAGCCATTATTTTGGAAATAATCTTGTAAATAGTGTTGCACAGGCTAATTGGACGAAAATGGCTAGACATTGTTGGATTACTCACTTTTGGGATCAAGGCTATAAGCATATGATTAATTTGCTTGAGAAGTTTACCTTCCTCAAAAAAGGATCTTACCGCAGTGCAGACATCTCTGTTAACAACATGCCAGTAGTCTTGAAAGAAAGCTGCACCAAAGCCATCAGGCCTTGGAGCTTTGAATTTATCCATTTGGAATACAACTTCTTTGATTTCAGAATCTTCGATGGACCGCAGTAGTGTGTCATTGTCCATTGTGGACACTAAATTCAACATTTCCAGATCAATATTGGCTGAGCTTACTTTGAGCTGTTTTAAATCTAGCGGTAAAGTCATTAATGACCATTTGTTCAATTTGGGCAGACTCCTCAACCCATACTCCAGAGCTGTCTTTTAATTTCACAATTCTACTTCTTGCTTTTCTTGTTTTCATTGTCCGATGGAAAAAAACGAGAATTTCTATCCCCGTTGACAAGCCATTCTTTTCTTGCCATTTTTCCCCAATATTTTTGGTTGAAAAGGTGTCTCTCTTTGCTTAAGTAGTCTGAAGTGCCAGTTATTCAACCTGGCACTATTCGGACATTGAAGTAGTTTGTCCTCAACATGGAGTAGCTTATTTGCATTTCTTTCTAATTTGTTCTTAAAGTTTCCAAAAGTAGCCTTGCTCCAGGACTTGAGGTCTAGTTTGACCTTCTTTAATCGTTGTGATAATCTATACATTGGAGTTCCTGGAACTCACATTCTCCAATTTTTCTTGACTAAATTATGAACATCTTGATACTGAGCCCAAGAATGTTGGTACCTAAAATTAGTACCTCTCCGAGGCTGGTGTGCTAGAGCAGTATCTAAAAATACAAAAGCGTGATCCGAGCACGTGAAGGGGCCATTAGTGACTAAGTAATCTGGAAATAATTGCGCACAATCTTCCCGGAAAATTACTCTATCCAATTTTTCATAAATAAGTTGTCCTTTTAGGAACTTTTTCCAGGTGAAAATTCTTCCTTGAACATTTGCGTCAATACTTCTAGTACTTGTCAGAAAATCATTAAATCGATGTGTTTTCTGAACTGTTAGAGGGGTTCCGCGCAATTTTTCTGATGGTGAAGCATTTCATTAAAGTCACCCATTATACACCATGGGAAGTTAACTGACTCATTAAATTGTTTGAGATGCTTCCAGAAAACGTCTTTGTCACGCTCCTGGGCGGGGGCATAAACTGCCGTCAGTAGACAGTGGTTACTATTAACATTATCCTTTATGAGGCAGTGAATAACTCGATGTTCTTTTGCGAGGATTGATACCTCAACATTAATGGGGTTCCATAGGCACCAAATCCCACCACAATGATTATTTGTGGGAATCATGTCATAGTGAGAGAACCCTAAGTTTCTTATTATCTCACCCGCATGTTGGTCATTAACCATAGTTTCAAGAAGAATAAGAATATCCAGCTTAATAGTGCAATTAATAAATCCTATTTCGAGTCGCATTTGAGATTTTTTGGCTCCTTGGATATTCCAGCAAACTATCTTCATACCGCTAAATAAAAAATGGTACTTTGTTCCCAATAATGGCCGATAATTTTGAAGGGTCGATTGATTGGTAACTGCTCTTTGCACACCAGAACGGTTAGCATTATTTGCCTAGAAACCAGTCGTGAACCATCACAAAAACATCGCACGCTATTGTAAACAGTTTTGATGAAAATGTTCTGGGACCATAACTGGTCATTCAGAAGCCTCAAAAGGCTGGGCCGTGGGAAACTTAAACAAGGCGTTTCCTCAATCCCCCATGACAGATACATAAAAGATTCAAGCGAAATTTGCCAATTACATATAACATTACATCCAAGTAAGGTCCCTTTATGCACCCAAAAAATACAACAAAACTGAGTGGGACGTAGCCTTGCCCTACTGCAACGATGCAAACGTCCAACTGCAGTAAACGGGACCCCCAGGATAGACAGAACCTGTAACGGAACCTGAAACCGCACAACAGAAACAGCAGAGGGAAAAACATGCGTAATGTAAAAAATAAAAAAGACCAGTACACTAGGCAGGGAGGTCCATGTCACGGCCAGAGACTCCCAGTAAAAATGTGCATGACCGCTTCGCCTCACAATATCCATATACAGACTCACCCGACCCATAGCAACAAAAGCAATGACATTCAAAAATATCAAGCAGAATCTGTGAATATAGCATGGCAAAGTAAGTTCAAAGAAAGACTTAAGGGGAAACGGAAAAGGAAAATAAAAAGGAGTGGACTCAGTGAGAATGGACTTTCTTCTAATGGGGCTGGATGACTGCAACAAGCATAAGAAAAGGATCAATTGTCTAAGAAGTACATGCCTGGCTTTACGACCCCAGTGCACCGCACATAAGGCTAACCAAAAGAGTAACAACAACAAACACAACAAAGGCTGCAACACAAAATCAATGAAGAGCACTAGCCCCTCCAAGAAAATGATGATAGTTTCCAGAGCCCACAACAAGAAAAAAACGACCCAGAACCAACCCCGCACTGTGCAGTAAATACTATGAAAACCAACAAGGTGAACAGAATCACTAAACATGCATTTATTACATAATATCCAAGTACAACAGTTGTGATAACCTTTGTGCAGAGTGAGCAAAAGATGCACAAAAAAATGTGCTGGAGTCCTACCTCCCCCCCAAAATACAGCATACAAGATAGGGGACCCCATACAGTGCCTGCCAATCCAGAGTTTGTACATAGTAGGCAAAAGCAAAAGAAGCAAAGGGATGTGTACAATCATGTTCATATATGCTCCAGCACACTCCAAAAGGCAGAATCTTGCCTCATATCATCCTTAGACAAGTGAAAATGAGGAGGCCTCCTCCCCATCTTCCAATTTTCTTTTCTTCGAAGATTCAGCAGAGATGGCAGAGTCAGTGAGGTCATCCAAATCAAGGAAAATATCCTCTTCCCCATCATGGTCCATAGCATTATCAAACATCAGGGAGCTATCTGTTGTTTCAACAAGAATAGGAGACAGAGTGTCCAGATGATAAGTTTCATTCAGAGAAGTAGACTTGAGGACCATGGTCTGGGAATCTATGGGGGAAATCTGATGGGGAAGCAGAGGGTGGGTAGTAATAATAGGTGACATAGGAATGCTACGTGGGTTAGCAATACAGGTACCTACCAAAATAGGTTGATGAAGAACATTTTCATTCTCACAAGCAGAAATGTCAACCAGATCAGCCTTTCCTTTCCCCTTGTCCAATGGAGAGACTGCATTAGGCTTAGGGAAAGGAGGCGATGGTGACACATTTACCTTCGGCTCATTAATATGAATTCCTCCTATATTACCACTTTTGTCCCTTGGAGTGAAAATGGTTCTTCCCCTTTTCTTAGGAGCAACCCGAATCCACTTTTCCTTGTGTTCTGGCAGCTCACTAGAGGACGCCTCAGTACTGGGGTTGCAATTGGGTGGACAGTCAGCAAGGCCGTGGGATTGGAATTGTTCTACCACAACTTCAATCTTCGGGAGTGACGAGACTCTAGGGCATTGGTCAAGGTGTGGGCATTACTACCACAAAGAGCACAAACTTCATGCAATCCCTCATAAATAAGGGGAATGGAAAGCTGACGAAAAGGAGTGGGGATTCTCAACGTACCAGGAAGGGGTTTAGAGATGTCAATATTAAGGCAAACCCTTGCGAATTTACCTTTTTGACGAAGCAGGGTGTTATGATCAACTCTTACCAGACTTCCTACATCTTTTAAAAGATTAGCTAAAGTGTCTTGCTCCCAAAATTCTCATGGTCAATACGATCAATGGTTGCAGAATAGGGGTCAAAATATGGTTTCCACATGCTTAGAACAAAGTTAAGACCTTTGACAAACCATGGCCTATTGAACCAGACATACTCCTTGTCTGACACAGTGGCAAACCGAAGCAAGACCTAGCCATTACCAAGATCAATATACTCAACCCTACCTTTGACATGCTTCCAGTCAAGCTTTGTTTTGGCAATGATCAAGGTAATGGGCAGAATTTCACCCCACAACTTGGCTAGGAGACACAATGCAATGAGCTCCTCCACATAAGACGGAACACGAGGAGGAGCAGGACCTTGAGGGGGGGTTTCATGAGCCCTGAGTTCAGGGTTAGGAAGCAGAGATGGATCCTGATCAGCAGGAGGGCGCTGATCAGAGTTAGCGTCCATCCCCCCTTGAGTCGGGTCATGGTCAGGAGAGTGATGCTGAGCCATGCCAAATCGAACAGAATTGGCATAGCTTAGAGCTGAATTTTGGTCAAGATGCTGAGCAGCTGGGATTGGATGCTGGGATGGAATGACAGAAGTGGAAAAAGAATTGATGGTGGGAGGGTTAACATTAGAGTCAGGCAACTTGTCTGAGGAAGGAGACATCGTGCGATACTTGACAAGGAAAGGGGGCTGAGCAGGGCCTGTGAGAGGGGGAAAAACCAGGACCTCGAATATATATAGACAGACCCCAAGGACATTCAAATCATACAACCAAGCCACGAACCAAACACAGTACCATTGGACTGGAAGCAGTGCAGTAATGAACAAAGAGTGGGAAAAGATCAGGACACACATAAATTAGTCATTGAACACGGCACGTCAGCCAAAGGAGGCACAGGAGTGTCAGCACAGCACCTTGAATGGCAGGGGGTAGGCGTACCTTGTTGACTTCACGGGGGGTAGGGAATGGTCCCTGAGTGCGTCGAATAAGGCCTGTCGGTATACCCACCGAGGTATTCCAACCTGTAGCTCTGCAAATTGGATAAATCCAGAAGTAAGATGACATTGACTGAGCTACGAGACTGAGAAAAAAATGCAACTTAGACGCCATCAGAGGCAGACTAAGAGGGCAAACACAGAGAAGACAAAGTCGCCGATCGATAGGCATAATCAGTCCCCTCCATGATCACAAATCAGGATCTGACTGGGGCTGAGGACGGGGCTGAGACAAAGCCCCTCTATTAGCGTAAATAGCAAGGGACCCCTGGCCATGAGTAGCCAAATCGACGAGTGTCTGGTCAGATATGAGAGCGATGAACAGCAAGAACTCAAATTCAGAGTGAAATCGTGGAGGAAAGGGGGGCGAGAGGGTCATAGGACAACTTAGAGTAGGCGTAGGAACAATCATATTACTTTATACACATGACCGCAGGAGAGTCTAATCATATTACACTATTATTTGTTCTTCTTTCTATGGTCTTTTTTTCTATTGATTTTTTAGCTCCAATTTCCTATTCTGTAATCTCTTTTTTATATTTTACATACATAAATTAATTTGAATGATTTGATATTTCTCTCCTTGAATAAGTTTTTGAATTCGAGTTTTATAGGTAGAAGAAATCAGTAATTCCAACGCTAAGAATTCATTCCACACACAGGCCTTGAGATGCCATTTGTCCAGTTGCCATGGATAGTTGGGGGAAATGGCAACTGGGCAGAGTTCAGACACACTCTTTCTCCTTTTTTGTTTTGTGGGGTGTATTTTTGCCTTCTTTTTTTTTTATAATATATAATTTTTAGGTGATTGAAAAAATATTATGTATTATAAGATGGATCTATGATAAATATTTTTATTAAATAATTAAAATTGGAGTTTTATAGGTTGAAAAGGTGATAAAATGCAAGGTTTAAACAACTAAAATTTTTAATGATGTAGTAGGTTTGAGTTCCAAAATGACCGAAAATGCTCCAGTAAGTGAGTTCCACTTTTTTATTTTTATGTGCCAATGGTAAAATTAGGGTTGGGCAAAGCTGACCCACACGATTACCGACCTAAAATTGATATGAAATTAAGTAGATTTTGATATAAATTTTCAATCCGTTTAGTTAAATGAGTTATATTCAGGTCGATATTCACAACACAAAAAAACACCTATTTAACTTGCTTAGTTAAATGGATAAAACATCTCAACTCATTTACCCATTTATTATTTACTTATTTACATTTTTATTTGATTTGATAATTTAGATCACAAAAATTAAAAATGAATATGTAAATGTGAATTATTATAGGTTGATGTAGCTTTAGGCAGTAATTACTTAATGTGGAATGTAAAGTTAATTTTCAATGCCATGTAATTAAGTGTTAATTGAAGATATTAAATAGATAAATGGGTAATTAAGTGACTTGTTTCTCTTAACCGAATCTAGCCGTTCAAAAATTAAATTGATATAGGACAAGGTTTTTATCCCATTTAATAAAAGGGTTAGGTTAAATCGAGCAATTTTCTACTCATTTAAGTTAAATACAAACACGAATCCAACCTGATCTGACCTATTACCGTCACCGAGCTCTAGGTAAAACTATAGTTCATAGATAACCCCCTGAAAAAGGAAAAAATCTTTTATATTTTTAGGCTTGTTCTTTTCGTGGGTAAATTCTAAAATACCAATCTCAACTCCCTTCAACCTACTTCAACCCACTTTCACTGTTTTAACCAACTTTATTTTATCACATAAAAAAATTTAACCCATTTTAATATATTTCAATCTACTTTTACGTATTTTAATCTATTTTAACCCTCTTTATATTTTTAGCCACCCTAATTTACTTAATTTACTTACGAAAAGAACATGACCGTAATCTTGGTAAGGACGAAAGAAACATGTATGGAGCCGAACCGAACCGAACCGAACCGAGCCGAACGGACGCAGCGACCCCTTGCTTTTTCTCTCCTGGACTGTTGAGTGCTGAATGTTCCGCCATTGTTTTGAAGCTCCAACTGGGCATTTCTTTCAGGTCGTAATTCTTACGCTATCAATTACCAGCAGCTGATCTCAAGTATCTCTTCTTCTCCTGTGATTTCTGAAATCATCACTGAGAAGGGGAGAATTTCTGCTTCGAATTGGGATATTTTGATGTGATTATGCTCCCTTGCTTTTACAACAATTTGAGCGAAATTTTCTATCAATGAATCATCACTACCCGTTTCCCACTCCACCCCTCCCTCCTTACAACCCCTTAAACCCTAACCCTAACCCTAATCCTAATCCCAACTTCAGCGTCAATTCGAATTTCTCCATCCTGCCTCACCCCCAATTCACTCCTCTACCACCTTCGCAGCAGAACCCTCATCCTGATTTGCCCACCTCTCTCTCCTCTCTCCAAAACCTCCTCAGCCTTTCCCACTCCACTCTGTCCTCCCTGTCCTCTCTTATCCCTCCTCTGTCTCTCTCTTCCAACTCTCTTGTGCAGTGCCCTTCAAATCCTCATCATTGGATTCCCCCCAGTTCTCTCTTCCTACATTCTTTGCATTGCCCTTCTGAGATTGATGTCAACCCCCTCCTTGCCACACTTCAGTACCCCAGGACACTCAAATCTGAGCAGCAATTGAATGAGCAGAACAAGTTTGTTCAGCCCTTTCAAGACCCCACTGCAGAGCTTTGCTTCTCCCTTGATGATTATGTCGATTTCAATTCCAATTTCTTTTACCAACACTGTCCTGGGGTTGTTAGCTTGTCAGGCCACGATGCCTCCCACGGTAGGATTTTTACACTTCCTGGTGTTTTATCTATTGAGTGTGCAAATTTTGTTTGTCATGATAATAGGAAAACTGAGGGATTTCAGTGTAATTCCGTTAAGTTTCTTCCATCTGAGTTGAGGGTTATTCGGCGTGACGCTGTGCAGTGGAATGATTTCCCGAATGCATACCCATACATTGTTCTGAAGGCCCTTTCGTGTCTTGACTCTGCAAAAGAATGTGAGGTGTCGATGTGGTTAATTGTGAATTCGCCACGATTTGGTGTTGTAATTGATGTGCCTATGAGGGATCATATGTTAGTACTCTTTAGACTCTGTTTGAAAGCTATGTTTAGGGAAGCTTTACATTCCCACGAGTCTTCCTTCAGAGGTGAAATGGGCGATAATGGTGTTCGGTTGAATCCAAAGTCATTAAATTTTAAGTGTCCTGTTTTGGTTGAAGTCCTAAGGTGGTTATCATCACAGCTATCAATTCTCTATGGTGAAACAAATGCCAAGTCTTTCATTGTCACCATGCTTAAGCACTTGTTGCCTAAGGTTGCCTCCCAGGCCTCATTCTTTCCCCTAAACAGGGAAACTGATCAAACATCTGTCAGTGGCTGTAAAACTAACATTTCTACCAGTCAGCCATGTGGAAAAATCATGGATAAGGAAGGAGATGATAAAGCAGAGGAAACAATGTTCATCAGGCCTATTTTTGTATATCAAATAGCAGCAGCTATCGCTGCATTGCATGAAAGGTCATTGCTAGAAGCAAGGATCAAAGCGTTGCGAATGCCCATGCCACTTACTTCTTATCAACGGTGGGTGCTTGTTCCTTTTCTTTCCTTTTGTGATAGGTGGCGCTCTATTGAAGAGGCAAACTTGTATACCTTCTGTCCATGTTGTCACAATGTTTCAATCACTAGAATCCTGAACTTTCTGATTAATGGATGATTGCTGACGACTGTAGGTTTTCTTCACTTATGGTGATGTAACTATGGGGTTTATTAATTTTCTTGTTCGTAAAAATAACTAGACTATTAGTGTTCTTGACAGACCCGGCAATTTTTGAACGTGTTTGTTCTGCAGGAGTGTTGAGCATGCGCATTTGTCGATGAAGGCTGATGAAGAACGACGGAAACGTCTCGACTACAGGCCGTTAATCGAGCATGATGGCCTCCCATTGCAGAGGCAACATGATGAGGTATGAGATTCCAGCTTGAATTATCGAACACTGATTCATTTTCATTCTATGTTCGTTGTCATACTTGAGGATTGGATATTGTCCTCTATGATTACAATTTAAAAGTTCCATTAATTCTAGGGTTTTTTTTTAATTTGAAAGTTTGATCAATTTGATGCAATTTTGAATGGAGAGGAACTCCATGGGTGATACACCTGCCTATAAGGTGCTCTTGAGTTTGTGGAAGTCCTTCCCTTAAAACTTGCTTCATATGATTAATTAATGCAAGGCAGAGATCCTCACTCCCCTTAAGCCCTCAAAACCCCCTCCAACCCCTATTTTTTTGGGGGGGGGGGGGCGCGGGGTAGGGAATGATATGAGTATGACTGTGAGCTACTAATATTGGCCGGCCTTGGTAGGGAATTACAATGGGGGAAATGGCAATTTTTAACACCACTGGGGTAGTAACTGGAACTTGCAAATGCCTTGGGCATGTGTAGATCTACTTGTAGGACCTGAGTCATGATACTTTGAGAACTGAAACATGCATAGATTTGGTTTGCTCTGTAAAGGTGGAGCACCTATTTATGTTAGGTTTGATCAGTGTAGTTCTCTTTAACTGTTATTGTATAATAATACAAATTATTTTACTGGTTTTGATGAGGAAACTTGTTGCTGGTAATAATCTTTATCTTCAAATAACAAGAGTCTGTTAATGCTTGCCCAGGAAAGTAACAAGGCAAAGACAAGAGAGGAGATATTGGCTGAAGAAAGGGACTATAAGCGACGGAGAATGTCGTATCGAGGAAAGAAGTTGAAGAGAACTACAAAAGAGGTAATAAGCACAATGTTACCAAAATTTTGTACGCTTCCTCTGAGACTGTCCATGCACTTGGTTAACAGGATTTCATTTGCTGATGGATTTAGGGTCTTGTTTATGTCCAGTTTCCCCTAAATCTCCTGTCCTTGGGGGGAAAAAACGAAAAGAAGAAAGAGAAAAAGAAAGGAAAATAGAAAAGTAGGTCTTGAGGTCATGGGTATCTCACACACAGTGATGTTTTAATAATTCGTATTGGTGCACCTTCCAGTGGTGTTATATATTGATGCTTATTATGAGGAAAAGAAAGGAAGCATCCGTATCCTGTTGACCAAGTGCTTTTTATATCCCAATCGTCATGTTAGTAAGCAGGTTTTTTAATTGTGTATGATCAAAGACACATTGAGCATGATTATTTTTCTTCTTACTTGTGCGCTTTTCCCTTGACCACCAAGTAGGTAAACAAATTAAAAGGATCATCAACTGCCTCTCTTTATGTTTTATCCTTGAACAATACTTGTAGAGGGCCACTAGCATCAACTAGCTTCTGCCAGCATTTTTTGGTGCTCAAATCTAATTTTATATTAGGAGTCACATGGACTTCCCTTATGGACCATCTATTAACAGTTGTTTACAAGAAAAGGTGCAGTTCGGTTAATCTTGCATGAAAAAATTCATGAATGTCCCTGCTGTGAAAAGGGGGATGTTTTTTGGGGGGGAGGGGGAGCTCATGGATGCATACAAGTTTGTTCGTATGCCATTGTCGAAAAACTGAAATATGAAGCCTAACATTGCTTGAGCATTTTATATCTAATCTCTTGTGGCTGTTTACCTTGAAGGTGATGAGAGATATCATAGAGGAGTATATGGAGGCTATTACACGAGCAGGAGGGATTGGATGCCTGACAAAGGAAGATGAAGGACCAATATCAACATTTAAAACTTATGCTGCTCATGATTCAACGAACTTTAAACTGAACGATAGCATAAGAAGTGGTCAATATGATGGTCGTGGAAAAATGGCTCAAAATGACCATGGCTTTGAAGACGGAAAAGCTATTGATGCTTCTCCCAGCCGGTATAATCGACAGGAGATTCACAGTCATGGACGTTTTGAAGATCAGGGACCCAATAGTGATAGGAATGAGAGGGAATATCATTCAAGAAGCCCAAGTAGTGACAGGAGATATGGACGGTCAAAAGAGCACCGGAGTCATAGAAGGAAGCATGACATTACGGAAATGACTGTAAATGAGCATTCCAAAAGAAATCGCTCTTCTAATACATTTAGGCACTTTGATTGTGAATTGCAGTATTCCACATCAAGCGGTTTAAGCATCTCATCTGGGAGAAAGGATAGAAAGAAGTTAGATTCTCCTGAAAGATACAGACAGCGAAAGCAAAACTATGGTGAACCAGATTCCTTCAGAAAGAATGAATTCAATGACAGATATGATCCTTCCAATGCTTCTGATGTCTATGACGATCAATATGATGACTGCAAGTACACAAGGCATAGGTCTTAATATGATCATTGAGAACACAAAGGGATCGTTGCAAAGTAGTGTTGCTTGTATATGGAGGATTGCCGTAAACAGATAACTTCAAATTTCACAATGTTCTCACTTGTTAGGTATGCTGAAATAATCATTGAGCTTTTACTTCATTCATCTTTACTGATAAATTAGCGCATTAATTGCGGTTTTGACTTGGGTGGTTAATACAACTTTGCTGTAGGAAGTCATTCAGGCTTCAGCAGTTATTTTCTGCGTTCGTATCCTCCTTTGTATCCTTTATCTCTGCTTTTGAATGCCATTACATTTCTTTCATTTAGTTTGTTTTCTTCATTCTATCATATATTCCCTTTTTTGCTCTTTGGCACAACATGAATTCTCAGCTAACATTGCTAAATAGTGAAAGTCAGGTTTGCAGGTAGGTTTAACTTCCGTCATTATGAGTGTCATTTAGTAAACATATTATTTCACTATTTGTTGCTCGAAACTTGCCGTAAATTAGAAATGTCAATCTAGTAGTCTGTTTACCTTTTAGATGATGTGGATTTAAATTTATTTTGTTATCCAGTGTCCAATTACCTAACTCTTTTGCTTGTGAATCAAATTTGTTGTCAGGAGCTGGAAAAAAAACAACTTTTCCAACCTCTTGCAGGAATTGTTGATGGATTTGTAGTGATTCTAGACCTGTTTAGTTAGTTTTGATATAATGTATTTTACAGTTGCTGTTACTTGCATGCAAAAAGTGTTGCTTTTCATGTTTTAATTTGCAGCATTATGACTACTGCATTGCATTTCCCTGTGCTGGCATTTATCCTTACTTTTTCCTTACATAATCTACTGTTCAACTTTGGGGATAAAACGAGAGGAGAGAAGGGAGTTTTTTTGGGGTGGGGGGGGGGGGGGGGTCATGCAATGTTCGAACATGTGTCTGAGTTGTGGTTCTCTTTTTTCGTGGATGTTGATGCTTGCATGTGAACATCAGCCTATTACTACTTACATCCAACCTGGAAAATTGAGGTTTAGAGACAATTGTGTGTGGATGTCCATCATCATGATTATCTTAATGCCTTCCATTACTCTGCAAATCACTAATTCTATGCCATTTCTGTATCTAACTCTGTATATCTTGTTTTCAACTATCAAAGCTTCATGATCTGCTTGAAATGAATGACCTTGTCCAACAGTGTTCAATTTCCCCTTTATGGTCTTTTTGTCAAATACTTGGATAATCTTTATAAAATTTCATTTTTTTCCATTCATGCTACATACATATATGTTGCAAAATCTAGATACATAGATACCAAGTTTCTTTTTTACCTTTTGGTTGGGGGGGGGGGGAGGGAGTTCTCATGAACACAGTTAAAAAATATATAAATAAAAAATAAAAACAGCCTGGTATCCGTAGATACTTTATATGGTTCTATGAGCGCGCAAAAGGTGTGACAACCCCGTCTTATGCACCGGGCTATCCGAAAATGTTCAGAGCCCTGACCTCTTGATGATGTATGTGCTCTTGTAACTGTCATCTTTTATCATGTTCTATATGGATCTACTGTGTTTATTTTGAGGGGGAAAAAGAAAGGGGGGGGGGATGCGGGGGTTCATTGTGATAATTTGTTAGAACATTTGTCAAGTTTGATCAACATCTGTAATTAGCGGACAGAATTATGGCTGAATTCCTTTGTCTAGTAGCTTATGGTAACTAAAAGCCCCTTACAGAAGTATTTTATTTGAGATATTCTGTTTTCTTTTTCCCGTGGTTTGTTGCAGATAGATGAATACCCTCGCGATGGATGATCGCAGGGGATCTCGCTATTCGGTACCATGACAGCTCCATCGCAATCGAAAATAGTGAGAAGGGAAATTTGTAATATGTATCAACTTTAGAGTTCTTCTTTAGTTTCAGCGGGCACCCCCAGAATTTTGTAGCCTTTGGTTCTGGTATTGTGGTTTCCTGAACAGAGCAGAATCGTTTGGTTGACTAGCATTTTCTTTGTGCATCTAAATCCGACTGAATGAGGTGAGAAGCTTTGCTCTGGAATGCAGACAGGCCGCCCCTAGTGTGCCTTTTGCTGGGTATTCTTCATAGCTGATCAATGTTGATTTCTTTTCCCAGTGAAAAACTAGAGTTGAAAAAAAAGTGGGTTGAAATTTGTTTTGCAACTTATCTTTGACTATTTATAGGTAGTAGTGAGAGCATTGCGGTGTAGAAATAGTCAATCTTGAAGTTTCAACGGTCTGGTAATTGGGAATTTCCAGTTTGAATTTCTCAGGGGTTATATTGATAATTGTCATTTGTGAGTTTTTTAAGGACTAGGAGGCCAAGGCCCAACTCTTTTTGGTGATGTGAAGTAGCTATGGGGTGTATCATTTTGGACTTATAATCAGTATTTATTGGTGTTTATTACTTAAACATATTGAAATTACAAATTTGTGGGTGACTAATATTTTATCTAACAATGGCCTTTATCGCAATCACCCCTAAATATACAATTAGTTACCCCAATTATTATTAAAAGTCACCATAAAAGTATCCGTCGCATGATATACCTTATGTGTGATAGTTTTACATAAGACTTACTGTATTCAAATATGTTGAGTCTTGTTGAAACATATTGAAATATGTTTAATGAGTTTACATAATTAGGAAATAATTGTAATTAAGTATGGAGATATGTTGGCACAACTGTGCAACTGTTGTATACACTCAAAATGCACACTTGTAAATATGTATTTATCTATATTGTGGCTGAGTATCATCATTTTCAACAAGTTGTATTTCATATGTTAAGGTTGTCATAAATTAAATTTTAAATGACTTTTTAGATGATATATAAAGTATACAAATAATTCGTGAATATATATTCAGGGGCATTTGCTATTATTAACAAAATAATTTCTTGTATTCTTGGCAATCAATTGCAAAATGAATTCACTTTTGAAGCTAATTAAAATTAGAAATGCTAAAAATCACGCTTTTGGGTAGTTGTTAGTAAATTAAAAGTCAACGTCGCCTATAGATGGTGTAGTAAATGGTTGGGGTTGAGTTTTTTACAATAAAATAATTTTCATTTATTAGTAGGTTGTTAAAAGTACAAAATAATTTAAATTACATTCTTAAAATAAGTATGCAACTTTTAAATAATTTATGACAAATTTATGTATTCATATTTCATATTATTATAATTCATCAAAGGGTATGCATTTTATGAAATATTTTTTGTATTATTCTTAAAAATATGCAATAGTTTATTTTGGTACATAATGTAAAAACCTTTTCAATTTTAAACGAATTTTACGATAACAATAATAAACTTCTTTATAATATTTGTAAAATAAGTCCAATTATTGATAAGAATAGGTGATTTGGATTTAATCATAATCTAATCAATTAATTACTTTTAGAAGTGCTCAATTGTGCTAAATTGTACTGAATTGTAGTAATTGTGCTAAAATGTGTTGAATGTTGATGATAAGTATTTCCCATAAGTTGGAAAAAACATGCCCACAAGTCGTAGAAAAATGTAAGAAGTTATAAGAAACTGTAAAAAGTTGTAAGGAGCCGTAAAAATTGTAAAAAGTTATAAGCAAATGTAAGGGTAGATGTAAGTAACTGTTGGAATTATTAAAAAGTTGTAAACATAATTTTTTATCTTTGTGATAATTGTTGATCTCTAAGAATGCCTAATTGCTGAAATTAATTATTTTATGAAAATAAAATATGTGTAATGTAAATATGATATTTATGGAATTAGTTGTATGCCTTCAATCAGCAAATTATGTTTCAACAAATATAACACGGATAATTTTTTATCATCTGCAATTTTCGTTCTCGATCAACAAAAATAATAGTAAAGTGACATGAGTAACGAGAATAAAATTAGTAAAACCTTTTAGCAATCCTTAATAAATGGTTGACAGAAAAATTAATAGAACCAAATTTTTCCAAACTTGAGGTTAATTTTTTGCATTAGTTTCACCATCTCTGTAAGAAAACTACTAAATTTTTATTTTTTTTAAAAAAAAAACCCTTATTTCAAATAAAAGCTTCAAGATAAGGTCACAAACTTTCTTAACAAAAATGAATAAAACCATTCAAAATTAAAAAAAAAACATTTAAAGTTAACACTTTAAATTAATATTTTTTAAGATAAGATCACCAAAAATAAAGTAAACCCATCAAAGTAATAAGCTAACATGGGGGGTAGAGTAGTTGAAATGCTTTCATCACCTGTAATTTTGCTTAAAAAATATAATTCTACTCGTCATATAGGTTTATTATATTATATTTCTTGAACAAATATTATATTCATCATAATTATTTTGAACTAAAATGTTCTCAAATAAATGAGAAAAAATATATAGAATTTTATGTTAATAGTCATAAATAAGTAAAAAAAAAAAAAAAAACACCTATACATTGGTCAAGCAATGTAGCTAAAAGGAAATCTAAAAAGATGCAAAGAGTTGTAAAAAGATGCAGCAAAATATAAGAACTAAGAAAATATAAGAAGTCGTAAGAATTTATCAAAAGTTGTAAGAATTTGTAACAAATTGTAATAGATAAATTTATTACCACTTACTATTGCAAAGAATGGAGCTTAGGAGTGGGATAAGTTGCGTTTTTCATAAAGAATAACAGACCAGATTCTAAAAAGTCACCTTCTATGAGATTTTTTTAAAATGAATTTTCCAGTTTAAATCATGGTTCCCACACTAAGCTCCTATTTCACGCTGGAAATGACTGGTCAGTCGCCGCTGCAATTCAAAAGGCGCCTTGTGTCTGGCTGACAAAGCAATGATTACTGACCTCATCCAATTGTCGAAGTTTTCACCATTGCAGATGTTCGAGACCAAAGCCTGTCCAAGAAGATCTGAAGGATGAATGTAAAGAGGATCAGTTGGCCAGATTCTTTGGGGAATCAAACCAAAACAATCGAGAAATGAAAGAATTATTGCATTTCGAATGATGATTGTAGGCTTAATCAATTGAAGAATGAAATCAATCGATCCAAGATAAAGGAGATTTTGAAGGATGATCTGAAATCGCCAAACCAGTGCTCTGACACCATGATAAGATCTATGAAGAACAAGATTTCTAGAGAGAGAAAGATGCCTCACATTGTCATCATTATATAGCGAAGCCAATTACAGAGTTTCTGCTTATATGTGTGGGCAGAAAATCAAAAAATAATTTTCCCGCCAAATGACAATAATGGAATGAGCTTGTAATATTACTTTGATAAATTTAGATGGATATTTAAGTGAAAGCTTTTAATATTTTTATAATAACTAATTATTAATTTATGGGTGATATTTTTTGAAAAAGAAAAAAGTGATCTTAAGATGACTTATCATTCTCTCGACAAATTTTATAAGTCACCTTCGGAAGTGTACATCTCAAGAATTTATTACACAAATTATCGAATCAACTAAATGTCACCACCAAAGCTACCCAAAAATGTTTAAAACTAATTGTCATATCTTCGGATGACCTTCAAGAAATTTACAGGCGACTATTTAAACATTTTAGGATGACTGATAGGTGAAAAATATTATAAGATTGAATAATACATATCAAAAGGTGACTTATCAAATTTTTTCCGTCAAGTATTCATGTGAATAATAACTTTTAGTTAGAAGCTAAAAGTAACCTCACAATCCTTTTCTTTTTTATTATGACTACTACCCTTGATAGATAATGAAGAAAAATATTTTGGGATCTAACTTCTATGATTTTGATGGTGACTTTTAATTGAAAATCACATCCAAGAAAAATATACTCATTCCCACATAAAAATAGTCACCCTAAAATTATATACAATAGTTCTTTAAAAAAAATTTAAAAAAAAGATCTCCCAGTGTGTGTCTCACTGCGTATCATGGGAGGCTTTTAAGACATTTAGGATTGTGGAGTGATTTTAAGATTGCTTAGGTGACTAATTTTATTAGATATATATATATATATAAGCGAATGATTAACTTTTAAATTTTTTAGCTAACTAATTGTGCATTAAAGGTGACTTTTAAGTGACAATTCATATCTTTGTGTGACCCTGAAACAGTTAAAGAATGACTCTTAGAGATTTTAGAGGTGACTATTCAAACATATTAGTGTGACTTATCAGTCTGAAAAATATGACATGATTGAATAATGTTATTAGGAGACAACCCTTAAATTTTTGTGGTGACTAAGTATTGTTCATACCAGTAATTCTAAATTATTTATGGGTTGAAAGTAACTCAACAAAAGTCAAGAGTCACCCACATTAATTGCACTATTCCATATAAAAAAATTACTCTAAATTTGATTGTTTGGTTACTTAGAACATGTCAAAAACAACCCATTAACATGTCAAAAACAACCCATTAGACAGTCAAAATGCAAAAATTTTGGATTCATGACAACACCTTTAAAAACAAAAAGAAGAAGAAGAAGAAGAAGAATAGATTCAGTGGGCATAGGGTAGCTCAACCAGCAAAGTATTTGGGAGTTGTTATGATGGACTTGAATTCGAATCCCACCTACATTGATCTTTGTGCCTCATTCGCACAAAAATAAAGAAAAAATACAAAATCAAAAAGACGGGTAAAATGGAAGGAAAAAGGAAACTCAAGTAAAATCAAATTAAAATAGCAAAATAGCTGGATTAGATTTAATTACCAACAACATCTTCAACCCCTCTCTTGAAATACATAGATAGGGTCTGTTCTTTTCTTTTGAAAATATGAATTGGTAAATAGGTGAAGTTGGTTTCAGATTGATAGAAGTGGGTTGATTTATTTTTTTTTATGATGGGTAAAAATTGGTTAAAATAATGAGAAGTTGGTTGAAATTGGTTGAAATTGGTTGAAGTGGATTGAAATTGGTATTTTTTATTAAAGTTCGTAAAGTGGGTTGATATGAATTGAGATTAATAAATTTGAATTTAATAATGAAAAATTTGGATTTATCAACGAAAAGACCAGGATCTAGGGCCTGTTCTTTGCGTGGGTAAATGGGGGTGGGTAAAAAGTTGAAGTGGGCTGAGGTGAGTTAAAGTTGTTTTTTTTTTTTTTTGAGGTGGATTGAAGTAGGTTGAAGTGGGTTAAAATAATGAGAATGTATGATAATTTACTATTGTAATTTTTAGTACATTTTTTTGCTGAATGGTAATTTCACAATTTTGTAACTATTTTTCTGGAAGTTGGAGGCCAGTACAACTTGTCAATTATTTTTAACGATTTGGGTTACAAATTATTAAATTTATGAAGGGATGAGTTGAAATTGGTTGAAGATGATTGAAGTAGGTTAAAGTTGATTGAAGTGGGTTGAAATGGGTTGAAGTTGGTATTTTTTTCAGGTGAATTGAAGTTAGTTGAAATGAGTTAAAATAAATTGAAGTGAGTTGAGATTGATAAATCTAAAATAACCTACGAAAAGAATAGACCCTATAGTATCTCACGATTTGAAAAATGATGATCCTATACAACAAGTCATCAAATATCAATCCGGCACGTTCAGATCACCAGGCGGATAACAGCCTTATATAAGAATTTGCCGAGTATCAATCGGGCATTTCTAGATCACTAGCATCCATGGGATTTTTGCTAGAGCGAAAGTATAAAGGGATTATTATAAAATCAACCTAGGCGGGACGCGGTGGGTTTTGGGCGGTGATAATCGAACCCTAGGATGCTACGACCATTTTTGCTCAAAGTACGTGGACGTTTGAGTTTCCACATGTCATATCCCCATCAAATTTTGAACTTGCATTTTTACACGTTTTCTCTTCTGCATAAACCAATTTTAATGTGAGATTAGTCTTTATTTATTACATCATATGTCTACTCACATGTCAAGACTTGTATGGTAACACAACTTGTTTTATCCAACTGAAAAAATGAAATAGCTCATATATATTTAAATCTGGATAATTAAAAGGAGTTTTCAATTATTTAAATGCAAAAGGGTTGAGTATCTTATTCTCATGTTAATGCAAAAATCATTGTAATAAAACTAATAAAATTCAAAGTATTTAGTTCGCTCATACTTTACCTTTGTGTTCTGTATAATTTTCTGCCATCCCTTCCTCCCTCCCTTTCACTCCTTGTTGTGGTTCTGTAATAATATAACAAGATCATATAAACACACACATAAAGCATTAGATTTGTTGTTTTCTACTTGAAAAAAGAAAAAAAAAATAGTTTTTGAATGAAACACGGTGTATGGTAGGGGACCTACCATATGTCATGGACAAGAGTTCCACATCGGAAAAATTATGAAAGAGTTCTGGACTTATAAGCGATGGTGCTGCACATACCATCATACCGGCCTTTTGAAAAGAGCATAATGGCCCCGTGACACATATCCTTAGGCCCCTCCCAAAAAAAATCCAAAATAGTTGTAAATATCTTCTAACTTATATTTACACTGAAGAGGATCATAGTATCATGAAAAAAATATAGATAAATTCAAATTTACTCAAATCAATGTAGATAAGTTCATTCAAATGTAATATTCTACAAAAATAAATTTTAAAAAAGCTAAAATCAAGAATATTGATAGCAATGACTAATGTGAGTAATATTCGATTCTATTAGAGCACTCGTAGCACGTCATTGCCAGTGAAACGCGGACCGCTCCTTCACCACTTGTCCACTTATGATTGCATAGTCAGACCAATATCACACATGGTGGAACTCCGCCTAGTTTCACCACACGGGTCAGCTTTTTTTTTTATATATTTTGCTTTTTTAGGGGGGGTTAATTATATATAATTTTTATATAACTAAAAAAGGAGTTGTGTGTTATAAGGTGAGTTTATGATAAATATTTTTATTGGAAAATTCATATTGGAGTTCTATAGGTCGGAGAAGTGATGAAATACAAGTTCCAAAGAATTAAACTTTTGCTGATATGGCAAGCTTGAGTTTCAAAAAAAATAGAACTATGATTAGAAATGCTCTTACATCAGTTCAGTAGTTGACAATATAATATAATAATAAGCAAGAGGAGAAAAGAGAATGTTGTCTGGGTATGAAGGAATTTCCGTTGGCTTCAATTAATAAGGAGAACAGCATAAAAATATGCCCAGAAATACAAAAAATGGTGACATAATTAGGGGAGCCATTGATTTTGACACAATAACTAGGATATACTGTGGGCTTTTGGTGCCTTTTCTGAAGAAATACATTGCTTGAGGGCTTCCAATGTAAATAATATAGCACTTGCTCAAGCTTGCATTGCCATGAAGGAAGACACTCTACCAATTCTAGAAACAAGTAGCCATAGTCATGGATACAGCCTGAGTTCCAATTTTTTGGAACTCAGACCTGCCACATGATCAAAAGTTATACATTTTTGGAACTTACATTTCATTACTTTCCCAACAAATAAAACTCCAACTTAAATTGTATAATAAAACTTTTTATATAGATTCACCTTATAACATTTTTTTTCAACTATCTAAATAATATTTTTTATTAGAAAAATCAAATAAAAAATCAAAAAAAGACAAAAAAGAGGGAATGAGGGGGGAACGCCTAGGCATGTTGCCCTGCATGTCCCCTCCGATATGTCACATTGATGGAGCTTTAAAGTTCCACTTGAAGTGGAACTTAGGCCCCACCCAGTGGAACGTGTGCCCGTGGGTGGGAGTGCTCTTCTGTTTAGGAATGATATTCATAAATATCCATCCAATGAGGGCTTTAGCCAAACACCACCTCAATTCTCAATTTTCATGGTAGTGACACCCAATCAGGCAACCACCACTACTGCCTCACCCCTCCCCCCCCCCCCAACCACCACCACACCGCCACTAGGGTGCATCGAAGCGTTCATTAGCAGCCGGCAACTGACGCCTCTGCCACTGCCGTACCCCAACCGCTAACATTCCGTAGTCTCTACCATTATAAATCCGAACCCACTCCTTAATAGCTTGATCCGACCCGACATACGAGGCTAGAGCGATGCCCCTCAATGTCCAACAATATTGGACGCTCACCGGCCTTTTTCGACCATTGTGGTGCCCTTTTAGTGGTTAGGATCATACATTCATACCTTGCGACCATGCTTACCCTGTTTCTCTCTCTTATCCAACTATTTTCTTGCCCCAAAATACCAAAATCTACCCCATATTCTGTGGCAGGATCTCAATCAAGCGGTTTTGTGGGTCTCTTTTCTAATTTTTGTGGCCAGATCGTAGAGGTTTTAGGCGGCTGAGGAGATGAAGCTGAATAATCCTATGGCAGAAGTGGGAGGCCACACTAGTTTGGCTAAGGGATAGGGGCTTTGCTAGTAGTTGGTGAATTTCAAGATAGTGTCACTGGAGCCTGAACAGTCTCTCCTAGCGTGTCGCTGGTTGCAATAGTATGGTGCAACCATGCAATTGGTGGTAAGGGTCAGCAACTGGATAATAGTATGGCGGTGTTGGCGGTAGTGGCAGTGGAACAATATTGATTTAAACTAAAACATCTTAATAATAATTTTAAATATTTTTAATTGTTCAAAAGAAATAAGGAAAAAGGACTTACCTACTACTTCCGGTTATCCTAAACTCATAGTGACATATTTAAACAAAACTGTTTTTGATAGTGGCATAGGTGACCCCAGTAAAACCTAAGTGACAAAGTGAAGAAAAATTGAAAGTTGAGTGGCATGGAGTTCTAAGGACTTAATAAAGAGATTCGAGAATCTTGGCCAACAAATGATGCACATGAATTGAAGCATTAGATATCGCTATCAACCCTAGAATCTATCATCTATCATGTTACCACTCTCCCACTTAGCATTTAATTCAATTTCATTATATCTAAACATCTTTTCTAAACTTTATTCTTACACGAGATTTCATGAACAAACCTTAACAAAACCTAATCAAGAAGGAGGTGGTATTTTGGCATGAGCAAGACTGGACTTCATCATACAAGAAATTTAAATTTAAGTATAACTTTTTTTATTGTCTAAATTTATTTTTAATCTAAATTTAAATATTGTTGATTCAGAAAAAAATTAGAAACTATTTTATTTAAATTTACACTTTTTCTAATTTTAAACCCGAATTTCAATTTTTTTTCAAACAGCACCTCATGCCTTCTATAATAATTGTCAATTCAAATTACTATGTCCCGAATAAATATCAACACTAGATAAAATAATATGAAGTCAGATCATAAATGTAAATTATTTTTGATAATCTAGCATTTTTTTCCATAAAGATTTGAACATTCTAAGAATTCGAAACTTTAAGGAGAGTATCTTATGTAACTGCTTGACTCTCATTTTAAAAATTGATTAAAGAAAAGATTATATTGTGAGGCAACCAATTAGAATCTTGATTAAAGGCTCTTGTTTATTTTAGTGTTTATGACCGTTTGTTTACCGCTGCTCCTCTTTAATCCCTATTTACAGCTAAATTTTCGCTTTTTTACATAATTTCTGATCGTTTATCGCTTGTTTTTATTTATAAAAAAAAGCTAAAATGAGTATTGCTATTAAATAAATACCCCGCAGCCCCCAGTTTACTTCTTTTAACAGCAAGTCCCTCCCTGCTCATTGCTCTGACTCAACCAAGAAGTTCTGCTTCTCTCTCTTCCTCTTCAAAATCAAACCCAAAGCACCAGCAAGAGAGATTCAATATTAATGAATCTCAATTCTCCCATTATTCTCAGAGATTATCCAGTGGAATTTGAGTGATATTAAACCTAGATTAAAGAAAATGGCGAAGATGGAGAGGATGGGTGTATCAGATTGTGAGGACCTTGAAAAGGGTAATTTAAATAAGGTCAGAGAACTTAAGAAGGAATTTCAGAGATTGACGATGGAAATCATTGATGGAGATGATGAAGATGAAGAAGAGGGGAAGAATGAGACAGAAAATGAGAGTGAAAGCAGTGTGATTCTGGGCACAATTGATAAGGCTATTCAAGCTTTGTCTGCATTGAAGGAGTTGAAATTGAACAAGACGAAGAAACCTTATATGTCTTCTCAACTTGATGCCTTGGATGTTCCTGATGAGTTTCGTTGCCCAATTTCCAGAGAACTTATGAAAGACCCTGTTGTTTTATCTACTGGCCAGGTCTGATTTCTATCTTTGATTATTTAGCTTTTCCTGGGTTCATTGTTGATCATTATCTGTTTATTCATGTTCTTTTGAATTGGGTTTGTATGATTTTTACTTTGATATTTGGGTAATCTCTGAAATTGATATTTTCTATTGCTTTTGTTTGCCTGGCAAGTTTTTCTTGAAAGGCATCATCAAGCTTTTATGTTTGATGAACAGAAAATTTTCCCTGAAGTCAATGATCTCCCCCAAATTTCTGGAATTATATTTCTTTTTCTTCGGGGATATTCTTAAATTCTTATGTATAGTCATCTTTCTTTTTCTTTTTTATTTTTGAGGGGGGGGGGGCAATAAAGGACGATCATCTTATTATTTGAATATTTGAATTTAAATGTTTTTGCTCATAATATTTATTTATTTATTTATCATGAAGCTTTGGTTTGTTCAGTGGACTGGTCTGAGTAGGTTGGGAATACTGGAGGGTTGAGGGTGATGGAATCAAAGAAAGGCATGAATTTTGAGCAAAGTGGCAGTGTCTGCTTCTTGGAGGGGCCAAATGCTAGAGCCAAAAACTGAGTTTTCCAAAAAAACTTTGGGTTGAAGGGAGGTTGAGTCTTGAGAAGCTCTGCCTTATCCAGTTTTTGGGGCAAATCTTACCTTGTGAAGGATGTTCTTTGGCTTCTTGTGTAGTTAAGTTGTACTATTGATATGTCATTCTTAGTACAAAGTGCTGAATCACTGTGGCTCTCATTTTACAAGATTATGACAGTAATGTTGCCCAAATGTTGAGGGCGTTGACAATGATGTCAATTATTCTGTGGTTTATGCAGAGAGAGGGTATATAATGACATAGATAATATAATTCAGAAGATTACCAAACCAAAACCAAACCGATGTCTCAGAGTCCTCTATACAATCGTATAATTGGGCGTTTTGCTTTAGTCTATAGTAGTATGTGGTCAAAAAAATTGCCTGGTAGAGAGTTAGAAGAGTCCTTTTGATTCTATGCTCTTAATCATTAAGGTCTATTTGACTTAAGCTGCTAGTGTTCAAAATGCTGTGATGACACTAGACATGTTTCCATGAATGCAGACTTATGATCGTCCATATATCCAGAAGTGGTTGGAAGAAGGCCACAGGACATGTCCTCAGACACAACAAGTCCTTTCGCATATCTTTCTCACCCCTAACCACTTAGTGCGGGAGCTGATAGCTCAATGGTGCAAGGACCGTGGCATTGAGCTCCCTCCACCTGTTGAGGATCCTAATGGAATTATAACTGATGCTGATCGAAACCGCTTAAATGGATTGCTCAAGAAACTGTCATCTTCTCTTTCTGAACAAAAGCAGGCTGCAAAAGAGATACGTATGCTGACAAAGCGAATGCCCTCCTTTCGGTCATTTTTCTGTGAGTCAACTGATGCCATCCCGCGATTGCTCAGCCCACTTACCCATGAAAAGATTGATGATCATCCAGATCTTCAGGAAGATCTCATAACAGCTACACTGAATCTCTCCATACAGGACAGTAACAAGAAGATCATTGCCGAGCATCCACCTGTCGTGCCATTACTGGTTCAATCCCTGAGACATGGGACCATTGAAACAAGAGCCAATGCTGCTGCTGCCCTGTTCTCATTATCAGCCCTTGACTCAAACAAACACCTTATTGGAGAATCAGATGCCCTAAAGCCTTTGATTGACCTACTAGAGGAAGGGCATCCGTTGGCCATGAAGGATGCGGCTTCAGCAATCTTCAATCTATGTAAAGCGGTGGAGAACAGGGGGAGGGCAGTCCATGATGGGGCAGTCAAAGTGATATTACAGAAGATCAAGGATCAGGTGCTTGTTGATGAACTATTGACTATCCTGGCCCTCTTGGCAAGTCACAAGGGTGGGATTGATGAGCTGGGGAAGCTCGGAGCAGTGGGGTGCTTGCTTAGTATAATAAGGGAGAGCACATCTGAGCATAACAGGGAGAACTGCATTGCAATTTTGTATTTGATCTGTCTCTATAAGCGTGCTAAGCTGAAGGAGGTTGGGGAGGAGGAGAGAGCGAATGGAACTATTTCAAAGCTAGCCGAGAATGGAAATTCAAGGGCAAAAAGAAAGGCGAAGGATGTACTGGATATGTTGAGGAGAGGCATTAACCTCACCCATACCGCGTGAAGACATGGCATAAAACCCGAGCTTTGCTCATTGTACATATTTTCTTCCTTGTGGATCACCGTATACAAATACAAAACTCATCAAAATCAGTTTCATAACCTGTAAAGCCGATACATGCATCAGTCTGTTTTACATTTCCTGGTCCACGTTCATCCCGGGTAAGCTCTGGTCCCCTCGTATGGCCTAGCTCCCCTGCTATGTACATTTCCAAATTTTGGTGTCCATTTTGTATCTTTCCTTTTCAGTTTCCAGTGCATATCTCGCATCCAATTCCATTTTGAGATACTTCCACGAAACTTCATATCAAATATTTCCGCGGGTCTTTTAGAAATTTTGTTCCTCATTGGTAGGTATAAGGTCATGTACATCATGACGTTTCTAGACCCACATTCAGCGGGATCCATAGTGCGCGCTTTGTTGTTGCTATGTGTTGATTTGGCATGGAAGTTGCTGTGGTAAGAAATGAAAGATTATCCTGATTGTTTGGTTAACAGTTGAACCAAATTTTGCTTTTGTCTTGTGACTTTTGTGTGTCAAACCAGCACCAATGTAATCTCTCTCTGCTTTGGTGATGGACCACCCTATGACATTGGCATCATCATCATCATCATCATCATCATCTCATTCAATCAACATGGCAGTATGCGCCTTTCTTGCTTGTGCCAATGCTTTTGGACTCCTGATGATAATGACACATTTCATGTGGTTGATTAAATTGTTCATAGGGGAGCTGAATGTGTAGCAACAAAGAATAAATGTGACTAGGATGACCCAAAAGTGGAACAAAAAAGAAAGGTTTTTTTTTTCCTTTTTTGGTTTTTTTGGGGGGGGGGGGGGGGAGGCGACTAGAATATATTCTGTTGATTAAGAATACCTTTTTAGCGAGCAACCCACCAAAAAAAATATTCTAATTCGTTATTTACCGACTTTTATCAATCATTTCAAAAAAAAAAATCAACTACTACTAATTTTTATCAATTTTTATCTATTTTATTTATTTACTAATTCTTATTTACCGACGGAAAAAAAAAAAACCCAGACGTACATCTTTGAATTGCGGATTTAGATTTTCCTATGCTTGCCGCTGTCGGCTTGCTCTATTGGTGCCTAATACTAGCGTTAGATGGAGACAGAAAACTGATTTTTTTAATTTTTTTTTTCTTTGTCAATTGATTGCTTGACTAAAACTTTTAAAACTTGACTTGTCATTAAGCATGCCATTATCCATCTTATCTCCTCTGTCATAGCTGGAGACAGAGGTCTTTTTCTTCTCTTCTTCTCCTTCTAGTCCATTTAAAGTGCGTTTTCTTGTTTGTTGGCCTAAAAGAGATCTCAAATCATGGCTATGCCTCAATGGAAGCAAGCACTTATATTTCATTTTTTGCCTCCTCGATAAAATATAGATTGTTTTCTTTATATATAAAAGAGGCCCATTACGAAGAGTTTGCGGTTCAATTGATATCAAGTGTCCTTTTCACATGAAAAATGCACAATACAATCATGTGAAACCAAAACAATATCGTCCACACTTTTTCTCAATTTTGAGTGATCTACAGGGGCACAATCAACCGGTTCAAGTCTCTACACGTAAGTATTGTGGGCTTCCTCGGGGCCTGTGTAAGGGCCATTAACCTTCTATTCATAGATATTCGATGGGCTGAGCAACTTACCGTGCTTAGAGATATATACTATGTGTTTTTCGTTCTATCTCATAACCAAAATAATTATAGTTTGGACGATAAAACAAGTTATTTGCATCATTATCCTTAAATGAATGGAGTGTATTAGGAATGAGATTTTTCACGATGTAGGCATGCATGACATCAAGGCTCATTGCATGGGTCTTGCTGATCATTCAAATTGGACGGTTGGCGTTGTCAACAAAGATTATTAAATACGCAAAATTATCATTAATTTCGGCTGATCTTCCACCCAAACTGTGCCCAGTGTCAACCAACCGAAGAGTAGTTGAGTCCGTTATTGTTAAATGACGTCCTGATTGAACCTTGTAAAATACTACTTGCTATAAATGGGGAATCTTGGTCTTACAAGTCGTCACACTCTTTGAATGAATCAACTAAACTTTGACATTCTCAGGCAAAAGCCTTCATGGCTATCGTTACTAGGGGTTGTAATAATATTACTAATATAATCCGAGTTTACATTAGATAAAATCTGTAAAATTAGCCCGACTTAATATCCGTCAGGTGTTAAAAAAATATATATGTTTTGAAGAGTAATAAATATTATTTGGGAATATTTATACTGTGAAGAATTTAAAATAACTTGCAAGTTGTTTTTATAATAAAACTTTGAAAAGTTGGTCATTTATTGATTATTGGTGTTGGAAATATCATCATATCCAACTACGAATAGTATTATTAATACTCTATGGGCGTCTTCTAAAACTCCAAAAATATGAAAATTTTAATGCTCAACTTCTCAAAGTAAGAGTTGTTCTAAAAAAAATAATAATAAAGATATGAACATCAAAAATGGATGTAAATATAAGGTTTCGAGATCCATCTCGACCGAAAGTTTAAGTTGATGGTTGACAGCCCAAGGTTCAGAGATAATTTTATACTCTATCACTCGTCTTCATGTGAATGCTCTTTGGACTTGAAGTATGATTGCTGTAAAATATTTCCCTTGCCTTGCTCAATAAATCAATATAGAGATTACTGAGATTTGAACTCGCAGCCTCTTAATTAGAAAGACTCTAATATTATATTTAACAACCATCTCAACTAAAAATTTAAATTAATAATTAAAAGCTCATTAATAAGTTTATATTCTAATAGATACATCCCAACCTGGGAAACTACCCAGTGCCACTCGTTTTGTAACTTGCAGCAAGGGGCCGCAGGGTAGAGAGAGAGAAATTTATATCCAATTCCAGCTTGAGACTTCTTGAGTTATTGGATCGCAAGCCCATCCGTCGGTCCTGATGCCTACTATCACGCAAATATATATATGTTTTGCATGTGGCAAAATTTTATAAGAGACTCGTCATACAGTCCTTTGATGCATTTTCAATGGAATTGCTAGCGAACATATCGTGGACCTTTAATCATTGGTTTAAGGGGATGTTTTGTAGATGGTTTTTTGTATAGTTTTTAGCTTTTAAATGGCTTTTTCAGGTGGTTTTGACTGCTTGATATGATTTGGGTTGTGTTGGTGAATGGTTTTTTAGAATAACTTTTTCATTCAAAAAGTTATTTTCAAAAAGCTAAAATTTGTAACTTTTTTAAGTTGGATGTTTGTGTTTTTTTTTTAATGTAAAAGATTATAATGTCATTGACTGAATACCATAAATAAAATCCATATATTCTCTTGCACTCTCTCTTCTAGACCTGATCAACGGGTCTGGGACCCGACCTGACCCTAAAAAACGAGGGTTAGGGTCGGCTTTTTGGGTCTTTGACCCGCCCTGACCCTCAAATTGAAGATGTCCGGCTATGATGAGGTCGAGCTTGAGTAAAGGTCTTGTCCCTTTGACCCAATCAGCCTACCCGTTGACCCTCACTTTTTAAAAAAAAAAAATTAAAAAAAATAAGATACTTTTGGTTTCATTTATTAAAAAAAAATAGGGTCAGGTTTTAAAAAGAAAGAAAGAAAAAGAGTATGAATCTACATGAAAGACAAATCTAAATTTTGACTCGTATTCCTCTGATCTAATGGTTATAAGGGCTGGTATAAATTCCTTGAAGGTTACAAACTTTATCAAGTGTGTTAAACAATTTAGGGTTTAGGATGTACCTAAACTGGCAGAAACGAACGGATCTTTATGATGCCCTTTTGCTCCACGATCTGAACACGGCGACTACTAGAGTCCCGGTAGTGTGACCACGACCCAAACCCGAGACACGATGAAATTAGAAGAAATGGGAGTTTAGGAATTTGTAGAAATGACTGAATCAATACTGTGTTGTGTGTATGTTTCTGTCAATAAGCTGTATTTATATAGATGACACATTTACTAAAAATAGTCAGTGTCACTTACTAAAAATGGCAGCTAATTCATCTCAACTTTCCCCTTTTTTCTGCTTAGTGACCGTTGCCACCAACATTTCCCACTCGGCCACTCAAGCCGTAACAATGTTTCCACAACATCGTTTCCTCTTCTAAACGTGTCATCCCAAGAATGAGACGTGCGACCAAAAATAAGTAGTGATTTTTGTTAAGACACCATCAGTCTAACAAAAACACTTTCAAGGCAGACAATTCCCTAAACCATTCAAGACATCACCTGAGGCACATGTTGTCCCTTTATGCCTGTTGATATATCATGGTTATATTCCGAAATATAACCGCCCGGGCTGATATGCTGAATATGCAATGGTTTTCCTCTAACGACTCATAACATTACATCTCAATAAGATTGCTTTCCTAATACGTTCCGCTGAGCTACATAAATCCATAACTCTTGGAGTACGTATTAAAGTAGCACCATCTCATCGGGGATTCATGTCATAGCCCTAGGTCTAAGGGATTTGTTATATGAAACACTGATGTTTCAGGGATCACACAGTGACAAGGAAGGGAATCAGTTGTCACTCCACTAGGTCGACTTAAGCACACACAGTCATGGTATAACTCCCACTGAGGTGAGACTGTCACTATTTATACCATGCGAATTACAAGCCTAGTTCCTTCTCAGAACTAACTCGAGTTCCTCGGTTAACGTACTTAACATAACCTGGACACTCAAAATTCGACTTTAGGCTTTGATATAAGGTTGTGTTATATCCGATTCACTCAGAATCTCATCTTAGACTTACTAAGGCGACTAATTCTCCACATCACTCGTACCACCTAAGGTACGATGATAATCAATATTGCACACCTAGTGCCAATATGATCAAGTCTTATCCTACCCGCTACTTAAGCGTTAGGATTGATTATCCGTGTGACAAGATAATCAAAAAGCCTAGTGACATTTAGATATGCCTAATCAAACAACCAGAGTAAAATAATGACCATTTTATACAAAATAAATGTTCATTACATACTTGTCCAAACCAAAAACAGGATATTCTAATTAACTAAACTCTACGGAGACCAAGACTCATCATATGAGTTTTGAACACATCTCTTGGAGTAGGTTTGGTTAATAGATTCGCTATCATCTTAACAATAGATAAGTATTTTACAATAACTTCTTTCGACTTTATGGCGTCTCTTACAAAATGATAACGCCTTTTAATATGCTTGGCCTTCCTATGGAATTTAGGATCCTTAGCATATTGGATAGCAGCAGTATTATCGCACCAAATTTCTACAGGATCATTAACTCGTGGAGTAAGATCAAGATCCTGGAGAAAACTCCTCAGCCAAACTGCCTCCTGAGTGGCGAGGCAACAAGCGACATATTCTGCTTCCATAGTCGATAAGGTTATGCAATCTTGCTTCTTGCTGCACCAAGATATGGCTCCCCCACCCAGGGTGAAGACATATCTAGAGGTGGACTTAGACTCATCTAAGTCTCCACCCCAGTCAACATCAGTGTACCCCCTCAATCTTAGGTCTCCTCCTTGGTAGCAAAGTACCAAGTCAGTAGTTCCTCAAAGATAACGCATTATCCTCTTGACGGCTTGCCAATGAGCATTCCCAGGGTTGCTTTGGTAACGACTTACCAAACCAACCGCGAAGCAAATGTCAGGCCGTGTACATAACATGGCATACATTAGGCTTCCGACTGCACTAGCATAAGGGACATTACTCATTTTCTGTTTTTCCTCATCTGTTGTTGGACACTGTTCTAGACTCAAGGTAATTTGCGCATATCTTGTAAATTTAATTCCTATTGAAAAAAGAATAAGTGACCAGCTAATTAAAAAATTTACCTTCAGTGGTAAATGAGAGATATGGGCATAAATGAAAGTTTATCACATATATTTTTAAGAAACAACCAATTTTGCCAAACATTTTTTTTTTCAAAACAGCTGATTGAAACAGTTAATACAAACAATTGATTGAAACAATTAAAAACTAATAGTTAATAGATACAGCTAACAGTTAACAACTGCTTGTCAACCAAGACCTATGTTTTTTTATTGAGTTGGTTTTTAAATATGATACCAACACATAGTCTCAATGTGATGTCTCAAATTCAAATCCCCTATTGATTATTGCACAAGGTGAAGAGAAATTTTTTTAGGATCCACGTAAAAGGGCATTCGCATGAAGAGGTATGGAAAGTATATAAAACATATCCCTATACCGATAACCATCAATTTAATCTTCTGATTAAGTTGATTCATAATAGAAAAGATTGAGTTATATAAAGGTAGCTCAACTTCATTGGAATATATGTACATCTTATAGAAATGGTCCATGCATAAGATATTTGCACTCAAAAGTACTTGTTCTTCATTTAAAAATATTGTTTCAACACAGGAAAGAATGAAAGACCCTTCGAAATAAGGACCATGACGGATTATCGCACCTTGAGTTCGAGCCATTTACGATGATTGGAGGTTAAGTAAGCAATTCAAACTATAAGTCAAATGCTGAAGTTCTTTAGTTGCCAGTCAGGTTTTAAAAAGACAGAAAGAAAAAGAGCATGAATCTACATGAAAGACAAATCTAAATTTTGACTCGTATTCCTCTGATCTAATGGTTATAAGGGCTGGTATAAATTCCTTGAAGATTACAGACTTTATCAAGTGTAATATAAGAGTAGCTAAAAAGCTTAGGTTTGAGCAGGACACATTCATACACAAAAGGGGCTGCCAAAAATTCAATCCATAAAGTTCCTACAAAATTCTGCTAATGTAAATGATGATATATTACATCCACATAACTTCACTTACATAATGAGTTTTACTTAGTTATGTCGCACCAGCCTCGACAGGGTTGTCTTTTTCCAATCCGACTGCATGAGCTCAGACTGCACAGGGAGGAACCAAGCATCTTGAAATGAATCCCAATCTTCTCTTCTGCACCCAAAACAATATTCAAAAACATAAGGAAGGTGACATATATATTCTACCAAAAAAGTGACAAATTTGATGAAATTTTACCGGCTTAAGGAGCTCAGGAGGGATCTTGTAGAGATCTTCATCAACAGCTTTGGAAGGCTTACGAGCCTGAGCTTGAGCCTGAGCCTGAGGAGCAGCGGATCCAGCGTCGTGTTGGAACTGCTGTTGCTGTTGCTGCTTCTTAACGGCGGGATGGCGTTTGCCTCCTGCTGCTGCCTTTGAAGCAGGAAGCTCCGTCACTGTCACGCTAAAGACCTTACCAGCACCTTGCTTCTTACTGTTCATGTTCATGTTCCCGTCCTGTTTGTTGTTGGAATTATAATTCCCAGCTTGTGCCATTCCTCCTCTCTTCTCTCTCCCCTTTCCCTGCATCCACACATCCATTTTCTTCATTTCATCTTCACTACAACACATGTATATATATGATCGAATCCCGCAATGTCTAGTAACATTAATATTCCACATTTTTCATTACCACTATCAAACTCAACTTCATTTTTTTAATTCCTAAGGTTCATAAAGCAGCCACGTATTTCTGAACTCAATTAAGATTCTCAAAAAAAATAATGGCTCAGATCCGACAAAGTGAGAATACTTAGAAAAACGATAGCATAATTTAAGAAGAATATTATTAAACATACACATATAGATCAAGTCAAAACATACGATCTATTTCAAAATAATTAATTATATCGAACATGACATGATTGATTCACAACGTCACTAAAACTCAATCACTTAGGATTATTATCCGCCAATCAACAATGATGATATTAACAAAGAGCTACAGAAATTATGGTCTCCACTGAAAAAGTCAGAAATAAATCCAACCCCAATATTATTATTAATTATGACTTTTCTATTCTATTGTCATCACAAGTTGAGGATGTGTGTGGACAGACTGATGAGGGGCCCATTTGTAAACACTAGAGAGATGGGGTGGGATCTGGTGGGTAAAGACAGGGCCGAGGAGCAACTGGCAACAGCATTAAATGCAGTAGCGTGAATCTGATATTTTATAATGTTTAGGGTTTCGGGTTTATCAGTTTATCATGTGAGTATGTGACTCGTGGTGCCGGACGCCCATTTTCCTCCTCACTTATTGCATTCATTATCTACTTCTTTTTCTTTTTTTTGGTGGGACCCCCTCTGCCTCCTATAATTTTAGTCTTTTTTAAAAATAAAAAAAAAATTGAAAGATCTGGTCTTACTTAAGCAAAGCTCAAGATAGCGGCTAGCGCTGGAGTCAACAACTGGAATTCATTGGTCTTTATATTCCCACTAAATAAAATAAAATTTTAAAAATCAGATTTGAGAATATTTTTCAAAAATGTATGTTAGTGTCAGTGGGTTTTAGATAAGCCAGTTATATTTACAGTACGAGAATTTATTATTTTATTGATAATAGTATATTAAAAATACACATATTTAACATGATTGGTTCATTTTAATTTTTTTATCTTTAAAATCCGCTATTTTTATGGTAATATTTTCCAGTTCATTACGTCATATGATATTAGAGTAGATTTAAATCTATTTTATCTACGTATCTAAAACAGTTTTTATATTATAGGTCTCTATACTATAAAATATTTATAATTTGAATCATCACATTTTGTACCAGAAAACACATTTGATTGAGATCGTGAGGAATTTACTCCAAGGACAATGGTAAAATCAAATTTAACAAAGAGTATGAAGGTTCTATACACTTTATAAATATATAATTTAAACTTTACCCTAATAATTTAAGAAATACTTTGACTCCAAAAAGAGGTACTCTGAGAACTAAAGCTTTCCATTTTTATTTGTTTATTTATTTATTTATTTATTTATATGAGGCTTCCAAAATAGCAGACTTTTAAATACATATTTAGATACAATAGCTAGACACTTTCTTGATCCCAAAAGAAAAATGGCCAGATACTTCATCCTAAAATCGGCCGGTGAAAAAGCAGATTAGTCAAAGACAGCTCAGTACAGTACACCTTCACGGCCTTTTTACCACATGAATCTCATAAATGCTGCCTATCCATCCTGATATCCTTCGCTAGATTCTCATTTTGCCACAACGACCTTTCTATAACCTTTAACCCTCCTTTTTGTTATAGTTTTCTTTTTGTTTTTCCTATACATAATTCATGAGAACAATTAGACCCTAGATCATATCATAAAATAAAGTGAAAAAAAAATATATGTTTGTATTTTATCTTATATATATAGAGCTATATTTTATTAATTTAATGTATGAAATATTAGACGATAATATAGTGTACTTTAGAGTATTAGACGATGATACTCTCAACTTTGAACTTGGACAACCGTACACCATACTATGAACTATTTATTGTTTATATACTAAGACCAATTTTAAAGGTATTTTTAGTTGGTAACGTAAGTTCATATTCAACACACGCAATTGTATACACTTATAAATTCCTACATTTTAAATACATGCAATTGAATTTCATTGTGAAATTATTGAACTATATTAACAAAAACACATTCAAACTTTAGTTTGGCATATAAACACTAAATAAGCAATAGTATAATATATAAACTTTTAAATTCAAAATTGGGACTATTTTTATCCAATATTTTAAAATATAATATATTATCGTTCAAAATCCCTTAATTTAACATAGAAGACGGAAAACAGAATTTTTTTCCCTAAAACACGTAGAGAGAACAGAATGAACAGAAGAGAGAGAAAGAGCGACGGCAGGGGGGAAAAAAGCAACCTGTGAAACACTGTGCGATTTCCGGACTACCATACCTCTGTTCTCTGTCTATCTCTCTCATTCTCTTTGTTTCTCTCTCCTCAAATACCTAGGCAATTGAATGAAAGTGATCTAATCTCTAGATACGCAACTGTTGATCAAGATTTTTCGTCGAATTTTTAGTCCCAATCTCCCTCGAAAACACTGTACCATCCACTGCTCACTCGCTGTTCATTCCCATTCCATTCCATCACTACTCAGCAAACAGAGAAAGAGAGAGAGAGAGAGTTAACCTGTTTGGAGCGAGGGGCGACGGCGTACGAGTCGGCGGTGGCGGCAGAGTGAGGGTCGCATTCGCCGGAGGAGGAACTGTGGCGAATCAAGCCAGCCTGGCGAGCGCACTCGAAGTACTGAGTTATGGGGAGGTCGTTGACGTAGTCCCAATTCCCGAACGCCGGTATCTGACTACTCCCCCTGCAGTTTGTCTTCCACTCCTATTCCATACAATCAATCAAAATTAGCACAGACTATTCATGGGATACAGACAGAGAAAGGGAAAGGGAAAGGGAAAGGGAAAGAGAGAGGAACGGGTAGCTTACGTCCATGTCGTGGCGAGGTTGGTTCAGGAGAATCCGCAGAGAATTTAGGGAGTGTTATGGGGAGAGGGACCCTTCAGCCTTTTACACATACAAACACAGAGAAACAAGTGAAGAAGGAGATCGAGGAAGGAAGGAAGGAAATAAAAGGGGGGGGGGGTCTGTTCAAAGCGGGCCGGGTTTGAATGCAGCCTTAACAGCTTCTGCCATTCTGCGTCTCTACCACGGCAACAAAGACCCAAGAGAGAGAGAATGAGAGAGACGGGTTTGTTCTGGGGAATGGGGCGGGGATTTGGAGTTGGAATTTGAAGGGGATTAGTTGTGGGTGTGGGATGTGCACAAAGGTGATTGGCTCTATTCGACGCATTTAGTGGTGGGTTTTTCTTTTTTCTTGTTTTTTGTTTTTTGTTTTTTGGTTGAAGATATGTTACGTCAACTATTTGTGGAAAAATAAATACTACAACTGTACCGGTAACAGTCAACTTTTGTTTGTTTGTTTTTTTTTTTGTGGGGCCCTGCTGTGCTTTCATTTCATTTTCGGGGTTGTACGCGTCGTGCTTACACAGAGAGTAGGTAATAATTTTGGTGATTGACAAAACAGGATGACCCAACCTTGGTCATCCACTCATGCCATTCTTAGTCCACGATTTAGACTAATGTTTTCGACACTAATTCCATTATTCAAAACTTTCCAGGTTCCCCCTAGTCCCGTTTCATTCCATTCATGGGACTGAGTTACATAAGTATAAGAGGTGTCAACTACTATTCTAATTTTTTGTGAAAAAAAATTACATTATTGAAAATTATGGGGGAAAAAAAAGCACCTATTTTATTATTTAGTTCCAATAATCACTTGATGCCTTGTGTTTGGGGGCTTTAAGCATGTGGATGTTGGTTCTATGTGAGTGTAGGTTGTGTGTTTAAGTCTTGGTAGATGACTATTTGTGCTTTTTTTTTTTAGAAATTTATGAGGTCAGTTCATTTATTTTTTCCTTTCCCAAATGACTCATGCATGACACTTCTCGCACTCTCGGACTGCTATGCCCAAAAGTGCCCCCTACAAACACACACTCCCTCTCCCTCCTTATCTCTTGAATGCTCGTCGGCCGGCCTTGCCGCCGCTACTGTCCACTAACGCCGCTATTATATTTACTTTATTGATTTTAGTTAGATTCATATTAAATGATTGATTAATTTATTCACTACCCGTGAATTGAAAAATATAGATGTTTGTAGGGCTGGCAAAAATTCGGGTCCGGGTCAATTCGGGTCCGGACAAATCGGACATTCGGACAAAAACTTCATACCCAGACCCTGTTCGGATTACAAATCGGACACTTTGACCATACCCGGACCCAAATGTCCGATGTCCGGACCCGGTTGTCCGAATGTCCGAATTTGTAATATCATTTTAGGAGATTCAGACCAAAATTTTGTGTGACCGAACCCGAACCCGATTTTCTAATGTCCGAACCCGGTTGTCCGAATTTATTTTTATAACATTTTCTAAAGAATTTGGACTAAAATTACATATAAACATAGTTGTCCGATGTCCGAACCCGGTTGTCCGATTGTCCGAATTTGTCCGAACCCGAAATGGCTCAAAAATCCGGACAACCCGAACCCGAATGTCCAAACCCGAACCCGGCCCGGTTTAAATTCGGACATGACCGATTGTCCGAATTTTAAATTCGGACATAAATTTGGTGACCGTACCCGATTTTTTTCGGGTCGGACAAATTCGCGTAATCGGGTCGGACAGATTTTTGCCAGCCCTAGATGTTTGCCTAGTTTGGTTGGGATCGTTGGGCTAATTTAGTTTGTCACTGGTTACTTGTTTACATTTAATTTACTAATTTTAGTTAAATATATGGTTAGTTTAGTGATTTCTTCATAAATTAGAAATTAGGATCTTTAGAACTTCTTTTTTCGAGAAAGGCTGAGATAACCGGGAGAGATCCTGGGGTGAAAGTCGTCGACGAGAGTTGGAAACTTTGCTTACCACACTTTGCAATCTCTCCTCAGAGGATACTGCATGGCGGGGGTGAACGACTGCTTCAAAGTCGGCTATCGCCCATTCGGTTGCGCTCATTTGTTCCATAATCTAGGTCCCATCCGCAATCTGACATCAGCAGTATGTGAAATAACTAATATTATATATATATACATATATGAGTACAATAGTTTCGACAGGATATACTTTTTATGTTATTTTGTGTATTCCATATATGAATATATTAGTCTTGCGTATTGGCCTCTTTAAAAAAATCTCCACTTCTTTCTGACAAATATTACAAGTTAATTTATTAATTATTTAATCATAATATTATTTTTAATTCCGTTTAACAACAAAAATAACGTATAATGTGGATACTATTTTCCCAAGTTCTGGAAAGATCAAAATATAAACAACATTTTTCCTACAAGTATTTATACAAACAAACATTGTTAACGCTATTTAACAAAAAGGGGGTTATATTGATTTATTTAGATTTAATTATATCTTAAGCGGTAAATATTGTCAACACTTTTAGGCCATGTTCTTTTCATGGTTTAATAAACTCAATCCACCCCTTCTCACACCCACCCACCCCTTCCTACTCTTTTCCACACTTAAACAAAAATACCATTCCTTCTCACTCTCACTTACTCCTTCTCCCCCTTTCCTACACTCATTCGTTCAACTCCCCAACTTCATTCAATTTCTGCCCACTCCCACCCACTCCTTACCCCTCTTTCCCACACTTAAAAAATAATACCACTCTTACCAACTCTCATCTACTCCTTTTTTCCTTTTTCACACCTATTATTTCCCATTGAAAAAAACAAAGTCTTAGTTATGATGAACCTCCTTCTACCCCCCCCCCCCCCCACCCCCATGAAAAGACCAACATAACCTCTTTTCTTTGGTTCTTTTGAGTTGGCCATAAAAGTCGTCTTCGTGATGCCCTTATCTAAAATACATCAAAGAACACAGTGGACACAACAAAATCTAGAGACCACAGAGCGGGTGGGGCCCCAGCCCCAACCCCAGCCGTTTTTGGTGGGTAATGAAAAGTCTAAAACCATGTTTGTTCGTGATGAAAATGTAAACGGGGTAGGAAAAACGTGAACACCAAAAGCGACTTTTAGCACGACGCACGCGACGCATAGACAAGGACAAGTTTGGTTTGGCCATGCCCTATCCCTCCCTACACCCCAAACCAAAAGTCCAAATCCAAACAGTATCCTACACTACAGTGGTGCCCTAATTCTTGGGGACGTGGGCAAATTAAGCCCAAGGTATGGGGGCCCTGCCTAAAACTTCAAATCCGAAACACAAGAATGTGATACATCCTTGTTGACAACAGCCTCCAATTGTGCCCTGTACTTTTGCAGCCTTCCAACATATATATCATTATTGCAACAATAAATTTTAAGTTGAATTTTGCAAACTAAAGGGGGGGAAAAAAAAAACGCAAGTGTGAAAAGAATTTTAAGTGAACGTAACTAGTTTCCCCTTTTGTGAAATTATAAGCTAAATCATTGAGTTAGTGGTTTTTGCACTAGATTTGTGAATTGGAGTTGTAGCTAACTTCTTGCATGTAGGGTTCTGAGTCATGAACGAAAAACATGCTTTCTGCACTTGGGAATTCATACCTTTATTAGGTTTCAGGAGCAAGTTCAAAGCTTTCAATTTAATTTTACCTATACTATAGGCCAATGTTCATAGATTGTCGTAATCTAATCTAGTTCAATAGTATTTGGTTAGGTTGGAATAAGACTGCAAGTCTCGAACAATTAAAGTAGTTATCTTTCAATTTGGTTGTAGTCGTCCTTCTTTCTTTTTGAAATTATTGGGTATAATGACTTTTCTCTTAATTACTGTTGGAATTTTAAGCAACAAAGTTAAAAGTAATTAAAAAGAAAAAGAAAAATAGCAAGAACCAGATGAAGACAACTTCAACAGTCGAAACTATATGATACGTACTCCATACCTTGCCAAAACTAGAGTTACAGAACATGTCGTGCTAACTGGTTCAATTCAGCCCATTAACGATCGATTTAGGTATATTTGAAAATTTACGAACCATAGTGAATTCACTGAATTTTAACGTCATAGGGTAGATGTACGTGTCATACATTGGTAGGCCAGTAATACAACAACAACAAACTCCCAGCATGAGTCCCGCTTTCGCAGGGTCTGGAGGGATCTAGCTGTAAGCAACCTTACCTCTATCGGTATTCCTACCCATTGGTAGGCCAGTAATGGATTACATTATTGGTTGGCTATGGTCAACAACATAATTTTACAAAATTACAATGAAAAAAAAATATTAACTATTTTTATAAAAGACTCATGTTTATTTTAATTTTTTTTTAAAGAATAATTTATGCAAATTAAACTAAACATTTTGCATGAGGTTTAGGATACTTTGGTTCACTAGAATCACTAAGGACACGTTTTTAATTACTTATGAGAAGTAATTATCGGTGCTTATATTGCTGAAAATGTTGAAAGTTGTTGAAACATACTAAAAGTTGCTTAAATATGTTGAAACATGCTTAAACATACTAAAATATGCTAATGGTGAAAGAAAATATAATTAGGTATTTTTAA
Organism: Selenicereus undatus; assembly: GCA_017589665.1. NCBI lineage: Eukaryota > Viridiplantae > Streptophyta > Magnoliopsida > Caryophyllales > Cactaceae > Selenicereus > Selenicereus undatus. Next base: position 13,625,841 of record JACYFF010031955.1, read on the forward strand.
TGAGTATTTAACAGTACTGCATTGTGTTAAATTTTACGGAATTATATTGAATTGTGCTAATGGATATAGGCTAATTTGTCTAAGCAAACCATGGTGTTTGCATTGAATGGGTATTCCAAAATATTCGTTCAAGAATGTAATATTTTTAATTTTTCTATAATCTACTAACATCAACAACTTCTTTAGGTGTCCTTTTTTAAAATTTTAATAATTTTCGTGTCGAATTTGAAATTTTTCACCATAGCATGTGCCCAAAACACACTGTTAAATCAAAAAAGTTGTAGAAGTTGCAAGCCACCTAAAAACACCGATAATGGGCCATTTCACCCTGAATCAAATTTGTCAAGCCACTTCACATGCTTGACGGAGTTGATTATGAGTGGATATAGGCGTACCCAACATAACCCATTTTCCAACTCTATACTATTATTATTATTATTATTATTATTATTATTATTATTATTATTATTATTATTATTATTATTATTATTATTATTATTTAAAAAATACTGAATCAGATGAAACAACTAATAAATCTAAAAAATCTCTCAATTAGAGACCAGAAAAAAGAAAATATCAATAGTTAAATTAACATCGGGGCTACAAAGAAGTCATCCACAATAACTCGTCTCCTAAATCTGGTCACAAGTATATGGAAACTATAAAGAGTAGGATCTAAAGCTATATCCAAGTATCCAACGTGTCTATTCCCGGCATTTACTAGCTTTGAAAACTACACTTTCAATTTACTCGAGTCTAGACATGATAAAACTGACACGAAACTCGAATCGAATTACTCAGATGCATACCCACCCCGACATCCGAAGTAGGCTAATTTAAAAGTGGACCCGAAATCTGAATTGATCTGAACCGAACCATACCTAACCCGAAATTTTCAAAAAATGTTGCGTATTTTTGCATGACAAGTTTATTGGACAAAAAATCAGTTGACTCAAAGTCGACCGGAACCGAAGTTCACCGGACCCAAACCGAACAGACTCGAAATGTTATTTAATCTGAAACATGACCCGATTCAAACTTAACCCGACCCGTATTCAAACCAAATGCTCCGTTTGTCAGGTCTAGTCAAACCCATAACCTTCTTTTTTTTTTCCCCAATTCCCACCATTTTAAGGACAATGAGGAGGAAAATTATCCTGCTTTATTCCCAATTAATTAATGTAGAAAAAAAAAGAAAGAAAAACAGATGGTAATGAATAAAATAAAATAAAAAGTACCCAAGATCGAAGCCAACATTTGTGTGCTGACCAAGCAAAACACCAAAAAGTCTTAGCCTCGTTGAGTGAAATACTCCTTTTATAAAAAAAAATTGTTACTTTTACGAGAGCATTTATTTATTTTGACTTGGGCTTCAATCTTGGTTTTGATGGCTAAGATCCTTCCGACTTTCTCCTTTGACTCTCCTAAGTAATGCCATAGTTTTGCCCATATGAGAACCCGGCCGACACAAGTAAATATATATTTCTCATAAAAAAAATTAAAAAATATAACTATGCTTGGTTTTTATAAATGTGAAAAATCTAATATGAGATCCGTTTAGATAACGATATATTTGTTGATTAGTAATATAATTTGATCCAAATATAATTAAAAATGTAGGATGCATTTATGTGCATATATGTTCGTTACCCAACATAATTTGATTCAATATATTTTTTTTAAAGGAAAAAATTGATCCACAATTCACTTTAGTTGAAGGGTTTATTCGTTATGACCATATTAGATGAACAAGTAGAAGTAGTGGATTTGAGTAAGTTGGAGCAGGTTTGAGTAGGTTGAAGCAGGTTTAAGTAGGTTGAATGGATTTGACTAACAATCAGCAATTTAGAAGCAAGTTTGTGAGCAGATCAAAGTAGGTTGTGGAAGATTTGACTAGCAATTGATATGTTTGAACAAGTTGGAACAGATTAAAACATATTTGACTAGTACATGATAAATTTAGACAGATTATAATGTATATTGAAACGGAAAGTAGATTTAATATGCTCTTAAGAAACAAGCCCATAATATAGGATGTGTTATTTTAGATGGAAACTATGAAGTAAGAGTGCGTTCAACCAAAAATAAAAAGAAAAATATGAGAGAGGAAATTGGAAAAGATGGAAGATTGACATAATAGAATTTACTAATCTTGCAAAGTGGTAGACTGCCAGTTGTAGCTAGGGTAAGAAAAGTTTACTTCTTTACAGTGCATGATTTTGTTCCAGTGATTTAGCACTTGTTTTCTTTAAGCAAGGTTTTAAATTCGAGTCTTGTGCATGGTAAAAATTTATTAAGAGAGAACTCTACTATTTATTAGGCCAATAAAAACTCGACTCCACTAAAATCGAAGATCCAAAGCCCAAAAAGTAGTTACTTGTTTGAAAAATAATTAAGTTATTTGACTGTTGAAACTGCAAAGAAGTCTTTCCATTGTGGGCTGCCAAAGCCCTTTTTGTGGACCCAAACATGGGAGTAACCTTCTTATTATGTAAAGCTCGTTTGATTTTAGCTATTTGTTATTAGTTATTTGTATTAACTGATTCTATCAGTTTATTACAGTAGATATTTGTAAAAAGATATTTATGTAAAAGTTGTTTGATAAAATTACTTTTTTACCTTTAACTCTATTTTATTGTTTACATATACATGTTTTTTATTCTTTAGTATTCAATTTTCTTATCAATATTTATGAATTAAAATTTAAGTAATATGTACTATACCGTTTATTCATAAAGTCCTATTTTGTTAATTGTACTTATATTTATCTAATCTTCTTTTTAATATTACGAAGTAAAATGTACATATCTACTACCCATAACATTGTTTGCTTTTTATTTGGACATAGAATTTGTTTATTATTAGTCTATTTTTATTTTTCAATATAAGCTGAAATTTACATGATATTTAAAATATTTATTATGTAGAATTAATTGACGTAAATGATTTAACCTTTTTGTTGAAAATGACAATTGGTGTAATTTAGGTCAACATTTGAGTATTATAGTTATTTGGAAACCAAAATCCAAACAACCACTTGAAAAAGTTACTTGGTTTAACTTTTAAAAAAATGACTTTTTTGGGACCAAAAAGTCATTCCAAACAACTATTAACCAAACACTTAAAACAGCTATTTGACTGCCAAAATGCTCCCAAACAGCCAAATTTGTTCAATAAGTTATCCAAACCCCCAACAACCAAGCACCCCAATATAATCCACCGGTGAGCATGGCTCTGTTTCTTGTTTTCTCTGATCCAACCCTATCTATAAGAAAATTTGTTAAATTTCTGAAAGTTGCTAATTCCTGCGTTTCAAAATTATAGTCACATTTTGAAAATATAGGAAAATAAATAGTGATTGTCTCTTCTTAATGATGTATGTTTGACATATATTCTGAATCAATGTAACACCCTGAAATTTTTGGTTACTAATTTTGATTCAAGTGTGAATTCCTAATTAATGTGTATGTATTTTATGTGTTTTATTTTAGATATATATATGTGTTTTATTTTAGATATATATATGTGTTTTATGAATAATTTGTTGAGTGAGTATATTACTAAAGCTTTTGAGGACTCAAGTGTAAACAGGGGTCCTTGAAACGTACCTGATATGGGACAGGTGCGGCTAAATTAATCTAATTGCCTACCCCATAACAAAAACGTGTGTGTGTTTGTGATATTCATGAACATATTAGATATGAACGATATAAGTGTCTTTTTGATTCTTAAAACATACGCGTGTCCTCTTATTGCCCCCTATATGATATATGAGATGTTATGTTTCGATGTCATAAGATACGTGTACTGTGTGCTTATGTGTTAATCGGTTAATGTGCAACGTATAACAACGGGGAAGGTAAGGGTTATTCACTGGGCCCGGGGAGCTCATGACCTCACCATTTTTCAGGTTTTGAAAGCGATGAGGGACCAACAACAACAACAACAACAAACTCCCAAAGTGGGTCCCGCTTTCGCGGGGTCTGGGGAGATCCAGCTGTAGGCAACCTTACCTCTACCGGTATTCCTACCCATAGAGATGTTGATTCCATAAGACCCACAAAAACAGTTTTGAGAAAAAGGTTTGGAGGGGAAACGATTGCAAAACCATTTACCGAAGTAAGAGAAGTAAGAGAAAGGGGAGGGAGAAAAGGTTCCGGATAAGCGAATAAAGAGGGAGTGGAGGCATACCTGAACAAATCGTGGGCGCTTGGTGTCGTGACCATCCGGAAAAGCATGACCTGCAAACAAGCAAACCAAAACCCACCCCACCCCACCCCACCCCACCCCGCCCCGCCCCACCCCGCCTAGGCTACTACCACCTACGGAGCCGGTCCCCTACAATCCGGAAAGCGATGAGGGACCACAGGAGCATTAAGAAAGCTAGCCAATTGTGAAATAATTTGACGAACCTAGTTGGGAATGCAGGTCACGCTGTATGTTTACGCTATGATTATGTTTATAAGTACAAGTATGGATGTATATTTTGGGATGAGACATGTGTAAGAACATTTTGTATATGGTTTAAGTATATATGCAATGTATGTTTTAGATTGACATTTCCGAACTTCAGTTAGATTTCTATAAGAGCTTCTGCTGCTATCACTTATGATTAGGTTTATTAAGGTTACGAAATTTAGAGAGCCTTGTGAGTGTTTTTAATTGAACATTCACGGCGGTGACGCGCCTGACCCCTTGGGCGGGGCGTTACAATCAAAACACTAGAAAGCTTTTGGAAGTAAAATTTTACAACTTTAGGGGACTATAAATGTAGGTTTTTTTTATGGTGGTTATGTGACATAGGGATTATTGTTATTACTAGCTAGATGCCCAAGTCAGAATGCAAGACCTTGAGTTTCAAGCATGCATTTTGGAATCTCATTTGCTGAAGCCTTAATTAGTGCTTATTATGGAAAGTAACTTACATCACTTATTAGCTAATGCTAGTTAATAGCATATAATAAATTCTAATTAATAGCATTAATGTTGATTAATATGTCTCAACTAACATCCACCAATTGTAAGTTGCCAAGTCATCATTTTGTGCCATGTGAGATGCCACATGTCATTCATACATTGTTTGCATCCAACTTTTAATATATATATATGATGATATGATACATACATGAATGAAGAAAGTAAATCCTATCTTAACTCAAGAGTAGGATATTTTAATAGCTAGGACACCTTTTTATTTATATTTAAGACTGATATATCTGAAATAAAAACAACACGATAATTCGTGTAAGTTTTACTTCAAATTTTTTTGGAGAGATTTAAATGTAAATAGTCTCACTTTAAATAATTCTACAAGTAAATATACTGGTTCTAATGGACTCACAAAAACTTTTTAAAAACACTAAGCATTTATGTAGTTAAAATTTGGACATACATAACATAACATAACATAACACAAACTTTAATAATTAATAGGAAGAATATTTTGTAAATTTTCTCAGTTGCATTAGCCAAACAGTGAGCATTTATGGAGTGTGCAGCGGCTGTTGGGGCTTCGCGTCAACAAGGGTACAAAAATGGCCCACACAAGCAAGTCAAAAAGGAAAGTCTTTTCAATATAGGCCATCGTATATCTAGTTACACCAAGTTGAGTCTGGTCTTTTCTCCAGTGGGCTCAGTGTCACGTATGAGGCCCCGAGGTCCATGAATGCTTGCAGACTAAAGGATGTACTCTTGTGACACGAACTCCAAGATGACACTGTAAGATATATCGAGTAGTGATGAGAGTTGTAAATCAACCCTGGAAAACTCATCCTGAATCCGTTCTATTTATAATGGTTATGTGAATGAAAAATTAGAAAAAAATGGGTATGAGGCAACGTATGCTGAACACAGGTATGAGTATGGGTACGAGTTTAGATAAAGGCATCACCTGTTCCGTACTTGAATTTTTTTTCCGAGGTAAAATAAATTATTGAATAGAGTTTTAAGTTTTGAGTTTTGAGCATTGGTAATTTATTAAAAAAAGGCCCAATACCCCAACCATGCAATCGATCTATTTGTATCGTTCATTTACTATGTCGATATTTGAATTTATATGACTAATGAGTCACAAACCTAAAATCCTAGCTTATTTGCTGTGCCCATCCATCTCTCATGATGAGTTGTGTCCCTCGCTCCCTCATTCCAATTATTCTCATAATATAGTTTATGTTGATGAACTAAGTATGAGCGCTTACACTTAATCTAATTGCTATTATATTTCTTCAGAATATTCTGCTTAGCACCAACAAGTTGAGTCTAGTCTTTTATCCGTTGGGCTTAGTGTCACGCATGAGGTCCAAAGGTCAATGTATGCTTCCAGACTAAAGGAAGTACTCATATGACACGAACTCTGAGATAATATTGAGAGATATATCAAGTAGGGATGAGAGTTATACCTAGACTCAAAATTTGTCCTGAACCCGCCTCATTTATAACAGGTATGGGTGTGAAAATTGAAAAAAAAAAGAGTATGGAGCACGTACGCTGAAAACAGGTATGGGTATGAGTTTGGGTATAGATGTTTTTTTTTTTTGCTGTTGGTAAAATAAATTGTTGAGTAGAGTTATAAGCTTTGAACGCTGATAATTCGTTAAAAAAGAAAGCCCAATACCCCAACCCAGCCCAAACCATGCAATCAATTTATTTGTGTTGCTCATTTACTATGCCGATATATGAAGTCACACGACTCACGACTCACTAACCTAAAATCCTAGCTTATTTGTCATTTGTTGTGTCTCTCATTCCAATCCTTTCCATAATGCAGTTTTTGTTCATGCGTTAAGTATGAACTCTTAAACTTAATCCAATTGATATTATATTTATTTAGAATATTCTGCCTAGTTGAATTTAATTTTATGAATTTCTTTAGATAAAAAAAATTTATCATTCCTGATGGGTATTATATTTTGATATTCGTATATACCCAAATAAATTTCAAAATGCCCCGAAATACTCCATGGGTATGAGTAATGGGATAGATTTTAAAAACCCGATGGGCATGAATATGATGTGAGTATGGGATGACTTTTAAAAATAGGTATAGTGCAGGTACAAGTCTACCCACTCCGTACCCATCCCGCACTTATCCCTAATATCGAGACAAACTCTTTTAGTTTTGAATGCCTTGAGACTACTAGTATTTATATTAGAGTATCATATTAAAGAGTCTTATTTTTTATATATATATTTGGGAGTGATTAATAGTTCATCGAAACTTTTATTAGAGTTAGTCACTCTTCTATAAATAATTTGTTGTCTTCATATAATTTAAAAGGTAATGTTAAAAGTGTTTATCTTACATTAAATGTTAAATGAGACAGTCTCATATGAGATTTGATTCAACAAGTTTTTAGCACCTTACTTGCATACCCATTAGCTTTATCTACATGCCTTCTCATTGGAACCCCTTCCTCGAAGTCTAACATATGTGCACTGTTCATTTCAGCATTTGACTAGAATGCACTGTTAATTCTATAAACTATTTTCACAAAACTCTTTATGTGGGTCTCTTGGAATCTACCTCTCTACGGGTGAGAATGCCGGTAGCGGTAAGGTTGCCTACAGTTGGATCTTTCCAGACCCCGCAAAAGCGGGACCTATATTGAAAGTTGTTATTGTTGTTGTTGTTGTTGTTGGACTCCCATCATCCACTAATATAATATATATCATATTCTGTTGTAAAGGGCGGATTCAAAAGCTTTTTATTGGCGTGTCTTACTCTTGAGTCTGTTAACATTTGATGAGGGGCAATTAATTCTATTGGGTGTACTTTCAAAAGCAAACTAAGAATTTTTATGTAATTTTTTTCCCCCCAGAAAATTGACTAGCGAGGCACGAGTACAAACACCATTTGAAGTTTTGAACCCTGTGTTAACCATAACTTTTGAGGCAATAAGGCTTTCATGACACTGTTGATAAAAGCACACCAATGCTTGATTAAGATATCTATGAAACTATGTGATATTACATTTGCTCCAATAAGTTAGGAAAGTATCAAAGATTTCAACTCCTAATTTTACTTGGATTTTGAGCTGGTAGTTAATAGTCTTAGCTTGCTTTCAATTGGAAATCTCCTCCTTGTCATGTGGGTTGATAGTTGTGTTGTGGTGCATAGTTGGAGTATAGTTTGCTTTCTGGTTTAGTTTGTCATATGTTTTGGAATGTTCCTAAAAGGGTCCTTTCTACAGTGCTCTCTATACTATTTTTGGCGTGATAACAATATGGTCTATTATCAGACTGGGGTGTCGATAATACTCTTCAAACCCCTCTTATTCAAATGCATATTGAGGATCATGAGATGCATCAAATTGTTGAGGTTGTTAAACAAATGGGTGGGTCTGATGACATTTTTGATAAAGTAGGTGTTTTAAGCTCAGTAACTTTGCACAAGTCTTGGTTTATTATCTATCTGCTATTAAACTTCTATGTTTTAGTTGTTGCAATTCATATGCAAATGAAGCCGTACTTAAGCATTTAGCAATTACACTCGTCCTGAACCTGACCGCCTCAAAACTTAAGGGAATGTTACTGAGTGTCATGACATTTTTTTCCTTGATTATTCAATTCGAGTCTAGTGACACAAAAGCGTTGTTTAGGAGAGTGACAACGACAGCGACATTGGGATTGCATGACGCCCAGCAAGATCTATGTGACTTATGGGAAGCTCCTCGACTTGAACCAAACAATTCAGAGCTTGTATTGAGAAGGGTGCAAGTACCAAGTTCAAGGGTGAGGAAAGGCCATGGGAATTGCAATGCCCAAAACGAGCTATCAGGAAAGAGGACAGCCTCGCAAAGAAACAACCCTATGTGATAGTTTCAACGGGGAGCATAGAGTTTGTGCACGATGTTAGTGGGTGCACCCCACTTGCTTATGAGGAAAACAAGGAGAGGAAAGAACATAGTGTTGTGGCATATCATAGTCCATGTAAAACCCCAAAAGTTGAGATATCAAATATAAGTTCATGTGATGAGGATTGTATTTCTGTTTCTTCTTATTCGTAAGTTACTACCAGAGACTCTAACCCTAGCAATGGATAAGAGCACACAAAGGTGGGGTTTATGAAGGAAATAGTGAATTAAGGATGAAATGGATTTTGACAGGTGGGGTGCAAATTATGATTTAGATATTGACTTCCATGACAAGTGCGAAGGGTAGAGATGACACCACTCTACCACATTTTCAACGTTATCTTCAATTGGTGTCATTCTAGTGGATCACATCATTAAAATTTCTAAGGGAACAAAAGCTAATGAAATACGCACACCAAGACATTTTCGCTTAACTGGATCAGCCTACAAAATGATTGAGCAAGGCAAAAAGCTTGAATTATTTGACAAGTGCTCTATGACATATATGGTTGTGAGCACTCACCGAAAGTGACACAAGAGACTGGGTAGAAGGTGTGATGCTTGGAGATGATCTTAGCTCAAGGATCAACACATTAGATTTTGTGAGTGCTAGTAGTATGGAAGATTCAGCTGACTTAGACACAAACTTGGGATGCCTTGAGTAGGATATGTTTGGCCTTTTCTATGCGCAACCTTAAAGTAACCAGAATAGGAGGAAACAAAGTAGAAGAAGAGACTCACAGTTACGATAAAAGCGAACACTTACAAAGAAAGTCCGTTATGGGTGGTTGTTACTTAGTTTTGTCTCACTCTTTAAAGTGTTTGGTTTTTAGGTGGTGATCATGAGTCGTTTCGATTGTCTTTCCCCCACCTCGAAACTGTTTGAAATGAATTTAAGTATGTTTAACTGTTAGAGGTGGTTGTTACTGAGCTTTGTCTCAGTCTTTAAAACGTTTTGTTTTCAGATGATGATTATGAGCATGAGGACGGGGCGTCCGTTTAGAGCGAGGCCGTTAACGCATGGAATTTATTAACTATTGTCTGATTTTTTTTTTTCGAGAGTGGACATTGGGCATAAACTTATTATGCTGGAATTGACTATGGTGGTTTTACCTAGTATAAATGTTCAGTAATGGATTCCTGTGATACTTAGCCTTGTATTTCCTACACAAGAAATATGACGGTAATGTCCCGCTAAGTCATTCACTGCCATGTATGTTAAATATTAGTAAATAAATAAAATTACAATTTCAGGGGCCTTATATAATTCTTCACATAATTTTTTCAAAAATAAATAATATAATCAACCAATTTAAATAGTTATTACAATTAGCTTATTGCGAACATCAAATAGCTAATTACCAAACATAACTATAGTCTATAATTACAAAATTGCAAAAATTTCATTCACTTTTAATTTTAATAAATCCAATATTGTATTATTCCCTCCATCTCATACATGCAAACAAGCCTTGAAACAAATTGAATTAAGGAGAGAAAGGCAGAGGGAAAGTGCAGAAAATAAGGAGGTGACAAAAAATTACAAAAAAGATATGTGGTTTGTTGCGTTCATTTCAAGGTCGTGACAACTTCGCTCTACTACTTGGTGGCCATCTATGTCTCTAATGGCTACTCTTGCCTTTTCTGCGATTGTACAAATGGACTAGATAACATATAGACAGATTAAAGTAATGTCATATTCAATTTTTTTTTTTTAAGTGTTCCTTCAAATAAGAATAGTTCAATATAGATTAACAAAAGTAAATTTAATTCAATTTAATTTAATTTTTAAAAATAAATCCAATTTAGAATAGTTTAATAAAAATAAGTTTAATTTAGTCCTTCAAAAATAAGTCAATTTAATATAATTATGCAATTTTTTTTTTGAACTACATATATATATAGACACGCACTCTGACACTCGGAGGAAGCCAACCGCCACAGTTCAGTGGGAGTCCAGATTCTTCGCAGCATCCCATCCGTACATGCAAGGACACTGAACTGTATACAAAGTGAAACTCCACAGTGCGGCTTGCTACTTTGGTTGGTATCTCCCCCTCTTCTCCCCGTTGATGTCCTCTGTTGCTATTTCTACTGTACGTTCATCACGATTTCGCTTCAATCAGTTTTGTAATTCGTGAACATCCCCACTCTGCGTCGATTTAGGTTCTTACATCTAGGGTTTATTTGTTTGTTAAAACCCTAACGCAGTAGTTTAGCAAGACCAGTTATAATAAACAGCAATTTCAGGGTTTTGATGGGTTGTTGTTGGTTCTTTGTTTTGGCATCGGGGATCAGGTGGCTGAAATTCGTTTACGTACTTCATTAGTCTGGCTTTTTTATTTGAAAGATTGTTGACCATGAATCTATGATGGCTTGAGCTTACGAAACTTCCCAACATCTGCCACTGTGATCAATCTTGAATTTATTTGCTGCTTCCAATACTCAGCTATATGTGAGTTCTTTAATTATGAGCTTTGTGTGATCATGGAGTTGTTTAACTATTAAAAAACAGCAGGCAGCATCGAAACTGGTGATCTTGCCCAAATTGTCAAAGTGGTATGGTATAGTCACTATAGTGTCTATGAGTGATTGCTGAAGAGCTGCACTCCCAAAGGTAGATAATTTTCGTATGTGAATGATTTCCCATGTGGCATTTTGAAGCTTCTGTAGTTGCATTTTTCATATTCAATCTAAAAACTTGGATAATGATTATCCATTCAGTAAATTAGAAATCTTTAAGTTGAAGAAAGTCCTTGTGCTTTTCCTGAATGCTGGAATTTGGGAGGGTGTTTATGTCAGCTCTTTGGGTCTCAGGCATTGAGACATAGATATTGCCTATTTCACCAATGTCGTATGTTCCTCCACACAAGCGCCTGTCAAGTACCCAATCAGGCCCACCTCCTACTCCGGAGCAATTGGCTCCTCGAATGAAGAAAAATTTGAATCTCCGTTCTGATTGGAGGACAGATAAGCATGCATCAACATTGAAGAGAATTGTTTATGCTGATCAGTCTATATCGAGATGCCTGGCAGTCCCGTTACAGGACGATGGTCAGATTCCTCCTTCAGTACGTTTGGTTCAGGTGTCCCCGGAGTCGTTCAACTGGAAAGATGGAGAGAAGCCATTAACTTTGGTTAGCGATCTTTCACAACAAGGTTGATTGGGCCCCCCCCCCCCCAAAAGGAAAAGAAGGTTTAAATTGGTAGGTGATGTTCCTTCTTGTTGCATGTATTCTCATTTGCTGTTTTTCCTTGTTAGAGTGCGGTGATGTGAAGAATTGTCATCTGAGGAGCCCTTGGGCATCAATGGCTGAAATGGTGCATTCAGATCTGATTTCGGCTTCCCAGAACGTGAAGAATGAAATGGCCGATGGAAGTTTGGAAGAAATCAAGCCGGTAGCTGTTGTCCGATTTGGCAAAGTGCTTTTTCATCGGTAAAATATTTCTTTGGTTATGTTCACTTCTTGCAGACATTATTTTGATTCTATTGTCATGTCTGCAGAATGTGGATTGGACAATTCACTGAAGTTGACTGAGATGGTCATCTAAGATATTTTCTTTTAGGCTGTTTTTTCATTTAATGTGATATCCAAAGTCAGATTTCAAATCCAGCCAACCAATTACAGGTATTCAAAATGTGGCCGTTCCACTCCAAAATGACCGCATCGGTAGGCTTTCTAAGTTGAGTGAACTGGTTTTTCATCCTGCAACAACTGCAATATGTAGCACAGTTGCTGCATTTTAGTGATTTTGCCATGCCGCAACTGAAATCTCAATTGCAACTGAAGCCGAATTTTGAATCCCCGTGCCCAATTGAAGCTCCTATTTAGTAAACTTATTGAAATGTGTGACAAAGTTGTTCTTCATTGTTACTTGCAGTCTCGTTTCTTTGATTCTACCTATAGAATGTGGTTTGAATGAATGGCTGGATAACTGAGGTAGTTGTTTGATATATTATCAATGGTATTTCATTCTATATTTGGAGTTACATATTATTTTTCAAAAGAACATAAAAGGCAAGGCTGCCCATTTATCATCAGTTCAAACACGTCACTAGAATCAGCGCTATGCTCTTTGAATATGTTACTTGAATTCTGATTTAGCTTTCCCCTAGATTTTGGTATAGCATTGGTTGTTTCTTGTGAGCATGCCAGTCTAGCATATTTTCCAAATTGGGCCCAAATTAGTAAAACGAGATGATATGAAGCATGCACGGTGCTGCTTTCGAGTTCTGATTTGAACACAAGCATGTGTTACTTCTTTTCACCACAAGTACATGTACTGCTTAACGTTCGGACATTGTTACTGAGGACTTCATGCTTCCTTTTAGACAAACATATGCACCAAATTGTCCGAAAAAAGCCAAGTCTAACACCTAGGGATGGAGTGGATACCTTTAGCTGAGTCCTAGTGACGTAGGGATGAGCAGATTTTTCTTTTGCTCCATGTTCGTTCTGGAAATCAGGACGGTGCTTTCTGCCAAGGAAGAGATGGTAAAGCTCACTGCTTGTTTGGCTAAAGTTCTTGATTTGTAATTGATCATCGTGATGCAGGAGTCCTTCACTTAGCATAGAGTCGCTCAAGGAGTACTCAGTTTCTGAAGCCCATTTGAGGGGACTGAGAAGAGTGTTCCATACTGATGTACCTAGTCCATATGTGGAACATATTAAGAATGAGGTTGTTCCGAAGATAGGCGTCGACTTTTGGGGGCAAAAAGAGCGGTACCGTGTAAAGGTATCTTATGCGATTGCAAAGTTCATGTTTTATTCTTGTTTTTAGTGCCTGAATTTGACCGATTTCTCTTAATTCTGTTTCACTTTTTGTTCAGCTGGCTGATGCCAAGCAGCCTGGCTCAATTATATCATGCAAATGTAGAATACAAGAAGGTGAAAAGAAGCTTCAACTCCACAAGGTAAGTCTTACACTTCTACCATTCAAAACGCAACTACTTAGTGTAAGTTCTTTGATCAGTCAATACCCCTTCTAACAAGAGGGTTTTTGGGGGGTGGACAAACTTGATTTGCCAGGGAGCAGTTCATTACAGTACTGCTGTGTAATGTACTTAATTATAAGACTTCTGTAAATATCAATTAAGTAATTGATTATTTGATTGCTACTTTGTAGATTGAGTCCAGCCCGCTGCGCCATCTGGTGGTGGACACATCATGCCTTGACAGTAGTGTGGACCTACGGTTAGCTCTCTGCACCAAAAAGAACATAACAGCAGTCACTGTAAGTTACCTTGTTTGCAACCTCATTATTTTCTCGATGCTATTTGGTGCTATTAGATACTTGCACTCCTTGTTCCTTTCATCACTCTTCAGGAACTAGATTACTTCTATTTCATGTACTGGAAGAACATTGACCCCTGCCCCATGTTGCTTTAGGTTAGAACTGAGACAAAGAAATCCAACGATGAATTCCAAAGAATTCTTGTGCAACTTCAAACGCTTTTGGAGTCCATAGTGAGACTGGTTTTGGGAATTCAGTGACGTAACAAATTCAATTGCTGAAACTCGTATCCTAGTGCAACCTGAATGCTTGTTTTTCTTTTATTAGCTTGAATCTTGACCTCGGAGCTGTTGAGCTCTTCTGAATGCTGATCCCACCCCAGAGCAATAAAGACAGGTACAAGAGGGCCGAAAGGGGAGGGTGTTCATGATGATAGTGGAGGTTTCTTGTTTCTCATGAAAGACCTCGTCATTATTGGCCCTGTTTGGTAAAGAGCTTTTTGAAGAGCTTTTTGGCCAAAAAGAGCTTTTTTGACCAAAATTAGCTTTTTGACCAAGTAAAAAAGCTAATTTAGATGTTTGGTGAAATAGCTTTTTAAAAAAGCTTTTTGGGTCCAAAAAGCTAATTTGAAAAAGCTAATTCCATTAGCTTTTTGGAAGAGCTTTTTGAAGAATTAGCTTTTTGTCTCACAACTTTGTCAGAAACAGCTAATTTTACCAAACAGTTTTTCAACAAATAGCTAATTCAAACAGCTAATACAAACAGCTAATACAAACAGCTAACAGCTAATACAAACAGCTAACAGCTAACAGCTAACAGCTAACAGTTGTTTGCCAAACAGGCCCATTATCTTTCTGAATACAGAACATTTTTGGCCTCTCTGTGGCCACAATAAGAGATGTGATTAGAAATGAAGTATTTGATGCTCATATATTGCGTTTGTGATCCTATCTTACCATGTTCTTGTGATTTAGTAAAGAGGTGATACTGTTTTGTAGTCAATATTCTGCCATGGTTTAGCAGCAATGATATATTATCTACTGCCTCTTGGCTTGCATGTGATTTCATTGGTGCATGTGCTGGTTAAGTCGCAGGCTGTTTTCTGTTTCTCCAGCTTTGTTGTGTGTCAATCCATTGGTTATGTAATGTATTACTTTATACCATGCACTGTGCAGGATGAGAAGCAAAGTATAAGCGATCTTATTAGTTCAGCTATCCTTGACCCCAATGTGAAGGGTGGTCTCAAATGGCCCTTGGGGATAGCAAACTCTGGAGCTCGGTATAGTGTTATTGGAGTTTGGCACACCAAGAGTGAGTTTTACAGTAATTCGTCTATGAAACTTAAGGTGAGAGAAGCAGACAGATACGATTTCCTTACTTCAGCTGGTTACGTCACATGGGAAATTTCCCTGAAGCTGACAGGGATGGTAAGGATTCTAATGGTAAGGCCTATCTTTCTTTAATGACATTGGCTGTAGTTTTAGACATTGCTCGAATGAAGCCAAATACTTTATTTAACGTTCCTCTTTTCAAATATGTTCCAAAAATTTTCTTCGTAACAAAAGATTTTTGTGAAGCTTTTCTTGTGGGTCTCTTGGAATAAGTCTCGTTGCTGCACGCGAGTGCTTGTAAGGGTAAGGTTGCCTACATGTGGATCTCCCTAGACCCCATGAAAGCGGTACTCACACTAGAAGTAGTCATGGTTGTTGTTGCTGCTGTAGTTTCAGACACATAGATGATACATCCCATCTGCTCCAAGTATGGAACTAGCAATTGCTAGGAAAGTATCAGTAGTTTTGTGTCAAAGAGTCACACAACTCACGACTGACTCAAGTACCCAACTTGAATGTCAAAACTCAAGTTGTCTAATTGGAAAATGATTTTTGGAAATGATTTTTTGAATGGCTGCCTCACATTGTCTGATAAGAAATGGGACACTATGATATTTAAAATGCGAAAATTTAAGTAAACTGTTTTCTGATGTGTGCAATGCCTTCCATGTATGTAGCAACTTGAATAGTGGATTCTAATGATTGATGCGATAATATTTCACCCATGGTGGTTTAATGGGGGCACAGTTTGCGATCAAGTACAGCCATTCTTTTGGGTAATTTGGTTAAGACCACCTCCAATGGTTACCTCGTTAGGCAGAAAGGAGGAGAGAGAAAGGGGTTGAGGCAAGGCAATACCTCCACTGGTTAGCTCACAGTTCACGGCTCGCGGGGAGTCTCATGGCCATGAGCTGGCTCACGAGCCTTGTTTCTCCTTTTTTTCTTTTTTTAATACTTTTAATTAGTTTTTCTTTTTTTAATTCTAAAAATAAAGTTGTGTGTTATAGAGTGGGTTCATGGATATTATTTTATTTAATGAGCCAAAGTGGTGAGCCTTAGATTGGAGAGAGGAAGGATTGTGAGCCAAAAAGTTGGCTCACAAGCTGATGTGGCAGAGGTAGACCCCCACTGGTTAGCCAAAAAACTGGCTCACCAATGGGAATGCTCTAAGCAACATAACCCCATCTAATCAGTCCTATGTGGTTATTGGTTAGTGTGCCATGGGTTCTGTTATCATCTTGGCTTCGGTGGTCATTTATGAAGGAAAACCATTTGGAAAGTGGATACGTTTAATATCCCAGAAAGTTGATATATGTAATATCAGAGAACAATGAAAGTTGGACAAATGTGGGGAGGCTGCTAGCGCTAGGACTTCTCATTCCTTAGATTGCATCCTACTTGATAGGCAAGTTTAGCTAGCTGCTAGACCTATTATGTTGTGGTCGAAATATCAGGTAGGCGAAGAGGATGGTTGTAGAAAGGGAGGATGCTGAGACCTGGTCTCTGAGCCCAGACTTCGAAAAATAGAATTAGAAACAATGTCATTGTAAAGAAGTTGGGGTTGTAAATGAGGGTTTTTTTGGGGGGGGGGGATGAAAGGGTTGGCTGGCATGACAGTCATTTGAGATTAAGTATGCCGTAGTGCGATTGGATGAAATGGAGGAGTTGGGATGAAGTTATTGTGTTTTATCTCATGCACTTGAAGAGTCTTAGAGATAAAATGGCTTTAGGAAATTGACCGGTGACAGTGAGCCTGTGTGGCTCATTCCATGCATGTTGAAAGACCTTTTTGGGTCAACAGGACATAAAAGACCTTTTAGTTAGTAGCCTAATAGTGCAGTATTTATTTGCTCACTTGTCATCCATTCTGATTTATTTTGTTATTTATCAATTAATGTTAGCACTCAGGGTTGGGTCAACAGGACATTCGGACAAAAGCACCATGCTTGGACCCTGTTTGGATTGTAGATTGGGACATCCTAACCAGAAATTTGACTGAAATTATGCATACAAATGAACCTGGATCTGAGTGTGTGTTGTTGAACTTGATTGTTTGAATTTTTGATCAAAAGCTCAGGAGATTTCGGACCGAAGCTATACCTTAATCCCACTATTCGATATCCGAATGTTCAAATTTGTTCGATTCCAAATTGGTCACGCAATTTGTCCAACCCGAACCCGAATGATCAAACTGGGACCTGACCCGAATTTCTATTCAAACATGACCGGCGGACAAAATTTTGTGGCCAGAGACTATTTTTTCGCATCGAACAATTTGTGTAATCAGGTCAAGATGGATTTTTGCAAGTCCTTATTGATGTACTTCTTTGTCTAGTAAATTGGTTGGTTTGCTCTTTAGTTAGTTTATGAAGCTTGACATGCAATTTTAGGTTGCATATTATTTGCCTTGACCTTTGGCCTTTTGTGCATGTTCACTCATTTTTTATTGTATGTCTTAAATTCTTGCTTCTCCAAATGGTCTATTCCTGAATTCTTTTAGGAAGGTTTGAAATATGTAGCCGATTCTGAAGAACCGTTTTGAATGGACCCAGAATCCCAAATGCTGGGTTGATTCTTGTACCTTCACTTTGTGGTAAAAGGATGCTTGGATTGATTGCTTGCATGGGACCACAATGTAATGTATATGCATATAATGTGCATGAACAACCATACTGGTGGTTCTGAAGTTGAACATATGTTGAAGTGACTGAAGTTTGCTATTTTGCATATTGGAAAGTCCCAGAACACCCGCAATGAAAAATTTGACGTTTCACGTGACGTGCAAAAGTTTTATCTTCTTGCATAGTAGATTAGTCTTTGTTTTCCTCTGTTGTTTTTCCTTTTCTTTTTTAAACTATTGACTTTGATGTTTCAGGAGCCGGGAGATAATGCTATGGCTGTCTCGACTTCATTGAAAGACAGACTAAGGCTGATATGGGACCATTTCTTGAGCTGGCAGGGTAGTCTGGTCCCTTACTGTGAATAATAAATAAGTCCATTACGACTTGTTCTGAGTATCGCCCTTCATGCTGCCATTGGAGATTGCTCTAAAGTAGGGCTTAGGAACATTTTGTTACTGAGTAGTATTGTAAAATTGTGTTGTCTCAACTTTAATGTAAAATGGGGAGACTATCTCAATCTTGCTGTCAGGCATGTACAGCTTTTGGTTGATTTTGCAATCTAGGCTCATATGGTTTTTGGTGTAGTTTCAGCTTATTAGAGTTTGCTTTCTATTATCAGCTTGTAGGCTGGTTTTAGTTGACAATAGTCCAATGGGCTCAATGCTGTATTAAGAATTACGAATGAAGGTGTCGAAGGTACAAAAACAGGTTGTGTATGATTTAGCAGCTGTTAGTGTTGTATCATAAGTTCATAACTGGACTGCATGGTGTAGAAGGTTTTTTGCAAACAGCAGACTATGGGAACGGCTTGTTGGTAGTGTCAGTTGGGAAGTGTAAGACTACAGCTATTGGCTATTGCTAAGGAGAAAATTAACCAGGGTACGCTGGTAGTGGATGGAAGGCTTGCACAATAGGTCCATAGGCCCATAACTGAAGCTAGCAGCCCTTCCTAGAGCGTGTGTTGGCTTCTTTTGTGGCTTGTTTAGGAATTACAATTAGGTTTTCTTATGACTTAGATCTTGTTACACCTTTGTTACTCCTTTGTGGCCACTTGATTTCAGTTTAATTGCCCGTAGTTATGGCTGAATTTCTTGTGGAACTGCTTTAATAGGTGTTTTTGCCCGAGCATTGGGTTTTAAGTCTAGGGGATCTGCCCCTTTTTTTTGCAATTTAGATTGTCTTTCTTGGTCCTGGTTCTTGTCTGCTTTTGCACCCTTCATTCCATCCGTTAAAGTCACCTGATTGAAGAGCGTTGGTCACTTATCCTTGTCGTTGATATGAGTTCCTATTCCCATCCTTTATTCTCTGAATTTTCGAAGTTAGAGATTCACGACCATTTTGATGATGATGTAAGGAGTTACATTATGGAGATGGATGATTCTCGAAGCGTGCATGAGAATCTCAACTGGTAAAGGAAAGGGAGTAGATTGTTTAGGACTAAAGTGTATCGGCTGGCAATCACTAGGTATGATAAATCTCTCCAATATCTTTGTGTGGTTGTTCCTTAATTGAAAGAGGATGCTAACTTGACACAGGAATTTGGTACTCTTAATCTTACCCTAGCTGCTTGTTGGCTGAGTTAAGTGCATATGAAGAAGCTGGAAATCATTGTGGCTTGGAGCTTAAACATGATTTTTGTAATGTGAAAGCTCAATTCATAAGAACTCGAGCGTTCTTGCATTTAGGTATGGTGGAAAAGGCTCGCAAAGACCTTCTAGTAGCCCTTAAATTTGACCCTAGTAATGATGAAGTGAAGGGGTAGTTACTTAAGGTAGAGCAAATGTGTAAATCAAAGTGTATGAACAGCTCAATGGGTCAGAAGGAAACTAGAATTGATTATTCTATTGACTTGCCCAGGCCTCAGCAGAAGCTAAGTTCTTTGATCCCTTGAACTTGGGCAATTCATGTCAACGTAAATGCTCGTCTCAAATGAGCCCTAGAAATGGCAAGATAGGTGATGTTAGCTAAAGTTTAGAGTCTGACTTTGGGATGTATGAGAGGAAAAGGAGACTAGATTTAGCATAACAAAGCGCCAGGCCTCTAGGCATGCAACCTTGACATGATTCCAACGAGAAGGAGATGTTAAGATGTATGTAGAAATGCAAGGAGGTGTGATGAGGAAATTGCTGTCTGATTTTCAGGATATGAGTTCGGACATTAGCTCTCTTGTGAAGGATGCTAGTTCCTCTCTTGCTTTAAATGCTATGCCAGGTGTGGAGAGTAAAGTTGTTGATTTTGCTGTACATAATCTCTAGCTGTTCAAGGGCTATGCATGTTAGCCAGTGTAGATGAGACTATGAATACGACAAAGGTGAGTTCTTCAATTTGTGTGTCTCAAATGTGGTCTTCCACCCTTTGAGAGGACATACAAAACGATGCCATCGGAGATCTCTTCGTATCTCTCAAGGAACCTACAGAATGATTGAGGAAGGGAACATGGTTGAATTTTTTGACAAGCACTCAATGGCTTATATGGTTATTCGTTTTCGTTGTAACAACATATCAAGTCCAAGGACAAGGAGACATGTCATGTGTGAGGATGACCAAGGGAGAATGATCAAGGGAGTTTTATAATTAATGACATCCGATTCACAGCCCAAAATCACAAAAGGCAATAAAAGGGGAAGCATAGTAAAAGATGAAATCTCAGTCACAACAAGGGAAGAGCATTGTGAAAGCTATTGACTCACCAAGCACAGGAGAAGGATATGAATTTAAACTAGTTTACTCTAACTCACATACTTGGTGCAGGGAGGATAACAATCCAAGAAAGAGATTCAAGTGCTAAATACATGGTGGTCACCATCATTCGCAACACCATTTTCAAGACCTGTGTCATAAGAGAAAATTCAAAATGACAAGTTTGGATAGCAATGAGCTGATAACCAAGAAATGACTTTTTGGTCAAGGAAAAGATGACAGGGACTACAATATATTTTGGTATAGCATTCTTGTGGTTCCTAGATCAGTGTTGTAGTTGTGACTTAGGCTGTATCTTAAAAATTAGTTACTTTTGTATCATTTGTTAGTACTATTAATATACATGCATTGCTTTCTAAGCCAAAATAAAATAAAATAAAATTGCACAATTTTTGATTGTATGCAATGAAATTTTT
Organism: Selenicereus undatus; assembly: GCA_017589665.1. NCBI lineage: Eukaryota > Viridiplantae > Streptophyta > Magnoliopsida > Caryophyllales > Cactaceae > Selenicereus > Selenicereus undatus. The sequence goes on from JACYFF010031955.1 coordinate 13,646,996, forward strand.
ATTCCTACCCAAAGTCTAATAGAAAGACTAATTGATGCAATATTTCTTTTCTAATGGAAGATTAGGATGTCTAAATAGTGCATGACTTTGGTCCGGTCAACTTTAGATTAACAAGAGAAGATTTCGCTTGATCTTAGTTTCTATTCGTTATTTTTGATTCACCTTGATTCCTAGTCGGTTAGTATTAGATAAAATAAGCTTTTTTCATAATGAAATATACAATTTTATTAGGAAGTATTTGTATCGGGTTAGGTTTAATGATTAAGATTATTTTGGATTTCAAATCAACTTCGAATTAGCTATGTTGAGTGTTGATTCCAATACTCATTCTGTTCGACTCATTCCATTTGGATCATTTTGCGAGGTAGTAGGTGCAGTCATGCAGATTAGATTGACAGTGTATGTGTGCGTGTATGTATTCCTTTGATTAGTTGTGAGACTGTGAGTGTAGAAATTGAAGCAGCCATTTTTCATGTCAGTGTGCTGCAGCTCCGGGATTGTGATGCCAGTGCCATCCAAACAGCCGACGACGACGAAGCCGACTTGAATAGCCCTCGGCCTCTTCATTTTCTCTCTCCATTCTCCACCATGAAACCTGCATCACTGCTACCTTCTAATATCTCCACTCTCATCCCTTCTCCTTCTCTCTCTCCTCACTTCACTCTCTCCAGAGCGAGTAGTACTCCCAATTCCAGGCTTTTCCTCAAACCTCCCGCACTCCTTCCGCGGTTTTCCTTCAAACCCCAGTTCGGAAATCATCGCCGTTTTTCGACGCTTTGCTCTTTGAATTCATCGACCCAGTCGAACGATTCGAAAGCAGTTAGTGAGACACAGGTTGTACAGCAAAATCAGTCGGAAAGTCAATGGATTTTGGCGGAAATTAGGAACCCTAAAGTTCCGCCTTTTGTCTCGTCTTGGTCGTCCAGGTTCAGCTTGAGTGACCAGGCCACCTTTCTCTTGACATTCATCGCCTGCACTGTGAGTTGTTCAACCCTTTCTTCTAAGAGACTTATTCATCTTTTTATTTTTACTGCTTTTATCTGATTTTTTGGGTTATGGGGTTGTGCCTATTTTTGCGAAATACAAAGACTGAGGTTTTCCGTTGGTAATGTTAATCACTCATTTTGGAATTAATTTAGATTGGATGATCGTTTGGTTTGTCTTTCTTTAGGATGTAGCTTGTTGCATTTAGCCCGTCGTTTCTTTTGATTGAATTAGAAACTTATTGCCATCTTGCTTGGAGAGTAAAAATGATGCTATTTCATGCCATTTTTGGCATATCTTGGTCTTCCGTAGACCTTTTATTGAGGGGGAACTTTCATGTTTGGCCGTTCTTTCTGATATTTTAGTCTAGTGGGCGGTGGGCAGAATAACATATGTAGAATTGTCATAAGCATTGCAGGTCTTATAGGTTATGTCATCACTTTTGATTTTTGATTTTTATTATCTTGCACACTTACACATCAGAATTCATGCTTTCATGGATTTACCGTACTCGTTCACAAGTTGGTGACTAGTTGAGCTCAAAGGCCATTCCAATTTCCAATAGATAATTAAAGTTCTTCTTTTCCATTTTTTTTCCACCAAGGGGGGGGGGGGGGGTGGCCCTTGGAGTGTGATCCTGGGATGCAATTGTGACAATTGGGTTCTGAGCTCATTGGCATGTCATGTATTGATTTTACACTCGTTTCCAGCACAATGATGTTAACCATATAGAGATCACAATTATGGTACAGCCTTCATGTAGACCACTGTGTATGTTGTTCTCTGGTTCCTCGTCTCACCAAAAAGAAAAGGGGTGGGGAGGGCTGGTGCCATGTGCCAACTGAAATTTTTTTTTTTTTTGGAGGAACTTAATATCGTACTTTTTGAATAGCAGGCAATTTTAGGGAAAAGGGCCTTGAGAAACTGAGGACAGTATGACATAATTAACATCAGAAAGTCACTGTAAGTGATGGCAAACTATTTCTAAGATGGCAGAAATTGAAAACGAGGAGCCTTTTTTGGGGGGGGGGGGGTTGTTGTTGTGGAACACTATGTTAGAGCAGTTGCAATAATAGCAAGCTATGTATTTGACGCCATATTGTGGTTATGCTCCTTGATACTAGTGTAAAACTTCACTGGAGATCCAAGCCGCATTTATGGACTATGTTTGATTTAGCATTGTGGCTATAGTATTCAGTGATGGAACTATATCAAATTGCATTATTTGACTTATGGGCAGGTCAAATAAATGTGAGTGAATGGCTTTCTGGTTTATGCTAGAGTTAGCTGGAGGAACCGAGTGGACAATACACGTTCCCCGTGTAGATCCTAAAAAACGAAATAGTTTAAAAAATGAAATAGTTGTTCTTTTATTGTTTTTTGTGTTCTTGATCAATGATCTTTTATTGCTGTGTGACTAGATATCTTTATAGTAGTTAATTGTTGACAGCAATTTTCATTACTGATTGATCATGCATGTTATCTGGTTGACTGCAGACTTCTGTGGCGTTTGTCAGCGTTGTTGCTTCTGCTGTTCCAACATTGTATGTAAGTTCTCCAACCAATACTCTGGTTTGTTTTAAATACTTCAGAAATTCGTTGTGTAGGGGCGACTTTCAGATGTTGAAATCTTGCATAGAGATATCTGCTGACATAGAATCTGATGAGTTCTCTGAATTTTCTTGTAAAACTGAATGCTGTTCAGAAGTTGGATGATATCTGTGTTTCCAAAGATGATTGTCTTTGCCTATTCTAAGTTTTTTCCAGTCTGGACTTTAAGCCCCTTGGCCTATGAATGCGGAGCACAAATAGGTGGTTCAGAAATCTTCTCAAGGTTGGGGTGCAGGATTAGTCATTAAATCTTGACTTTGTCCAGCTATACATAATCTAATGTCCCTGTTCTTTTCTGCGATTAGGTGGATTTAGCTTACAGTTTACAGTTCCTCACAGCTTCTTACAGTTCATACAACTTTAGCTAAATTCTTACACCTTCTTACATCTTAAATCTACTTATATATTTTTTATAGCATTCAACTTTTTTTTATCATATTTATAGAAATATGTATATATTTTTTTTATATACTACCTACATCTTGTTCTATGAACATAATATTTGTATAAACAAAAAAACATAATTTAATAATGTGAATTAATATTTGAGTTTCAATACGAAACATATATGTCATTATAGAGAAAATAAGTCAACATGTTTTAAAATGATAATACAAAAATTGTATTTACATTTGAGTTTCGACATGAATCATATATGAAAATGGTCAAACTATAGGTAACGAAAACATTTCAACTATTTCATTCCTAAGTTTATCCATGACAACTTGGTTACTATCATTGTACAATTGGACATTGTGTTGAATTTAATTTCAAAATGTTTAATTTGAGCGGGATTTTATTTTGAGGGTTCTATTCAATTTGTTGAAAAAATTTGCTTTTTAAAAAAAAAAAAATTCTTATAGGGGGGTGAAACTAATGTTAATATAAAAAAACCACCTCAAGTGTAGAACATATTTGATTCTGCATATTTTTCTGCTTGAATTTATTTTATTGTTATTTAATTCACTTGTTTAAAGGTTTATTTTCATTAATTGCGTTATTTCAATATTATTTTTTACCGTCCAAAGTGATAATTGTAGAAAAATAACATTTTTTCTATAATGTTAAAATATAATTGGAGTGGTGTTATAAAATGTTTTTGATAAATATTGGCAATACATGTAATTTACTTTCACGAAATGATTTTTGCAAAAATTCATATATTAAAGACCAACGATTATGCATCCATATATAAAAATTATACCATATGACTTTTTAATAATTTAACAACTTCTCACATTTATCCTTACAACATCTTACAACTCCTTACAACTTCTTTACAGTTTCTACAACTTCTTTACAATTTTTACAACTCCTTACAGCTTCTTGTAGCTCCTTACAGCTCCTTACATTTTTTTACAACTTCGTGCAGCTCCTTAAAACTCCTTACATTTTTGTACAGGTTCTTTCACCTCCTTACATTTTCTTACAACCTACAACTGCATCTTATTGCGAAAAAGAATAGGCGCTATGTTTGTAAATATGCATCATTTAGAAATTCATACTTGATGCCATTCAAACATGTATTTATGAAGTGGAGTCTGGTCAAATGACTAAATGAGGATGCATGGTAGAGTGGTAAACCTGAAGCCCTGCTTTTTTTTCATTTTGCAGAATTAATTTTTATTTTACTGAGGTGTTCTCCCACTTTTAAATTCTCATTATTTCTAGAAACATGGGATGCTTTGTCAAACTGAAATCTTTGAGCTATTAATTTGTGCTTTTGAAGCAGGAACAGAATGTTCTTTCCTGGTTTCTCTTAACTCTCATCAATTGATATATAGTGGTAATGAATTCTTGTGTGAGACTACTTCCATAATTTGCTTGCCATGTTTTAGGCCATGGGTAGAGCTGCTAAAGCTCTGGCAAAGCTGGCAGATACTGCTCGGGAGGAGCTCCCCAGTACGATGGCTGCTATAAGACTTTCAGGAATGGAAATCAGTGACCTTACCCTAGAACTGAGTGATTTGAGGTAAATCGCCGTGCTTTTGTAATTTCCTTCATCAGCATGTCAAATTGCTACCTTGCAGAAGATGACATGTGATGCATTGTTGAGAAGAAAAGTGGGAGGGTTTTTTCTTTTCTTTTTCTTTCTTTTTTGCTTTTTCGAAGGAGATGTGAGAAAATGAAGGATTTACCACCTTGTGATGTAAACTTGTTCACTGATTAGTGGCCAGCCAGATCAATTTTGCTGAAACATGGCACTATTTCAAGAATGAGCTGTTGGGAGAGTGATATTGTCTTGCTGTGGAGGAGAGAGGATTGCAAAAAATAATTTCCTAAATTTTTCTTATGTTCTTCATTTCTATGCTAGATGTACACAGATAGCAGACTTATATCAACACATAGGAACATATCTTTCCATGGTCTTCTTCCTGTAGCCTTATAGAAAAACGTATTAGCAGTGTCCGGTTAGTTCTCATTTGAGTACTAGTAATTATACTGGGACTGCATATTGATATCTCAGGGTAATTTGGGGGGCAGAAATGTCTTCCAAATTCCTTCTATCTTTCAGCTTATGCCATACTAAAACACCACATTTTAAAGCCTGAACTTTATAAATGATAATGTAGCTGGGAGCTTTTGGCTTATCTTCTTAATAGAGACTTATACTTTTGTCGTGGCAATAGGCGTAAGTGGTAGATGTCAGAGCATCTGAATATCTTCTTTTTGGTTACAGTTAAAATGCCAAGCACTGGTTCTTCCCATTGAAATCATGATTCGTTATGTTAATATGATGATTTATGTTGTCAGCCAAGAGATAACAGAGGGCGTCAATAAATCTGCTCAAGCTGTTCAAGCAGCACAGGTTGGAATTCAACAGATGGGTGCTCTTGCTCGCCAACAAACTGCTTGTATGACACAAGTTCCTTGAGCTTTTTCTGTCTCAATTTAGTTCCATCTTGTTTGTGCTGATTGATTGCTGTGCAATGCTCTATCTTGCAGCAATGATTCAGGAGAGAGCAAATCTTCCTGTCATCTCCTTGCAGCCAGTTGTCTCCAGTGCTGCAAAGAAAACATCTCATGCAGTTGGCAATGCTGCGAGGACCATTATGAATATTTTCTCCAGAGGCAAGAGCAAAGAGGATGACCCTCATTGACAGGTTGGAACTTAGAGGATCTCACGAGTTTGTATGTTAATTATTAATTGTACATACTGTCGTGAATTGAGTTACTTGTGCACATTGTTGGGATACTTGATGGTAGCGATCGTAATCATGAGCTGAATAGATAGTTCTGGGCTACGAGCAAACATTGCTACTTGCTTCACAATGCCATGTGGGTTGCCCTGGTATTGTGACTAAACCTGTTATCTGAAAGTCAGTTTGAAGAGTTGCTTATGTAGGAAAACTAGTGCTTTTGTTGAAACTTTCTTCGTTTTATTCATTTTAATTCTTCTCATGCTGCTAAACTCAGCTCGATAGTAAATTCCCATTATGCTGCTTGGAGGGCAGATATATTAGATTAGGAGGGGTCTGTAGACCCCACAATGCTCAGTGCACTGCCCCTAAAAATTATACATTTGTCGTTCCAAATTCGTTTGGTGATTTGTGGAAATTATTTTATTTTCACATTTCGGGTTGAAGATCTTTTTCTTTTTGGAAAGTTGGTGCTTGGAATCCAAGGAACGATATTGTGGTTGAGATCTTCTTTCGGTTGGTGATTGGAGCCCAAGGCATGATCGTATTGGTGAGATCTTCTAACAGTTGTTTGAGCTTCCCTATGAATACTAGGCTATCCAACCTAGTTTGGTTTGGCCGACCCATGTCTTCCACAATTCTAGTTTTGGGTGAGAAGAGAGTTTTCGTGTTATGAGAGTTTCCTGGAGAGAGCTATGGGGATTAAAATCTACTAATGTAATTGATCTCTTTAGGGTCTTTTCTCTCTTATGGATTTCGTTTGTGCTTTCAGGCTTGTTGGAGATCATTTTATAAGCTCTCTTTGGTTTGATGTCTTGTTTGTTGAGATCGTTTGGTACTTTCTTTTATATAGTGGATTCGTTGTGCTCGTCAGACATCGTCACTTGTGTTTTTTTCCAATTGGGTTTTCCACGTTAAATCTTGTCCTCCTTTTATTTTGTGTTGTTCTTGTTTTAGTTTTCTCGATTCGTTGCCATGTTATTTTTGCTTCTGCTGATTAATTACTGGAACACTACCCTTAACAAGTGGTATCAGAACTATTTTTGCCTAACAATTGGTATGCCTGGCTCGTGAGTAGATTTTAATATGTCAAGGCTCTCACCAAGGAGCTCTCAGAACACCAACAATCTCCTCTCATTCAAAACCAAAATAGTGGAATAGGTTAACCACAAGGGGCTCTAAATGTGCCAAGACATGCTAAGAGCCACCTGAGTCAGCCAGGTTGAATAACTTAGCATTTGAAGGCAACTGTTTAGGTTTTCTCGATGTATTGTCATCCTATTTTTTGCTGCCGCTGATTAATTGCTCAAATACTATCCTTATCGAGTGGTATCACAATGATTTTTGCCTCCCAAGTGGTATCAGAGTGATTTTTACGTAACATGGTTCGAAAAATAGTAAAATCAATAAGTATCACAAGTTTGACCTTCTTGCATAAACAGATTTCTAGAATCATATGATTTGATGTTGTAAAGTTGACATCTTGGCTCCATCATTGTTGTGAAGTGTCACGGGATGGGTTTTTACACAGCCTCAACTCTTGTGAGGTGCTAGCAAACTTACACAAGGCAATATCATATGGTTAATATGTTGATATTGAGAGTTGGATTGAATTCATTTTTTCCGACCAGCAAGATGCCATATTGGATGCCATACAGGATAAGAAAGTTGTGTAGGATAGCACGTAAAGTCCTTTTTGCCAGCTACCTTACCTAGGTTTCAGGTTAATGAAGTTAAGTTTGAGGCTGATGAAATATTGGTGTAATTAATAAAGTGACCATGCACATGTCTTGAGCTCTTAGCTGAAAATAAGTAAGTGAAATTGCACTTTAGGAAACATTATGAAATTTTAACAAGGAAATAATTTCAACATGGGGGTAAAAAGGAATTTAGAATAATTCCATATCCAAAAAAAAGAATTTAGAATAACTCAAATAGAGTGGATGAAAGCTATATCATTACCACAGATTATACAAATGTATTAAAGAAAAAAATGCTCTTTTTTATAATCCAAATGATAATACATCAATTTTTGTGTTTGAATCTGAAAATTTCTGATTATTTACTTTTCATAAAAAATACAAAAAAGAATTTGCCTTGCATGGTTTCACTCTTGCAATAGTAAGGACATAACCCTAGGTCGCCCCTGATGGTTGCTTCTTGTGTTCTCACATTCCTGGTAGTCTCCCGGGCATTTATGTATATCCCTCTGGCCATATTGTTTCAGGATGGGTTTGTGCGAACATCAGGCTTAGTTTGACTCTTTGATCACACATGCCAACCTAGTCATGACCTATAGAACCCAGTCTTCCATAAATTGGGCGATGGCGCTCTCCATGCTAGAAGCCAGTACCATTTATGGGAACATAAGTTCAGTGCAAATTGAGCTGCACCTTGATCATCTGTCCCTAACATGGCTAGCTAGAAACTGAACGATGGCCATGCACAGCTTAGTTCTGAAGTATAAACAGAAGCTACAAAGTTGAGCTCAAATCATTTGGCTGGATCATAGGGCTGACGATAGGCCTAGTGGGAATGAACATACGGATGAAACTAACTCAACTTGTTTGGGGTGTATCGCGATTGGCTTGAGCCACAAGGGTGAAAGTTAGATCAACTCGAGCATGAACAACAGACGACTGAGCTGAGGTCAAATACACTAATTCAGTTTTTTTGGTAGGAATTTTCTCATTTCTTTTTGAATTAGGCAACCAGTAATTACTCCATAAATTTTGAAGGTTTTAGAAGGAAACTATAGTGTCGAAGTTTGTTTAGACTCACAAACTTTTCAGCTGAGCGTCATTAAGCTCCGGTGGTCACTTTGATGATCAAGGTGAAATTTCAAGCTCAAGCTGGCTCTTTTGTGCTACCGACTATCACCTGTTGTGCTTGGGTTGTTTATGATTTCAGTTTGTTTACCCCAAGCCTTAGTTGTTATTAACTTAACCAGCTTCAATTGAAGCACATGTTGAAATAAATGTGTCAAAATTTTCCTGAATCAAAATGACATGTTTTATCTTTCCAGCCCCCTCATACAGTACATGAAATAGAGGAAAGGAAATTTAAATTTCAATCTCGCATTGCTGGTGCATGTCAGATGCGGGAGAACATATAAAGCAGTAAAGGAAATAACAAATGCTACCTTGTCAGTTCTTCAGTTCTAGTTTATTGGAACATCCATGTCCTTCCTGAATAAGAACAGCTATCTCTTCATCTATCAGTTTCTTCTGGATCAGCAATTGGTGTTTTGGAGTTGTTACCTCATATATAGAGTATAAAGTGAAAGTGTAACCTCATTATTGCCTACCTGTGCAAATCTCCATTCTTCCTAGGTAGGTCGTGATCAATTACATGAAGCCCTATGTAAATGGAACTTGATTACTCATCTAGCTAGCATTGTTTACTATCTTCAATTCGATTTGGTGGTTATCCTGATCAGTACTCTCTGCAGAATTCAACTTTGGATTTTTGTTCGTCTTATGTTGAGTTGAATCGTGCTTGTCCTTGCTGCCAAAACACTTGTAGCTGATGTATAAGATGATCTGAGCTATTCCAAGTAAAAATCCTAAAACATTTGGTACCTGGTCATCATGTACATTATGTATTCTGCTTTAGCAAAGTAAGCTATTGGCTTAGTACTTTAAAACAAAGAAAATTTGATAGAATACTTACTGCTATGTAATAATCGTTGAGGAAATATCCATAGAAGAACCACATAGTCGCATTTAGGGTGAGAGCAACGGAAAGAGAAATTGGCATGAACTCCACACTCCTTGTTCTAATTACTTGCCTCTGTAACACAAAATTGGCACTTAGTTGCATATCTATGGATGAAATTTTTTAGACATGTGGAGCTTGTGAAACTTGTTCTGCGGCTTACCATGACACCCAGGGGAGCTGCAAACACACATATGTTGATCACGGCATTTATCCAACCTACAATGGCCACCCTTTTGGACCCCTTAGCCAGGAAAGTAGTGAGTAGCACAACTAAGCTGCAGGCCCCCAAGTTAAACAGAAGTAGCAGCTTCAGTGTGAAACTCTGCAGAATACCCAATTGAAAACCCTAAATTCATCAGAAAACTAAAACACATAATAAAACGTGAGAAGTTAAATGGCTGTGGAACTCTGGACACCCATTTTCATGCATCAAGTTAACTCTTGATGTTTAGCCAATTATCTCCATCTCCCTCCCTCCCTGCAAAATATATCATGGTCCTTGGACCACGAAGCATGATGGTCCGCACTCCACGGAAGTCCTATCATTAAAAAATTAGCCTACTTAGCTTCGCAAGCTGACTGAGGCTACTACTGTTGAGGTGGAGTCCATTGATCACTTGCAAAGGGATCCAAGGACCATCATATAGCTGTTGCTTCCCCCCCCCCCCCCCAAAAAAAAAAAACTTAGGTTTGGTTGGTTGAGGGTTGGGGAGCACCTATATCAGTGAAATGAAATTTTTGCATGTTAAGCAGCTCTAGACTTGAGCTCAATCAAAACTAAGAGTATGTGCACTCAAAACTTGGGTTGACTGCGCTTAGCTCTGCTTTTTGTGCCCTTTATTCCTGTCCTGTATGCCTTTTGGATGGGGATGAAAGCGTAATGGGAGGGAGGACGTACCTTTTCTGCTTTTGGTGCATATACTAGATACATTAACAAGTAAAGAATTTCTATTGCACATCCAAAGCTGTTAATGGTGATGAGCAGAATTCCATTTGTCTTCAAGGAACCATAGTATAACAATAACATTGCACTGGAAAGTGCTACTGCATAGGGTATTGACTGATAACCCCCAGATGATTTCTTCTTGTAAATCCTGTAGAATGTTGGCCTGAGAGCAAGGAATGGAGATTGAAGATGTCAGCTAAAGATGTTGCTAACAATTAATTTTTTTTCTCCCCCTTCTTTTTTTGAACTATGGTGATGCGTATCTGATGTTAGAAATTATACATTAAAAAAAAAGCTTACCCTGGTGCCAGGAATGACCCAACTGAGACAGCATTTCCTGAAATTCAACAGGTCAAATTATAATCCAACATGCAGCTGATATGCTGTTTAACATCCTTGCAAAAGAGATGAGGAGGGGAAGATGGAGGAAAGAAAATTATGTGAGAAGTATGAGGCTGCATATACATACCTAAGATGCCAAAGATTATGGCAAGGGTTTGGACTGTCAAAATTGGCATTTTGGAGGGTTGAAGTTCCTTTGAGCCAATGCCTCTCCTGTTGTCAAAGAACTTGAGGAATTCAGCTTGCTAAGTTGGTTTTTATATATGTGGGATAATGTTAGGCCAGACTGAAAGCTCTACGAATTCCCTTTGGAACACGTAACACAATTCAGCACGAGGATTAGGTAAAATCAGGAATAATGCCAAATCTCCTGCATCAGAGCGTCAAGGATGGGGATGTAGTCTTAATTGGACACTTCACAGGGGAGAAGATGGTAAGAGCAACCTTAAATAATTGTTGGTTATTTGTTTGTTGTAACTGATTATATGTCCAAAAGCCTTCGATCAGGTCATAGCTGTATGCCTGTGGCTTCATCTCATTTCTCATGGGTGCATTAAGCACCTCATTAGCGGCCATGCAACATGCATGGATGGCTAACCTCTAGAGTCAAAAATTGGTCCCGCCTAATTGGTTGAGAGGCTGCTCAGTCTTCTGTGGTTGGTCTGCATATAGAACAAATATGAGATTTGTTGTTAGCCCTCTTCTCCTTTAGATTGTTACTCGAAAGTTTTCTGTTATAAATGAATAATTTGCGTCAGCTTAATACTCGTTGCTTCTGACATTTGCTTTTTGGCCATGTTCACTATTTAAGAGGGTTTTTTTATTCTTTTTTCTCCTGGGGATTTTTTTTTAATTGGGGAGGGGGGAATGAATGATATTAACAGTTACAGTTTCTTTGATTGGTCGTCATTTTATACTGAGTGATATGCAGATCACTTCTGTCTCATTTCCACAACATATTCCTCCCGTTGTTTACTTTGGAGCAAGTGAGCAACTCATTCTTAAATGCTTATGCAGTATTGAACTCTTGTATTGTGTGAATTTCGGATGGGTGGCAGTCCAGATCGCAATCAAGTGTATTCTGAATTGTGTCACTTGGAGTGGTATGTAATGACCGAACTGTAGGTATATAGATGAAAAAAGAAACTACACACATGCAGATCTGGTTATGGAGGGAGCGTGCTGTAGCATTACTCATTCCACCCAAAAAATTTAAAAAGTTCATGTCTTTCTGCTTGCTTTATAATTCATGCTTTATTTTGAGGTTTGTGATATTTTATTATTGATCTATTCTTGGAAAATAAGTTTTGTTATGCATGTTTTTGGTATTGCCCTTGCATTTGTCTCATGAACCATAGTTTGCATTGAGAGTTTAGTGAAATTTGTGGTTCTAGTCCAAAATTTTGATTTAAGTACATTTTTTATTAAAAAGAATTGCAGAGTTTGGGAAGATCTATAATACCAGATGTATGGTTTTAGATTGTTGAGGGGACTGCAAATTGTGTTTAAGAATTAAGAAGCAGGTGAGAGGTAGATGGACAGCATTTGACCTGTGTCTGCTCGATTCTCTACCCCTGCATACAAGGGATTAACATTTGTTTGGGACAAATCTTTCTGATATTAGGGAGGATTTTCAACTGTTAAATTTGATGGGGTGTATGGTTATATAACCATCTAGTAACAATTTAGTTATAACTCCGGTAATGTTTGGTGTAGATGTGAGGCATTGGTTACTGAACAAATTTACCATAATTGAGGTTACAGATTGCTTGTGCTGGGAATGCTTGTGGTGACAATTTAAGTATTCCTAACAGCTAGGGCGAAGTACTTAACGCTGATGGCAATAAGTGTATTCACATAATTGGTTGCGATGTTTAACTTTTGTCATGTCTAGAAGACTCCTATTCAACTGATTAGCTGTGTTTGCTGTTAGGGTTTTAGTCTGACTTGTCTCCTTATTAAGTCAGGCAAATGTCTTAAGAGTTCTTTGCAAAGATCCGAGGCATTAGCTAAATGAGTTTGTCTGATGTAAACCTTGTTTGTGTATTATATCCCATCATGCATGTGAAGTCAGTTTCACAACTCACATGTTCGTGAACTATTGTGTTTTCATGCTGTGAAGTAGACGGAACCTCACAAGTCAGGTACTTTCACAAAACTAAAAAGCTTTGGGCCATTTCTGTCATTACACCATGTATTGCATGATTTTCAACAACAAACAAAAGTTTCCCAGCTTGTTCAGGGCCTCGCAGATAATGTCGTTGCAGACACGTCTGATTAACAATCAATCGGCAGAGCTTCACAAAGAATATTTTGCTTAAAAATAGAAATGTCTCACTAAACTGTCATTTAATTAAACCTTTTTGCAAAGAAGTATGCCACCCAATGATTTCCGACTAGTATCTATTAGAAGATCATCTACTTGTGATTGCTAAGAGAAGACCATACATCTGATCTGCCACAGACAGTAGGCCAATTTGAAATATTTTGATAGTTGTATGGTGTATATTGTGTTGACTCAAAGCCGTTTGTGAAGATATTAGGCATCTGAGCGCCTAATTTCCTTGAATTCTGTTTTTGGGACCTTCATCGGCACATACGCCTCCCGTTAGACCAAAATGTGAACTAGTTTATGTCATATGTGACCTTCCTCTTTCCTAGGCGAAGAGGCCTGAGTTTTCTTAATAACTCATGCTGCTTATGAAGTTATGAATTGAGTTGATATGACAATGATAGCTTCATGAGCAGTTATTTGCTCTGCAGGTACTGTTTTCCAGGGAAGAAGAAGAGTTTTTTCGAAATTTGCAAGATTCGAAGGCACGGTTTCAAGGCAATCAGATACTTCTGTCTGACAGGGATGAAGAGAAGGGACATGCTCACATGCTTGAGATTATGAAGAATCTGAAGCATTTTATCTGGCCGTATATGCTATTATGTCCCAAGTGTAGGGTTGCAATGCTCGTGCTGACCCTCGTTCCCCTGTCCTAAACGAGCCAAGCCAAACCAAACCAAACCGCTAACACCGATGCTGTTGACATACATACAGCAAGAATAATCTTCCCTTTCTCCTCACCTAGAAAGATGTACTAATCATGTAAAAATAAGCTGTAGTTTTATGTTCCTGTCAACTGTTTTTGCCTGTATGATGTATACCATACTGCTTTTGGCTGGATAACAGTAGAAGGAGCTCCCTAATTGTGTTTTCATGTCCAGAATTGACCTATGTATGATGAGTGCCGCCTACCCGACATGGTTTCCCTAAAGCTAGGTCTGGGCAGGTTTAAATGTATCTAGTCTTGTTTCTGTTCCCGAGTACAGTCCAAACCTTCAGGTATGGGAAACTATTTTCTTTTTCTTTTTGGGGGGAGGGGGGAGGGGAGTTGCAATGTACAGTCCAACCACTTGTCAAGGTGCCCGGTGGCGAAGATCAGATACGTCAGACTAGGGAAGAGGGCAATTTCTTATGTGCTCCCGGGAGCATATACTCTCGTTATCTACATATATATATTTCATGCGTGTATTTGTCATATATTTATTTTTTTAATATATATTTGATGATGTGGTTTGTATGAGCATATGCTCCCAGGAGTATAATAGAAGTATTGAGGGAAGAGAGAGAGAGCAAAGCTCATCCCCAGGGCAAAACAAAGTTTTTAGGGAATAGCGCGTGCAAATTATGCAGGAAAGCTTTTGGATAAGCCTGGTTGCCTGGTATTGTTATGGGTATATGAGGTTTGAGATGAGTTCAGAAGTGTAGTAGTACCCCAACTAACGTAATGCAGAACTCTTAAGTGCACGTGAAGTGCTTGCAAGTCGCAAGAACAAAAGCCTTGTTCTTTTCATATGATGTGACACAGCCATTTCATCCCTTTAAGGCCCTATTTGATAAGGTTAGTCATGTAGGTAATAGATAATTGTTTCGAATAACTGTTTTAATTTAGTTGTTAATTGATATTGGGTTACGTGAGTTGTTCATGAAAATATGTTTGGTAAATTTAGTTATTGGGTTCGATGATTAATGTAAAGTGACACAAAAAGAAATAGATAATTTACTAAAAAAAATTAATAGAGGATATTTTTCAACCCAAAAAAAAAAGGAATGTTGCTTTTAAAGGCCACAGCTAATTTCATGAGCTTTTTAGAAATGATGTTTGAAAAGCTAAATTGTGTGAACTGCTAGTTAGATATTAGGTTATCAAATATTAAAATGTGATTGATTAGTATTTTGATTTAGTCTAAACACTAAATGCTACTCCTACGGCTACTGTCAAACATGACCTAAATTTTTATTAGGCATACTTTTTTATAGGGTCCCTGGTTTTTGTCACCTTTATTACTACTATGTGGATCATACAATTTGTGCATATGCAATGCAGCATATTATTTTTGTAGTACATTTATTTATCTCTACAATTTGTGCATATGTGGTTCTTGAACGGAGAATGTTGAAAACTTAAAGGGTGAAGAAAGATGTTTGGCGTGAGGATGTTTGGCGTGAATAATATCGTGCATTTTCCTTGAATCATAAATGTGCAATATGACTTGAAATATATACATGCATAACAAACCCTAGGCTATCCTAATTTTGGTGGGCAAGTTGCTACAAATTACGAAAGACACAAAATCTTATCTAAATATACAAAATATATTTGAAGATACAATTATCTAAATATACAATTTCCTAATTCTCTTAACACTTCCCCTGAAGTTGGTGCATGCAAGTTTGCCATACCCAACTTGTTGCGTAGATACTGAAACTAGCTCTTCCCAAGTACCTTGGTGAAAATATCTGTTGGCTGGGTCTTGGAGGGCACGTAATTAAGATCAAGTTCTTTGGAATGATAGATTTCACGAACACAGTGACAATCAATTTCAATATGTTTTGTTGCGCTCATGGAAGACAAGATTTCTGACAACTTGAAGTGCAACTTGACTATCACAAAAAAAAATGCAAGGGGTGCTTATGAAAAATGCCCAAGAAAGTTGAGAGGGGCTTCAACCAAAATAACTTACTGGTTACTGCAGTCATAGAACGATACTCAACTTCAGCAGATGATCTTGAGACAATTACATGCTTTTTAGACTTCCATGAAACAAGTGATCCTCCAAGAGTCATTAAATACCAATCAAGGAGCATCTAGTAAGGGGACATGTGCCCTTATCTGAATCACAAAGGGCAGACAAAGTGAGATCATTGCATGCTTGAAGTAATATCCCACAATCAGATGTCCCTTTGATATAACGTAGAACACGATAGGCAGCATTCATATGTTCTTCTCGGGGAGCTTGCATAAACTGAGAGAGGATGTGCACCGCATAACACAAGTCTGGACGAGTGATAGTTAGGTAGATCAGCCTACCCACAAGGCGTTGATATCTCTAAGCATTATTCAATTGTGGTTCAGTGGCAAGAGCTAGGTTATGGTTTTCCTCCATGGGAAATTCTCTGGGCTTGACACTCAAAAGTCCACACTCATCCACTATCTCAAGTGCATACTTGCATTTGCTAAGAAAGAGTCCCTTGGGTCCACGAGGCACTTCAATCCCAAGAAAATACTTCAGAGGCCTAAGATCTTTGATGCTAAAATAAGCATGAAGATAGTCTTAAACTCATCGCAAGTACGTGTGTCATTTCTAGCTAAGACTATGTTATCAACATATATCAATAATGCCATGAAAACCTGCCCTTTTCTATATGTAAAGAGAGAGTAATCAGCATATGAGTGTGTAAAACCATACTCACGAAGTTTGGAGGAGAGCTTAGCGAACCATTGACACAGAAAGATTTTCAAAGCCTGTAGACCTTGTTGGGTTTACTGAATCTGAAGTCAGGAGGCAATGTCATATGAACTTCGTCATCTAGGTCACCATGTAGGAAAGCGTTACTGACATCCAACTTATGTAGTTCCCAACCTTTTGAAACTGCAATGGTCAAGAAGCATCTAAGGCTTGTCATCTTGGCCACAGGTGCAAATGTTCCATTATAATCGAATCCTTTAACTTGATGATCTCCATGGATGACCAATCGAGCTTTTAAATAATTGAATTGTGCCATCTAAATTTCATTTAACTCGATATACCCATTTACAACTGATGGGTTTCTTTCTGCTTGGTATATCTTCTAGAATTCACGTCTTATTCTTTTCTAGGGCTCGGATTGCTTCCTCCATTGCTGCTCTCCATTGTGAATCCTGACGACCTCATAATACTGTTTAGGCTTTCTCACTTTGGTGATGGGAGCTAGAAAATTTTGATATGGAATGGAAAAATTAGTGCATGTGACATAGTTAACTATGGGATAAAGAGCACCTGATGAGTCCTTTTGAATTCAATTTGCAATTGATGGGGGGTCTTTTGAGGTCGTGTTGTAGCATATGTAGTCATCGAGATGGGCTAGGGGTTTTCGAATCCGCGAGCTCCGTATACTATTTGGGCCTGCATCACACATGGCTTATGGCAGACTGGGCTCCTGGTGTGGTCCCGATGGCTCCCCTTGTGGACTTCGAGCATCTTTGGCCATTGCGTCTGAGCCCAAGTCAGCGGAACCGATCAACCCAGGTTGCTGCGGCGCATTGAGCCGCTGACGATTTGCTAGGCCCGACATGTTGCTACTCCTCCTGCATTCTATCCTATTTTCTCTCAACTGGACTTGGCCCAATTCGCTACTACTCCCTCTGTTTTCGATCCTCCTCTCTTATTGTTGGGTGCCCAACTGATTAGGTATCGCTAACGAGCTGGACTTAGAATTATCCCCAAGCGCAATTTCATCATCAATCACAACTTGTTGCTTCCAATTATTTTTTTTGTCGTTCATTCTCTGTAAGTGTCCTTCACTGTGGTGCAAAAGGAAAAACATCTTCACAAAATATTACATCTCTTGTGATGAACACCTCGTGCCTGTCTAAGTCTTTGCACCTTCCATCCCATTTTGCCAAACGAATACCTAAGAAAAGCACACCTACTACTTCTTGATGCAAATTTATCTTTTGGCCTTGGATTGTTTCGTGCATAGCATGAGACATCGACAGTTCGTAGTTGATCATACGTGGGTTTGCATTTAAAAATAATCTCATAAGGTGTTTGTCCCTTTTAACAACTTTGGTTGGAGTCCTGTTTATCAAATAGGTTGCTATGAGGACACCCCCCCCCCAAATATTTGGCTTGGAATCTAAGGGCCTTTGCCGCATTGAGAATGCGGCGATATTTGTGTTCTACCCTTCCATTTTGTTGTTATGTGTCCACACTGCTGCTTTCATGCAAAATTCCATGTTCAAGATGGAACTCTTGCATGGGCCCTGAGGTGAACTTAACTTCATTGTCACTCCTGACCACTTTCACTCCTTTGCTACATTGATTTTTAACCATGGTAATAAACCTTCTTATAAGTTTGTTGGCTTCAGTTCGTTCTCCCGTCAAATAAACCCACGCACCCCTATTAGCATCATCGACAATGCTAAGAAAATAGTGAGCACCACACAAAGATGAAATTCTATAAGAATCCCAAATGACACAATGTACTAAATCAAAACTATCCTTTGCATGACGTCTACTAATTGGAAACTGGCTATGGGTCTGCTTAGCATGAAAACAAATTTCACAACTATCTTCTCTAGTCTTATTTGTATTACTAGCTATTCCTAAACTTTGAGGGAGATAAGATAGAAGTTCTTGTGATGGGTGCCAAAGTCACCTGTGCCACAAACACCTTCTATCAACTGCATTCACTAGATTTGTTGCTGACCACTTGTAGTAATAGCCCCTGTGTCATTGCTCACTCACTTCAATTAGAGTCCTCAAAGTGAGGTCCTGTATCACACAGTAATCATCAAAAAATGTCACCGCACAATTTAACTACTTACTTAGTTACCAAATTGAGACATGATTATAATTCAATTTTGACACAAATAAAACATTTTTCAACTTTAACCCTTTTGAGGCTACTGAACCCTTTTCATAAGTCATGGTATATGCATAATTTGGTTATCCAATAGCAACCGGGGACATTTCAAAATTACTCAACATTGAAATATTCTCAACCAAATGACAGGATGCCCCGCTATCGAGCATCCAGGAACCCTTACCTGACAATCTTTCATACCCGAATTTGGGTGTGTTGATGAGGCGCAAAAACCTTTGTATCTAATCCACGGACAGCTCAAGCATAGTAACTTGGGTTGGCTTTGTGCTACTGCTTGCTTATGGCCTAAAAGTCGTTCCTAGGCCTGCGACCTGTACCGCTGTTGATGTCCTTTCTCGTTCAGCACTTCTGCCCTAATTTCCGCCGCGTCATCCTTTACTACTTCGGCCTCCATGATTGCTCATCCATGTCCACGCGATCCCCAACCTGGTGGGTAAACAATGACTTCATAACAGTTTGCTTAATCGGGTCCATAACATCCAGAAGTTTTGCATCCTTCTTTCTCAACCATAGTGATTTACCCCTTTGCTGTGAATATCTTGGTCTCTTCGCTCCTATTATCTCGGGCAACCATTAGGGCTGACAAAAAAAACCGCATCCGTATAAAACCTGCAAAACCCGCCCCAATGGGTGTTGGTGTGGGTGGTGAAAATAGGGAAAAAAAATGGGTATGGGGTGGGTATTGCTAAAATGGGTATGGGTATGGGTATGGGTATGAGTATAGATCATACCCGACTCATACCCGTTTTATCAATACCCGCCATGTACCTGTCTCATACCTGCCACATATAAAACCAATACCTGTTTGTTTAAAATTCTAATTTGTTACTTGTACTTGAATATTTTGCTAGTTGCTTTGAGTTGTACGATACTCAAGACTTCGGCAAAATATTTTGTTTAAAACCATAATTATTATGTGCTTGTTTTGATTGGAAAATTTTTAGTTGTATTTGATGTGATATGATATATTGTTGGAAACTTAGTGTTAATATGATATATTGGCTATTTGATGTCAAATATGGGTGCGAAATAGGTTTAATTCTTTTTTGTCTATATGTACCTAAATAAAACCTACATACCCGCTATACCCAATGGTTATGAGTATGGGTATAACTTTACAATACCCTATGGATATGGGTATGAACATGAGTATTAATTTTAAAAATGGGTATGGGTGAGCGTACGGTTAAACCCGCCCTGTACCTACCCCATTACCACTCCTAGCAACGATGACCTGTTTATGGGTTTCTTCCTGTTGGGTCATATTGAATATTTTATCGAGAGTGGGAAGGGGATCAAGCCCAAGAATTTGGATTCGGATTGTGGCATACGACTCTTCCTTCAACCCTATTAGAAATTGGTGTGCTCTATCTTCTTCGTACATAACCATGATCTTGCCTATTGCTCCACACTTGCAATCACTACAAATGCATATCGAGACGTTCACCAAATTGGTAAGCTCGATCCACAAGTTCATCAACCTTGAATAAAACTCCCTAACACTTAAGTCTCTTTGCTTGTAGTTCGCAATATTGGCTTTTAGTTGCTGCACTTTGGGAGTATTTGGCATTCTGTACCTTTTCCTTAAATAATCCCACATAGTTTTTGCCGTCTTCAAGTATGCGATGATCATTCGCAACTTCGGGCCGGTGATGTTGAGCAGTCAAGAGCACAACATTGAGTTAACCATGTTCCACGCATGGCATTCTGTAAACTCCTCATCTCCTTGTTCCTTTGATCTCGCTAACGTCCCATCAATAAAGCCTAACTTATTCTTCGCCTTTAAAGTTGTCCTCACAGTCTTCTCGCACAGGTCATAATTTTGTCCATCAAACACTACCGCGATAATCATCACACTGGGTCCCTTAGAAGGGTGAGGATAGTATGGCGAATGTGGCTCAATGATGAACCTCTTCTTTCCACCACGCCCATGGTTAATTTCGTTCAAAGCTCGGGATCAAGAATTGAGCTCTGATACCATGGAAACTTAAAGGGTGAAGGAAGACGCTTGCGTGAATAATGTCGTGTATTTCCCTTGAACCATAAACGTACAACATAATTTGAAATATATACATGCATAACAAATTGTAGGCTATCATAGTTTGGTTTGGTGGGCAGGTTACTAGAAATCAAAAAAGACACAAAATCTTATCTAAATATACAAATATATCTAAAGATACGATTGTCTAAATATACAATTTCCTAATTCCCTTAAGAAATGTTCACAACTTTTGAATCGTAAAGAGATATTGGTATTTGTAGGCAGTCGGAAAATTCTAGTATGAAACATTTGACTAAAAGTAGCACTAGCCCTCCTTGTACCCTGTTGGCAACCACCTTACTTAACGCTAGACCTGTCAAAAAGTGATCTGACCCGAACCCGCCCGGAAATTTTGGATTTTGACTACGATTTTCTCGACCCGAACCCGAAATAAACCGAATCTGAAAAACCCGCAAATTAGCAAGTCAAACCCGACCCGAACCCGAATCCGTCCTCTTGACCCGAACATTATATCCTTAGTTTTTTATTTTTCTCTAATTTATCTCTTTTAACAATAATGGTTAGTCATTTTTATTGAGTATTTTGAAAAGATATTATATAACTATTGTATCTATTTACAAATTAAACAATAATTACTTTATTTTTTTCTTCTCCATTCTCTGAAAAATAAAACCGTACACAACTTTTAAATAAAAAAACGTTTAAAATAGGTATAAAATTGTATGGAATAACTATCTAATCTTTTTTAAAAAGTTAATTTAAAAGAACACAAGCATTAAATATGCGAACGTCATACCATTATATAGTTAGTTAAACAAATCTGTCTAATTTTTTTAAAATTAATTAATTTGCAATAATTTAAAATTTTGATGTTATAATTGCAAGATAATATTTTGTACTTCTTTTATTTAATTTTATTTGGTTTTTGTTATGACTAGTCTTGAACTTTGATACTAACGGTAAAAAAATGACTAGCCGTATTTCGATTGGGATCGGTCCATTAATAAAGTTTTACCTGATTGGACACTGGTAGGTTAATTAATAAAAATATTAAATTATTAAATAGATTATTAGCAGTGAAACTGTTACAACCCATTAAAATGCTCTAGATGGCTGCCCAATAAATAGCCGACCCACTATTAACTTTCTTTCAATGTACGGGTCGATATACCCAAAATCAAGTGGAGCTTAATTCTTTACCCACTCATACAAGATGTTCATATATTGTAATAAAATGTTTGAATATTTTAATATTCTTTTGAGAAATTACAATTATTATGCATTTTCATTAAATAATGACAATTTTGAGTAATAAATATGCAGAATTTTTGATTTTAAAAAAAGAAAAATAACTCACGGAAAAGGCACTCTAAACCCGTTGAGTTGATCCAAAACCCGTAAAACCAAAATACTCCCGACCCGTATTTTACCCGAACCCGAAATACACCCGACCCGTATTTTACCCGAACCCGAATACACCCACCTGTATTTAACCCGCCTGTCCGAACTTACAGGTCTACTTAACGCTGCTAAGAAGTCAAGGGTTCGAGGGTTCATGGGGGGAGAACGAGAAAAAAGGAAGATAAAAGAGGTATTTCAAAATACCTTGCGTTCCCCCCCCCCCCCCCGGGTTGGGCCTTGTAAATTTGGGCCGAGGCTCAGTTTCTGTAATTACGACACAACAAAAATACTTGCAATGGAAACCAATGGCTCGGCTTATCCAGTATTTGTGTAGAAGCTCCATTACTGATCGAGTCACTTCCCAACCTCCACGTTGCCCGCCCGTTTTTCTCTCGCCTCCTCTGCTTCAAATCTTCTCAGCTCAACTCTGCTACCTTAGCAACTCAACCACCTCAAATTTCACCACAAGGTCCTCCCTCTCTCTCTCCCCCCCTCTCTATCTCTCTCTCGAGTTTTCTATTGTTTTGGGCATCTGGAATTCAAACTGGGTTTGCAAAATTATTGACTTTTGGAGATTCTGCAATTGCAATTAGTGCCTGCCTCAATTTTGGGCAGATTTTGAAAGGGGCAACTGGGCATATGATATTTCGTGGTATATTGCTAACTAAATATGGTAATTGCAAAATGTCTGATTTTCCCACTTAATTGGGGAATCATTCCCTTAGGTTCGGGATTCTTTAGATTTTTGGGCAATTCCCTTGTCCCTTTTTTTTTTAATAAAAAAAAAAATCGTATCCCAATTCTAACCCCAGCAAAAAAAAAGGGAAGAAAATTTTCCTTTTTTTTTGTCTGTATATTATTATCTTATTGCTCTGTGTGTGTGTGTGTGTGTGTGTACATTATTATCTTGTGTGTGTGTGTGTGTGTGTGCGTGTGTGTGCATTACTATCTTGTGGCTCTGTGTGTGTGTGTACATGATTATCTTATTGCTTTAACACTCTTTCTTTCATGCTCATGTGCATATTATAGGAACACCCGAGAGCCTGAAAAGGGCGCTGCTGCTTGGAAGTGGCTGAGTTGGGCTGGTGCAAATATGGAGCTTTGTGTGCTTGATTAGAAATTTTGATACTTTTAACAAAACAAAAGTATGGCATGTCTTGCACGATCAATACAGTTATCGTACGAGGAAAATGTTGGTCTATGTAGTATTTCACAACACAATTATAAGAGATGGTCCCAAGGGAGAAACCCCATTATTTTCCAAGATGTTCTTAGAATGAAAATGAGGTGTAGGGAGAGAAAGCTACCATGTATTAAGCTCATTGGAGTACCCGGGAATATTCATCGTTCTAAGTTGGGGAATTCAGGCGTGGTTTCATGTAGGCTGGAGGAGAACTCTTCAGACATCATTGCTAATGCAGGCATGCCCAAGGTATTTCATGTCGCAAGTGATTGATTTTGTTAGGAGGGACATCAACAATTTTTTGTTTTGCTTTTACTAATGGTCTATCATTGGATCTTGAGCAGAAGTGGAGTCCTTATGCAATGGGGTTCTTGAAAGTCACAGCTGTTATGGCATCGACATTTTTGATCATGTCATCTGCAGAAGCTGTTGATGCTCTTAAAACTTGTGCCTGTTTACTGAAAGAGTGCAGGTAACACAATGAGCCCCCTTCGGTGCTCTTGAGTTTGATACGTTTGCTTTGAACTTGTGGAATGTTGAGTGAGTTAATTGTTCCAATGTGGGTCCGCTTCTTTTGCAGCTCACATAGATTTGTAGACACCTTGACCTCTCCTGACCTCAGCCTCAGAAGGGACATGTATTGACCTGCTTTCATGTAAATATTTGCTTTTGAGTCCTGAAAGTATCATCGACCTACCCTAACCTATTCTGATTGGCTGTAATTTACTCGTTCCTATGATGACAAAAAACGACCTCTTGAATTGTTTAGTGCATCTGGGAATGAACGTTCTGCAAATGGTGATCAGTACACAGATGCTAAGACTGCACAGATGTTATTTACCTGCTTTGGGTTGTTCTTGGTTTGCTGCTACACCTAACAATAGAATTTGTTTAATTGTTGTGCATTAACTGCTTAGACATGTTAAGCATAATCTTTTATCCTAGCACTAAACCTGACAAGATGATTACCCTGAACAGAGTAGAACTTGCAAAGTGCATTGCAAACCCATCGTGTGCAGCCAACGTTGCCTGTCTTCAGACCTGCAATAATAGGCCTGACGAGACCGAGTGCCAGGTAAGTTCATGACTCCATCCATGGGACGGAATTTCATATCATTTTGCTTGTCAGAGGGAAGATTTTTCAGTGAATCTTATTTTTCTAGATCAAATGCGGGGACTTGTTTGAAAACAGCGTTGTGGATCAATTCAATGAGTGTGCTGTCTCTAGGAAGAAATGTGTGCCTCGAAAATCTGATGTTGGAGAGTTTCCTGTTCCTGTTCCCAGTGTCTTAGTTAAGAAGTTGAACTTGGCGGATTTCAATGGAAAGTGGTATATAAGTAGTGGTCTGAACCCCACGTTCGACACTTTTGATTGTCAGTTACACGAGTTCCATGTTGAAGATGGCAAGCTTATCGGAAACTTGACATGGAGAATAAAAACACCAGATGGTGGATTTTTCACTCGATCTGCTGTACAGAGGTTTGTTCAGGATCTGGTCCACCCTGGAATAATGTACAATCATGACAATGAGTACCTTCACTATCAGGATGACTGGTATAGTTCCTATCCCTACTGAAGTATGTCTTGTTTACTGTGCTGTTCCAAAGCAATTTTTGTTAATAAAGGACTCCTGTGACAGGCCGTTCTTGCGTCACATTTTTCTTCCCCCTGCTTAACTAGTTCTTTCATATTCAAATGTGATTTTGCCTGTTGTTATGAATCATATTGTGTTTTGAAGAAGCCCCATAATCCTAATCAATTTTCTGGAGTCACGGATAATATTAGTAGTGGACTGTGGTAAACGAGTGTGATTCTCTCCTTAAACTACTTACAGCTGTGCACTTTCCCTTTTTTTTTGGGGGGCCCCCCCCCCCGGCCCGGGTGTTGATCATTATCATCATAAAATTAGATGTTGGAAGAACGGCATGATATTAAGATTAAAAAGCTACGATTCCAGATAAGGTTCATTTCTCTTGGGACATATTACCCTTGGAACATAAATTTGCAAGCGAATGAAACTTTTTTTCATAGTGTTGAATTGGTTTGATGTAAGACATAGTTATAGGGTTCTTCTTCCCTTTTTTTTTGTTAAAACACAAGATATAGTTATAGGATTAAGCTCTATGTTGGACAAGTTCTTCCACAGTGACCTATAGTACTCCATCCCTCTCACTTTTCCTCATAAACAGTAACTTGAAGCTCCATTATCCTCCCTCTTGAGCCCTCTCTAGTGTATTTATTTGAGCTACTGCTGGTAAAAATTGATGACAGAAGCATACTAACCAGAAGCTTTTTTCGCCATTCAGGTACATCCTTTCATCAAAGGTAGAAAATCAACCAGATGACTACATATTCGTTTACTACCGAGGCAGAAATGATGCGTGGGATGGATATGGTGGTGCTGTTGTATACACAAGAAGTAAAACCTTACCAGAAAATATTGTGCCTGAACTTGAGAGAGCAGCTAAGAGTGTAGGACGAGACTTCAGCAAATTTATTCGTACAGACAACACCTGTGGACCAGAGCCTCCACTCGTTGAGAGAATAGAAAAGACGGTGGAGGAAGGAGAGAGAGCCATCGTAAGGGAAGTGGAGCAGATAGAAGAGGAGGTGGAGAACGTTGGGAAGACTGAGCTGACATTGCTTCAGAGGCTAGCAGAAGGGTTTGAAGAACTTAAGAAAGATGAGGAGAACTTCCTTAGAGGATTAAGTGAAGAGGAGATGGAACTTTTAAGTGAGTTAAAAATGGGAGCGAGTCAGGTGGAAGAACTCTTTGGGCGAGCACTGCCCCTGAGAAAACTTCGATAGCATCTGAGAGTCTAGATGTGGCAAGCATGTCCAATGAGATTTGGCGAAGAGCTCTTCAGCATGTCAAAGAGACTTGCATAGTAGCCCATACTTATAGATGAGAGAACTTCCTATTCTCTGTTTTTCTTTTGTTTACACACATTCTTGTGAAGTGAACGTTGCTATTCTTTGTGCATGAAAACATGGTAAGCAAGCTGCATTTTGCTTGAGATATTCTGCTTTAGATAATGATGTGTATATCTACCTATATGAATATATGGTCCATACTCCAAATGTCTATTTGTTGGATTAAGTGAGCCAAAGCAAAATGTCTCACTGCATTTTCCCTTGCTGCATGCATTGTGAAGTGCTCCGCGACTTAGGTGCAAGACTGCTGCATGATCTAACCTCTTCACAACTAGCCTAGGCAGGACTCCTGGGCATTGATTTCATTTTGTTGTTAAGTAGGCAGTCTATGACCTTCCAAATCTAGGGCACTAGATAAACCGCTCTTCACTTCCAAGTAGAAGGAATGGCTGCATCCATCTAGCCAAACCACACCATCCCCCCCTCCCGGGGCCCCCCTCTCTTCAACCCCCCCCCCCCAAAATTGATGGGACTCGACAATGTTATGTTATTGGCTCCGCATTGGAACAGAAATCCATACTGTAGTCTCTGATGCTGTACTGTAAGTTGTGTTGAGCCCTGAGCCTCCGCAATAAACAAATTCTGGGGCTCGTGCATGTTCTAGCACTGCAAATGATCAACTAAACCAGCATGCAAAAAGTTTTAAAAAATCATGCTATGACTCTTGTCATATAACATCAGCTAGAACAACCAAAAAAAGAAAAAACCGCTTCCATCAATTCAATCTCTACAACAAGAATGCTTTTGAAGAGAAGTGGGGGGGAAAGAAAGGAAAAGAGAAGAAGGAATTCTAATTGCATCAAACACACATGACAAGCAACTTGGAAGGAAGTAGCACCCTGGATCTGACATTGCCCCCTTGCTCAAAATGGTATGATGCCACCATCCTTAGTGCAGGTTTCTTTATGACATGTATATATAAATGTAAATGTATAACATGAGAATCAAAGAAAAAGGATCACAGATTCTACATTGTACTAACTGAAAATTTAACAATTTATGTTCAAACAAGATGGACAATTGTAAAATCCCTCCGCTGCATCAACTGGTTTGGACACCTGATTCATCAAAGCCTCGATTATCTTCAATCCGGCCCATGCTTTTGATGGCTATTGGTTTGTTTTCGTGATCTCTTGCTCTTGCGTCTCAATGTCATGAAGTTCCTCTCTCATCCTCAGATTCACTGCTGCTCTCTGAGCTTGAACTTGAACTTGAATCCTGCTGTGGACTAGAACTTTCTTCCTCAACATTCTTACTACCATTTCTTCTTGAACTTAAGCTTGGTTCCTTAAATGTTACTACCATCTTTCTTTGACGAGATCCTGTTCTTTGGGTAGGTGAACATCCTCGGCTACTGCCATGTTGAGAAGAAAAGTTGCCAGCATCAGATTGACTGCTATCAATGCTGTCAGAGTTTGATCTATTAGCATCTTTCTTTGCTGTACCGTGATCTTTCACTGCTTTGGTGCCATTGTCGTGTGCACCGCCTCCATCTGAGCAACTGCTTTCTCCATCTGAATTATCAGCGCTCTGTCCACGTGAATGACTTCTGGTTTTCCCCTCTGAATTGTGACCGCCCTTTGTGCTGTTGCTGTAACTCTTGGCAGCTTCACTCTGCTTCTTGTCAACACTTTCTCTGTTACTCTCCTCATCTTCACTATCTGAGCTTCTGCGACTGCTGCTGTCATTGTGATTTGAGCCGTCTTTGTCCCTTTGAGCTGGTTGATTCTGGTTACCATTTGCATAATGCATCTTTTGTTCAGGAGGCGGGCTAAATGCTTCAGGAACACCATTTGATTTCTGCTCGGTTGGGGTGGAAGCAGGAACAGCATTTGATTGAGGTATAGCGAGGAAACTAAGGGCAGCAACAACATCACCAATCAGGGGACGGACAGATGCTTCTTCTTGAAGGCACATGGCACAAATACCAACAGCTTGGTTTAGACCAGTCACTGGGAATTCCTTGTTCAGATGTGGATCTGCCAAGTCTGGAAATCTTTTAGGGTCCCTGAAAATTGGTTGTGCCTGGAAACACAAACAGAAATTACAGGAGTCAATCCTATGATTTGGCCTATAAATTTCACAGAGAAAAATCTATGCTACGAGATGAGAGTCCAGTAGTAAAATACTTACCCAGCTAACCAGATTTTGTTCATCGTTTGGTCTAGTGGTGTCGATCACTCTTCTTCCAGTGATAAGCTCCAATAATACTACTCCAAAGCTGTATACATCGGACTTGAGTGTAAGTTCACCACTACTTGAGTATTCCGGTGCAGAGTAACCGTAAGTCCCCATTACCCTTGAGGTTGGGTTTATTTTACCTCCACCAGCTCCGAGCTTGGCAAGACCATAGTCAGAGAGTTTTGGTTCATAATTTGGATCCAGTAGGATGTTCGAGGGTTTTAGATCACGATATATTATGGAGGGATTGGCCTTATCATGCAAGAATTCTAGTCCTTGAGCTGCACCAGCAGCTATTTTCATTCTCTTGTACCAATCCATCATTTTCTTCTCAGGATCTTTACCTGTAAGTCAAAAGAAGAAGAAAACATTAACAGCTCATCCAACGCAGAAAAGGCAAGAAAGGAAACTGACCAGGAAAAGGGTATTTTCGTCTTTTTATTGGGAATTTGGATGTTGAATACTACTCTTCATTATATCGTAAGATGAGCTGAGGCATGTTACTTGGAAGTGTAGGCGTGGAAACACTAGAAAATCAGATGATTAATACTTTCCATATTCAAGGCAATGTACCTGAACTAGGTCATATAAACCCATGTGGGAAAGACCAGTTCCTAATGTCTGATAAGAGGTTCTAGGGGTGGATTTGGGCATCTGTGTTAGTATGAAGGGTCAAGTGTCCAGAAGCGTATTTGAGGGGAAACAATGAGACTCAGATCACCCAGTAAGATGTCTTCAAGTTAGTGCAGTGATAACCAGATTCCACGTAAATTCATACCAAATAAATGATCCTCTAGGGATCCCATCTCCATGTACTCATACACCAAAAGCCTCTGGTCTCCGTCAGCACAGTAACCAATGAGATTGACCAGATTTGGATGCTGGAGGAGACTAAGCATTATCACCTCATTAAGGAACTCCTTGTTTGGTTGCATTCCGTTCCTGTCTAACTGCTTCACGGCTACAATCTTCAGGAACCATCACAACAGAACTCAAAGTCAATATCATGTAAGAATAAGTTCTGCACCCAATTCAGGAAGCGAACTCTAGTGTTGGATGACCAACCTGTCCATTAGACTGGAGCTTTCCTTTGAATACTCTTCCGAATCCACCTTCACCTATGAGGCATTCCTGCCGGAAATTCCTTGTTGCCACGGCAAGCTCCCGGAAGGTGAAACTTTTTGCTGGATGTAGATTGATTTTCACTAGATTAGTTCGATTACTATGAGAATAGGTGAATGTGAATTTCAAATGGTCTGGTCTCTAAAACACTTTTTTTGGTAGAAGTGAACACTGAAATTGTGGGGAACAAGTGTATACTTGACAAAATATAAGAGTATCTAAATTGATTCTTTTCTGACAATAAGCCCCAATATACCCATGCATTTAGAAGCACAACTACTTTGCTGAAACATTACTCAATGTCGATATCACTGTACCCTTGACATCACGATACAACTTCAACATTGAAAGGAACAATAATGTTCGTTCAAGGCAATTTTCTATTAAAATCCTACCAAGTTTGTACAAGCCTGGTACGTATTAACATTAGCAATTTTAACTTTCATAATGGCACAAAAAAAATCATGAATTTGAGGCTGAATAAGATATTTTTATTTTTATTTTAATCTCGAACACGCAGGACTCATTAAAAGTGGAGCTGGCAAAACAGAAACCCAGGATCTATACACTTCCTACGGCTATAAAGTATTGCACCGACCAATTTGCCTATGGTGCTTTCTTTTCGGCAACCAAGGACACTGGAAAACTTCAGCATAATTAGCATGTATTACTGTCAAATGGTTTTGTTTTTGCTTCCTGCATAGAATTGCATACATAGGATTCCCCCTTCCCCTCCCCAACAAAAAAAGGACAAAACAAACATTCCATGGGAAACCTTCAAATGAGCACAGGAACCAGCATAGGCATTATGTCAAACAGTTGGTGGGGAATCAAATTG
This sequence comes from Selenicereus undatus, assembly GCA_017589665.1. NCBI lineage: Eukaryota > Viridiplantae > Streptophyta > Magnoliopsida > Caryophyllales > Cactaceae > Selenicereus > Selenicereus undatus. The sequence continues at coordinate 13,677,319 of JACYFF010031955.1, forward strand.
AGCACAAAATGATCAACAAAAAAGCCAAAGTGAATGTGACGATGAATTTGAAGCGGGGTTTGGTACCATTAGAAGCAGAAGGGTCCACAGGAGGGGCCGCGTGGGGTGAAGACTCTTTCTTCTTGTGTTCCGGCTGATCAGGGCTTTCGTCCTCCTCGTCTTTGGAGAAGCACGGTAGACAACTCATGTCGGAAAATCAAAGCCCTTGATCGCCGTTGTCCTTACCTTGTTCTCCTTACGTTGTTCTTGATTGATTGATATATGTACGAATATGAATGACAAATCCAATATATTATCTATTTGATTTACCCCCCTCTATACAGAGGGCAAATCCCAGAAACCCAATAACCCCCTTTCATCAAATCAAACTCAAATCCTTCTCAAATGTCAGATTCTGATCAACCCCATCATTACCAAGATAGAACTTCATAACCCAGAAGAAGAAAACCCAAATACAGGGGAGGGAAACAAAAAACAGACTAGAAAGAAAATTAAAACCCAAAAACCTAAAAAAGGCGGATGACAGAATGCAATGCAAGATTGATTGTTGATTGAGGAGAGAGAAAGAGGAGAAAGGGAGGTCCTCCAACGGAGATGAAGGACCCCGTTCAAGCAATGGGGAACCAACAAGAGAAGAAAAGCATTGACATATTGTTTTTGAGGTGGAACTCCCAAAATTGGCAATTGCTCAGATAAGTGGGCCAATTAATCTCTGTCTAATCTATCTGGGTTGAAACATAATTAGGAAAAGATTCCGCAGAAAAATAGGGGAGAGAATGAGTGGACTCTTCTCGATGAATTCTTTGACAGAGATAGATTAGACATGCAAGCACGTAGTCTTCTCTGTCCTCCTGTAATTCACACTTTTTTTTAAAAAGAAAAACGAAATCGGGGAGGATCAGGAGGGTACCGTTGAAATTTGAATTTCTGTTGTTTATTAAAGTTTTGCCGGTTACTTCCTCCCACTCTTTACCCACCAAGTCTTCCCGGGTCGCTCCCTGGCTGCCTCCTTTGGCATTTTGATTGGCCAAAGGAATATTATTTGGTGAGAGATTCTTAATTTTATTCTAATCTTTTTTTTTTTGAGTAAATAAAATGGTGGAACTCTTCAAACGGTTGTCATGGATGATTCAATTATACGTTTAACTCGTGTTATAATAGAACTCTGTAATTATTTAGATCTTTTTGAGATTCTGTTTTTTGTTAGAGTTATACAAAAATAGTATTGTCTGCATTATTATCATATATAGACAATATGAATAAAAGAGTATATGTTAATAAGTTTTACATGTAGGCTGGTTAGAAGCTAACCAAATGTATATAAGTAAAGACCCATCGGATCAGAGTTTGTTCGTTTCATTGGTAAAAAATAAAGGTTGGTTGCTATGAGCGATTAAGAGTTGTTAGCATCAATTGCTAGCAAGTAGGAGCGGTTAGAAGTTATTTTACCTTAAAATCATATATACAAGTAATGGATGTTCGGTTAAGAATATTTGGTAATGGTTTGGTAAAGTAGTTAACCAACAGTTAAAAACAATTGGGAGGATCAACGACTGCAAAATGTTGAAACGAGTAGGCCCTGAGCACCAGTATCACTACATACCCATGCAAAACCCCCATTTAACACCTGCTACGTTTAGAACACATTTTGACTTATTTCTGTTAGCTAAAATTAATGTCTTATTGTTTGTAAAATAGAAAAACTAATTAAATTTTTAGGGTTATTTATTATGCTCTTTTTCTATGATAGCTTAAATTTAATACTATCTAGTCTTTAAAAGAGTCTCACGAGTGATGGCGCGCGTGTTTAGAACCCATAAAATCAGCCTATTTAAATTTGACTATAGTTCTTAGATTTTCAAATTGTCCTACATGCAATGCAACGTACATATACACCCAATACATATTTATGCAATGCACACATACACCCATATATATATATATATATATATTGAATTTTTTTCGTGAATTTTTGGTTGCATCCGATGGACCTTTTCGTCGTCGCATGCAAATTTTTCCGTCGGGATTCCGTCGGACCCGGCCTCTGCTGTCCATTGGAACAGTGCCGACGGATGGTATATTCCGTCGGAACAGTGCCGACGACCCGCTTTATTCCGACGACGCCATTTGGTCGGCTATTCCGTCGGAAAATCATTTTTCCGACAGAAAAAGTAACTTTTTTCGTCGAAAATTTCGTCGGAAAAGTAGATTTTTTAATTTAGTAGTAATACACACGTGTGTCTGTGCATGTGTGTGCTAATATAATGCATAATAAATAGTTTAAATGCATGTAGTGCTTACCTTACTCCATTACCGTGCATCACACTGTGTGCCTTGAATATGCATACAGGGTTGTTTGGCATTAGCTAATTGTTACTAATTATTTGCATACTTTTTGTAATCAATTGTTTATATTAACTATGTCTATTTCTAGAAAAAATATTTGATAAATTAGTTACTTTTCTAAAGATGTGAGATTAAAAAAAAAACCAACCTCAGAAACTAATCTCAAAAAGCTATTCTACCAGACATTTAAATTACCTAAAAAACCTATTGCTCCTCAAAAAAAAAAAAAAACACCCCTACATATGTTCTGCATTGGGTGATGGAAATACTCTATCGACACATCTACTTATTCTATAATTACCTCTAATCTTATATATATATATATATATATATATATATATATATATATAT